>CM056053.1:432642757-433242757 GCA_029574335.1 Rana kukunoris | reverse complement strand
AAATGCATGGCTTGGGGTTGATCAGATCTGGAGTCCATGAATTGGGGCAAGTCAAAGGTCTGAAATGCATGGTTTGGGAAGGGTCAGTGCTAGACTATTTTGTGCCCTAGGCAAGACCAGCTACTTTCATCCCCCCAAAAAACTTCCATGCCTCTAAAATATATTTTTTATACTTCTATACCAGTGGTCATCAACTCCTGTCCTCAGGGCCCACTAACAGGCCAGGTTTATAAGATAACTGAAATACATCACAGGGGATCTAATTTGCTGCTCAGTGATTTCAGTATTCTAGTTTGCATCTCCCCAAGGTAATACATAAAACCTGGTCTGTTAGTGGGCCCTGAGGACAGGGTTGATGACCACTGCTCTATACGGTATAGAAAGGGCACAAAATAGTCTAGCATCACCACTGCCCTGTCTATACACCTCTGTGAAGTGTGTTGCCCCCTCATTGAACTGACCTGAACTGCCTTGCCGGACACATCAAGCAGTGCATGGCTGGTGTACCTGGTTTGTCTGTCCCTGCTCCGTTGCACCACCCGGCTCAGTACTTCCACGGTTCCACCTGGCAACTGAGATTGTTCACCTGCTCCCACAACCTCCAGTTCTCGCACTGCAGCTTGGTAATATAACAGGAGAGCGGCCATTCCAGTCACAGCACATCCTCCTGATGCCTCTTCACCCCATGCCTGAACTCCTTCATCTCGGCTTGCAGCCCCTGCACGGTCCCTCTGCTCCTCCTGTACACTCCTGCAGACTGGCCACACCTCCACCCCAGGCTCCATGCTGGCGGGTCAGGCAGTGATTGGGGCTGTGGGTTGACTTCAGCTGCTCGAGCAACGATCACCATCGTCCAGTGAATGATCTTGTCTGGTGCCGGGATCCCATCTCACTTATGCTGTGTGCAGGGGAGGGACGGCAGCTCCAGAGGATATATTCACTGCGAATGAGGAGGTAACAAGCCATGGCTGTGCCCTAGGCAGTAGTGTTTCCTAGGTGGCTGCCTAGTTCTCCTAGTGGTAACACCGGCCCTGGGTTTGGGGCTAATCTGAAATCTAGATTTTATGAATTGGGTGTATCCGAGGTGTGAAGGTGCAGGAATTTGGGCTCATCTAAAGTCTGAAGGTTCATGAATTGGAGCTGATCTAAGGCCTGCAATTGTATGAATTGGGGCTGATTTGAGGTTTGCAGTTCATAAATTGGGGCTAGTCTAAGGTTCAAATGTACAATAATTGGGGCTGATCTGAGGTGTGAAGGTGCAGGAATTGGAGCTGATCTAAGATTTGAAGGGGTACAGGAATTTGAAGTCTAAAGATGCATAAATTGAAGATGATTTGCAGCCTGTAAGTACATACATTGGGGCCAATCTAAGGATTGAAGGTTCAGGAATTGGGGCTAATCTAAGGTTTGAAGGTGCAAGAATTGGGGCTGATCTGAGGTCTAAGAGTTCCCCATCAGGCTCTGCCCACCCAACAACTCAAATTCATGGCTACCTCGCCTGTTGGATGGGAGGAGGTTGATGGGGAACTAGTTCCCAATCAGGTCCACCTTGCCTGTGATTGACAGTGCACAGCAGTAGGCAAATTCCAAAGCTGTCATTGGACCTCATGGCAGCTATGGATCGGCCGACCATTCTACCTTAATCAAAAGTAAAGCACACCTCATTAGTTTTTCAGTTCTGCATCAGGCCCTGCCAACCTCTAGTTTAAAACTCCTCAGCGCAGAGGTCAGGGAGCAATGAAGAATACTGAGGAAGGAGTGGACAGTGGGGCACCTTCTTCCTCAGTGCCAACATCAAGAGATGCATGAACCTGTGTCTGAAAGGTACATGAAATTAAGCCCAATCACCATCACATTTGAGTGTCTGGCACCCTTTATGAATTCCCCACATAGTCTTAAGGAAATTGTCAAATAGCCTGCTTTGAGCAAAATACCAGTAGATGATTTGTGGACCATGATTAGGGCAGGTTGCTCATAACAAGTTAAGATCAGGATGTGGTTCCAAGATTTTTGGACGAATATATTTTCAATGACATCTAAAATCTTTGATTATCCAATTCCTCTAGACCTGTGTTACTAAACCTTAAGCCTTCCACACTTACCCATACTCAATTTCAATTACTAATTCATCTCACTACAGCTGCCAAACAGACTATTGCCAAATCTTGGAAATCAAACTCTCTAATCTTGGCAGAGGCTAAACATAGAGTGAATAGAGCAATGTTATATACAAAAATGACAGCTATTGAAGAAAATAACATAAGTACATTTTGTAAATTGTGGCAGCCTTGGGTGAAACATTACCTCCCCACCAATTTTGACCAGTCTTTGTTGTTACCAAACTAGAATCTTTTACAATTTTTCAAAGTATATGTATGCCAGGAGTCAGACCACCATCCCTGGTGCTTATTATTTCTCTCATATTCTTGACTTTCTCCTTTCCTGTACCCCTTATTATTTTTTTATTATCTACATTTTTTTTAATTTATCTTATTTATTTATTTCTCTCTTTTTTTTTCCGCTTACCGATAGGATAATCGCGAGGCGATTTAACATATTTTTTTTCTAGGGTTACTCACTCATAACTCTATTATGGTTTCATGTCCTATTACATTATAATAATTCCTTGACAAATAGTTGGATCGATACATCTTCTATTTTTTCCTACCTACTTTATATACTCACTTAAATTTCTGTGTATTTATTAATTATAGCGAACAGTTAACTGCATATGTATTGATTAAATGTGTTGTACTAGGTACTGCAAATGTAACCCAAATATATATATACACTTATGTATTTCAGTACATTTCCTTTTTTTTCTACTCCCCCCAACTTATGTTCCCCTATTGAAATCTCAATAAAAACATTTGACAAGAAAAAAAAAAAAAGAAGGATGTGGTATAAATGTTTGGAGGATCTCTTCATTTCTTTCACGGTCTATTGTTTTTTTTTATTATTATTATTATGGAGGGTCATAAACAGTTTTCATATTTTTTTGTAATAATATAATACTCTTTTTAGTTCTGAAATACAGTTTTGCCCCTATTGGTTCCGGCTTTTCTGGTATGCACAACACCAGAATTGTATCCTATTTGATTGGTGTACAACTAGATTAATTATAGAGAAATGGGATGTGGCAGTGGTGACTTTTTATTAAATAACTACTGAGAGCAGGTAAAAGTCCTTTGCAGCATTAGGGTGTTGACTACACTAGGCAGGAGAAGTGCATGGGAACACACAGAAACACAGAGGAGAAAAGTCCTGATGAGAGTCTCGCTGGAAATCTCAGGACAACAGACCGGTGCAGAGAACCAGGAATTGACTGGAGTGTACAGGGAGATACAGTGGTGAAAGAAGACTCGATGATAGCAGACGTGCACATGGTCCCTGGAGCAGGATACAGACTGGGGGAACACAAGGATCACAGGAGAAGGCTCTGGGTCACAGGCTGATGTAAATAAGGTTAACAAGGGTGGAATGACTGGGAAATGCTGGGACCACTGAGAGGACCAAAAACTGCAACAGGGGCTGGATGGACTCTTAGGGACACTATGGTCAGGGAGACCATACTGGGAGGCATTTGGTAATACTAGACAACTTGCTTGGAAACATAGAGACTCTGGCTGCTAGCACATGGATGGTTTATTGGAACTTGGAGCAACACATATTGGCCCTTTAAGACAGAGCTTGGTTACAGATTGACTGACATGTGAGTGACTGCTGTTTGGCTGCACCAGGGGTGGATCCAGGGGGGTAACGGGGCAATTAATAGTAATAATATGATCTTGCACTACCAAGAAAAAAGAAACAAAAAGTTACCTAAACAAAATAAATCAATAAATCAATATATAATAACTCAGTGTAGAATACTGATAAAATAGTCCATAAGTGAACACACAAGTGCAATCAGTGAACTAAAGTGCACATCAGAGACAGTCTGTGATCGATCCAGTGTCCACATACGCTATGCAGGTGCCAATCCGTGGGAAACAGCCTCACAAGCCTCTCACCTCACTGATATAGATATTCGCATCACACAAAGCTTTTGGACACCTCCAATTCTTTCCTGTTGTTAGGTATACACCTGTTCCACTCTCATAAGAATCCTCACAAAGGTATCAGGTATCTATATCAGACTCAAGGAAACAAAAGGAAAGACGGACCTCCACTGGTGTAGTACAAAAAAACAACGAGAAATTTATTGAATCATAATCTCCTTACATCAATCAATAGATAAAAAACAGCGTTGCATAAAAACGGCATCAGCCAAGTCCTCACGTCACTCCCGGTGTCCGATATTTCCTACGCGTTACGGCATGTGCCTTCATCTGGGGAACCTGATAGGGTGTGAAGTGATCCCATACATATGACGTCCGCCGGCGGAAGTAAACATTCCGCCATTTTCGCGACGCCGGCGGAAGTCGCCGCTCCGCCATTTTTTCGAAGCCCGCTGGTAAACAGGAACTTTCATTATACTCTATGTGGTATCCATTTTCTTGTAGTCTAAAACTCCATACATAGAGACAGACGCTCCCATTGGATCCCGTACATCCAATATCGGAATGCCTGGATTCTGTCCTATTCACATTACGGGGATTAAGAAGATATATGGCAAATGATATGTATTACAATTCATAAATTAGAGAATATAAAAAGATGGATAAAAAAGATATCTTACTACTCCACCGGCATGTCATACACGTGTAGTATATCAGCAGCACAGCATCATATGTCTATATCTATATCTCTAAGGGGGTTTGGGTTTTTTACCTCTAGTATATCTGATATATTGGCGGAATGTTTACTTCCGCCGGCGTCATATGTATGGGATCACTTCACACCCTTTCAGGTTCCCCAGATGAAGGCACATGCCGTAACGCGTAGGGAATAGCGAACACCAGGAGTGATGTGAGGACTCGGCTGATGCCGTTTTTATGTAACGCTGTTTTTATCTATTGATTGATGTAAGGAGATTATAATTCAATAAATTGCTTGTTGGTTTTTTGTACTACACCAGTGGAGGTCCGTCTCTCCTTTTGTTTCCTTGAGTCTGATATAGATACCTGATACCTTTGTGAGGATTCTTATGAGAGTGGAACAGGTGTATACCTAACAACAGGAAAGAATTGGAGGTGTCCAGAAGCTTTGTGTGATGCGAATATCTATATCAGTGAGGTGAGAGGCGTGTGAGGCTGTTTCCCATGGATTGGCACCTGCACAGCGTATGTGGACACTGGATCGATCACAGACTGTCTCTGATGTGCACTTTAGTTCACTCATTGCACTTGTGTGTTCACTTATGGACTATTTTATCAGTATTCTACACTGATTTATTTATATATTGATTTATTTATTTATTTGGTTTAGGTCACTTTTTGTTTGTTTTTTCTTTGTAGCGCAGGATCATATTATCACTATTTATTGTCACTTGTGTATTTTAAACACTATCAGATTTTGCTGCAACTATTTATTTATTTATAGATTTTTTATACTGTGGTATCTATTTGCACTAGTTAACACATAGCGTGAAGGCTTTCATTTATACATGTAACGGGGCAATTGCCACCCCTGAATAATATGTTGCGGGATGGGAGGGCGGCTCTACGGGCGGGAGAGCAGACGGGCCGGGCGGCGCGGTCTGTGAGCGGGTCCGTGGGCCAATCTGCCAGTTGGCTCAGTGTGTGGGCAGGTGAGAAAGCAGGCTTGGTGTGAGCGAGCAGCTGGCCAATCAGCGAGCGCCTGGGCAGGGAAGCAGAGGGATGAGATCATCTCTCACCGCCCCACGATATCCTTGCAGTAACTTCCGCCCCTCACTGTGCAGGCAGCATGGACAACAGAGAGAATACATTATCTCTCTGCTGCCCGACTCTGGGACGCAGCAAGAGACAAGCAAAACCCCACCTTGGCAGGCACGTAACAATCTGCAAGGTGTGACAGGTGACATGGCAAGTGACAATCCGCAAGGTGTAGCAGGTGACGTAGCAAGTGACAATCCACGAGGTGTGGCAGGTGACATGGCAAGTGAAAACCCTCAATGTGTGGCAGATGACGTGGCAAGTGACAATCTGCATCTGGTGGCAGGCAAGTGACAATCCGCATGGTGTGGCAGGTGACATGGCAAGTGACGATCCGCAAGGTGTGGCAGGTGACATAGATAGTGACAATCCGCAAGGTGTGGAGGGTGACGTAGCAAGTGAAAATCCGCAAGGTGCAGCAGGTGACATGGCAAGTGACAATCCGCAAGGTGTGGCAGGTGATGTAGCAAGCGAAAATCTGCATCTGGTGGCAGGAAAGTTCAATCTGCAAAGCGTGGCAGGTGATGTGGCAAGTGACAGTTTAAGGCCTTGTACACACGATCGGACATATCCGATATCCATCGGATATGTCCGATCGGGAGTTTGATCCGATGGCGTGTACACACCATCGGATCAAATTCCCCGCCGCCGGATGGCGCGGTGACGTGGCGGTGACGCGGCGGTGACGTTGACGCCGCCACGTCACCGCACCAGGAAGTTAAACACTTCCGCGCATGCGCCGAATCCATTCGGCGGCGGCGCGGCGGTGGTGGGGGACGACATGTCTGCTGGTAAGTGTACTAACTAGCAGACATGTCGGGCGGACAGATTCCACCGGATAGATTTCAAAGCATGCTTTGAAATCTGTCGGGTGGAGAAATCTGTCCGCTAGCCCATACACACGAGCGGAGATGTCTGCTAAAACGGTCCATCGGACCGTTTTCAGCGGACATATCCCCTCGTGTGTACGAGGCCTAAAACATGTGGCAGGCGATGGTGGCAAGTGACACACTCGGGGTTCCCACTGATTCTGCATTATGGTGATTGAACCATTTCATTTTATATTACAATGTAATATTAGAATAAATGCGCTTCAATCATCCTGTCACCATAATAACCATGGTGCCAGGATGATTGTAGCGCCAACGCCAGCCATTTACCCGATTGCCCACAAATAAACATTTCTGGCAGTGCCCCTCCCGAGACAAGACTCTGGATCCGCCCCTGGGCTACACACTTGTGGGGTTGCACAAGGGAGAAAAATCTGATACTGGAGCATAGAAGTGTGACAATGGCCTGGGAAAAAAATGAGACAACATGTCTCATCCAAACTCTTGCACATACAAAAATGGTAAGATTCTACTTGCCTCTTTCTGAATTTCAAGTTCTCCTGTAGGCTCATGCGCACACATCTGTTTTGTAGCCTCGTGTTTGCGTAAGAAGAGCAACACTGGACACTTTACATAATCACATCTGACACTGTAACGTGGGAGCCGCAAGGAAGGATTTCAGCAAATCATTAGAATGTTGAACGTGTGGAGAATGTCATTTGAATCTCAGAAGGTGAACTAGATTGTGGAACACAAGAGAACAGAGGTGTCATGTCCATTTCAAAGGCATGCTTTTTTCCCAGGAAACACTGTCAGTGCGTTATCTGTCCAGAAGTGATCTAATACAAAGCAGCACGAATGAACATAATAAGCATTTTTAGTTTGTTGCTTTATTCGAATTCTTTTGAAATGTGGATCATCTTTCTGGGCATTTCCGAGCAAGCATATAATTCTGATCAGAATATCTTTCTCAGATGTTGAAACGTTAGAAGCATTTGAAGCCTTTGTACAAGCTTCTATTTAGTGTAGCTGATATCAGTGGCAAAGGGGCAATATGAGGGAGTGTTCTTAGCCTGGGACCCAGGAATGGTGCTTGTCTTATAGTAAATTGGGTTTTACTGGGACTGTCTAAGAATGTTGTGTCTTTTGGTATTGATAGACGGAGGACTTGTTAGCACCGTGTGGCAGTCTGTCTATAGTCAGATCTTGGAGTCTGGGTGGATCATAAACAGAATTTAAAGTGACACTAAATGATATCCTCCAAAAATAAGCCATACACATCCACTACTTATCTGCCCTGTAATCCATTGTTATTTTGTTGCACACTACACATCTCATAGTCCCTAGTCCATCTTGGGAGTAAACAAGAGAGGGAGGCTATGTTCTTGCATACATTGGGACTACGGGCAATGAATGTAGCCACGCTTTAACAGGAAGTCAGATTAAAGCTGCCTCCTAAAGATTTGGAGGAGACTGAGAGCTATAGAGGGTACATTTTTGAGTTAAGAATACATACTTGAGTTTAGTGTTACCTTCATGACCAGAGGTCATTCATATCTAGATGCCAAAAACAAAGCTAGCAGCACCAGTATGTGTTAGTTATAAGTATATAAAACATTTTTTCTTTATCGTACATCACGGGACACAGAGCAGCATAGTAATTACTATGTGGGTTATAGAGCCTACCTTCAGGTGATGGACACTGGCAATCTTCAGACAGGAAGTCCCTCCCTATATAACCCCCTCCCCTAACAGGAGTACCTCAGTTTTTTCGCCAGTGTCTAGGTGTTGGTCACGGTTAAGGCCTGGTCCATTGTGGCTAGGCCAGCTACATACCGGATCCGTCCAAAGTGCCGCAGTGCCAAAGTGGACGGTACCCGGGCCCCGTTTAGAAGACCGGGGTCTTGCCTATAATGCTTCTCTTTTGAGAGCATTGATCAATTACAGGGTCAAATGTTTGTCTGCTTGCCAGGGTGCTTATATAGGTCCAGGGGAGAGGTGACCTGCTATGGACCCCAGTCCCTGAAGGTCAATGACTATGCCCACGGTGAGGGGTGAAGGCTGGGCCTCTTGCTTTTAGCAACACCCTGCAGCGTGGACAGGTAAGTGGAGGGCTGCAGGACGTGGTCTGTTGGCAGTCTCTCCTAAGAAAGGGGATGGTGGGCTAGCCTAGATGTGCTGCTATGCACAGACAATATTTTCCACTATGTCTGCTGTTGACAGGATGGTTATTTTCCCACACTGTTCCCCTAGCTGGCTAGGTGTTTTTTTGTCGAGGGGGTGCACGTCTATGGAGCATGAGAAGGGTGCTTACAGGTCTAGAGGCCATCATGTGGCGGACTGGAGTAGGCCTGGGTCCCCCGGCAGCGCGTGGTGTCCTCCTGCTTAGCAGCATGGCTTCCCCTGGGGGCCGCCATTGATCGCGTTGGCGTCTTCCTGCTGTGCGCGCGCGGCTGGGCGGAGATGCGCGCGTTGGTGCGCGGCGTGCGCGCGGCTGCGTGCGCCTGCGCGCGGCGGGGCGCGGCGGCCTGAGGGGGGGGAGGCGGAGCAACGCTGGATAAAGCCTCATTGGTGGAGGACACACAGAGTGCAGGGCTGTGCCTTCAGGAGGGACCCAGGACACTCAGACGTGCACCAGTTCAGTGGCTGTGAGCCCAAATCTGGACACACTGCTCAGCCAGAAAAAGAGGCGCTGCAGGAATATTCCCTAATACCTCCTTCCCCCCAGAGGAGACAGACTCTACACTTGGTCAGCAGAGCGGTTGCTGCTTTAAGACAGCTACCTAAATCCCTGAGTCTCCTACCAGTGGCCTGATCACCCCAGAGTGGCTGTGCTATAGGGGTACCTCGGGGTTGTACAGATGGCTCCCAAGGGATCAGGCTCTGCCAAGGGGTCTAAGACGGCAAAGAAGGCTAAAGGATCCCCATCAGGCTCAGAGGATTTGGGTCAGGCCGCGGTCACCCTGCCCTCCCCAGAGAGATCAGTGTTGGGGCTCCAGACCGAGTCATTGGAACCGGCGGGTGCTGTAGCTGGCCCTAATCAGCCACCCCCGGTCTATGTAACTGAGGAGGTTTTGGCTACCACCTTGGGGGGGTTGGAAAGCAGACTTGCAGCCTTGATTGCTGCCTCCCTACCAGGGAAGAAACACAATAGATCGCCTTCTCCTGCAGTGCAGGCTCCAGGCTTAGATCTCTCCTCAGACGAGTCTGAGTTTTCAGGATTCCAGGGAGAGGACCTGGAAGAAGGGGAATCTGAGGAATCCACCATTGAGGAACCCTTCTCGGCTTCTCAGGCAGAAAAGCTGTGGGTCCATTCTCTAACAGAGATGGTTCGGTCTGCCTTCAAATTACCTACACCGGTGCCTCCGGTTGGTACGGTAGGTTCCTTAGGGTCCTTGAAGGCTCCTCAGGTTTCTATGTGTTTTCCGGTCCATCCCCTCCTTGCAGATGTAATGTATAAAGAGTGGGGTAAGCCGGATAGAATCTTTGTACCCCCTAGGAGGTTCGCGGTACTTTATCCCATGGAGGGAGAATTTGAGAAGAAGTGGGCAGTCCCGGTGGTGGATGCAGCTATTTCATGTGTTAATAAGACACTGACCTGCCCTGTCGACAATGTCCAAATGTTCAAGGACCCGGTCGATAAGCGGTTGGAAACCTTGTTGAAGGCCTCCTTTGCCACCGCTGGGGCAGTGGTCCAGCCGGCTGTGGCTGCCATTGGGGTATGCCAGGCTCTTAAGGACCAAACTAAGCAGGTCCTAAGGGACCTCCCAGCCCAACAGGCACAAGATTTGGCAGATTTGCCAAGGGCACTCTGTTTTGCGATCGACACAATTAAAGATTCGATCCAGCAGGCCTCCCGCCTCTCTATGTCCCTAGTTCATATGCTAAGACTTCTCTGGCTAAAGAATTGGGCAGCCGAGACTCCGTGTAAAAGACTTCTCACGGGGTTCCCCTTCCATGGGGAGAGGCTGTTCGGGGAAGACCTGGATGCATATATCCAGAAGATATCCAGCGGAAAGAGCACGTTGTTGCCAATAAAAAAGAGATTTAGAGGGCCCTCATTTAAGCGCCCTGCCTCTCCCGCGCCAGTATCTTCCAGCTCTAGGCAGTATCGACGGCCAGCAGGTCGGCCTGCCGGGGAGAGCAAGTCCCGGGGTCAGTTTACAGCAAACAAAAGACCCTGGACCCGCAAAGCGGGGAAACCCGCCCCTAAAGCGTCTCTCTGAAGGGGCGCCCCCATCCTCACGGGTGGGGGGAAGGCTCCAGCACTTCGCAAGGGTCTGGGAAGCAAGGATCTCCGACAGATGGGTCCGCTCCACAGTCACTTCAGGATATCGGCTGGAGTTCCAACAATTTCCCCCACCCCGGTTCCGCAGGTCTTGCGTACCAAGCGACCCAAGGAAGGCGGCGGCGCTCTTGGCATCCTTAGACCGCCTCCTGGATCAGGGGGTGATTGTCAAGGTGCCAAGTCAGGAGAGAGGGATGGGATTTTATTCCAATCTCTTTATTATCCCAAAGCCAAACGGCGATGTAAGGCCTATCCTGGATTTGAAGGGCCTAAACAAGTACCTGACGGTCCAGTCATTTCGAATGGAGTCCATCCGTTCAGTTGCCGCTGTCCTCCATGGAGGAGAGTTTCTAGCATCCATAGACATAAAGGACGCGTATTTGCATGTCCCTATATTTTCCGGCCACCACAAATTCCTGCGGTTCATCGTAGGTCAACGCCATTTTCAGTTCGTGGCCCTCCCTTTTGGGTTGGCCACGGCTCCCAGGGTATTTACAAAAATCCTGGCCCCACTACTCGCAGATCTAAGAACCCGGGGGATTCTGGTTCTGGCCTATTTGGACGATCTCCTCTTGATAGACCAGTCTGCCCCCAGCCTAAGGCGGTCGGTTCAGACTACAGTTCGGTATCTAGAGACCTTTGGTTGGGTCATAAACAGGGACAAATCTGCCCTGCAGCCAACCAGGATCCTAGAGTACCTATACGAATACGAATCGACAAAAGATATTTTTGCCACAGTCAACGATTCTCGCCTTGGGGACATTAATTCTGTTGATTCTAAGAAAGAGGAAGCCATCCCTGCGACTCTGCATGCAGCTGTTGGGGAAGATGGTGTCAACTTTCGAAGCGGTACCCTTCGCCCAGATTCACTCCAGGAAATTGCAGTGGATCATCCTATCAAGGTGGAACAAACAGGTTCAAGCCTTGGATCTACCCATTTTTCTCTCCCCGGTAGTCCGGGAGAGTTTCAGTTGGTGGTTGACTCCCAGGAACTTTCAGAAGGGGAAACCCTTCAACCCAGGGCCGTGGCAAATAGTCACGACAGACGCCAGCCGGACAGGTTGGGGTGCAGTCCTGGAGAACCTATCCCAGCAGGGGAGGTGGTCAGCCACGGAACAACACCTGCCCATCAACATCTTGGAGATGCGGGCAGTCCGGTTTGCCCTGAAGGCTTGGACATCCAGGCTAATGGGGACGGCTGTCAGAATACAATCGGACAATGCTACGACGGTAGCATATATAAACCACCAAGGAGGTACAAGGAGTCGAGCAGCTCAGAGGGAGACAGATCAGATTTTTGCATGGGCAGAGACCCACATACAGTGTCTCTCAGCGGTATTCATTCCGGGAATACAAAATTGGCGAGCAGACTATCTCAGCAGGAGACAGTTGTTGCCAGGGGAATGGGCTCTCCATCCCCAGGTTTTTCGAAACATCTGTCAGAGATGGGGGACACCAGAAGTGGATTTAATGGCGTCAAGGTTAAATACAAAACTACCCAGATTCGTATCCAGAACGAGGGACCCACGGGCCTGTGGCACGGACGCCCTGGTTTGTCCATGGCACCAGTATTCACTGATGTATGCCTTCCCGCCACTTCAGCTGCTTCCCCGACTCCTCCGTCGGATCAGGGCAGAGGGCAAGACCATAATCCTAGTGGCTCCAGCGTGGCCCCGGAGGTCCTGGTACTCCCTAATTGTGAGAATGTCAATCGGAGACCCCTGGCCGCTGCCACTCCGGCCAGACCTGCTATCGCAGGGACCAATATACCACCCTGCCTCACAGTCGCTGGATTTAACGGCTTGGCGGCTGAGGCCTACGTCCTAAGGAAAAGGGGGCTCTCGAGGTCTGTGCTTTCCACTATAATCAATGCGAGGAAACCAGTTTCAAGGCGTATATACTACAGGGTGTGGAGAAACTATGTGTCGTGGTGTGAGACCAAGAGGTGGCACCCCTGTAGGTTTGTAGTCGGTAGGATCTTGGAATTCCTGCAACACGGAGTTGAGAAGGGACTGGCTGTCGGCACTATTAAGGGACAGGTGTCGGCCTTGTCAGTTCTATTTCAGAGGCCATTAGCCACGCACTCATTGGTCAAGACTTTTTTACAGGGGGTTCTGCGAATTAACCCCCCAGTCAAGCTCCCAGCTTGTCCCTGGGACTTAAATTTGGTTCTCTCGGCCCTACAGAGGCGCCCCTTCGAGCCCCTAGGTCATATCCCGTTGGTGTTGCTGTCAAGGAAGTTGGTATTCTTGGTGGCCATGACCTCGGCCAGAAGGGTCTCGGAGCTGGCGGCCCTTTCTTGCAAGGAGCCGTACCTGATAGTTCATGAGGACAGAGTCATCTTGCGACCCTTGCCCACCTTTTTGCCTAAAAGGGTCTCAGCATTCCATTTGAACCAGGACTTGGTCCTCCCGTCATTTTTTCCCAATCCAGGGTCCAAAGAGGAAAGGTTGTTACATTCCTTAGACGTGGTAAGGGCTATTAAGGCCTATTTACAGGCCACAGCCCATATCAGGAAAACGGATGCGCTGTTTGTTCTGCCGGAGGGGCCCAGAGTAGGTCAGGCGGCATCAAAAGCCACACTAGCCAGGTGGATCCGCCAGATAATCTCACAGGCCTATGGCCTGAGGGGTAGGGACCCCCCGGCCTCTGTCAAGGCTCACTCAACCAGGTCCTTAGGGACTTCTTGGGCAGTCCAGCATCAGGTTTCCATGGACCAGGTCTGCAGAGCAGCAACCTGGTCGTCGGTTCACACGTTCACAAGGTTTTATCAGGTGGACGTGAGGAGGCGCGAGGACCTGGCCTTTGGCCAAGCGGTCTTAAGAGCCGCCCTCTAGTTTCCTTGCGCCCGGTGGCATCTTTTGGTCCTTCCTGTTAGGTCTCCCTCCCCTCAGTTGGCATTGCTTCTGGACATCCCACATAGTAATTACTATGCTGCTCTGTGTCCCGTGATGTACGATAAAGAAAAGAGGATTTTTATAAACAGCTTACCTGTAAAATCCTTTTCTTGGAGTACATCACGGGACACAGAGCTCCCACCCCTCTTGTTGGGGGAATTTATGGGACAAATTATTGCTTGCTACAAAACTGAGGTACTCCTGTTAGGGGAGGGGATTATATAGGGAGGGACTTCCTGTCTGAAGATTGCCAGTGTCCATCACCTGAAGGTAGGCTCTATAACCCACATAGTAATTACTATGCTGCTCTGTGTCCCGTGATGTACTCCAAGAAAAGGATTTTACAGGTAAGCTGTTTATAAAAATCCTCTTTTTACCTAAAAAAATTATGAAATGTATGTTTGCTTTTTTTTTTTTTAAAGAGAAACTGTGGCCAGACTTTGGACTGGTAAACAGTTTACATGTTCTTAACAAATGGAGAAATAGCTTTAAAATGAGCACTCGCTGCAGCCATAGGAAAGTCTTCATAAACGTTCACCAAGTTCAATTAAGTCATTCTCTCAGCAACTCCATGACTTCCCAGAACTCCCTACTCAATGTTTACTTTAGATATTAGAAGCTTTGAAGGCTGCTAATTCACTGATGGGGAGGAGAATGGAGCTAGCTGAGTTGCTAAATGATTGCAACAATGTCAGAGCATAATTTTGGAAATGTACTCCACAGTACCTTTAGTTGAAGATTAGTAAGGGGTTTGTTTTAAAATGAAAAAAGAAAAATAAATTAGTGTCTATAATCACACAGGGAAAACAAAAATAAAAATCATTGACAAATTGAAATACAATAAAGAAACCAGAGCAAACAAACCCCTGAGTTGCTGTGTACAAACAAAAAAAAAAAATACAATTGATAGCTATACAAATGACAGTGTGTAAAAGGATTCATCTGCAGGCTGTGAGCAACCTCTAATTGGTGGTAAGCTGATAATAGGCCAAGCTAGGCTCTGAACTACCACATACTATTTAAAATCCTGGGAATGGTTATTTTGAAATGGTGCCTATACCCTAATGGTAAGGGGAGGAGCTTCCAAAAATCTACCATACACAAACACCACAAAGAAATACACACATACAAAGGCTACCAATTCATATAAAAATATAATTTTATTGGACATTGATAAATTACACCCAGAGAAGGCCACCTCTCCCTAATGTACATTGGGAGAGGGTGGCCTAGGGTTTGGAGTGGAGTGGGCTTTTCTGGGTGTGTGATGGGGAGAAGGGGGGATCCAGGGTAGTTTGGGTGGAGTTAGGAACACCCCAAGTGATTTCTTTTGGGGGCATATACCCTTGCCACACACACACACACATATATATATATATATATATATATATATATATATATATATATATATATATTTGATATATTGATGTCCAATAAAATTATATTTTTATTTTAATTGGTAGTCTTTTTAGATATATATTTCTTGGTGGCGTTTGTGTAAGGCTGAGCTAGGCTGCTGGGAAATCTCAAATACAATAGAGGCTTCAGGATTTAGAGAGCAGAGCCCAACAGTAGTCATGCTGGTCTCTTCATAATCTGATTCAGAGAAGGAGGAAAAGCAGGTTGAGTCTCGCAAGTATGCAAAGTATAAATTGTCCCTGGCCCCCTTCTGGGACTATGCTGCCGAGCGGCACTGCCCGCTTCAGGAACACGGCTGACTTACAGTATGCCACAATGACAGGAATGTCGTCACCTGCCGCTGACCCTCGTCGAGTACTGGAGGGAGGCGGGAGCGGGTCTGCTCCATGCATGCTGGACAGTGCCTGTGGCCATTAAATGGAAAAGGAGGGATAGTATCCCCAGCTGACTGTAATGCCGCGTACACACGATCACTTTTTGTGATGTAAAAAAACGTAGTTTTATCTCACGAAACAAAACAACGATTTTCAAACTTCATTTTAAAAAACGACGTTGCCTACACACCATCGTTTTCTGAAAATGCTCTTGCAAAGCGGGGTTACGTACACCACGTTCTCTGTTCACGGCACTCTGTTCCATTCAAGCTCCCATCTCATAACTTGCTTCTGAGCATGCGCGGGTTTAAAAACGTTGTTTTAAACGTCGTTTTGCCCACACACGATCATTTTTTATGACACAAAAAACGACATTCTGAAAAACGACATAAAAAAATTCAAGCATGTTCGAATTTTTTTTGGACGTTTTTTTGAAGACATAAAACGACGTTTTCCCCACACACAATCATTTTAAATGACGTTTTTTAAAACGTTGTTTTATTTCATCACAAAAAACGGCATAAGACTCCACCCCCCTGCAGCCTGTTTTCATCTTTTAAATACTGGCTCACAGGTTCAAGAGCATTTGATTGCAGATACTCTAAGAGAACTACTAAAATATTTTCCAATTCAAAGCCGTAGGAAATATAGCAGATGCATCGGCAGAATCGGTCAAATTTTCATCTGAATCCGCCATACTCTCTGTAGCAGCCAGAAGATTGGTTTGGATCAAGACCTGGACAGGGGACACAGCCTCAAAAATGTGTCTCTGCAGTGTTCTATTCACGGGTGATCTGCTGTTTGGTCCTGATTTGGACGCTGCCCTAGAGAGAACGGCTGACAAAAAGAAGACTTATCCTACTAAGGTACTACGGAGAAATCTTTTCCGAAAGATTTTTTGTCCCAAAAAAGAAACCTCAAAGGCAGGAAATTAAGTTAGACATAAGAACTACTGGTCATGGCATAAGGGTAAAGGTAAGGGAAGTATTCTCTTTAACCATCCCAGTTAAAACCCAAAGCCCCAGTGACGTCAGGTTTCCGGTGGGAGGAAGATTGAAAAGATTTTTTTTTATTCATTTTATTAATTAATTCTTATTAATGTATTTTGTCAGATGTCCCCTGTTAGAATATTATTTCAAATTCATAATTTGGCACTTATAGGCATTATATTAAATTCATGACAAGCTTGCAAAACATATTTGGTTTTATGATTAGTCATAATAAATATAGTATGTGTGAATGACCTTGATCAAATGTTCAGTAAAATAGACCCTCATCTAAAGCTGAGTTATTAATACGTTTCTGGTGTAGCAAATTTGTGTATGACATATACAGTATCTTGGTATAGAATGTCATGAGAAGACAAGAATAGATCAGTATTTAACCACTAACCACCGCACGGCGTCAAATGACGGCGGGCGGAAGACTCTATTGTTCTGACAGAATGTCATATGACGTCCTGTCATTTAAATAGGGAATGCGCGCGATCCGTATCACCGAGACACCGCTCGTCACCGACAGGGGTGAACAGCGGCTCGAATGCGCTGTTTACCACGTGAACGGCTATGATGAAGTCACGGCTGATCACGAATGGTAACACCCCATTGAGCACGGCGCATGCGCGCTGCGCATTCCCGTTGGTGGCAGCATGTTCCCGGGAACATTGCTCGTCACCGACAATGGTACACAGCCATTGGTCAGGGCTGTGTGCCACGTGATCGGCTGTGATCCATTCACAGCCTGATCACAAATAGTAAACAAAGAGCTGTAACTAACTGTTACTAGCTCTTCTCTCCTAACACATCTTTTCGAGTGTGAGGAGAAAAGAGCTAGGAGCAGTGAGTTACAGATCTATGTAGTGTAGTGTCTGCATCCACACCACACCAAAGTCTTCTGTCACCCAACAGTCACCCATAAAGTGCACCTGTCGCTTAAGAGACTGCCATTAGTGACCGTCAGTGGTGCAACCCTCTGCGCTCATAAATCTGTTAAAATAGACAGGTCACAGACCCTCCAGCTGCTGCTATTAAGTGAATCGGGATATAAAAAAATATGTCTACACACCCTAAGGAGATATACAGTAGGCTTTAGCAGCGCTAAACTCTTGTATCAATCCCAAAAAGATATTCATTTTAAACACATAATAATATATAAATCCAGCACAATGTCCTCATTGTAAACAAGAATAAAAAAGTACCGTATTTATCGGCGTATAACGCCTGCCTGGTGTCACTTCACTGCTCCTAGTATTGAAAGGATCGCTGCGATGCCTGAGTTGAGCCCCGCGAGGGTAGAAAAGCTGAGTGGTCATGTAGCTTCACCTCTGCGCTCCCGCTGTCTATTGCATGAAATGACGTACAGGTACGTCATTTCGCACAATAGAGCCGACCGGCCGCAGTATACCGTATTTATCCGCGTATATACCGCGCACTTTTCTCCCCTTAAAATAAGGGGAAAATCGTGGGTGCGCAATATACGCCGATACCCGCTTCCCACGCTCAGTTTGAACTGAGCCGCCGACATATACTGAGTGCAGTATACTCGGGTACATTCGGCCAGGCTCGGCTTCGCTCGTAGTCACGTTCTGTGACGTTTATACGTGAGAAGCCGAGCGCGGCCAAGAGTGCCCGAGTGTACTGCGCTTGGTATATGTCGGCGGAGGCTTCAAACTGAGCACGGGAAGCAGGGATCGACTCGGACTGCGCTGGAGAACCCGGGAGGACACCACCGAGGCCGCAGACGGACGCCGGACCAGAAGATGGACGCCGGGGAAAACACCAAAACTGTAAGTAATAAAATGTTATAACATTTTTTTTTCACAGGAATTTCGGGGAAACCTTAGGGGTGCACGCTTTAGGCCAGAGATCGCAATACCCCTATAAATACGGTAAGTAGATTGGTGACCAATCCATTGGGCCAGATTCACAGAGCCATTACTCCGGTCTATCTCCTGTTAGACCGGAGTAATTTCAAATTACCCTCGTTGTATCATTAGTTTGAATCCTCAAACCATGATACGGTGGCTTCGGGCTTCGATCTGACAGGCTTACGTCTTCGTACGCCGTCGGATCTAAGCTGCAATCTTTTTCTGCCCGCTGGGTGGAGTTCGCGTCGTTTTCAGCGGCGTATGCAAATTAGCTTTTTCCGGCGATCCACAAAGTTACGATCGTCCGTCGCTTTCTTTTACGGCATCTGTAGTCTTTTTGCTGTGTAAAGTTAGGGAAGCAAAAATTTGGTCTATAGTTAGACAGCCCATGTTAAGTATGGCCGTCGTTCCCGCGTCGAATTTCAATTTTTTTGTTTTTGTTTTTGCGTAAGTCGTCCGGGAATAGGAATGTATGTAAACGACGCTACTCAAAAAAAAACTGACGTAACAACGTAATTTCGCGCAATGCACGGCGGGAAATTTCTGAACGGAGCATGCGCAGTTCGATCGCCGCGGGGTCGCGCCTAATTTAAATGCTTCACGCCCCCTAATCGCGTATTTCGATTCCGCCGCGAGAAATACACTACGCCGCCATACCTTACGGGCCGAAATCTACCTGAATTTGTCTTAGAGCCAGGTAAAATACGGCGGTGTAGTGTAACTCTGATACTCTGCGCCAGGGCAATTGTACCTGAATCTGGCCCATTGTGTCTGCTATTTGGTGATCTGGCAATTGTTAAAGTTTTAGCCTCGCCTTGAGGAGTCCCCTGAAAGCAGCCATACAATACCATTGAGTCCTATTGTTCCTGATTTCTTTATTACATGGTGATATATTTGCCTATTGTTCAAATATACTGCTGTTGTTTGTAAAGACCATTTATGTGTTTTACTATAACGTGTGTCTTTCATTGGTGTGTTTGCTGCTGGGTATGCCAGAGGGACTGAAACTGCTCTTGGGGTTGAGAGACAGAGCACAGAACCAAACATACTCAAGCGGCTCCTTCTGGGGTAGCGCTACAGATATTATGGAAAAAAAAGCAGAAATACTAGCTTTTGAAAAGCAGCAGGTGTTACTAATAACTGGCAAAACGCACACGGGCACGTCTTAGTGTGATCACAGCTCTCTGGGCGATCGGATATTTTCCTGAATATAGACATCACCGCGCTTTCTGCTGACGTTCTAGATCCCTCATTATGAATCATGCAGGTGTTTTCAGGCTTATCTATCAAGAAGGCTGCCATTATTCAAAGCTGTTTCTGTTTTAATGACATGCATGCTCTCCCGTAGCTGCCTCCTTCAATATTAGCAGGTACAATATGAATGCGGTCCTGAAGGAACTGCTTCATTCATGCACACATGATTCACAAACATTTATTTAAGGTTTCAAACAATTTCACTAGCTGCATAGTAAAATTCTGTAATGGAAGCAATAGGGGTTCTTTATTTTTTTTTACGTTCATACATAATAGATTGCATTTTAGATATTTTTTAACAGGGTGGTTACAGCTCTTTGTGCCGAAGAAAATGTTCTCTCTTTTGTTCCCTGTAGCAGTGGCACGGTGTGAGTCTGTCTAATTCTGATTTTAACCACAGACGATTATCAGCTTTTTAGATTTTGGTGTTTGTTTCAAAAGATAATCGTAAGCACTCTGTGCTTGGGATCATTTTAGTAAGTCCGCACACAGAGAGAATCAAAGTGCTTTAAATCCGAAAGACAAGACCGCTCCAGGGACGATTTAGCTGAAAAGAAAATTTTCACCTTATTTATTTATTGACATACGCATGTGTTAATTCACTCGTCTAAGCATGATAATTGCAGAAAGCATGTCTTTTTTTGCCACCTAGAGACGTGTTTAGCCGTACATTTAGGATATGAATTATTGGTTGAGGAAATGGATGGTGTCAAAATAAACAAGCTGGTGATATTTGTGTAGAGCAGCACAGTGGAAAATTGGGCAGGCATTGTGACTCACAGGACTGGACTCCTGGATATAGATACAATCAGAGACATTGTCAACATTGAGTGCATGCACGGATGTACTCCACTAGACTTACTAAAATTTACTAGCTAGAAGAACTGTCATGAGATAGGTGGTCACATTTTTAAAATAACAGTTGCCTGTCTATCTCTGACTTTTTGTGTCTAACCCAGAACATGTTTGCAGAAAATTAAGTCAAAGACTCTGGTAAGACAACTGGCCAATCTGCATTTTCAGAAGAAAATCACCCAGTAAAACTGTAGAACTAAACAGCACCTAATCAGTGCTTAAAAGGAATTATCCACAACTTGCAGTAATAGCTGCAGGAGTCTAGTTACTTGCAGGTATAGCTGTAGGAACTCATTTACTTGCAGGCATAGCTGCAGGAGCCTATTTACTTGCACGCAAAGCTGTAGGAGCTCATTTACTTTTAGTCATAACTATAGGAGCTCATTTATTGCAGGCATAGCTGTAGGAGCCTATTTACTTGCAGGTACAGCTGTAGGAGCCCATTTCCTTGCAAGCATCTGGATTTCCCCATGCCATTTGGGATCAAGTTGACTCCTAGGGAGGACAGAGAGAATGAGATGGATACTTACACCTCTTCACTTGAGCATCAGGTGCCATCCCTCAATCCGGAGGATAGCCCCTCACTGACAGCTACTGAAAGAGGGACACTGTTTATCAAATATGTACTTTAGCAGCGCAGATGATGTCACTGGCGCATGCACACTGCCCTCTCAATGGACTGTGTACCGTCCATAGAGAGAGCCACATCGCACCTGTGACTGCCATGGCAATGCATGGGAGTGACGTCATCGCAGTTCAGCCAATGAAACGGTAGCTGCCCGCGATCCCGGAAAGAAGACCGGGTGAAGATGGAAGCCCTGTCAGCAGTGAGAACGTGCCACTGGAGAGCTTTGTTCTAAGGTATGTATTTCAATAATGTGTGATGCATACTAGCACATTATGCCATTATCTTTGCAGGTTTTTTTTTTCCTGTGGTTTACTTCCGCTTTAACGTATACAAAAAGATAGTATCTTCGATCATGTGAGTTTTATGGTAGTAATAGTGGTTACATTTTTAAACAATGCATAAAGTTGCCACTATAATTTCCAATATTTGAATTTAGTGGTATTTCATAAATGGCATCAAGGTGGTTGGGGTCCAGCACATGTTGATACTCTTGTTCAACCATTTTTTTTATTATTATTATAATGCTTTTAACTTATAATTTAATGTTACATATTCTTTTGGGCCCATAATGGAGGCTTTCATGTTGTGAAACCTTATTTCTATCTGATAAAATCATAAATATATATTGGGGTATTCAATTTGAATCTATATCGATTCAAACTGAATTTGATTTGAACATGACCGAAAAATTGGAATCAAATCAAAAACAAAAATAATTAATTCTTACATAACAAACAGGGAAGACCCTCTTCCTCAGAGCCACAGCAGTAATGAGTCTATTACTGCCGTGGCTCTGAGGAAGGGGGTCCTCCTTCGTACCACGTAAGCTATTTGCGATGCCATCTGATCCCCCTAAGGCGGCGTACAGACGATCGGACATATCCGATGAAAACGGTCCGCGGACCATTTCCATCGGATATGTCCGATCGGGAGTTTGATCCGATGGCGTGTACACACCATCGGATCAAATTCCCTGCCGCCGGACGGCGCGGTGACGTGGCGGTGACGCGGCGGTGACGTTGACGCCGCCGCGTCACCGCCACGTCACCGCACCAGGAAGTAAAACACTTCCGCGCATGCGCCGAATCCATTCGGCAGCGGCGCGGCGGCGGTGGGGGCCGACATGTCTGCTGGTAAGTGTACTAACCAGCAGACATGTCGGGCGGACAGATTCCCACCGGATAGATTTCAAAGCTTGCTTTGAAATCTGTCGGGTGGAGAAATCTGTCCGCTAGCCCATACACACGAGCGGAGATGTCTGCTGAAACGGTCCATCGGACCGTTTTCAGCGGACATATCCCCTCGTGTGTACGCCGCCTAACACGTGATCCAGGTTGCAGGTGTCTAGAGACATGGTTCCATTTGCTGGAGTACTGACAAGCCTTTTTATCACGTTTTGTGAGTATTATTGCTGTTATATTTTTTAATAAATGTTATCTTTGGTAATGCACAAGGTCGGTGTGCCCTCCTTTTCTTTCTATATGTTTCAGTTCTAAGTAGGTTTGTCCCGATACCACTTTTTTAGGACCGAGTACAAGTACCGATACTTTTTTTCATGTACTCGCCGATACCAAATACCAATATTTTTTTGAAGAATGCCCCTTACATTGGTGATCAGTGAGAAGAATGTCCCTTACATTGGTGATCAGTGGGAAGAATGTCCCTTACATTGGTGATCAGTGGGAAGAATGCTTCTTACATTGATGAGCAGTGGGAAGAATGCCCCTTACATTGGCGATCAGTGGAAAGAATGCCTCTTACATTGGCGGTCAGTGGAAAGAATGTTGTCAGGGTATTAATCCCACTCACCTTCCGATTCCCCAGCTGCGTGACAGCCCAGCGCCATCGCGCTCCCTTGGGCGGTGCGTGCGCGCGCCTGGTGCGTCTGCCCACCGGGTGCACGGGCGCGCGGCCGTTCACAGGCGCGCGCGTGTGCACGCACGGGCCCGTCCCGCTCTCGGCCAATCAGTGGCCTGAGCGGCCTATTTGAACCAGCCCCTTCCTCCTCTCTGGTTGCTGGTTTGTAAACAGCTTCTGTGTGATCTGCTAAAGACTACCTGTTGGATTCCTGTGATACCTGACCCTTGGCTTTTGTTTTTTGGACTGCTGCTTTCTGGAATTACTTGACCCCGCCTTGAACCTTGATATCCGATCTGCCTCCGCCCTTGACCTCCGGCCTGAACTTGGACTATCGCTATCTCTTAATCCTCGTCCACGGCTTGTTACCCGGACCTGTTTCCAGCCCTACCCGACCTACGAATTACCTGATCCCGGTCATATACCTCTGTGCACGGACTACCGTCTGCTTCATTTGCTGCAGCCTTCCAGCCGGTGACCTGCTTGTGCCTACTCCACGCACCTGCCTTGATCTGCCTGGATCCGCTTCACGCACCAGACCTTCACCTTCCCACTGGTACCGGTGCCTCCGGGTGCGTCTGTCCCTCTGTTCCCATTCCAGGGGACAGATCGCATCAGGTCGCAAAGGTGAGCCACCCTCAGCATCTCGGCCTTGGTAAGTGAACTTCCTGATAGTACAAACTAGCCAATGTCTGTGGCCGACAGGGTGCGCTCACCTTTTGAGACTCTTTGCCAGCAAGTCTCAACCTTAACGGACGCCGTTCAAAAATTACAGGAGGGATATCTTCAGATGGATGGCCGCCTTCAACAGTTGACCACCGCACCTGGACCATCAGTCCCCCCTGCAGTTCCGGGAGCGGGGACCTCTACCTCCCAGCCCGCTCCAGCACCAGCAATGGTTGTGACTGACCCGGAGCCCCGGGTACCTAACCCCGAGTGGTTTACGGGCGACCGCAAGAAGTTTCGGGCCTTTAAAAACGCCTGTTCTCTGTACTTAGCCTTGCAACCCAGAACTTTCTGTTCCGAAGCTGTGAAGGTAGGCTTTGTGATGTCGCTCCTTACTGATGAACCACAGTCCTGGGCACACAGTCTTATGGAACAAAGAAGCCCAATTCTGGATACTATGGACTCTTTTTTTGAACACATGTCCAAAATATATGCCGATCCTTTGCTCTCAGCCACGGCTGAGGCCACTCTTCATAATTTGAACCAGGGTAGGAGGCCTGTGGAGGATTACATTGCAGAGTTTAGAAAATGGTCTGCTGACACTGGGTGGAACGAGCCTGCCCTCAAATACCAATTTCGTCAAGGACTGTCCGAGTCCCTCATGGACGAGTTGGCTAGGCTCGACCCTCCTGCTTTACTTGAGGACCTGATTCAGTCAGCCACCCAGCTTGACCGACGTCTCCGGGAACGACGGGCGGAACGCTTCCAAGCGAACCGTCCCAACTGGATTCCACCAAGGTCCTCTCCTGCTCCTCCACCTCTTCCGGTCCCACCGGTTCCTACTCTTCCAGATCCTGAACCCATGCAACTTGGCCTAGTCCGGGGACCCCTCACTCCTGAAGAGAGACAGTATAGACGTCGGTCCAACTTGTGCCTGTACTGTGGCGGAGCTGGCCACTTCCTTCGTTCCTGTCCAGTAAGACCTTGTAAGTTGAAGTCACCACCTACTTTCAGTTACCACATTGCTAATTCACAGACTCATGTTGTCCTCTTTCTTTCCTTGCAGCTCCCGGAGGGGGCAACCCGGCTGCCAGCCATAATTGACTCTGGAGCATGCAGCTGCTTTCTGAATTCTGCCCTGGCCCAGAAGCTGCGCATTCCCTGCCGTCCTAAAGACTTCCATCTACAAATCCATCTGGCGGATGGTTCTCTTCCCCGTTCCGGTCTCGTCACCCAGGAAACTCAGCCTATCCTTGCCATCTCTGACACCGGACATCAAGAATTTCTTTGTTTGGACCTTATACCGTCCCCAATGGTTCCCATCATCTTGGGACTTCCTTGGCTGCAGGTTCATCAACCATGCATAGATTGGTGCAAGAAAGAGATCAAATTTTCATCCTCTTACTGCTCCCAGTACTGCCTCCTACCTCCTAAGACCTCTTGTTCCATCCTGTCTACCACACCGGACAATCCCCTTCTTATTCCGTCTGCTTATATCGAGTTTAAGGACGTTTTTGACAAGCAACAGGCTGATCGCCTTCCCCCACACAGGCCATATGATTGTCCTATTGACCTTTTGCCTGGCTCTAAGATCCCTTTTGGCCATATCTTCCCCTTGTCTGAGACGGAGTTAGTTGCCCTCAAGGCCTATATTGATGAAAACTTGACAAAGAAATTCATTCGCCCTTCTTCTTCGCCAGCCGGAGCTGGAATTTTCTTCGTTGAGAAGAAGGACGGCTCCCTCAGGCCTTGTATCGACTACCGGGAATTAAATAAGATTACCATCAAAAATCGTTATCCGCTGCCCCTCATCTCAGAATTGTTCCAACGTTTCCGTGCGGCCCAAGTCTTCTCCAAACTAGATCTCCGCGGGGCCTACAATCTCATCAGGATCAGGGCCGGAGATGAGTGGAAAACTGCCTTCAGATCCAGGTTCGGGCATTTCGAGTACCAAGTAATGCCTTTCGGCCTCTGTAATGCTCCCGCCACGTTCCAGCATCTGGTTAACGATATTTTCCGCCAATATTTGGATGATTTTCTGGTTGTTTATTTAGACGACATCCTTATTTTTTCAGTTTCCCTCGAGCTACACCGGACCCACGTCAAGAAAGTTCTGGCCATTCTCAGAGAACACAAATTGTACCTTAAGGCCGAAAAGTGCGAGTTTGAGAAAACAACCATCCAATTTCTGGGGTTCATCATCTCAACCAACGGAATTGCTATGGATCCACAAAAAGTTAAGGCTGTCCAAGACTGGCCCGCTCCGGTTGATAAGAAAGACATACAACGATTCATTGGCTTTGCCAATTTTTACCGGAGGTTTATTGTTGGCTTCTCCTCTATAGTAGCCCCTATTACCGAGCTGACCCGTCAGGGTTGTCGCTTTCACTGGCTCCAGGAGGCTCAAGAGTCTTTCACACAACTTAAAGCTATCTTCTCCTCCACACCTGTTCTACGGCATCCCGACCCGGCTCTGCCTTTCATTTTGGAAGTTGATGCTTCTGAGACCGCCATTGGCGCTATTTTGTCACAAAGACAGGGGCAAAAATCTCTCCTTCATCCGGTGGCATACGCTTCCCGGAAGTTAACCCCTCCGGAAAAGAACTATGACGTTGGAGACCGGGAACTGTTGGCTATTAAATTTTCTTTAGAAGAGTGGAGATACCTTTTGGAAGGCGCCCTTCATCCCATATTAATCTTCACTGACCATCGAAATTTGGAATACCTGCGTTCTGCTAAACGCCTAAAACCTAGACAAGCCCGTTGGGCCCTCTTTTTTACTCGTTTCAACTTTCACATCACTTTTAGACCAGGCTCAAAGAATGGAAAGGCTGACGCCCTCTCTAGAATGTTCTCGGACACCTCCGCCAGGCCAGAACCTAGTACCATCCTTACCGCCCAGAATTTCTTTTTGGTTTCCCAAACAGACCTGCTAAACGCTCTGAAAGAGGCCTCCAAATGTTGCTCTGACCCAATCATGCTTTCTCTAGAGAGACGAGACGACCTGCTGTGGTCACGGAATAAGATCTTTGTACCAGTGGAACTAAGACAACAAATTCTAAGTATGTTTCATGATCACAAATTAGCAGGCCATTTCGGAACACAAAAAACTGCCGAATTGATCAACCGTTCCTTCTGGTGGCCGAAGTGGAGACATGACTGCAAGATCTATGTCTCTTCTTGTCCTCGCTGCCAGCGCTGCAAAGGGCCAAAGACCAAGTCCTGGGGTCTGTTGAAGCCTCTTCCCGTTCCGGAACGCCCATGGACAGAGGTTTCCATGGACTTCATTGTCGATCTGCCCCCCTCTGAAGGTTTCACGACGATCTTGGTTGTAGTTGACCGTCTATCCAAAATGGCCCATTTTCTGCCTATGATCGGCACACCCTCTGCGACAGAGACGGCCACATTTTTTTTCAAAGAGATAGTGAGACTGCACGGTGTGCCCAAGAGCGTTGTATCCGACAGAGGGGTGCAGTTCACGTCCAAGTTCTGGAAGGAGCTCTGTAAAGCACTGGAAATCAAAGTCTGCCTATCTTCTGCCTATCATCCGCAATCCAACGGTCAGACGGAAAGAACCAACCAAACATTGGAACAATATCTCCGTTGTTTTTGCTCTGTCTCCCAGAATGATTGGTCATCCTTACTGCCGTCGGCATAATTTTCCTATAATAATTCAATACATGCATCCACTAATCAAACTCCTTTTTGGGCCAATTTCGGCTATCACCCTTCATTCCTTCCGGATTCCATCCCTGAAACACCTGTCCCAGCGGTCCAGGAGCATTTAGTCCACATTCAGCAGAACTTTCAGAAACTTCGAGAAGTCATGCAACACGCACAGGAAAATTTCAAGAAATACTATGACAGGAACAAAAAGGAGTGTCCGGCCTTCAGAGTTGGGGAAGAGGTTTGGCTATCTGCTCTTAACCTTAAATTACCAATTCCATCTCAGAAGCTGGGCCCCAGGTTCATCGGCCCATTCAAAAATCAAACGACAAATTAACCCCGTGGCCTTTGAACTAGCATTACCCGGAAACTACAAGATTCATCCAGTTTTTCATGCCTCTTTACTTAAACCAGTCTTGTCTAGCCCGTTCCTTGGGAGAGAGGAACTTCCACCTCCACCAGTAGAGGTTGAGGGAGAAGAGGAATTTGAGGTGGAAACTATCCTAAGCTGCAGAAAGAGGGGGAGACAGCTCCAATATTTAATCAAATGGAAAGGATATCGTCCAGAAAATAACTCCTGGGAGCCTTCCAGAAATCTACACGCTCCCCGTTTGATTACGGCTTTCCATCGGGAACATCCGGAATTGATGGACAGTTTGGGCGTTCGGAGCCCGCCCCTTGGGGGGGGGCACTGTCAGGGTATCAATCCCACTCACCTTCCGATTCCCCAGCTGCGTGACAGCCCAGCGCCATCGCGCTCCCTTGGGCGGCGCGTGCGCGCGCCTGGTGCGTCTGCCCTGCGCGTGCACGGGCGCGCGGCCGTTCACAGGCGCACGCACGGGCCCGTCCCGCTCTCGGCCAATCAGTGGCCTGAGCGGCCTATTTGAACCAGCCCCTTCCTCCTCTCTGGTTGCTGGTTTGTAAACAGCTTCTGTGTGATCTGCTAAAGACTACCTGTTGGATTCCTGTGATACCTGACCCTTGGCTTTTGTTTTTTGGACTGCTGCTTTCTGGAATTACTTGACCCCGGCTTGAACCTTGATATCCGATCTGCCTCGCTATCTCTTAATCCCCGTCCACGGCTTGTTACCCGGACCTGTTTCCAGCCCTACCCGACCTACGAATTACCTGATCCCGGTCATATACCTCTGTGCACGGACTACCGTCTGCTTCATTTGCTGCAGCCTTCCAGCCGGTGACCTGCTTGTACCTACTCCACGCACCTGCCTTGATCTGCCTGGATCCGCTTCACGCACCAGACCTTCACCTTCCCACTGGTACCGGTGCCTCCGGGTGCGTCTGTCCCTCTGTTCCCATTCCAGGGGACAGATCGCATCAGGTCGCAAAGGTGAGCAACCCTCAGCATCTCGGCCTTGGTAAGTGAACTTCCTGATAAATGTCCTGCACTCCTGAAGAGTTAGTTTTTATTCACCAAAGAAAGGCAGGTCTCCCCTCCCCCTGGGCTATTCTTAGTGCACTGCTTCCCAAAACTCCCTCCCCAGCATTGAAGCAAACAGGCAGGAGATTGAGTCACATCCAGCAAAATACCTGCCAGGATGATAGGATTTACACAGCGGGATATAAATGTTGTCGCAGTATTAATATTGCACCCAGTTCTCTGCTACTGGGCAAAGCGCAATGTCCGTTACGCTTGCTCATATTAGGTGTACAATTTCTCTATGTGATTTATTGCACGCTTAATAATAATAATAATTTTAATTTGATAGGGGTGACTATTTCACTGTTTGGACAGTTCCCAACCAGCAGTATTTTAAATGATTTATTGTTAGTGCAAATATTTGGCACTAATGTCAATTCACCGTTGCGATACTATTAAGGTGACTCGGGTATAAGTTGAGCAAATTTATCCCGAGGAGACATATGTGGGTTGCCTGTTCCTTATTTACCTTTTTGTTCTAGTTTCATGAGCATTACTGCAACGAAACAAGTTAGTTTTTTACTTTTATTAAGGTTTAAACTTAAACTTTTTACTTTTTCCTGCTTGGTATTACTACTGGCAGAGATCCCCATTCAAAGATGGTGGACGCACACTCTGGATTCCCGGACCTCAGAGCTGGGCGGTCCTTGGTGTTGTGAATGAATATTAAGTGGCGAGTCAGCACGCTGCTCGTGCCCCTGCAAGAAGTCAGATTTGTGACGAAACGGCGTAGGGAGGAGCGGCGTGCTGACGTCACCATTGTTACCTAACGACCATCCGGAAGGACGGGCAGATTATTAGAGAGCCGGCCGGCTACACGATTTTACTAAACACGCAATTTTTTATTCATCAAATGTGAGTGCAATAATATTTAAAAAAATTGTCATTTTCATATTACAATACTACTCTATGTAGTACATCACAGACCACCTAGGCTTTGAGGAAGGGGGTACGCCCCAGAAACGCATCAGCCATATTGATGTCAAGGGTCTGACTGGCAGGTGCCGTGAGGTCCAGTCTCAGCTGGTTTTAAAAGCGCTTACTTTTGAATGTTTGTAATTAGTACCATTGCTTTTATTTATTGTTTATTAAAACTTATAAGTGGTAATGCACAAGGTCAGTGCGCCCTCCTTTCTTTTCTTTTGTATTTTAGCCATATGAACACCCTTTGTTCTGTGGAGGGCTGCAAGACTTCAGACTTTGCCTTTAGACTACACTGACACACCCAGTTTGGCGATACACCAGAGCGCAGGAGGATTTTTGTCTAATACTCTATGTTGGCATCCTTTTCTTTCCCTTTGTGCTATACCATGCAGGGTGACATGCTTGAGAGCCAGTGGTGAATGCAAAGGTGGAGAGGACATACAGGAACCTGTAGGAACCAGCAGTGCCAGTGGGCTTTATGCGTACATGATCTCAACCATCGGTAAGCAGATTAGATATAAGAGGTGGAGGCTTCCTTCTATCCTGCTACCAGACACGATCTCCTGGGATATTCCGGTCACCTGTTTGATTGAATCAATTTTCAAGAGGGATATCTTCCCTATATGAACTTTTGAATATTCAGTTTTTTTTTTTTCATATATGTTAACACAAAGTGGACTTACGTTCACTTTTCATAATGAACGTTGTTTTGTCATCACATGAGTATATATACAGACTTGATTAATCTTTTTTGATGTTAATCACTATATATTCACATTGAACAATAGTTGTTTAATGATCTATTATTACACGCAGTGCAGCTTATTATATATTTATTTATATATTTTTTTCAAATTTTGCAGCGCAACCTACTTTCTATAATATACTTTTGTGCAGAGGCTTAACACCAACACTTTCAACCTCAGTTTCACCATGTCTTGTGATCCAGTCAATCCCGGTTCTCTCAGGGGAGAGGAGACAGATTGCGTGTTCATACTAAGTATGAACACCGATCTCTCTCTCTCTCTCCTAGTCAGTCCCATTCCCCCCACAGTTAGAACACCCCTAGGGAACACACCCCTTGATCACTCCCTAGTGTTAACCCCATTCCCTTCCAGTGACATTTATACAGTAACAAAAAAAAAAATGCCATAAATCTATCCCCTATTTTGTAGACGCTCTAATTTTTTTGTAAACCAATTAATATACGCTTATTGCGATATATTTTTTACCAAACATATGTAGAAAAATACATATCAGCCTAAACCGAGGAAAATGTTATTCATTTCTTTTAAATTGGGATATTTATTATAGCAAAAAGTAAGATATTGTGTTTTCTTCAAAATTTTTACTTTTCTTTTGTTTATAGCGCAAAAAATAAAGGCCCAGATTCACAGAGCGATTACGCCTGGTGTTAGGGCTCTTTCACACTTCCGTTCAGTTTTTTAGATCAGTTTTTTCCCCTTTCAGTTGATCCGTTTTTTCATCCGTTTTCCGTCAGTTTACATCAGTTTCCGTTCCGTTTTTCATCAGTTTTTCATCAGTTTTTTTCATCCGTTTTTTTTTTTTTTACATATTTTGATGAAAAACTGACGTTAGCGGATCGGATGGTAAACGGATCATCCGCTAACGTCCGTTTTTCATCCGTTCCGTTTTTTTGACGGAAGAAACATAGGGTTTTCTTCCGTCCAAAAAAACGGAGCTTACCGCAGACGGATGTTAACGGACGTTAGCGGATGCTCATCCGCTAACGGACGCTAACCCATAGGGAAGCATTGAGGTCCGTTAACGGACGTCCAAAAAACGGACGAACTGAACGGACGTGTGAAAGAGCCCTCAGACAGGAGTAATTTCAAATTTCGCCTGGCCTGGTCTTCCAGGAAAAAAGTAGTTAAAGTGGATGTCAACCCACTCTCATACTTTCTAAACTCTGCCATAGTGCTGATCTATAAGGATATAGATGCCTCCCGATGTATCCTTACCTTTCAAATGTCTCACCTCTGTCATAAGAACTGAAAAACTGCAGATTCTGTGGGTAGGTCTGTTGTCTCCCATACGGAAGAAAAATATATTTCCAATATATTTATTAAAAAAAATTATATATTTTAAATATATTTACAATATATTGGCCTACGCGAATATATTTTTACATCTATTCCAAAAATGTAAATTCAAATATATTTTCCAAAGGCATATATTTTAAAATATATTTTTTTCAATATATTTGACAGATATTTTTGAGCATCTAAAAAAATGCATTTAAAAATATATTTTTAAATATACTTGTAAAGGCATTCCAAAATATAATTTAAATGCATTTTCCAAAGACATATATTGGAAAATATATTTTTTAAATATATTCTTCAGATTTTTTTCAACATATATTTGTACATATATTTGTAAATGCGTTCCAAAAATATAATTTTAATATATTTTCCAAAGGCATATATGTGAAAATATATGTTTGTAAATATATTGTCCAGATATTTTTGAACATATAAAAAAAATGCATTTAAACATATATCTTTAAATATACTTGTAAATGCATTCCAAAAATATAATTTAAATGTATTTTACAAAGATATATATTAGAAAATATATTTTTAAAATATGTTTTTCTGAAAATATTTAATGTCTAATAAAGACATTTCAACATATATTTTGTCTGATATTTTTGTAACTATGCCATAGATAACATTCTGAATACATTTATAAGAGACCCACTCCCATTTTGTTTTGTATTTTACTCTTTTAAAATAAAAAAAATAAAATAAAAACCAAAAGATTTAAATAAAATATAATTTTTTTTAATAAGATTTTAAGCACATAATCCATTTAATACAAAGCAGATAAACCTCTCGTATCCACTTTCCATTCCCAAAGAATTTTTGTATAAGTCATTCTGAATTGAGAACGCTTGTCGGCGGACCAGCAAAACGTCTTAAGGTACAGCAAGTCCAGTTATATTGATTGACCTGAATGAATGAGAACATTCACAGACATCCACCTCCACAGTCCAAGGGTCTTGTCTGCTTACACGGTACCAAGAGAAACTCTGGATATAAATATTCAATGTTCTGTTTAATCCATGAATCAGTAGTTGCACTATTATTACCAAACTCGCTCATCAGTGTCTTTATGGTCCTTGCTTTGTGCACTGGTGGGCAGTCATGTTGGAACAGGAAGGGGCCGTCCCCAAACTGTTCGCACAAAGTTGGGGGCATGACATTTTCCCAAAATGTCTTGGTATGCTGAGGCCTTAAGAATTCCCTTCACTGGAACTAAGGAGCCAAACCCAACCCCTGAAAAACAACCCCACACCATAATCCCCCCCCCCCCCACACACACACACCATAATCCACCAAATGATTTGGACCAGTGCACAAAGCAAGGTCCATAAAGACATGGATGAGTGGGTTGGGGTGGAGAAACTTGACTGGCCTGCACAGAGTCCTGACCTCAACCTGATAGAACACCTTTGGGATGAATTTGTGTGGAGACTGTGAGCCAGGTCTTCTCATCCAACATCAGTGCCTGAACTGACAAATGTGCTTCAGGAAGAATGGTCAAACATTCCCATAGGACAGCCTTCTCAGAGGAATTGAAGCTGTTATAGACTGGCATGCTATTAAAACTCATGTGCGTGTAAAAGCAGGTGTCCCAAAACTTTTGGCAATATAATATATATAGTATATATACTGTATATTCTTTTTATACTAAGTCCAGTCCATTGTTTGGACTTAGTACCTGCCGAAGGGTAATTCCAGCAGCCAATTAAAAGGAATTGGCATATTACAGTTCCCCCCAGCACAAAATTAAAACTCAGCAGCTACACAAAGGGGGTTATTTACTAAAGGCAAATCCACGTTGCACTACAAGTGCAAACTACAAATGCAAAGTGCACTTGAAATTGCACTGAAAGTGCACTTGGAAGTGCAGTCGCTGTAGATCTGAGTGGGCAAGGAAAATTAAAAAAAACAGCATTTTAGCTTGCACATGATTGGATGATAAAATCAGCAGAGTTTCCCCTCATTTCAGATCTACCCCTCAGATTTACAGCGACTGCACTTACAAGTGCACTTTCAGTGCAATTTCAAGTGTACTTTGCACTTGTAGTTTGCGCTTGTAGTGCAAAGTGGATTTGCCTTTAGTAAATAACCCCCCATACTGTACACATACTGCAGCTACTGACTTTTAATATTAGGACACTTACCTGTCCTGGAATCCGGCGATGTTGGTATCCCAGCCAATGTTTCCATTGGCTCTCGGGTGCTGCTGCCTCCATTGCCTATAGGGGCCAATTCACACCACATGCAGTCCAGTGCGTTTATTTTTTTTTGCATGGAAAGTAAGTTATATGGTTTTCAATGGCATAATTCACACCAGTGCTTGCAGTTCCAGAAAAAAAGTAGAGCATGCTGCATTTTTCCTGCACTGGACTGTAATGGAACACTGTAAAGCACATCAAAAATGCACTAGAATGCACCTGAACGCACTGCAACACACATGTCCTTATTTAAGGTTGAGGAAAAAAGAGAGGAAAATGCACTGGAATGCTTTAAAAACACACCAAACATGCCCTGGAATGCATCAAAAACACGCATGCAGAAAATCATCGGGAACGCATCCGCGGCAGCGAGATCTCTCGGAAGGGGGGAAGGGTACCTGTCAAAAACAGGAACCTGCTCCCCTCCCCCGAAAGGTGGCAAATGTGGCAAAGTAGGGGGAGGGGGGAGAGGCAAATACGTGGAGCTTCCACTTTTGGGTGCAACTCCGCTTTAACCACTTCCCTACGGCCGTACGACTATATGCGGCCGCAGGGTGGTTCTAATTCTCCGGGCTGCCGCGTTTTCACGGCAGCCCCTTTCTTTGTTCCCAGCGCGCGCTCCAGAGCGTGCAGCGGGGAACTTGTGTACTGGCCGTGTCCCTTGGACACGGCCAATCAGAGTGGCCGTTTGCGATGCGATCTGTGGGCGAATGAGAGATGATCTCATATGTAAACATATGAGATCATCTCTCATTGCCGTTTTACACAGAGACAGCGTCCTGTCTCTGGAGAGGAGGAGATCGATCTGTGTCCCTTGTACATAGGGACACAGATCGGTCACCCCCCAGTCACCCCCCCTCCCCCCACAGTTAGAACACTATGCAGGGAATACATTTAACCCCTTCCTCACCCCCTAGTGTTAACTCCTTCCCTGCCAGTCACATTTATACAGTAATTAGTGCATATTTATAGCACTGATCGCTGTATAAATGTGAATGGCGCCAAAAAAGTGTCCGATGTGTCCGCCATGATGTCGCAGTCGCAATAAAAATCGCAGATCGCCGCCATTACTAGTAAAAAATAAATAATAAAAAATAATAATTCTGTCCCTTATTTTGTAGGCGCTATAACTTTTGCGCAAACCAGTCGCTTATTGCGATTTTTTTTTACCAAAAATATGTAGAAGAATACGTATCAGCCTAAACTGAATTTTTTTTTTTTTAAATTGGGCTATTTTTTATAGCAACAAGTAAAAAATATTGTATTTTTTTTTTCAAAATTGTCGTCCTTTTTTGTTTATAGCGCAAAAAATAAAAACCGCAGAGGTGACCAAATACCACCAAAAGAAAGCTCTATTTGTGGGAAAAAAAGGACGCCAATTTTGTTTGGGAGCCACGTCGCACGACCGCGCAATTGTCAGTTAAAGCGACGCAGTGCCGCAAGATGAAATTTCACCTGGTCAGGAAGGGGGTATACATGCCCAGTAAGGAAGTGGTTAAATGTCATATCCTTGCCCAAGCTGCACTGTTGTCATGTGCCAATACTAGGCTGGGCTGGAAGATAAATATGTAAGTGATGAGAGCTGCATTCTTGTGTGTGTGTGTGTATATACAGTATATATATGTGTGTGTGTATATACTGTGTGTGTATATATATATATATATATATATATATATATATATATATACACACATATATATATATACATATAGAGTATATGTGATATATACACACACACACATATATACCAGAATGAAGATACAAAATATATATATAGAATGCATCTCCCATAACTTACTTACATGTATAAATATTTTTCTAATTTCTTTTATCTCATTCTTTTTTATTGGGATATGGGTCTGATTTCTGTGCCTTCGATCTTCTAATATGTAAATCCAGCCCTGGGGAAAACTCTTTAAACAGAGAGACTGCAATCACAATACAGGAGGTCTGTTACAGGAAGTGAGCAGTGGGAACCAGAGGGGTGAACTTTCACCTCTCACTTCCTGTTCCTGGTAAGGCCTCTGAAAAGGAAAGCATGGCATTGGCATGGTGGAGAAGTTCTCTGTATTCCCCTGGATGTATTCTGCTGGATGTATTCTCCTGGATGAAAGGTGAGCCTTCTATCAAATAATATTAGAATTGTGAAAGTTTGGTGTATGAGTTAAAGTTGTATTTGTCTATTTCCTGCTGAATAGTTCTCATTCTGTGTGCATTTACCTTCCCAGTTACCATACAGCATGTGCACAGTAATGTAATATTATAGAGCTCCTCTTCCACAGCATGTCACCCTGCTGCATATAATATGTATGGCTTCCATGTTATATCCAGTAACTGTGTAACATACTGTCAGTGTACATTGCTGTATATAATATGTATGGCTTCCATGTTATATCCAGTAACTGTGTAGCATACTTCAGTGCACATTGCTGCATATAATATACAGCTTCCATTCTATATCCACTCACCATGCAGCATAGGGGTTGATTTACTAAAGGAAAATCTATTTTGCACTACAAGTGCACTTGGACATGCAGTCACTGTAGATCTGAGAGAGAGATCTGAAATGAGGGGAAGCTCTGCTGATTTTATCATCCAATCATGTACAGGAAAAATTTTTTTTTTTTTGTTTTTGTCCCCTTCAGATCTATAGTGACTGCACTTCCAAGTGCACTTGTACTGCAAAGTGGATTTGCCTTTAGTAAATATACCCCATAATGTCAGGGCACGGTGCTACCAATGTTTTATGTCTCCCTCCCCTTTTGCATATTATTATCTGCCCTGCCATTAGATATGGATTTTTCCATACAGATACCAATTATGGGCCACCTTTCAGGCCGATAACAATATGAGGTACTAATATTACATCCAGCTGCCCCAGAAGTAGCCTGATATCAGTTGACACCTAGGCCTTTTTTTTGTATTCTTACAGCCACTGGCCACTGGCAGAATACAGGAAAAAAGAGCAGATAGCAGGGGAATCAATAGCTAGGTTGCTATTGACTATTTTAATTTGCAGTAGCCAATAGTGGGCTATTGCACCCGCCCACTGCCTGTTGTCAATCAGCAAAGGAGAGGATTTGAAGGAGAACATTCTTCTTCAGGTCTTCCTCTGCTGATTGACAGCAGGGAGTGGGAAGGGGGCGCAATAGTCAGCCTAATTTTAAAATTGAAACAGCCAATGGCAGTCTGGCTATGGTTCCCCCACTCCCTGCTGTTTACATTCAGCTGCCATCAAATAAATTGTGCAGAAGGAGGTTAGCGGTGTCTGGGGTGTGTGTGTGTGATGTGTGGAGATGGAAAGCTAATTTTTTTTTTTTTTTTTTGGCGGATTCTGACAGATGGGGCGCCAGCCGCTGTCAAAGCACCTGACCAAGACTGACTGACAGCTGGTGAATATAAAACCGGAATAAGCACTTGGAAGAAGAAAACCAACAACTGAGACAACTTGCCTTTGGTAAGCGGACAACTTAATTATGGTGGTGGGCACCTTCCCTTTTTTTTTATATCGCCACATTCAACCGGCACTGTATCTGATCATCATATTTGCATCATCCTTCATTATTCATTTGGTCATCAGTGTTTGAGTTTTGTGGTGATATCATTAAGAATTTTAGAGGTTTGGTTTGCCAATTGTGTGCTGTTGGCATACAATTTTTGGGATCACCGATTTGACGTATTAACCTCTCATTGTTTATACATATAATTTGACATTAATTTTGTGAATTTATATACAAATTTTTCCTTGCACTCTGATTTTTTTGTATTAGTTAATTATTGTGCACTGTTTTTGGCATATCAGCCCCTGGATGCCAGTCTTTCAATGTGAATTGGTATTGGTGAAATTTTCAATTTTAATTTTCATAGAATGTTTTATATTGGTGCAGTCTTTTCATTTTTTATCTATTTATTGTCTATTATTCCACCAGTTCTGCTGCCTTTGTTATTTTTATCTTTATTTTCTGTTTGACCAATCATTTGCCTTTTCATTCTACAGTGTTTTAGGGCAGAGGTAGGCAACCTTCGAGAGGTGGAGATCTACCTGAACAACATGGGAGAAGTCAAAGATCACAGGTAGGGTTGTCCCGATACCACTTTTTTAGGACCGAGTACAAGTACCGATATGTTTTTTCAAGTAGTCGTCGATACCGAATACCGATACTTTTTTTAACCACTTCAATATCCAGCCATATACAATTGACGGCCTGGGATGGGATTTACCATCCTAAGTGGCCGTCAATTGACGGCCTGGGTATTGCAGGCGAATATCTGGATGATGCCTGCAGTCAGAGGCATCATCCAGATATTGTCTTCTTCAGCCGGCGATTCTGCACAAAGTAAGAACGATCATAGCGGCGGTCCCGCCGCTTGATCGTTCTTACAGGCCGCGGGAGGGGACATCCCCCCCCTCCCACCGCCATCCGGTGCTTCTCCGGGCTTACCTGTACCTTCGGGGGCCCGGAGAACGAATCGTCGGCGGCGGCAGGAAGCATAGAGATGACTGGTGACCAGACGGTCACCAGTCATCTCTATGACCGTCGGAGGACCCGGGCGCAATCTGATGACGTCACGCCCGGGTCCCCGTATGTAAACAAAGCCGCAATTGTGGCTGTAAGTCACCATTCATGAGATCGGTGAATTTTTTTTCATCGATCTCATGGTTTCCAGCCTGGAGGTGAGATGTGAGGTCTTATTGACCCCACATCTCTCCATAAAGAGGACCTGTCACACACATTTCCTATTACAAGGGATGTTTACATTCCTTGTAATAGGAATAAAAGTGGAAAAAAAAAAATGAAAAAAAGTGTAAAAATAAATAAAATATAAGTAAAAAAAAAGTCCCGCCGACATATGTAAACGCCGTTTAAACCACACATGTGAGGTATCGCCGCGTGCGTTAGAGTGCCAGCAACTAATCTAGCACTAGATCTCCTCTGTAAATCTAAACTGTAACCTGTAAAAAATAAATAAAGCGTTGCCTATGGAGATTTTTAAGTACCGAAGTTTGGCGCCATTCCATGAGTGTGCGCATAATTAAAGCGTGACATGTTGGGTCTCTATTTACTCGGTGTAACATAATCTTTCACATAATACAAAAAAATTGGGCTAACTTTAGTGTTTTGTTATTTTTTTAATTCATAAAACAATTTTTTTTACAAAAAAAAGCGTTTGAAAAATAATTGCGGAAATACCGTGCAAGATAAAACTTTGGAATGACCGTCATTTTATTCCTTAGGGTGTCTGCTAAAAAAAACATATATAATGTTTGGGGGTACTGTGTAATTTTCTAGCAAAAGAATGATGATTATTACATGTAGGAGAGAAGTGTCAGAATAGGCCCGGTATGAAGGTGGTATAAAAGCCTAGTATTGAAGCGGTTAAATATGTCCCCAAATGCAGCCATGTCCCCCACATATTGCAGCCATGTATGTCCCCCACATATTGCAGCCATGTCCTGTCCCCCACATATTGCAGCCATGTATGTCCCCCACATATTGCAGCCATGTCCTGTCCCCCACATATTGCAGCCATGTATGTCCCCCACATATTGCAAGCCATGTATGTCCCCCATAGCCGTAGCTATGATGCCGCCGCCGCATACCGCCGTTAATCCCCCTGCATTATAGCGTAGCGTGCATTACAAGCTTTTGTTTTGAATACTTGTAAATGCCCGCGCCGCCATGTATAGACACTCCCCTTCTCGGGGATCTGTCCAATACCGAGCAAGGGGGAGTGTCCCACGCCCGTAACATCACCACTCCCCCTTGCTCGGTATTGGACGGATCCCCGAGAAGGGGAGTGTCTATACATGGCGGCGCGGGCATTTACAAGTATTCAAAACGAAAGCTTGTAATGCACGCTACGCTATAATGCAGGGGGATTAACGGCGGTATGCGGCGGCGGCGGCATACGTGGGGGACATATCATAGCTACAGGTATGAGGGACAGGACATGGCTGCAATATGAATTATTCTATTTTGGTATCGGGGGTATTTGCGGGAGTACAAGTACTCCCGCAAATACTCGGCATCGGTCCCGATACCGATACTAGTATCGGTATCGGGACAACCCTAATCACAGGGCAAAGTGTCCTCCAATGTTGCCTCATCACACCTGACTAAAACCTATAATTGCCGTACTACCGCACTGCAATCCTGTGCCTTTCACTGCAATTATTGGTGTTAACATTTTGCGTCCTGACCATCTTGTATAATTTCTCAGAGGCCCATTGGAGCATTGCATAACGCATTATGAATGAGCCCTTAGTTGCATTTGGCAATAGCACTTTTTAGGCTCATCGCATGTGAATTTGGGGGTGGTAAAACAATGCCCCCAATCCCTACCCCCTTTAGCTGCTAAGTGGGAGGGGGTAGGGTGCCATGGGAGGTGGATGCTTGAGAGTTACTATTAGATCTCAAGCAACCAGAAATAACAGTAACTGGGAGCTTACTGTACTACATTCATTATAGTATCAGTGAGTGCACTGAGGTAACTACATACTATATGCACAAGTAAGATTTTTGTTTTGTGGAACATCTTTACTTATACCTTGGGAGAAACCCTCCTGGAATATTTTTGATCTGGTGGAGGGGATGGGTCAGCAGCAGACTGGAGGAAACCCTCTAATCATGTAAACGTACATTTTTCCACAAGTCATCAATTTCTAACAAATGAAATTAATGGATATGGTGAGAAAATAGGCCATTATGTTACTTAAAATGTTTTTATGCATTTCCATAGAGTTACCTGGCGTAATGGATACTTTGAAAACAACAAGAGCGCAGCTAATAGCACTGAAGAATGATGGTGGAAGTTCATCCTGTGTGGGTGTATCGTGTGCATCACCTTCTGTCCCATCTAAAGACTTGAGCTCATCTCCTTGTCAAGTGTCGTACTCAAGGCCTAAACAGGTAGGATTTCTTTTGGTACCGAAACATTAAAACGTTGTCTTTTTTGTAAATATCAAATATGACATATTTTACCTGCTCTGTGTAAGGGTTTTTGTACAGAGCAGCCCAGATCCTTCTCTTCTCAGGTCCCATGCCAGTGCTCCTAAACCACAGCTCTGTTTTTTCAACACACACACACTGAGCTGCTCCTTGGCCCCATCTCCTAATTAGCTCACTGACTGTGATTGATGGCATCGGGAGCCAATAGCTCCCACCACTACAGAAAGCCAATCAGCAGTGCAAGTCCCTGGAGAGACAAGGCACTCGTGGTCATCGCTGGATCGAGAGGGGGCTCATGTAAGTATAGGGGGGCTGCTGCACACAGAAGTTTTTTTTTTTTACCTTAATGCATAAAATACATGAAGGTAAAAACCTTTGTACCTTTTCAACCACTTCAATAAAAAGTAACTTTCAAGGCGGTGCCTCCAAGCGGCTGACAGATGGAGAGAAGCGGGTACAGTTAGACCCTATGTAAACATCAGCTTTGACATGTAGACTGTAAGCCAATTTGACTTTTGTTTCAAAATAAGATATCTTGCTCAGTCTGGTAGTAGTCTGAACTAATAAGACAAGTTGTAGGCAAGATGTTGATTATTATACAGATTTTTGAAAAGTCTACAATATTTTGATGTTTTTATACATGCTTAATTTGGTTAGTTTTATTTACTCAGCTGCATCTGTTAGACCCCTTTCACACTGAGGCAGTTTTCAGGCGTTTTAGCACTAGAAATAGCCTCTAAAAAGCTCATGAAACTGCATCCCTTTCAGTGCAATGAGTACTTTCACACTGGGGCGATGCGCTTGCGGAACATTAGAAAGAGACCTGCAAGCAGCATCTGGGGCGGGTTGGGAGTGCTATAAATAGCGCTCCTAAAACGCACCTGCCTATTGAAATTAATGGGCAGCGCTTCCAAAGCACTTTAAAAGCGCATTAAAACTGTACTTTTTCCCTTTAAAAAAAAACGCCTAAAAAGTGTTGCAAAAACCGCCGGAGCTTTAGCAGCGCTACAGTGTGAAAAGGGTCTTATATGGCTTTTGATTCACAGGGTAAATCTAATAAGTCTAATATTTTCCATTTACTTTTTAAAGCTGCCACTTTGGCAAAGTTTCCTGGGACTTCAAATGGTGTGATCAGTGACGCTGTTACAAGAAAAATTGCGGTGTTGAAATATCACCTGAAGGGAAACATCGGGAACCATCAGAATACCACAAATTAACTTTTATGTCATTAATGTCATTTTCCACAGTTAACACCACTTTCTATTCTCTGTGTTGTAGTTTTTGTATATTTACATGCTAATAAAGTTGTGTGTATTGTACTGTGTTATTGTTTTTATTTCCAAATATTTGCTGGTTTTATAGGCCTACAATATATAAAATACAATATATAAATGCACAGCCTTTCAAAATGTAATAGGAATGTATTTTTTTTTATTTTACATTCAGTACATTTATATTTAAAATATATTTTAAAAAACATTCTTAATATATTTTTTCCCAAATATATTGCCATATATTTCAAATGCTACAATTTTGGCCAGATTCAATATATTTCAAAAATATATTTCAATATATTTGTGAATATATTGGGTAATGCATTGTGAAATATGTTGCAAATATATTCATAAATATATGTTAAATGCACTTCTAAATGCATTTAGCAATATATTTTTGCAGCCATAAATATATTGCAAAGTGCATTTTGGAATGCATTGTGAATGTATTCAGAAATATATGTTAAAATGTACTTCTGAATGCATTTAGCAATATATGTCTGAATATATTCACAATGCATTCCAAAATGCATGTTGCAATATATTTATGGCTGCATAAATATATTGCTAAATGCATTCAGAAGTACATTTAACATATATTTATGAGTATATTTGCAACATATTTCACAATGCATTTCACAATATATTCAATAATATATTCACAAATATATTGAAATATATTTTTGAAATATATTGAATCTGGCCAAAATTGTAGCATTTCAAATATATTGCAATATATTTGGGAAAAATATATTAGGAATGTTTTTTTAAAATATATTTAAAATATATTTTTCTTCCACATGGGCTGGAGCTCGGTGGGTGGAGTTGTGATGCCAGTAGACTCCCCGCCCTCCTCTACACTCCCCTTGTCAACATGCATTTTCTCCTATGTATTCTTTACACTCAATTCTGCTATGATCACTAAAATCCAGTCAAAACCCAGAAAAGTAACCACATGACTTCAGAAAAGGAGTGGGGGTGGGAATTAAAAAAATAATGCCTGTCTCAGGCTAGTGCATGAGATATGTAAATAACCTGTCACTCACAGCAAGTGGGAAGAACAGACAAAACGTTTCTCCTCTTTGTCTGTTTATCTCACTGAAAAAAGAGGATTGCTGGATTAACTCTGTGTGGCAAGACTGGGCACAGATGATAGGAAATCTTATACTCTACATTGTGACAGCAAAAAATTAATAAAAACTAGGCAAGAACTGTTATATAAAGCCAAAACTCAGAAATCTGATACAAATCAACTAAGAATCATTACCCTTTTCTCTAACAGCAGAAACACTTCAAAGAAATTATCAACAAATACTGGCACATTCTAACACTTGATCCTATAGCCGGATCCTGTATACCTGAGCATCCGGCATTTACTTTTCAGAGATCTAGGAGACAAATTGGTCTCGAGTGAGTTCAGAGGTGGCAGGAGGGATCCCTCGTAAAAGGCCGGGTACATTTCCCAAATAGAAAAAAATAAAACTGTGTTAGCTGGCATGCAGCTACAATTTATTAGTGTATCTAAATCTACTAGTACATCTAACACTCCAGTTCACCCTGATTAACAATGCTGCTGTCCAAAGGTGTCTGCTTAATGTAGACACTTTAATATAGGAGGAGTGTTACTTGCTAGATCACCAGGTGAAAACAAGGGGAAAACATTTATAATAAATTATAAACTGCAATATATTAATGTAGCATCCTCTAGTGTGTTAGAAGTTAGTGTAGGCAAAACATAGTTTGACTCAGGGCTAAGCCTGAGCCATGGAATCTGGGTCAGGATTCATTAACCTCTTCACACTGGCCACACGCACATACGAGACCTTTCAGTGTGTGGTCCTTCATGGCGAGTGGCCGCATATATGCGTCCCTGTTTAAAATACTTACCATGCCGAGAGTGTGCTCCCTGTGTGCTCCCAGTACGGTAGCCAGTGGTTAACGGACAGCTCCTGATGCATACTAGCCATCGGGAGCTTTGCAATCATGTGACAGCCAATCATGGTGGTCCCAAATGTCCACCTGCCCCCCCGGTGTTTGAAAACCCTAAAGGTTGGGAGATGGCCGGCAGGAAGGGGTTACATTTCAGGGCTGGGTGGCTTATCCTGGCAGCTCTCTGGTGCTTCCCCCTGGTCTAGAAGGTTGGTGAATCTTATAGGACTAGAGGGTAGAGGTTAGGAGGAGCTGCCTTGAATATTTATGGATTCTTGGCCAATCCAAGCTAAGCTGGCAGGGGGCTGATGCCACTTCATAAATAGACATGAGCCATTCCAGTGGGGGCAGTAGGGTGGAAGATGGAGATACAGTGTTGAGGAGGCTGTAGGTGGCCCTCAGGGGTGCCCCCCTAGTCTGGTGGGTTGTCCTGCCTTGGGCTGGGGCTCGGGTGCTGGAAGGATCCTGCCAAAAAGACATGGGAGGAGGCTTTCCTGGAGGCTCGGGAGCAAGAGAGGACAGAGTGAGTAGAGCAACACTGTTGGGGACTAACAAGGGGGGGGGGGACTGACACATGTAGTCAGTCTCTGTGGAAGACAGTGGTGTGCTTAAAAGGGGTTGTACGTGTTATACTTACCTCCACTGTGCAGTTCATTTTGCACAGACTGGCCCCGATTGTCCTGTTCTGGGGTCCCACGATGGCTTTTGCAACTCCCTCTGGTAAGCTCTCGTCCAAGTGGGTTACCTTGCGGGCTCGCTCCTGTGTGTGTTCAGAGTGATTCAGCTGGAGCAAGTAAAGGAGACTGTATAGAGAGAGACTGTATATAGGAAGATGTCCGTGAAGTTTTGCTCAAGTCAAGTAGGCATCTCATAACTTCCCATTCTAATCTAATAGTTATTAATCCTGATATAAAAAAACGAAAAGCTACGGACTGTTCTCTGACTCTGGGTGCTTTCGAAAATGTGGTATGCCTGGCTGTGCAGAAGTAGGGGATCCAAGTTCATCTGCAGCTCCTACAGGGGTGTGCTACATTAAAGCGGAGTTCCACCCTTAAAATCACTGTGTTTCATTACATCCAGCATACTGGCGTCAGCGCCAGTATGCTGTTTTTTTTTTTGTTAATGCACGTACTTACTTTATATAAAATCATTGAATTTCAGGCGCACCGCGGAATGTCGCCGCTATAAGGCGTCACGCCTTCCGCAAACAGCCGATTAGCATTCGGCTTTTCTCGGCGCCTGCGCACAGACCCAGGAGCTGACTGCGCAGGCGCCGTATATAGCCGCGTCACGCCCTCCGAAAAAGCCCGAACTAGGACCGGCTATTTTCGGCGCCTGCGCAGTCAGCTCCTGGGTCTGTGCGCAGGCGCCGAGAAAAGCCGAATGCTAATCGGCTGTTTCCGGAAGGCGTGACGCCTTATAGCGGCGACATTCCGCGGTGCGCCTGAAATTCAATGATTTTATATAAAGTAAGTACGTGCATTAAAAAAAAAAAAAAACAGCATACTGGTGCTGACGCCAGTATGCTGGATGTAATGAAACAAAGTGATTTTAAGGGTGGAACTCCGCTTTAAATTGCTGGTTTTGGGTTTAATACTGCTTTAAAACTGTGTTTCCCCCACTAATGACTTTATTTAAGATTATTTAATTTAGGGGCTTTGATGAATGGTTTGGTGTAGTATAACCTGTGTGGTAGTTAAGTATTCCATTTGTTTACAGCAGTCTAAAAATTACGCCAAAAAAAGAAGGTCCACAGAGGAGGAAAAAGGGACATAGGAATTTGGTCCCAATAGATGAAGTCACTCCAAATCAGGGATGAAGAAAAAAAAAAACTGGAAGAAAAAACTGTTCCCTGCTCTAAAAAATTAAAATAGAATCGGAGATGGCCATCTCTAATCTTGGCCACCATGGTAAATTGTGCTAAGCACCTAACACTCTTTTATTTTGTTCTAATAGAACATTTGATTATAATTTTTATCAAATCAATTCTGATTTTTAGATTCTGCTATTTTCAACTTTTATTTTATTATTTTTTTCACCCTCCATCCACATTCAGCATGAGTCTAATACACACAAAGCTATGCCAAGCATTTCCAGCTCTTGAATTGTTCAGCTTCAGGGGTTTCTTCGAAGCAGAAACACGCTGTGCAACTGTGATAGAAAAATCATGCGTGTGTACGGAATTTCAGGTCTTTTTTGACTTCACAATGCACCTTTGTATGTCACACTCGGTCCTACCTGAGCTCATTTCATTAGCTTTCAATGGAAGCTACTAAACAAATTTGCAGGTCTTACATGGGAACATCGGAATAGCAGGATTTCTTCTTGATTGGTTGTAATGTAATGGCACTACGCCAGACTTTACATTATATTAACCACTTTAGTCCCAGTCTCTTCTATTGCAAGAAACTGCCGTCATGATTTTGTCATATGACAGACCTGTTGCTTTGTGTTGCATAGGCAAATCTAATGCCCCATACACACGAGCTGAATTTCCACCAGAAAAAGTCTGATGTGAGCTTTTCATCAGAAATTCCGACCGTGTGTGTATGCGCCATCAGACTTTTGCTGTCGGAATTTCTGCCAGCAAAGTTTGAGAGCAATAAACAAAGAAAAAACTGCGCTCAGATAATAAAGTCAAGGCAGCAGCACTAGTGGAATAACACACATTAAACAAATGAAAAAGAAAAGACTGCGCCAAAATATAAAAAAATAGTGAAATACACCAATAGATAAAAATTGGTGAAACACAGTGCACTAAAATTAAGCAAAAATCACCATATGAAATAATTAGAAATTAGAAATGAAAAGACTGCGCCAATAAATTAAACCACTGATTAATCAATAACAGTGCCCACTCTAAAGGACTATATACATACAAAAATATTAAGACAGCTCCAAAAAAATACAGAGTGAACCACAAAAAATTATTGTGTATTAATCAAAAAAGTTTTGTCACAAAGTCCACATTGATGGTAATAAATAACAGGTTGCATGTAGATAGTATCAAAATTGGGTTCCTTGCATATCACCCGGTGTATCACGCCACGGACAGAGGTGTATGGAATTCCGATGGGAAAAAACATCACGTATGCTCGGAAATAATTTGACGCATGCTCGGAAGCAGTGAACTTTTTTTTCTCGCCTCGTCGTAGTGTTGGACGTCACCATGTTCTTAACGCTTGAAAGTTCCAAAATGTTTTGTGTGACTGTGTGTATGCAAGCCAAGCTTGAGCGGAATTCCGTCGGAAAAAACATCCAACTTTTTTCCGATGGAAATTTCGCTTGTGTGTACAGGGCATTTGTAGCTGTACTGCTGCAGAATCACGTGTGTATATATACAGGATTCTGCACTTCCGGGTAGGGGGGGCGCACCGCATCTGCTGTGATTAGTCATAGCCGGGCGCCCACAGTTAGAATGCCGGTGCCTTGGAGTGGAGGAAGAGAGGAGCTGGGCTTCCTGCACACACATCGCTGGACCGTGGGACAGGTGAGTGTCCGATTATTAAAAGTCAGCAGCTACAGTGGGCTTTGGAAAAGTTAAAACACTTTTAAATAAGTAATTGCATTGTGTAGACACATTGTTATATGATTTCACATTTTAAATGAGATATTAATTGTTTCCTAATTTATTTTTACACGGGCATTACAAGCTATAGCTGCGTTTTATGTATGTATGAATGTATGATTTTTATTCTGCTTCTCTCTGAGAGGAGCAGAACAAAAATCGTACATTTTAGAATAAGCTCATGTGGAATAAACAGGACATGTTTTTTTTTTTCTAAATGCAAAATCATTTGGTGTATTTTTGATGAATGTGTAAATAGAGGACATTTTTGTTGTTCTCTTTTGACTGGTTAAAAAAGAACTGTAGTCACCTTCACAATCTGCATTATTGGGAATGTATCGTTTTTTTAATTATTTTTCATAAATAGAACAGCTGTAATTATAAATGTAAATGGTGCAGCCATATTTGCTGCTTTCGTTAAAGGGGTTGAAAAGGTTTGTTTTTTATTTTCTAAATAGGTTCCTTTAAAGCCTCGTACACATGGTCCAACTTAAAGGGGAGGTTCCCCTAAAAAGAAACTTTTAACATTGCCTGTGTCTTGTTAAAAACATTTAGAATCAGCTGGTAGTTTAAAAAAAAAACACCCGTACATACCATTTTCGGCATGTACTCTCACCGCTGCTTCCGGGTCTGGCGGCCGGGGATGGGAGGGCCTGCTTCATTGACAGGCATCCGATCGACGCATACAGCGCGTCACGAGATGCCGAAAGAAGCCGAACGTTGGTGCGCATGCGCCGTATAGAGCCGCACCAACGTTCGGCTTCTTTCGGCATCTCGTGACGCGCTGTATGCGTCGATCGGATGCCTGTCCCCGGCTGCCAGACCCGGAAGCGGCGGTGAGAGTACATGCCGAAAATGGTATGTACGGGTGTTTTTTTTTAAAACTACCAGCCGATTCTAAATGTTTTTAACAAGACACAGGCAATGTTAAAAGTTTCTTTTTAGGGGAACCACCCCTTTAAAACAAACTTTTCCTTGGATTTTTGTAGGGAGTTGGCCGGGCACACCCATAGCATACACACGGTCGGACTTTGCACCATCTGACTTTTGTTCCTGAAAAGTTTGTCCATTTGCAGAGCGAATTTTTGTTCGATAAAAAAGTTTGTCCAACTACACACGGTCGTTGCTCATTTTGAAGTTTGTTGGCAAAAAGTCCGACCGTGTGTATGGGGCTTAAGCTAGTGCATTGTTGGTTCACTTACCCTTTCCTTAGATTTCCCTTTTAAATTTTATTTTTTTCTGTGTATGAATTTCTCACTTCCTGTTTCTCCTCAGTAAGCTTGCCCCCGTTATCTGACTGGGGTTAGTCAGCCAGAACAGCTTACTGAAGAGGAAATGGAAGTGAGAAATTCAGACAAAGAAAACAAAGAAAAAAACATTTAGAAGGGAAATCGAAGGAAAAGGTAAGTGAACCAACAATGCACTAGCTTAAGCCCCATACACACGGACCTGTACAACCCCCCCCCCCACCACCACCATTATTGATGTCATTGGGAGGAATTTTGCCTTTTCATTGGGGTCAGTAGAGGGGGGGGGGTTATGCCCCATTGTTATCAGTGGATTAAATAGTGCCCTAAGGGCCGGACATAAGCAAGTAAAGAGCCACATCTTGCCCCAGGCCACAGTTTGAAGACCACTGCTTTACAGTCTACTACTCTACTAAGTTCATGAGCCTGTATGAAACGTAAAGCAACAGGTTTGTCCTGATGTTTGGGCGTCTGCAGGTGGAGTCCCTAAAGTGCCATCCTGATCCTTTTGAAAATTAAACTTAAAAGAGCTGATGGTTTTTTCCCACATATGCTAAATACATGGGCTGAATACCGGGCGGCATCGACCAGTTCAATAGAAACCGTCCGACATTCGATCCCTGTATACACCAGCTGGTCCGACAGAAGCCGGACAAACATCTGGCTTCTGTCAAAGGGGATGACCAAAAAAGGTCTGCTTATCACTGTCAGATCAGTGCTCTCAGCCAATGGTTGAGAGCCCTGACTGGTGTGTTCTGGTGGGCGCGAAGGGGGGGGGGGGGGGGGGGGGGTCGTCATCGTGGGTACAGTATCTCCTTCCAAGCTGTCCATTTTTTTCAGTGGGTTTGTTTCAGGTTCAACTAAAAAAAAAAAAACAGTGTTCACTGAGCTGATTCTAAAGGCTGAAGTTTTTTTTTACCTTCATGCATATGCATGAAGGTAAAAAAACATCTGTGTGCAGCGCCCACTCCAAACCTTACTGGAGCTCCCTCAGATCTAGCGATGTTCACGATAGCTTCGGCTGAAACAGGCTGAAACAGCATCGGAAGCCCATTGGCTGTCAACCACAACCAGTGAGCCAATGAGGAGAGCGGGTGGGGGCGGGGTTGAGCCATGGCTCTATGTGTCTTATGAGCATAGAGCAGTCGCTTGGAAGTGAGCATGCAGTGGTGCCCCCATGGCAGGCAGCTTTCTCTTGGGGCACTTTTTGAGGGGGCGGGGGGCTGAAAAGAAGAGGATCAGAGCTGCTCTGTGCAAAACCATTACACAGAGCAAGTAAGTATAACATTTTTGTTATTTTATAAAATATAAACAAACAAAGCTTTAATACCACGTTAATCAGCACTGACATTTTAGAATATAAATACAGTAATCGGTTTTAAAGTATTCATGGATAGCATATTTATGGTTGAGAGAAAAAAGAGCCACAGATGAAGGCATTACAGATAGTATGATGACTCCAATGCAGAGTACTGGGACAAGGTCATCTAGCACCCAGGGCAAACATGCCAATCTGTGCTTTTCTCCTTAATATGTATGAGCATGAGGTGTTTGGAAAAATCCCTGCACAAAAACACTGAGCACTAATCTGCATGCTTATTCCCTAAGCATAAATTCCCTTTTCTCTCAGTAAAAATCCAGCCCCTGCTAAAATCCACCTTCTCAGCACAAACCTTTGCCCCCCCCCCCCCCCCCAAAAAAAACCCCTCCTAGCACAAATCCTCTACCCCTAAAATTTCCCCTTCTAGTACAAATCTTTCCCCCCCACTTCAACTCTCCCCCCAGCATAAATTCCCCTAAATGACCACTCTTGGCACTCCCTGTCAGGAAAGGTTCCATCCGCTGGTGCTATTTATGTTCTGTCTTGCAGTGCTGCGTCCCTCCAGCAGGGGTCTCCTGGCAGTTCGGAGCTGTCAGGGGAACTTCCCCCTGCTGGTATATCACCTTTGGGACGCAGTGCTGGCCTCCACCAGTGGATGGACCCTAGCAGTGTGGAGCACCTGGCCCTTGCTGCGTTCAGGTGTGACCTGAACATAATTAACACGCCTCTATTTATACCCGGCAAGTTCAAGCAGAACTCGCCCTGGTATCTGTCTATTAACCGGACCCTGAGCCTGCTGTCCCTGTTCTGGACTTCTGACCCGACCAGATCCGATCTGTCCCGACCTGATCCCTCTCCTGGACATTTCCTTCCTGCCCATTCCCTGTCTGCAGCTTCTTCTGTGATCTCCTGGTATTTGACCCCGGCTTGGCTTTTGGTTTATAATTACGGCATTTCCCCTGGACTTGTATATATATATGCTTTGTGTTATTCGTGCACTGGTTGTCGTCACCTGTTTGTTCACCTTTGTAAATAAAACACCTTTTTATTCCACTATATACAGTGTTGGTCTCCTCTGTGTAGGCACACAGTCCTGGTCCATTTAGAATCCCTGAACTCCGCCTCCCAACTTTCCCCTTCTAGAACAATAATTACCCCCTGCCAACCCCCATATCCCCCCTTTCAACATAAATCCCCCCAATCTCCTTATGGTGCTTTCCACCTCACATGACACCACAGTGCCCAGGGCAGCCGTCCCTCCTGCCCACCCCTTGTCCTGTCCCTGCCCTTGCACAAGCAAGGGAGTGATGTCATTTCAGCCCAGCTATTAAAACATCCAGAGAGTGTTGTAACGGAATGCACCGTAACAGACTGAGATATTCCTATGTCTAGGGTCACCTTATGTCCACTAGGGCCATAGGGTGACAAAGAATCATAATTCATATGTTACAGAAGACATTAATAAGGGACATTAATAATAATTCATGTTTGCAGGATGTCTTCAAATACCAAAAGCTGTTAGCTATGCAATCTGGGTACACATGCTTTTGAAAGGTGTTAATTCAGGTCAGCCAGCCAGTGAGTCATACCTTTGTATAATATGCTATTGAAATATCTGAAGGTGTGGATTGCACCCACTCTCACTAGACTTTGCCATTGTGTGATAAAGCTGTATAGATAACTTATTCAACTAGATGTCTGTGTTATTATTCAAGGTTAATTGAACCCTATTGAAGATGCGGTGCCGACCGGTCTACATGGTTAGCTTACCTGAATGCCTTTTAGAGTGTGATTGAAGCCCCCCCATGGTGTGAAGGGGGGTGGAGATTGCATTGTCCTGTGATTAACTGTATTATGCTGTACTGGATATAAGAAGCTGAGAAAATACTAATAAATGGTCATATCTTTGGAAGCAAGAACGGAGCGCAGTCTCGTTTATTCTGGGAAAGGATATGGATCGTGTATGCAATATTGTCGGAGTGTGTCAGATAAGCTTGTCGTGGTTGAATGGAAGGTTGTAAGCGGTGGTGACCGTTACAAGTGTAAACCCAGAAGGAAGACCAGGTGAATATGGCAGGGCTGGCAGGGGTGAAAGCGCAAGAAATGGAAGGCTCCATTTTAAAGGTAGGTCTGCATAATGTGCTAGTATGAGCTGCATATTAGCACATTATAGCATGCTGCACTGCAGGGGGCCATTAAGTAAAAAAAAAAAGACTTTGTTACCACTTTAAGACCAGTCACTCTTGCTCTCTCTCCTTGTGCAGGGTGACTGATCTTGTCTCCACCTCCTCCTGTAGTTTTCTGTAGTAGGTGGAGCCTGCTGGGTACATCTCACAGCTCTGCTCTGAATATGTACAGCACAGTGATGATGTCAACCTACAATAAGTAGACAGGGTAATATCTGGGTTGGCCAAGGCATTTGGTGCACACAAAGATTTATATCCTTTGTGACTGTTTGCAGTGACGGGACAAGATCATCAAGTAGAAAAAAGGGGGTTGTTTTCAGCCAAGAGAGGCTGAAAGATAGAGGGGCTTTTACGAATATATTGACTATATGGTTAATCCAAAAATATTTTTATTAAGTAGAATAACACATGATATGAGGAAAGTATGTATTTACAGGGGAACATGAAATAATTGCTGTGGGAACTGAGCCACTGGGGCTATGGATCAGGTCAACACAGACATACACATTTGCAACGACAGACGTAACAAAATACACATACAATTAAAAGACTGTCAGGACTTTAGTAAGCAGAAAAGGAGAGGATGTCTATCTCATGGGGAAATCCCCAATATATAAGTAGACAATTCAGTTACTAGAGATAGGCTGCCCCTCCCTTTATAGCCTCCTAAATGCTCGAGCAAAATTGCAGGAGAAAGAATGCAAGGGATAGGTATAGAGAGGAAAAGGATAATTTAAATTGAATTGATGTTGCAGCTATATTGTAAAAAATGTTTGTTTAAACAAGAGCTGTGGAGATGACAGTTTGATAGCAGTGCAATTCAGAGAATATCATCTAAAGCCCCATACACACTATCAGTTTTCCTGATGGTTTTCTCTTCAGATTTACCAAAACCATCTAATATGAGGTCAAACCTCAAGAGTTTCAATTTGTATGCAATCAGGCCGGCCCTTGCACTACATTGTTTTGGTAAACCTGAAGAGAAAACCGTCAGGAAAACTGATAGTGTGTATGGGGCTTTAGGTTGCTGCTCTCATGTGTCTCTATTCAATTAATGAGACTTTAAATAGCTGGATTGGAGCGGTTCATATTAACAGGAAAAATTACCAAGAATGTCAAACAGTCAAATTCATTCATAGAGAAAGTTATTCCAATATGCGGTACTTTACCGTTGTTTGATTGAAGTATGCCTTTTAGTGTTGAGCAGAATATGCCATATTCGAATTCGCGATATATCTCGAATATATAGTCGAATATTCGACATATATTCGCTAAATACGAATATTCGTGATATTTTTTGGAAATGAAATGATTGCGAATTTTCGCTATTGCGAATGCGAATATTCGAGAAATGCGGAATGGAGCACTCTGATTGGCTCAGAATATTCGTGATATATTACAATATAAAATAATTGCGAATATTCGAGAAATGCGGAATGGAGCACTCTGATTGGCTCAGAATATTCGTGATATATTACAATATAAAATAATTGCGAATATTCGAGAAATGCGGAAGGAGCACTCTGATTGGCTCAGAATATTCGTGATATATTACAATGCAAAATAATTGCGAATATTCGGCAAATGCGGAAGGAGCACTCTGATTGGCTCAGAATATTCGTGATATATTACAATACACAATAATTGCGAATATTCGAGAAATGCGGAAGGAGCACTCTGATTGGCTCAGAATATTCGTGATATATTACAATACACAATAATTGCGAATATTCGGCAAATGCGGAAGGACCACTCTGATTGGCTCAGAATATTCGTGATATATTACAATACACAATAATTGCGAATATTCGAGAAATGCGGAAGGAGCACTCTGATTGGCTCAGAATATTCGTGATATATTACAATACACAATAATTGCGAATATTCGAGAAATGCGGAAGGAGCACTCTGATTGGCTCAGAATATTCGTGATATATTACAATATAAAATAATTGCGAAATTTCGAGAAATGCGGAAGGAGCACTCTGATTGGCTCAGAATATTCGTGATATATTACAATATAAAATAACCGCGCGATATCGCTATTGCCGAATAATCGCATTGCGATTTTTCGGCAATATAAAATGAGCGCTGCAGCTACTCGGCCCAAGGTCTCTAATCATACCAGCAATGCTTTTAGACGTCGATGGGGATCTCTAGGATGTGATCTGTTCTAAAAAAAAATGGAAAACATTCGAATATTCGAAATAGCGAATATTCGCCGCGATATTCGCGTTATTCGCGAATACTCGAATATGCAATATTCGTAGCGAATACACGAATATTCGTGAGCAACACTAATGCCTTTCACCAAATGTCGTCAGATTGATAGTGCTTTAACCCCTTCCCTACCAGCCCATAGGGGAATCACGTCATGGTGATCCCCTCGCCGATGAGACAGGACGTTGCACAACGTCCTGTCTTCACGGCGTTCTAGGACGCGCGCGCGCGCCCGCGGCACCACCCGCGATCCCGCGCGCGTGCCCGACGGCCGTGATTGCCGCCGGGCACCCGCGATTTCCGGAAATCATGGCAGGAGTGTGGATCTGTGTGTGTAAACACACAGATCCACCTCCTGTCAGCGGTGAGGAGACTGATGTGTGTTCCCAGTACAGAGGAACACACATCGATCTCCTCCCCCTGTGAGTCCCCCTCCCCCTACAGTTAGAACATACTTTAGGACACATTTTAACCCCTTCAGCGCCCCCTAGTGTTAACCCCTTCCCTGCCAGTCACATTTACACAGTAATTAGTGCAGTTTTATAGCACAAATCGCTGTGTAAATGTGAACGGTCCCAAAAACGTGTGAAAAGTGTCCGATATGTCCGCCGCAACGTCACGGTCACAAAAAAAAAACGCAGATCCCCGCCATTACTAGTAAAAAAAATTAAATAAAAATGCCATAAATCTATCACCTATTTTGTAGACGCTATAACTTTTGCGCAAACCAATCAATATACGATTATTGCGTTTTTTTTTTTACCAAAAATACGTAAAATACGTATCGGTCTAAACTGAGGGGAAAAAAAGTTTTTTTAAAAAAAAATATTGTGAGATGTATTAAATAAAAAGGAAAAAATATAGTGTTTTTTTTAAAATTGTCGCTCTTCTTTTGTTTATAGCGCAAAAAATAAAAACCGCAGAGATGATCAAATACCACCAAACGAAAGCTCTATTTGTGTGGGGAAAAAAACATAATGATTTAATTTGGGTACAGTATTGCCTGACCGCGCAATTGTCATTCAAAGTGCAACAGCGCTGAAAACTAAAAATTGGTCTGGGCAGGAAGGGGGTGAAAATGCCCTGTATGGAAGGGGTTAAGGAAGTCCATAGTGTTGCACTTCAGAGGTTATAGATCAGCTGTGCTTGGAGGACTAGGGGAGTACACACTACTCTCATTCATAAGATGAAGGTGTTCAGGTGTGTGTAGTGGTATGGACGTTTGCAATGCAATCCAATACAAGGTCAAGTCCACATACACATAGAACATATGAAAGGCACAGGTAGCTCAAGTTAAATGTGAGCCGCTGTTCCAAAGTTTATCAATTAGATATCCCTCGTAGATTTAATATCTCCATATCCCAATCACTTGTACGGTACTGCAGTAGGTAATTTGTGCAGACCGAGAGAGGAGGGAGAAAGTTTTGCAGCCGGACAGACAGGTGAATAACGCCGACTAGTTACGCTCATGGGGGCGTAGCTTCATCTGGGCGTGGTTACAAGGTACAGGGAGTTCCCTCTTTATATCGTTGCTCCCTGATGCTTGTCATGATTGTTTGGTGGATTAGAGAAGAGGGAGAGGTAAAAGAGAAAAGGTGTATGTTAATCGCTATTGCCAGTACTGTGGGTGTCCGTTTTATATCCCATAGTTGTATTCGTCAAGAGCAGGTAATTTTTGGTCCCATATTTTCACCTCACATTTTCTGCAATTTTCGTGCATATAATCAGGAGAGATTAGATTAGTAGCACATAAGTTTTTTATGTCTTTATTTCCTCTTCCTGGCTCACATTGATGGTTGCATCTGGTTGGAAAGCCTGCTTTATTTCCAAATCAATGTCATCTCCTATAATAAATGCCATTAAATAATAGCACTTAGTTGTTTATAATGGATGGCAAAGAAATAAAGTAGTCTTGAAGTGTTAGAAAAGTTTTTGGAGGTTGCTGGGAAGATAGGGTTGGACACCCTTAGATCTGGCAATTATGATCAGTTTACCCAGAAGGAAGACCAGGTGAAGCTGGCAGGGGTGAAAGCGCAGCACTGCAAGGCTCTATTTTAAAGGTAGGTCTGCATAATGTGCTAGTATGAGCTGCATATTAGCACATTATAGCATGCTGCACTGCAGGGGGCCATTAAGTAAAAAAAAAAAAGACTTTGTTACCACTTTAAGACCAGTCACTCTTGCTCCCTCTCCTTGTGCAGGGTGACTGATCTTGTCTCCACCCCCTCCTGTAGTTTTCTGTAGTAGGTGGAGCCTGCTGGGTACATCTCACAGCTCTGCTCTGGATATGTACAGCACAGTGATAATGTCACTGCACAGGGTAATATCTGGGTTGGCCAAAGCATTTGGTGCACACAAAGATTTATATCCTTTGTGACTGTTTGCAGTGACGGGACAAGATCATCAAGTGCCCAGGGCAAAGATGCCACATTGCACCCCCCCTTCTTTAGGTGCGAGCTTATGAGGAGGAGGGGGAGACAGAGCACAGCCTACACCTCCTCCTGGCTCTCCCCTCCTCTCTATTCTGCTTTCACTGCTGAGCTGACAGAAGTAGTGATGCTGCTGTCACTACTGCTGTCACTACTCCTGTCAGCCTTATAGTAGAAGAAACTTGTGGTGCACCCCCATCCCTAAAATACACGCTGTGTCCAGGGCAGCCATTCCTTCTGCCCACCCCTTGTCCCTGCCTTGCTGTTAGGAACACATTTAAATTAAAGATTTTTTTCCGAGTTCAGCTTTAATATTTCCACAATTTTTCTTCATAATACCTCTTTCAGATCGCTCTTTCACTACTTCCCCTTCATATGTAATAAGGCAGCATTCTTCACCTTTATTATATTATGTAAAGTAAAAGCGTTTTAATGAACCGTTGGAAGTAATTACTTTCTCACATGAATATATATTATGTATTACAAAGACGGGAAAAAAAAACAAAGTTGTGATTTATAAAAGTTAATTAGCAGGGGTGTTTGCATTCCAGGTAGGGATAATTGCTTTAAAAAGACACCCTAAGACTAAGTGACAAATCCACTTCTGCGGATTTATGCTCAAAACTAATTTCTTTGCCGAGGAATTAAACCTGCTCCGTAATGACTTTGTTCCAAGCGAAGATTTTTTTTCTCTCTCTTATACCTATAAATAGAACATTTAACTTTTTCTAGTTTACGCTCATTAAAACTCTTTGCAAGTTTAATAAAACAGGAAAAACTTAGAATAAAACAAGGGAAAGCTTTGTTAATAAGACTATGTAGCTATATATGAAACAGGCCTTAAAGTGAAACTAAAAACAAGGGGAGAGGCGCCTCTAAGAGTAGATGTTTAGATGATTTAATCGGTTTAATACATACAGGCAACTCACGTTTAGTAGAGTAAAAACAAGCATTGTATAGATTTCTTTGGGTGGAATAAGTCCTCAGGTCAGTCACTGTTGTTCTTGTGCGCTGCGCTGTCTGCAGTTGTCCTTTTCCAACCGCTGTAAGGTGTTGGGGCCGGGGGCGATCTGGTAGGCGATCAAGCAGGATCTGTTAGTCGCCTTGGTCAACATCACAGAGACTATCGCCTGCATTCCTGTTGAAGACTTGCATGGCTGACGTTCCTTCTAGCTCCAGATCCTGCTTGATTGAGCGCGACTGCCGCGTCATCGCAGTCCGCCAGCTCTGAAACGCGTTGCGTGCCAGTGACGTCACTACGTTCGGATTGCCGCAGAATTCAAAGTTCCAGCCTGACCCTGCATCTTTACCACCCCCGCCGGCCCCAACACCTTACAGCGGTGTCTATAGTATGCCTGTAAAGTAGTGCATGTTTCCTGTGTTTATATTATTTCTAAAGGAAAAAAAGTAATTTAAAACTACTCGCGGCTATAATGAATTGTCAGGTCCCAGCAATACAGATAAAAGTCATTGAAAAAAACGGCATGGTTCCCCCCCCCCCGTCCATTACCAGGCCCTTTGGGTCTGGTGTGAATATTAATGGGAATCACAAACCAAATATTTTTTTTTTAAATGTGTGGGGGTCCCCCCAAATTCCATATCAGGCCCTTCAAGTCTGGTATGGGGAACCTTGCGCCAATTTTTTTTAAATGGCGTAGGGGTCCCCCTCAAAATCCATACCTCAAGCTAGACAGAGATCAAGTTGTCTGGAGTCTTGGTGGAGAGAGGGGGACCATAGTAGAGAACATGGGTGGGCGGGATAACTGGAACCCATTTCACTCTCTGACCATCTATTCTGGGCTATCTGCCTAGACCAGGAGGCAACTGCTCTAAGATGAGACATAATAATACCTAAGAACATCTGGAGCCCCCAAACCTCCCTGGTTCCTGGGAGAAAAGACCACTGAAAGAGCTATCCAGTGTGCCTTTCCATTCCATATGTCTTAAATTTCCATAATAAACTAAATAGGTTGCTTTACAAGGTGAAGGTTTGCAATCACTAACTCAGAAAAGTAACTTGCATTGCTCTCAGCCTTCTCCAAATTCCATTTTCCTTCACAACTCAACGGCAACACACACATGGGCAGACCACCTCAACCCTGCTGTTACTCTCTTTTTTTCCATTCCATCCAGGATGTGTTCTGTTGGTTGAGTGCTGTCCCTACTTTTTCTTCCAATAAGAGTAAAGTTAGGCAGCCCCACTTCTAGTCCTCGGGTACTTGTATAACTGAGTAAATCCCAGGACAAGGGAGGGGGCACTGACCACGTGTTTCACTTATATACCGCATACAATGCATTCCACCTCCGGCAACATTTCCATAGCCTGCTGTGAAAGTTGTTAGAGGTGAAGCAGCCCCATTTGTGCATGAGCCAAGTGAAAGACAATCCTAAGCTGCATGAGCGTTCCACCTTGGAGTTTTGGGCATTCCAGATATTCTAGGTGTGCTTTCTGCGCAAGCAAGCCACCCAGAGGCCAATCAGGAGACCCAAGGGGCAGGGCTTTTCCCCTGCTGATATTTTCAAAAATGTGCGCTCACACAGCGGTTGTGCTGCCTTGCCAGGAATGCTAGCTGGGTCATCTTATTTTGCTGGGTGCTTTTCAGGACAGCTAAGGTCTCTATATACCCCTTGTCTCATGTGTTGTACATTTCTGTGCTAATGTGATTACTGGTTTCTTCTTATAAAACTGATATGCTAGCCCCTCCAAACAAAACGGCATTATCACAGTTGAAATTTTTTATCCCGTTGTGTGAGTGTGCCTGGACTGTGCTCTGAGTGTGCTGGCACCCTTTACATTAGTGAGGGAGAATTCTGCTCATCCTCATTATCTGTGCTGCTATCAGGAGGGATGTAGCGACTGTGCTTTAATTGTCATCAACCAGCGGCCCTCTCAGGGGTTGCAGTATACATTTCATGAGCATTTTGCAAGGCAGAAAGAAATTTGAAAACTTTTTATGCAAACATCTGTTTTTGGCAGCCAAAACTTGCATTCCGGGCATTATGGAAAAGTACAAGCCCCCCAGCAACAGCTCATTGGCTGGTTAATATAACTGAAACTTATCAAATGGAAAGCCTTATAATGATCCTTAAAGGGGATGTCCGCTCAAAAACAAATATTAAAAGCCAGCAGCTACAAATACTGCAGCTGCTGACTTTTAATATTAGGACACTTACCTTTCCTGGAGTCCAGCGCCGTCCGCAGCAGAGGACGAGCGATCGCTCCTCACTCTGCTGCTCCCCCCTCCATCCACGGTGAGGGAACCAGGAAGTGAAGCGCTCCGGCTTCACTGCCCGGTTCCCTACGGCGCATGCACGAGTTGTGCTGCGCCCGCCGATTGGCTCCCGCTGTGTGCTGGGAGCCGAGTGTTCCCAGCACACAAGGGGGGGAGGGGCGACGGGATGTGACGACATGCCCGTATTCTGCCCGAGAATGCTGGGCCGGAAGTGGGTGCAAATACCTGTCTTTAGACAGGTATTTGCACCCCCCTCCCCCCTAAAAGGTGTCAAATGTGACACCGGAGGGGGGGAGGGTTCCGATCAGCGCGAGTTCACTTTAGGGTGGAGCTCCGCTTTAAGGACAAATATTGAAACATTTTGATCCATTATTTCTATTATAGGGACCAGACTTCTCTTGCTTCCAAGTCATGACTTACCATCTTCTTTTTTATTCATTGTGGATGGAATCGTCCAGGAGAGAGATAGCCCACCTGGCATCTCCTCCCCCCTTCCTGCCCTCCCCCATCTCTCCAATCCCCCCCCTTTCCAAAATCAATCCCCATTCTCCCCACTATTCCCTCATCTTTCCCTACTGCTACTATACACACTGTATGTTGCTTATCTCTTTTAAACCCCATATATATATATATACTTAATGAAAAATGAAAATGACAAATTAAAAATCGTCATTCATTAATGACTAAAGCCATGTACACACGATCAGTTTGTCTGATGAAAACAGACCAATGGACTGTTTTTATCGGTCAAACCGATCGTGTGTGGGCCCCATCGGTTTGTTTTCCATCGGCTAAAAAAAATAGAACATGTTTTAAATGTTTCCTATGTATAAAAAAAACGATAGAAAAAAGATCTTCTGTGTGGAAGTCCATTGGTCAAAAATCCATGCATGCTCAGAATCAAGTCGACGCATGCTCGGAAGCATCGAACTTCATTTTTCTCAGCACGTGGTAGTGTTTTACGTCACCGCGTTTGGACACGGTCGGATTTTTGACTGATGGTGTGTAGGCAAGACTGATGAAAGTCAGCTTCATCGGATATCCAACGAAAAAATTCACCGGATTTGATTCCCTCAGATATCCGATCGTGTGTACAGGACTTTACTGTAAATCTTTTATATATGGCTTACTTTACTTTACCTAATGACAGACATGTCCTCTTTCTGCATGGGTGAATTGTTTTTGACTGTTTTACCATGCATTTCTTTGATGTTTGGTTTAATATCCTTATGCCTTATATTTTGTACCGCATTGCCGATTTCCATAAAATAAAAAATGTAATGTATTTCCTTTAAGACTTCTCAGTTTCATTGCCCCAATCGCCTGTGCCATAGGTGAATGCTTTTATTGTGGGGATTCTGAGTGGCAGTCTTGGCTTGCTTGTCTGTAGTGATGAGTCTGTGTAAGTGTTGATCCAATCTTCCCTTTCTGAGGATTTGCTTGTTATTTCGAATAGTACATTCATCACCTTCAAATTGAACTGTGAGGCCATTGTTAGCAAGGGTTTTCACTAACAGAAAGCGTCCTCCTAGGTCTAGGACATACAGTACATTTTCCATGAGAATACTTTCTTGTCCCCTGATGGTGTGATGCATTTCAAGAACTCTTGACAATTATATTCTGCAGAAATACTTTTCCCATTTGCTAGAAAGACGTCTTTTGCACTGAAATCAATTTCTGTAAAGCAATTCTCATTGCTGTTCATGTAGCTTGTGGCACCTGAGTCTATACAGCAATCATGTGGTAAACTACTACTACAACTTCCCTCCATTATGTGCCTGAAGTTTCCTTTGTGACTGCTGTAGCACCCTCTACTTAGGTAGGAGCTAGAGGTACATTTAGGCAGGCCTAACTAGAAGCTAGGCTTGTTTGTTTTGATCTGTGTGGGCTGGGAGTGGCTCAGAGAAGGCTTGTGACTCACAGATAGCATCGCTTCTCGATTACCTCCCTCTGGCTTCTAGAGGATTCTAGAATAGAGGAGGGGAAGAGAGGTGGAGCTGTCTGAGGTGTCTCTGTTCAACATCTGTTCAATCCCCATTTAGGATTGGCAAGTAATAGGCATGGAGAATTAGCAGCTTGAACAGCCGCGTTGTGCTACGAACGGTGAAAGCGCGTGCATACGCGCACAAGCGCATCCACGCACACCAATCGGAGCCCAGTCCTCTCAACTTAAGCCAGCCCCAGTCTTATGATGGGTTGCTGGTTTGTTGTCAGCTCCTGCTTGTTTGAACCTTCCTGAACCTGTGCTTGAACTCGTTGTGACCCGATTCGACCTGACTATTCTGCGCCTTCTCCTGCACCTGACCCCTGGCTTGTCTCACTGGATCTGCTGCTGTCTCCTACCCCTGACCTCTGGCTTGTACCTTGGACTTTGTTACCTTCTCCAACCCCTGACCTCTGGCTTGCATCCCGGATCTGCTTACAATCTCTGCTTGAACGTGCTCTCAGTTGTATGAACTTTTCCAGTACCTGACCCACTGCCAGTACCTGTTACTTCCTACCTACTGAGCTCGCTGACCAGCACCACCTTGATCTGCTATCAACTCTCAGTCTGCCGCTGGTAGCCAGTGCCTCTTTGCGCCCTTCCTCGCTGTTTCACCTCCAGGGGATGGAGTGCGCAGAGTCGCAAAGGTGAGCCGCTCTCGGCATCTCGGCCTCGGTGAGTACTTATCCTGACACCCTGCTCCTGAGTCAGGGCTCTTAACACTGCCTGAGCACATCAGCGTTAAGTGACTGTGAGTGTGAAGCCTTAGGCGACCACTTAATTTGCCTAATTAAAGAGCCGCCTCTGTAACCATTGAGTAGCACTGCAAAGCCTGAGTATGTTATGAGCAACTTGTTTTGTGCACATTTATCATTTCAACCTATACAGGACAATAAGTCTGTTAAAGCTATACCTTCAAATTAAGAGAATTAATGTTTTGCCTGCTGTCTGCAGCACCAGAATTCTGTTTTTGACAGTGTCAGGCAGGGCCGGGACAAGGGGTGGGCAGGAGGAAGAGGTGCCCTGGGCACTGTGGTATCATGTGAGCTGGGGGGACCCACAAGGAGATTGAGGAGGGAGGGGATTTGTGTTGGGAGGACCAATCTGGGGAGCAGTAGGCGAAAATAATTTTGGGATTGGTATTTGGATTAGGGGAATTTATGCTTGGGAGGTAGCCATGCAGATTAGTGCCCATTTTTGGGGGGGAGGGGGCTATTTTTGCTGACACATCATTTTTATACTGTACCACTTGGGGGGAAATGGGGGGGCGTGTAGTTTGGCATGTTCGCCCTGGGCTCTAGGTGACCTTGTTCCAGCACTGCTGTCAGGATCTAGATCTGAACCTGAGAGCTCTGCAGAGTCTGGCTGTGACTGTTCTCGCTTTGTCCCCTAAGATGATGGACAGCTCCCTGCCTAATCTTTCGAATAACCTTAAAGGAACACTAAAGGTTCGTTTTTTATTAGGTCAATTGATTGCTGTAAACTAGAGCATTCAAATATCACTTACCTCGTTTTTCCTTTTGACCTCCAAAATACAGTAATCCAGGTTTGAAAATGCCATTTCCTGTCTCTCCTCTTCTTGCTTTCCACCAGCACCTGAGCCGTTTTGCATGGTGGAAAGCAGAATGTGCTCACCCCCTCCCTATGACTACAGCCCTGCGTGAAGATGCTCGCTTATCCCTCACAGGCATGGAGGCTAAGCCTAATGGGAACTGTGGTTCCCATTAGGCCGTGATGTAGCAAGAATGAATGCGCATCGCAAACCAGGAAGTCAGTGAGAATAACGATTCAGGAGTGATGGAGGTGAATAAAACAGCTGGATTTCAACAGGTATCAAACTAGTTATAATGCAAAACATTACTTTTTACTTTATCAGCTACTGTCAGGCTTTAATTTAAGAGGAAAATATTTTTGTCTTTACAACCCCTTTAAAGTAGTTGTAAAGGTACGTGTTTTTTCACCTTAATGCATCCTACGTATGACACGGGAGCACGCCCGCAAGGTAACCCCCTTGGGAGAGAGCTTCCCAGAAGGGGTTAGCTATTGCGGGGAGGAGCCGCGAGAGCCGCCGTGGGACCCCAGAAGAGGACGATCGGGGCAACTCTGTGCAAAACGAATTGCACAGTGGAGGTAAGTATGAAATGTTTGTTATTTTTAAAAAAATTTTTACCTTTACAACCACTTTAATTTGTATCCTGTTTCTGAGGAACCTTGAGCTCCTTGCTCCTCCTATGCATGTCCTATTTAATCCATGCCTCTACACTTTCTATTTGCCAGATTATTGAGCTTGTTGTCATCCAACATCTTTCTCTTTTTGACCCTGCTGCCATCTGTACCTTCATTACCGACCTTTGGCGTGTTCCTCTTCTTCGCTTCCATTTGATCCCAACCTGCAACCACTTATTACCACCTTTTGCCTTGTTTACTGACTACGCTTCTGCTTCATCCCTAACTTTTACATCTGTTACTGGACCCTGGCTTGCTCACCTCCTGGTAGGGTGATCCTAAAGACTGTGATCTGGCTCTAGCACACACTGAAATGCATCTCCACCATCAGGAGCTCTGGTGAAGACTGGTTCATGCTTAGACCCCTTGCCTCAGGTAAGCCTGTGTCATCCACCAGGGGCAGCTTTTGCATTTATCCTTCTGGTGTTTGTCTGAACCTTTCCATTGCTATACTGTTACTGGCCTCTGAGACTGACCTCTGACCATAGCAGATGGACCAGATTGATTCTGATTGATCAGTGCTGTCACTGTGACCAATCGGAAGCAATCTAGTCTGTGCTGGAAGTGTTGGTGAAGAGGAAGAAGAGCAGAAATTTTGAAATCCTCCAACCTCTGGATTGGATGCAGGATGTTTACAGCTCGGCAACCTCAAAGGTACAAGTTCAATAGTGCAGCGCTAAAATACAAATGATAGAAATGATAATACGTGGATAGTGTCCAAAATGAGTATAATCCTCAAAGTGTAGAGACGAAGAACCTCCACCAAGATTTCAGTGTGCAAATAAGAAGACCCTGTGCAGTCAAACTGCTTACCAGATAGACATCATTATAGGCATGTAGGATTTTAATAATGCAGGGATCGATGGCAGTCACACCTCCACTCGGATGTATAGATGAAAAACCCAAACCAAAGGAAGCATCCAAGACTCATAGGGATCCACAAATATATATTGCGTTTCATCAGCAAAGGGAAGACCATAAAATGCAGAGAGGAGACGACAATAGTGAAGCCCGCAAGGTATAAGCAATACGCAATTTATTGTATTGTACTTACAGACAAGGGCAGGTTAACAGGCATAAAAAAAAAAAAACATGTAGATAGTTTCATAGATCATAGCGTACTCGTGTCAGGCCAGCCTTACATGTTTCATCCAAGAAGGCGTCAAAGGTGCAGAAAGTACAGTGGGAATGGGGTCCAGTGGTTATTCACCTTTATATTTTTTCTGTAAAGATGAACTAACACTTTAAAGGATGCGATAGTGAGATGGAGATTGGCGAGAGGAGCCAGTGAGTACAGAGGGGGACATAGGCGGGAAAAGCTTCCATAAAGCTGTGAAGGGTTCCCAGTGGACTTCAGCAGAAGACTTTTCTAGAGTAACATTATGTGGGCATGACCAGTAGGAGAGGTAAGTATTCATTCTCATCTTTTGCAGGTATGCCATTATTATTATTTATTTTCTCTATTTAATTTCAAGGACATTAACACACAGTGATGATATCTTTTTACATGTATGTAAATAAAAAAACACTGAAAATACTATTATTTCTTTGAAAGGCTTTGCTGATTTTACATCTTTCTACATCATCAGCAAGATGCCACAACAGACCTTAGGAATTCTGTCCGAGTTATGATATGATTTTTTTGAACAATGTCTTTCCTTCTCAAGGCATAAAGTAATGTAAGCCGTAAGGGACTTCATCTAGCTTATAACACCGACCTTTGGCGCTCACTGTTTTGTCATTTTTTGTCTGTATCATTATTCTGATGCAGTAAATGTCTGGGGGACAGAATAGAGTAAATCTGCCTGTTATATAGTTTATAAAGATGGATTCAGCCGGTCAGTCTTCAGCCTTGTCGGAGAAAGCCCATAGCTGACCCCCCCCCCCCCCCCCCCCCGAAACCACTGAAGCATTGAGTTATAAAAAAGAATCGGGATGAAGGAAAAAGGCAATCAATAAATAAACATAGATTTGAGCTAAAGAATCACATTTGTGTCTTAAACATTATTTAGTAGCATGTATACTCATCCCAGTAATGTATACTCATATTTCGTTTTGTTCACCTTTATTGCCTTGTACACACGACTGCCATTTTTTATATTGGTCGTGAAAACCGGTCGTGTGTATGCTCCCTAGCAGTTTTCTTGACGAAACAGCTCTCTTTTTTCTAGTCGTGTTTCCCGTCATTTTTTTTCTCGTCGTGAAAAATGGTCATGTGTACGTTTTTCAGAGGGGAAAAAAATGCGCATGCTCAGAATCAAGTATGTAGCCCAAAATAATTCCAAAGGGTGGCACCATTTGAAAAGAACTTCCCCTTTATAGTCCCGTCGCGCGTGTTTGGTCGGACGTTTTTTGCATGAACGTGTGTATGCAAGTTAGGCCACGTACACACGATCAGACTGGTCCGATGAAACTCGTCCGACGGACCGTTTTCATCGGACCAGGCTGAAGTGGTCTGATGGTCTGATGTGTATACACACCATCGGACCAAAAATCCGATCAGACCAGAACGCGGTGACGTAGAACACAACGACGTGCTGAAAAAAGGAAGTTCAATGCTTCCAAGCATGCGTCGACTTGATTCTGAGCACAGGTTTTGGGTCTGATGTTTTGGCATACTAACCATCGAAACTGTCCGACGGACAGGCGTCCGTCGGACAGATTTTAAAGCAAGTTTTAAAACTTTCGTCCATGCCATACATTTTAATCATTTACAGTGCTTAGTTCTTCATTATTGACTTTTTTTTTAAAGTGTAAAAATAAATAAAATCAAGTAAAATAAATGCAAATTTTTTTTTTAAGGGCCCTGTCCCGACGAGCTTATGCGCAGAAGTGAACGCATACGTGAGTAGCGCCCGCATATGAAAACGGTGTTCAAACCACACATGTGAGGTATCGCTGCGATCGTTAGACACAGGGTTTGCTTCCTCATGTCAAAGTCTCCAGAAAGAAGAACAGGTGGCAGCACAGTAGTGGCATCTTTAAATCTCGCTCCAAATCTCCAAAGACTAGCACTTGGAGGCAGCAGTGCTTTATATTGCACACTGCAGATATACACCCATGAGACTGTAAGCACAGGAGTGCCAAGGAACATTCACAGGAAGTGCCCTGTTGTGTTTCAGAAGGAATTCCTGACAAATGTTACATTTTGCAGGGCATTATTTAGCTACAATACACTATTCCAAATGTTAACAACGTGGCAAAAAAATTGTTATGTTCAGTTTCAACTTAAAGGGGTTGTAAAGGTATGTTTTTTATTTTCTAAATAGGTTCCTTTAAGCTAGTGCATTGTTGGTTCACTTACCTTTTCCTTCGATTTCCCTTCTAAATGTTTTTTTCTTAGTTTCCTTTGTCTGAATTTCTCACTTGCTGTTCCTCCTCAGTAAGCTGTTCTGGCTGACTAACCCCCAGCCACAATGGCTCGGATGATGGGGGCAAACTTACTGAGAAGAAACAGGAAGTGAGAAATTCAGACAAAGAAAAAAAAAACATTTAGAAGGGAAATTGAAGGAAAGGGTAAGTGAAGCAACAATGCACTAGCTAAAAAAAAATTCTAACATTACATTGAGCCGAGTTGTGCTAATGAAATTATGCTGACCTTTTTTATCTTCTTCCCTTACATAGCGTTTTATCTATAGTTTCACCGCAGCTTCCGGGTAGGTAATCATGCGGGACTGGGCGTTCCTTTTCACATGCCAATTGATTGACATGCTTCCCACCGGCGCATAGGTGCTGTATAGAGCCGACCCGACGTTCGGCTTCTTTCGGCAAGTCGTGACGCGCTGTGTGCGCTGGTGGGAAGCATGTCAATCAATTTGCGGTGAAACTATAGATAAATAAAAAAGGTCAGCATAATTTCAATAGCACAACTCGGCTCAATGTAATGTTAGAATTTTTTTTAGGGTGAACCCCCGCTTTAAAGGAACCTATTTAGAAAATAAAAAACAAACCTTTACAACTCCTTTAAAGTGCAGCTTCACCCAAAAGGGTTAGGTTCTGCTTTAAGGCCTCCTCTCCCACTCCTCTTAAACAAATGGCACATATTTTTGTGGGGAGAGGAGCGAGTACACCTCAAAACTGTCAAAGGTCTCGAGTAGTGAGAGTCTGTGAAGGCAGAGTATGGTGTCTGTGTGTATTACCAGAACAAGTTGATATGTGGTCACTAGGGATGAGCCGAACATCCCCGCGTTCGGTTCGCACCAGAACCGTCGAACACACCGAGCCTTTGCGCGAACATTTAGAACCCCATTGAAGTCTATGGGACTCGAACGTTCGAATTAAAAAACGATCATTTTAAAGACCAATATTCAAGTTATTGTTGGAAAACGTCTTTGAGAACCCGGGTCTTGCCCCAGGGAACATGTATCAATGGAAAAAAGTTTTTAAAACGGTTGTTTTTTCAGGAGCAGGACTCCTGAAAAAGTGACCGTTTTTAAAACTTTTTTCCATTGATACCTGTTCCCTCGGGCAAGACCCGGGTTCTCAAAGACGTTTTCACAGGCAACCTATAGACACCCAGCAGGTACAATATTTAACCACTTGCCCACCGCGCCATAGACATTTTACTGCTACAGCGTGGTGGGGTAACTGTGACACGACGTCCCTGGGACGTCTTCCCACAATCCTGCACACACGCGCCCCGGCGCATCACGGATCGCGGCAAATTGCCGCTGATAGCGGCCGTTTACCACGTGATCGCTCCGTCAAATGATGGAGCGATCACCTGTAAACAAACCGGCGTCATGTAATGCTCGGTACAGTGTGAGAGGAGGGGGGGGGGAGCGGGTGGTAGCAGCAGCACTGTGGGCTGGATCTGTGACAACTGCAGTCACAGATCCAGCCATCCCTTCCTGGGCCATACTCTGCAATAGCCCCCATACTCTGCTGCAATACCCCCCCATACTCTGCTGCAATACCCCCCATACTTCACAATACCCCAATACTCCACAATACCCCAATGCTCCAATACCTTGCAATACGTCGCCTATGGGGATTTTTAAGTATCGAAGTTTGGTGCAATTCCACGAGCGTGTGCAATTTTGAAGGGTGACATGTTAGGTATTTATAGCGCAAAAAATAAAAACCGCAGAGGTGATCAAATACCACCAAAAGAAAGCTCTATTTGTGTGAAAAAAAAGACAAAAATTTCAGATGGGTACAATGTTGTATGACTGAGTAATTGTCATTCAAATTGTGAGAGCACCGAAAGCTGAAAATTGGTTTGGTTAGGAAGGGGGTTTAAGTGCCCAGTGGTTAAAGGATTTTTTTTTTATTATTTAAGCATCATTAAAATCACTGCTCCAGGAGCAGTGATTTTAATAATGCTTAAATTAAAAAAAAGGAAGAATTCCTTTAAATATTGTACCTGCAGTGCTGGGTGTCTATAGTTTGCCTGTGAAAACGTCTTTAAGAAGCCGGGTCTTGCCCGAGGGAACATGTATCAATGGAAAAAACGTTTTAAAAACTGTCGTTTTTTCAGGACTCCTGAACCAAACAACCGTTTAAAAAAAAAAAATTCCATTGATACATGTTCCCTCGGGCAAGACCCGGGTTCTCAAAGACGTTTTTCACCCAGCAGGTACAATATTTAAAGAAATCTTTCATTTTTTTTAATTTAAACATTATTAAAATCACTGCTCCAGGAGCAGTGATTTTAATGATGCTTAAATTTAAAACATTTAAATAAAATTCCTTTAAATATTGTATCTGCTGGGTGTCTATACCTGTGATAACGTCTTTAACCACTTACCTACTGTGCACCTACACCCCCTTCCTGCCCAGACAAAATATAAGCTTCCGGCACTGCGTCGCTTTAACTGACAATTGCGCGGTCGTGCGACGTGGCTCCCAAACAAAATTGGCGTCCTTTTTTTCCCACAAATAGAGCTTCCTTTTGGTGGTATTTGATCACCTCTGCGGTTTTTATTTTTTGCGCTATAAACAAAAATAGAGCGTCAATTTTTAAAAAAATGCAATATTTTTTCCTTTTTGCTATAATAAATAACCCAAAAAATATATAAAAAAAATATTTTTTCCCTCAGTTTAGGCCGATACGTATTCTTCTACATATTTTTGTTAAAAAAAAAATGCAATAAGCGTTTATCGATTGGTTTGCGCAAAATTTATAGCGTTTACAAAATAGGGGATAGTTTATGGCATTTTTTTATTTATTTTTTTACTATTAATGGCGGCGATCTGCGATTTTTTTATTGGGACTGCGACATTATGGCGGACATTTCGGACACTTTTCTGACATTTTTGGGACCATTTACATTTATACAGTGAAAAATGCTATAAATATGCATTGATTACTGTATAAATGTGACTGGCAGTGAAGGGGTTAACCACTAGGGGGCGGGGAAGGGGTTAAATGTGTGTCCTATGAGTGTTCTAACTGTAGGGGGAGGGGGGGTGACTGGGGGAGGTGACCGATTGTGCCCGCGGCTTTAAAGGGACATCATGTCATATGACGTGATGTCAGAACAATGGAGTCGTCTGCCCGCCGTCATTTGACGGTGGGCAGATGACAAGTGGTTAAATAGCACAATCACCTGCCTGCCAGTAAATTAGGAAGAACTGATCTATCTAAGCTATACAGTGTATGAATATATGTACAACTCCTAGGCCGTGTACAGCGGATGAGACATGTCCGCTCAAACATGTCCGACAGGGCATTTGCAGCGGACATGTCTCATTGGATTTTGGTCCAATAGCGTGTACACACCATCGGACGAAAACCCCCTCGGGCTGAGGACGCGGTGACGTTGACGCCGCCACGTCACCACTCCAGGAAGTAAAATACTTCCTCGCATGCGTCAAATCCATTCGACGCATGCGCAGAGATTTCTGTCCGCTGGTTAGTGTACTAACCAGCAGACATATCTGGCGGACATGTCTCCGGCAGGCAAATTTCAAAGCATGCTTTGAAATTTGTCCGCTAGCCCGTACACACGATCGGAGATGTCTGCTGAAATGGTCCGTCGGACCAGTTTCAGCAGATAAATTTGATCGTGTGTACGCGGCCCTAGGGATGTATATATATCCTCTACACACTGTAAATTAAGCTAAACTGACTAGCCTGCCTGACTGCTCTATCTAGCTATATAAAAAGACAATCTCTCTGTCTCTCTGACTGCTTTCATTAACAAGCCGGAACACACTACACGAGGCCGCCCAGCAGGCGGCCTTATATAGTGTGGGGCGTGTGCTAAAGCCCTGAGCCATAATTGGCCAAAGCCACCCAGGCTTTGGCCAATTATGGCTCTTCGTTTTTTGCGCGCTGTGATTGGCCAAGCATGCGGGACATACAGCATGCTTGGCCAATCATCAGCGCGCAATGCCGCAGTGAATTATGGGCCGTTGCGCGTTACTCGAATTTGGCGCGAACGACCGCTTTTGTTTGAATTTCGTTGAACGTACAAACAGACAGTGTTCGAGTCGAACATACAATCGTATTGAACGCGAAGCTCATCCCTAGTGGTCACAACAAGAAAGGTTGTTGCATCTTTCCACCCCTGGGTGTTGCCATGTGGTTACAGAAATGTAAGGACTGGAATTTTGGTGTCACTGTGGACTGAAGACTTAATGCTGTGTTGTCATGCAAAGGAAAAGTATTTCCATTCAGTTTGAGTTGTAACCACTTAACGACCGCCTAACGCTGATATACGTCGGCAGAATGGCAATGCTGGGCACATAGACGTATATATACGTCTTCTTTAAGAGCCCAGCCGTGGGTCACGAGCGAGCCGCTGGCGGCACCCTCGTGACCTGGTCCGAAGCTTCATGACCCGATCGCCGCCGGTGTCCTGCGATTAGTCACAGGAGCTGAATAACGGGGAGAGGTGAGTGTAAACACACCTTTCCCATTCTTCTCTGTGGCAGTGTCACTGATCATCTGTTCCCTGTTTTAGGGAACAATGATCAGTGACATCACACCTACAGCCACGCCCCCCTACAGTAAGAATCATTTAGCGCCCCCTAGTGGATAACCCATTCACTGACATTATTATTTTCACAGTAAACAGTGCATTTTATAGCACTTTTCGCTGTAAAAATGACAATGGTCCCAAAAATGTGTCAAATGTATCCGATGTGTCCGCCATAATGACGCAGTCACGAAAAAAAATTGCCGATCGCCGCCATTACTGGTAAAAAAAAAAGATTAATAAAAATAAAACTATTCCCTATTTTGTAAACGCTATAAATTTTGCGCAAACCAATCGATAAACGCTTATTGCATTTTTTTTTACCAAAAATAGGTAGAAGAATACGTATCGGTCTAAACTGTGGAAAAAAAAAAGGTTTTTTTTGGGGGGATATTTATTATAGCAAAAAGTAAAAAAATATAGATTTTTTTTCAAAATTGGCGCTCTATTTTTGTTTATGTAGCGTCCCCTTACTTTCAGTGTGGGCACTACGCTAAAGTTAGCAGGTGAATGGGAGAGTTACTTGGCTCCCATTCCTTATTTGTTAAATTGCAGGCTGCTGCTGTTTCAGAACTGTCCTGTGGGCTGGTCTGTGGCCCAGAGGCGTGGTTACACCCCTGGGCGGCACTGGGCGCTAGAGAGGTTCTGACGGAGCCACCCTTTCCCAGCAGCCAATTGGAGAAGTTCTTCCATCGCTGGGCATGCTGGGGAGGGGTATATAGTGGCAGCTGCCGCGTGTTCGGGGCGATTGGTGCTATTGGGGCTGTAGGGGTTCACGTTCCGGGTGCGGCATCCACCTACAGCGTGTGCGCATCCATGGACCCCGTCCACATGGCCCACCTGGCCAGAATCGACTGTTCCACGGAGACCCATCCAGATGTGGATAGGGGCCCCAGTGACCTACAGGGTCCCCAACCTTATTGAGAGGATCCCAGGCTGTGTGCCGTTCGGTGGGGGATCGGCTCGAGGAGAACCCGGAGGCAGGTTGTCTGAGAGGGCTTGAACGAACCATCGGGGATCTGGTCACCGAGAATTGACAGGTACATGTCAGCTGTCAACCGGTGACACTTTTCATTGCATTTACTGGGAGGATTCGCTCAATCCGAATTGTTCTCTGAAGTACTGTGCCTGTGGCAGAGGCCCGAGCCAGGTCTGCCATAGAGACCTGTTCCTCCCAGCAAGCTCCAAGTGACATTCCGGCTGGCAGGCTTATAACGGGAGTCTGTCCGGAGGCACTTCACCCACTTCTCCTGAGTGGCGACGAACTGTATCTACTACTACCGAGAGCAAGACTGCTCTGTGTTATATCCAGGCCTGATACCGCACTGTTCTCTATTGCTTCATCAACCTTTCCTATCTCCTATTGATGTAGGCCGTTGTTGGGCCCTGGACTAAAGCATCTAAAAATCCATTTGGTGACTGGACATTCGCTCACTGCTACTACTCACTGCTACTACCTCTAGACACATCACAAGGTAACTTAATATGCCGATCCCAACAACCAGCGGCTCCTGAGGGGGTATCGCTACATTTATAGCACAAAAAATAAAAACCGCAGAGGTGATCAAATACCACCAAAAGAAAGCTCTATTTGTGGGAAAAAAAGGACGCCAATTTTGTTTGGGAGCCACGTCGCACTTGTCAGTTAAAGCGACGCAGTGCCGAATCGCAAAAAAAGGGCAAAGTCCTTATCCTGCATAATGGTCCGGGTCTTAAGTGGTCAAAATTAGATTAGAGATAGAATGACATATTTATTATTAGGTTGCATACTGCCCTTGGAGGCCCCTTGACAGCTGTATCTGACCCTTTTCTACCTCCCTGTGGATTTGGGATAGCCTGGACTCTCCCATTTGAACTGAGCATCTCAGAGTGTACCTCCACTTTGTAATTTCTTTATATGTGAGTACTAGATACTGTATTTAGTGGCCTTCCTGTCCAACATCAGTGCCTGACCTCACAAATGCACTTCTGGGAGAATGGTCAAACATTCAATAGATCCACTCCTAAACCTTGTGGACAGCCTTACCAGAAAAGTTGAAGCTGTCATAGCTGCAAAGGGTGGGCCAACGTGGATGCCATTAAAGTGGTTGTAAACCCAAAAAACTATTTTTGTTTTTTTTAATGACACAATGTATTGTAGAATATAAGATTTCCTATCATCTGTGCCCAGTCTTGCCACACAGAGTTAATCCAGTGCTGAGTAATCCTCTTTTAAAGTTCAGGGCAAATTAACAGAATTTCAGATAAAAACCTGCCAAATTAGGTTAAAGAGGAGTTCCACCCTAAAAATTAAGTTTCCCTTAATCCCCTCCCCTCCCCCTTACATGCCACATTTGGCATGTCATTTTTTTGGGGGGGGGTGGGGGCTTCAGGAGGAGTGGGACTTCCTGTCCCACTTCCTGCTTCTGCCGAGGGGCTGGTTAGACGATTAAGCCTTAATCGCCTACACCAGCCCCTCCCTGTAGGCGATCGCATGGGACACATTACAGGTCCCATGTGATCGCCTGTCCAATCAGCGACGAGCCGCGTTCGCATGCGCAGTGCGGCTCGCGCATGCGCAGTGGGTGCACGGCCGTGAAGCCGAAGGCTGTCATGGCTGGGTGCCCATAGTCGTGATGGAGACGCTGGCCTGGGAGGGGGGGAAAGGAGCGGAGCCCCGGTCGGCGCGTCGCTGGAACGCAGGAGCAGGTAAGTGAGTGTTTATTAAAAGCCAGCAGCTACACTTTTTGTAACTGCTGACTTTTAACCACTTTAGCCCCGGACCATATTGCTGTCCAAAGACCAGAGCGCTTTAACTGACAATTGCGCGGTCGTGCTACGTGGCTCCCAAACAAAATTGGCGTCCTTTTTTTCCCACAAATAGAGCTTTCTTTTGGTGTTATTTGATCATCTCTGCGGTTTTTATTTTTTGCACTATAAACAAAAATAGAGCGACTATTTTGAAAAACATTCAATATTTTTTACATTTTGCTATAATAAAAATCCCCAAAAAAAAAAAATTTTCCTCAGTTTAGGCCGATACGTATTCTCCTACATATTTTTCGTTAAAAAAAATCGCAATTAGCGTTTATTAATTGGTTTGCGCAAAATTTATAGCGTTTACAAAAAAGGGGGTCGTTTTATGGCATTTTTATTATTTTTTTTTACTAGTAATGGCGGCGTTTTTTTTTCGGTACTGCGATATTATGGCGGACACATCGGACACTTTTGACACATTTTTGGGACCATTGGCATTTTTATAGCGATCAATGCTATAAAAATGCATTGTATTACTATAAAAATACCATTGGCAGTGAAGGGGTTAACACTAGGGGGCAGGGAAGGGGTTAAGTGTGGTCCTGGTGTGTTCTAACTGTATGGGGGGGGGGGGGGGTGGCCTCACTAGGGGAAGTCACTGATCTTCTGTCCATACATTGTATGGACAGAAGATCAGCGTTTCCCCCGCTGACAGGAACGAAAGGTATGTGTTTACACATACCTCCCGTTCCCCGCTCTGTAACGAGCAATCGCGGGTGCCCGGCGGCGATCGTACCCGCCGGGCACACGCGCGGGACTCGCGGGACGCGTGCGGGCGGCCGCGGGCGGGCGCGACAAGCTGCTAAAGGGAGGACATGTGCACCCGCGTAGCAGTGCCACCGTCCCGCAGTAATATGACGGCGGGCGGTCGGCAATCAGTTAATAAACACCATTTTTGGCTGGAACACCCCTTTAAGTCCGTTTCTCTGTTATTGCTTTCAGTAACAGGTTATTTACATATCTAGCTTGGACATGTTTATCATAACAAGAGGTGATCCAAAGTTCATTGTATATTACTAGGATGTGTTATGATGTTATATCACCTCATGTTATTGTAAACAAAACATAACATATGATAAACATGTCCAAGCTAGATATGTAAATAACCTCTCACTCAAAGCAAAAAGAGAGAAAACTGACTTTTGCTTTAGGCAGGGTTTTATCTGGAAGGCTGTTCATTTTCACTGAACATAAAAGAGGATTTCTTTATCGTACATCACGGGACACAGAGCGCATAGCCATTACATGGGTTATATGGGTACCTTCAGGTGTGGACACTGGTGTAATCAACTTCACAGGAAGTTCCTCCCTATATAACCCCCTCCCACTGAGAGTGCTTTAGTTTTTTCGCCAGTGTCTTAGGTGTTGGTCACGTCTAGCTGTCCCTCGGAGGTCTCGGGACCCAGGATAGCTAGCCGGATCCGTCCGAAGTGCTTCAAAGCCAAGGTGTACGGTACCCGGGCCCTGCTGGAGTGGGGTTTTGCCTATAATGCCTCTCCTTGGAGGGCTGGATTCTGGGCTCCAGTGCCTTAGTCTCTTCCAAGAACTAAACGCTACTGATGCCAGGATGCTATATAGGTCCAGGGGTGTGGGTTCCTTAACACAGGACCCCGGTCCCTGAAGGTCCAAGACAATACCCACGGAGATGGGGGAAGATTGGGCCTCTTGCATTTTGCAATACCCTGCGGCGTGGAGCAGGTAAGAGGGAACCTGCGGGACTTGGTTCGACAGTAGGTATCCCCCTGGGGGTTCTGGGTTGGCTAACAGTATGCTTGTGCATCAGCCACTATCTCCACTATGTCTGTGTAGGCAGGAAGGGATACTAATGTTTACCCAGATAACATGTAGATATATGTATACTTGTGTAAGTTATATATTTGCTACTCACCCCAGGTCTGCCTGTTAACACTGATACTGCAACCCCACATGTTTTAAAGAGGAAATTGCTGGTAAAAACTCCTGTTTCTTAGGAAGCCCATGGGGACAGCTTCCTCGCTATGTGTGCACTACAATAAGATTAGTGCTTACCTGGTGTCTGTTGGTGCTGCCTAAACGCTGGTCCATGTTGTTTCCTCTGCTCTGCTTCCTCCATGTGGTTTCAGCGTGGTGCGCGCGTGTGCGCGCGCGCGTGCATGCCGCCTTTTATAGCGTCGGCGTACGTCGGGGGGGCGGGCCAGCAGCGTCAGGGTCTGTTTAAAGGGAAAAACTTTTTCTCTGGCTGGTCTTTCCCTCCTGGAGGCAGAGGAAGAAAGGATACAGAGCGTGCAGCTGGGTCTTTTGTCCACACAGGGACACCTAGTGGCGGTTTTGTGGATCTTCAGGTCTAGGACTTAGGTCCACTATTGACCAGAAAAAAAAAAAAAAAAAAGGAAGTTTTTTGCTTAAAGGGACTCAGCCTTAGATCCAGCAGTATCTGAGTCTACCTTGGACTCCGGCTAACGGGCATTGGTGTGTCAATACTCACAGGTTTCCTCAGTATTGCCACCTCCCAGGCGGGTAAAAAAAAAATAACATTTTTTTGAAAAAAAAAAAAAAGGAAAAAGAGAGAAATTAGTTCTTTTTCATTTTCCTCATACCTGCCCTCATATTGGTTACTCCTAGCTGCAACAGTCAGGTGTTGGCTATAGGGGTGACCCAAGGTTGTACAATGGCTTCAAAGGGATCTGGACCAGCCAAGGCTGCTAAAGGTGCCAAAAAGCAAAAGGGGTCTCCATCGGGGTCAGAGGATTTGGGCCAGGCTTCTACGGCCCCACCCTCGCCAGTTAGGACACCGAGTGGCATAGTACAAGAGCCATTGGGGGTGCTGGGGGCAGAGGCGGCCCCCGATCCACCCATTCCCGTTTACGTGACGGAAGAAATGCTAGCAGCCACCATGAGTGGGCTAGAGAAAAGGTTAACTGCGTTGTTTTCCCGTCCTTGCCCAAGTAGCAAGCGGGCTAGATCCCCCTCACCCAGTGTGGGGTTTTCAGAGGCGGAGGTCTCCTCTTCAGAGGAACGGGACCCACAAGGGGATCAGGCAGACCCAAGTCCCGACGGTTCAGACAGGGAAAATTCCACTATAGATGAATATTTTTCGGCCTCTCAAGCGGAGAGCCTGTGGATCCAGTCTTTGACAGATATGGTTCGCACTGCCTTTAAACTTCCAGTGCCAGAACTAGTAGCCCCGGAGGTATCCTCATTGGGTTCTTTAAAAGCTCCATTAACTTGTGCGTCTTTTCCAATGCACCCCCTTCTGCGGAACGTGATTTACCAGGATTGGGCTCGACCTGATAGAATCTTTGTCCCTCCTAAAAGATTCTCTATTCTCTACCCTATGGAAGAGGAATATGTAAGGAAATGGGCACTCCCTACAGTGGACGCGGCCATTTCCTGCGTGAATAAATCCCTGACTTGTCCGGTTGAAAATGTCCATATGTTCAAGGATCCGGTCGACAAAAAATTCGAGACCCTACTGAAAGCAGCTTTCACCTCAGTAGGTGCCATGGTTCAGCCAGCAGTAGCAGCCATTGGTGTTTGTCAGGCCCTGAAGGATCAGGCAAAACATATATTAAAGGACATGCCGGCTCAGCATACTCATGAATTAGCAGAATTCCCTAGGGCTCTCTGCTTTGCAATAGATGCTATTAAGGACTCCATCCAACAGGCATCCCGTTCATCTCTACTGATGGTTCACATGCGTCGCCTTTTGTGGCTAAAGAACTGGTCAGCAGAGGCACCCTGCAAAAAGCTTTTAGCAGGGTTTCCCTTTCATGGGGGAAGACTATTCGGGGAAGACCTAGATAAATATATCCACACCATATCAAGTGGAAAAAGTACTTCCTTACCGGTCAAGAAAAGACCGCGTGGGCCCACGTTTAAACGACAGGCCATTGCAGGCTCGGCCCCTTCGACTTCCCGTCAGTATCGACGGCCTCCCGGGCGTTCAGCAGTTAATAGCCGCCCACAGGGACAAGCCGCGGCAAACAAGAGGCCCTGGTCTCGCAAGCCGGCTAAACCAGTCATCAAGTCTTCCAAGCGACCCGTTAAAGAGGGCCTCTCTCGTAAAGGCGTTGGATCGCCTCTTGCTCCAAGGAGTAATTGTAGAAGTACCAACCCAAGAAAGGGGTCTGGGATTCTACTCCAACCTTTTTGTTATACCAAAACCCAATGGCGACGTCAGGCCTATATTAGACCTCAAACGCCTAAATCGCTTTCTAAGGATTCAGACCTTTCGTATGGACTCCATACGTTCAGTGACAGCCAGCCTGCATCAGGGCGACTTTCTAGCATCTATAGACATAAAGGATGCATATCTGCATGTGCCGATTTACCCAGCACATCACAAGTTTCTTCGTTTTACGATAAATCAAAGTCATTACCAGTTCGTAGCCCTCCCTTTCGGGTTGGCAACAGCTCCACGGGTATTCACAAAGGTGTTAGCCCCGGTGCTAGCCGTCCTAAGGACAGAAGGCATCTTGGTCCTGGCATACCTGGACGATCTCCTGGTTATCGACAGATCAGCTTCCAACCTCAATCATGCAGTAGTCCGCACAGTGCGGCATCTAGAAGAGTTCGGGTGGATTGTGAACCAAGAAAAATCAAGGTTACAACCCACAAGACAGTTGGAATATCTAGGCTTTCGGTTAGATACAGAATGCCAGAGGGTATTTTTACCTCAAGAGAAGATCAGGTCGTTGATTCAAACGATTCAAATAGTCTTAGGCAAAAAGAAGCCGACTATTCGCCTATGCATGCGACTGCTGGGAAAGATGGTGGCCGCCTTCGAAGCAGCGCCCTATGCCCAGATCCATACCAGAATTCTGCAGGCAGCTATTCTCTCTGCTTGGAACAAGTCCATACAGGCATTAGACCGTCCATTAGTTCTTTCCCCAGGAGTCAGGCGCAGCCTGTACTGGTGGCTGATCCCTCAAAAATTATCAAAAGGGAAAACCTTTTGCCCCATCTCGTAGAAAATAGTAACCACAGATGCCAGCCTAACAGGTTGGGGGGCAATCTTAGGAAAACGGACCCAGCAGGGACAGTGGTCAGAGGCAGAAAGTCTGCTTCCCATCAATGTCCTAGAGATCAGAGCTGCTCGGTTGGCCCTGGTCGCCTGGACTCTCCCCCTGCAGGGTCTGCCAGTAAGGATACAGTCCGACAATGCCACGGCGGTGGCATACATAAACCACCAGGGGGGCACAAGGAGCCTAGCGGCTCAAAGGGAAGTAAACCTGATTTTTTCATGGGCCGAAGCCCATGTACCCTGCATCTCAGCAGTGTTCATCCCAGGGATAGACAATTCTCAAGCAGATTTTTTGAGTCGTCAACAGTTACTCCCGGGAGAGTGGTCTCTTCACCCCCAGGTATTCCAAGAGATTTGCCAAAGATTCGGAGTTCCCGATGTGGACATCATGGCAACAAGATTCAACAAGAAGTTGGACAAATTCGTATCCCGAGCCAGGGACCCCTCGGCCTACGGGACCGATGCGTTGGTTTGCCCCTGGCACCAGTTTTCTCTCCTGTATGCGTTCCCTCCACTACAGATGATTCCCCGCCTTCTACGAAGGATCAGGGTGGAGCGCAGGCCGGTGATCCTGGTGGCCCCAGCCTGGCCCAGAAGGGCTTGGTACGCACTCATCGTGAGGATGTCAGTAGGGGCACCGTGGCCACTCCCCCTGCGCCCAGATCTGCTGTCTCAGGGCCCGATTTACCACCCTGCTTCACAGCAGCTAAATTTGATGGCTTGGCGGCTGAATCCCTAATTCTTAAGGGCAGAGGCCTCTCAGCCCAAGTCATATCTACGTTAATTCAGGCTAGAAAGCCAGTCTCTAGAAATATCTATTACAGAGTCTGGAGGACCTATGTGGAGTGGTGCGAGTCTCAAGGAGGGCATCCTCGCAAATTTTTTATTGACAGGATCTTGCGATTCCTCCAGGTTGGCGTTGACAAGGGGTTGGCTCTTAGTACTCTAAAGGGGCAGGTGTCTGCCTTATCGATATGGTTTCAAAGGCCTTTGGCCACGCATTCGCTTGTGAAAACCTTCTTGCAGGGGGTCTTGCATGTAAATCCCCCTATTAGAGCTCCCCTCTGCCCCTGGAATTTAAATCTGGTCTTGTCAGCTTTACAAAAGCAGCCGTTTGAACCTCTGACAGAAATCCCTCTTGTGCTGCTAACCCGAAAGTTGGTTTTCTTGGTGGCTATGGCTTCGGCCAGAAGGGTCTCCGAGCTGGCAGCCTTGTCTTGCAGGGAACCGTACCTGATTCTGCATAAGGACAGAGTGGTTCTGCGGCCTCAACCTTCTTTCCTTCCTAAGGTCATATCCAGTTTTCACTTGAATCAGGACCTAGTCCTACCATCCTTCTTTCCTACTCCCCAGTCCAGAGAGGAAAGACTGCTTCATACTTTGGACGTGGTTCGAGCCATGAGGGTTTATCTCAAGGCTACAGAAAAGATTCGGAAAACAGATGTGCTTTTCGTTCTCCCGGATGGCCCCAAGAAGGGTCAGCCGGCTGCCAAGTCTTCCTTGGCTAGGTGGATTAAGCAGCTGATTTTTCAGGCCTATGGTCCACCTCCCTTATCAGTTAAAGCCCATTCTACGAGGGCCATGAGTGCCTCCTGGGCGGCACACCATCAGATCTCTATGGCACAGGTTTGCAAAGCGGCAACCTGGTCTTCCGTACATACGTTTACTAAATTTTATAAGTTGGACGTCGCAAAGGCTACGGACGCAGCATTTGGGCAGGCGGTCCTACGGGCAGCAGTATAGAATCCTCTGGCCCGGTTCATGCCCCCTTTTTTTCTGTTGGTGGAGCTATATTTTACCTCCTGATATATTTTCTGTTTGGCTATTTTTTGGCCTTACGGTCTCCCTCCCTTCATGGAGCATTGCTTTGGGACATCCCATATGTAATGGCTATGCGCTCTGTGTCCCGTGATGTACGATAAAGAAAAAAGGATTTTTAATAACAGCTTACCTGTAAAATCCTTTTCTTGGAGTACATCACGGGACACAGAGCTCCCACCCCTCTTTTGGGGAACATTGTGTAACCTCAGAGAAATTGCTTGCTACAAAACTAAAGCACTCTCAGTGGGAGGGGGTTATATAGGGAGGAACTTCCTGTGAAGTTGATTACACCAGTGTCCACACCTGAAGGTACCCATATAACCCATATGTAATGGCTATGCGCTCTGTGTCCCGTGATGTACTCCAAGAAAAGGATTTTACAGGTAAGCTGTTATTAAAAATCCTTTTTTCTCAGATCTGGATTAACTCTGTGTGTCAAGACTGGGCACAGATGATAGGAAATCTTATACTCTACATTGTGACATCAAAAAAAATTAAATATTTTTTTTGGGTTTACAACCACTTTAAATTTCATGTTCCAATACTTTTGGTAATATAGTGTATGTTGTTTGTAGACAGCTAAAGTCCATTTTTACATCTGTCCAATATGCTGTCTGTTTTCTTCCAGTGACTTTTTGTATTCAGTAATGATTCTGTAGGCAGTTATGGGTTATTGACTTGGTAATTACTCTAATTAGCTAATTGTGGTTAAGACGAGCGCAATTTAAATGAATCCCTAGGTTAGTAATAATTGGAGAGAAGCCATGCAGTTCTAGTGAAGGGCAGGAAGTGTGGTCACATGGACTAAACACCACAGAGAGAAAAAAAAAACGGCAGATAACTTGTGTTCAATTTATTAGAAAAAAAATACACACTTTCAGCAGTAACTGAACTAAAGGTTTTAATGAGCAAAATAACAAGCAAGGAAATTTATTAGAGTTAGTACAAAAACAATTAAAATAATCAAGGTAATCTTAATTGAAAGAGCTGTAGTGGCTCAGTTCACAGTTATTACTAACAATGCAAATCTGCAAGATTGTCAGGAACCATGAATTAAACGGAGACAGAAAATGCAGTAAAAATCACACCATTTAATATAATGGTAAAAGTGGTACAAATAGGAAATGTAGTCAAAACATAGCCAGAGTTCTGGGTAGTCAGAACAAGCCAGGAAATCAGGGAGCCAGAGATCAGCGTAGTTTAGAACAGGCCAGGAAATCAGGCAGCCAGAGATCACTGTAGTCAGAGCAGCAGACAGTATCAGGAACCAGTAGGGACATCAGCCAGGCAACAGCAGAGAGTCTCTAGATATGTTGACGGCACAAGAGATCTAATCCATAAAGCTTAAATAGCCAGCAGGGTTTGTTAATGAGCAGGATATGATCACCAGGTGAGTCACAGTGGGATGATGAGTGCTCTGAGAAGGGAGGGCTGAGCCCAGCCCTGACAAAGATGTATTTACAGGTCAAATCCAACCAACTTAAACTTTGTTGGCTAAAATGTGACAGTGCTCAGCTCCTTTACTATTGTATAATATCCTAGTGGTGAAATAGACAATTACATGGGGAACTAATGGACCAGTATATCACCCAAAATAGAAGTATTTTATGAGTGGTAGTGTGTTTCTGACCTTGCAAAAATTCAGTTAAGAATAATGGCAATTAGCAATTGAAGAAACTTTCTAGACTCTAGCATCGTTGTAGAAAAAAAATCTGTAAAAATTGTACAATTGTTTATAGAGAGATCAAATTTGTGTGCCTCCCACCAAGGATGCCTCCAAAACTTCATAAAAAAATCTTACTATATATTATTGAACTAAAAGTGAACAAATATCTGTGCTAACTTAGACCCGGTTCACACTGGGGCGACTCGTCAGGCGGCTCATCCGCCTGACGAGTCGCTTCCCATTGAAGGCAATGGAACCATTCTAATAGGAGCGACGCAAGTACGCAAGTACAAAAGTCGTTTTGCAGGTCGCCTCTGAAGTCGTCCTCAGGACGCCTTGCCGAGCCGCCCCCGGAGTCGTGCCACTGGAGTGTTAACCGGCTTTTAGAGATATAATAGTCCCAATGCAAAGCAGCTAGCACAGTTTGTAGATAAGCAAACAAAAACAATATAATCCAATAGTGCAGCGCTCTAGTAAATTAAACAATTAATCAAAATAAAAAACAACCTCCAAAAGAGTTAATTTATTAATGAAGTTGAAGATATAGGACCTCCACCGAAGTTTTAGTGTGCAGACAAGGAAAACACACCACACCACCGTGCAAACAATCCACTTACCAACATCATTATGAGCATGTAATCAAATAATGTGTAGGTCAGTGGCAGTCGCACTTCCAACAGGATATATAGGTGAAAACGGTTATCCACAGGCAGAAGTCAATGGTGAGTTATCATCCCGAATGTCACAAGGATCCAAAGGTGTACATTGCGTTCATCAACAGGTTTATAACCAAAAATGCAGAGAGGAAACGACAATAGTGAGGCCCGTAGGTAAAAGCAACATGCAATTTATTGTATGGTACTTACAAACAGACAGGTAAACAGGCATCAAAAAATATAAAAACTCTGCAGGCTCATAGCATACTTGTGTCGGTCAGCCTAAGGCCGCGTACACACGATCGGTCGAAACCGATGAAAACAGACTGAAGGTCCGTTTCATCGGTCCAAACCGATCGTGTGTGTGCCCCATCGGTCAGTTATCCTTCGGTCCAAAAAAATAGAACTTGCTTTAAAATTTTACCGATGGACGCCCAACCGATAGGTTAAAACCGCGCAAGCTCAGAATCAAGTCGATGCATGCTTGGAAGCATTGAACTTCGTTTTTTTCAGCACATCGTTGTGTTTTACGTCACCGCGTTCTGACACGATCGTTTTTTTAACCGATGGTGTGTTGGCACATCAGACCATTAGTCAGCTTCATCGGTTGACCGATGAAAACGGTCCTTTGGACCGTTCTCATTGGATGGACTGATCGTGTGTACGCGGCCTAACATGTTTCATCCTATGTGGATATCTTCAGAGGCCTCAAATTGCAAAGATATTTGATTATAAAACGTAACTTCGGGTGCAAATAGTGTGTGTGCGTGTTATATGCCGATTACATAGAGCGAAAATCTTTGGTTTACTCAGCGGCAGCTGTAATACGTAGTCCCGTCTCCCGGACTGGTGTTCTGTCAAAATAGCCAATTCATCGAGATCTCCAATCACATTACTTCCGGTTACTATAAACCATCCGAGATTTCGATGAATTACTGTTTTGACACAATACCGATAATCGTGTACACTCCGGTACACGATATTATGAGCGCACATTGTAAGTCGACTCCGATTCAAACCAATAAAATGGCTGCCTCTGATGTGTCGACAACTTTTTTCTCCTTATCCGCTGTTCTGTCAAAAATGCTAATTATTCATGTACTGGAGTGTACACAGTTACCGGTATTGTGTCAAAGCAGAAATTCATTAAAATCTCCAATTACTGATTGTTTACAGTGACTGGAAGTGATTGAAGATCTCAATAAATTGTCTATTTTGATAGAACACAGACATTAAACCAGTGTTCTGTCTATTATAGGAACTGGGACTTTGTATTAAAGAGGCCGCTGAATAAATAGGAGATCCTGTCCCCCCTCCCCGTCCCCTCTGAGGCATCAGTAATCTGACATGAGTGTGCAGGTGGGCAATGATTAGGCTATCAATGGGTGAAAGTCATGGCAGTCTCAAGTAATATCAGCAGTTCTTTACCACTCCTGCATGAGTTTCCAGGCGATTTCTGACAACAGTTGTCTTCATGTGGAGCATTGCATCAATCCCAGTGTGAGGTGCTAGTCAGGTTGCTGGGATGTGGGAGCTGACCCGCCAGTGTCCCAGAGGCCCGCCGCTGCATACTCTGCTGGTGGAGTCTTGCTAGTATGAATGGAATCAGCCGCTGGATCTGTATAAAGACCGAAGTAATCTCAGCATAAGCTCGCCAACACTGTAGGGGATGTTGAAAGGGCATCTCTGGCGTTTGATGAATTTAACGCATTTCGCTATACGTATGCATAGATTTGTCTGGACATCAGGGGGGTTATCCGAGGGCTCCTTTTTACGATGTCTCAATCTCGAATAGTGCCGCCCCTACTCAGCTTTATTAAAGAAGCCTGTTTTTGTGTGCTGTGACCATGTTAACAGTAGTGCCAATAGCTATTACCTTGGCCTTATTTCTTTAGCGTAATGTCTAAGGTTTACGGCATCATTAGGATTAATTGACATGGTTAAATGCCCATTCCTTGAAGAGTCTGCCAAGCCATGGATAGTAAAGTGATCTTCTCCTTTTACAAGGGTAAGGGGGTACTGTGGAGTAGCTTGACCATTTTTTCTGCTTCAGAGGCTCAGAGGAGTGTGATCCTGCTTCCACGTGTGGCTCCCAAGCTTTAAATGGCGACCATTGCGTATCACCACACGTGCCCCGTCTGCGTCCTGGCATGTCTCAGATGTGCCTGCCATCATATTGTGTGAGTCGCGGAAATCTCCACATAACACACAGAGCAGCGCAAAACTGCATACAGAGTGATTGCGCAAGTGTAGTGGATCATATCATTGTATACAAACATGATTGCAGTCTCCACAAGAGGGAGCTCTATAATGAGTGTAATGTTCACAAACACCTATAACTTAGGGAAGCCACAGTAAGGTTAGAGGTTAGGCATTCATAGTTGGCTACAAATTGATATTGTGACTTAATACTAAACATAATATATGTATATCACTGAGCAAAATATGTACAGTGGGCTTGGGGGGGGAGGGGGGAAATAAATCATGTCCAGCAACAGAATAACTCCTCTTATTAAGAAAAAAAAAAAGGAACGGAACTGATACTGTCATTCCAGCCAGCCAACTCCCAAATCCAACGAGTCTCATGTTGTACCAATTGGTCAAAATTACCCCCCTTAAATCCTTGGGGATGACTTTAAAAACCCAACACTTTAGACAGCGGGGGTCTCAGTTATGTTGTCATGCATATCTAGCTTTTGGGGGCCTTAAGGTGGCAAGTCTCAATTTCATGAAGATGCTCCTGGAATCATTTACGTACAGGTCTGATGGTCTTGCATACTGAATGAACTACAGGAGCATACAATTACATATACAACCCCCATAGTACCACATTTTGCCTTCTGTCTGCATTTCAGGACTCTACCTGTGGGGAGTCGGAAAGAATCGCCCTCAATCATATATATCCATACAAGCGGGGGTGCCCACAATACAAAGAGTGGTCACCTATACATGACACCCAGAGGGTCCACCACCAGAGAAGAAGCCCACCTTTTGAAAAGGCTCTCCTCAAAGGGGCACTGAACCGCCCGGTGGTCTGATTTGTGTGATCCAAAAAAGACGAGCCCTCGGCAGAAACCCAGCTGCACTATCCAGCTTAAGAGAGTCCCTTGCAGCAGTGAGAAGCGCACCCATAAATGCCTTATCCTGCTTTTTTTTTTTCTACCCAGGTAACTGGTCCATGGCTCCATAACAGAGCATTCCCCAGGGGATAACAGGGGAAGGGGGGACTCTTTTACCGCCTGTCCACAGTCCACCCATCCTGGCACAAACGTGCCCAGGACTAACAATAAAACCTCTGTGGGAATCCCATGTGCTAACACCTGCTGCCACCACCAGCATGTTGGGGAAGGACCCAGATACTGACTCCAAAAATTAATAATATTTACATAGTGTGTATGTATAATATGTACACCTGTCCTTACAAATAAACAAAAGCTCCTAGAGCATTATTCAGGGCATCTCACCCACTTGCTGCGCTGACCAGGAGTACCCAGGGGACTCACCTCAGGAGGAGACTGCACAGGGCTGTCGTCCGCACTCAGCACACAGCACGTGAGAGGAAAAGAACTGTGAGGTAACTGTGCGGCATCCAGGGGCAGACTGACCATTGAGTCACTGGGGCACTGCCCGAGGGCCCCATGCCACTAGGGGGCCCCATCAAGGTTGTCAGGCTCAGTAAAACCAGGGACAGTATGTAATTTTTGTATTTTTTTACATCTGTCCCTGATATGTCCGAAACTGACATGCTTTTGATGTGAAAATCCAGAGATTTTAGCTGCCCTGCCTCTGCACTGACTCCTGGCATGGTGGCCACCTGTAAGCCTGGGGGCCCCATAATCTTCTATTGCCCGGGGCCCCATGAGTTGTCAGTCCGCCCCTGGCGGCATCTGCAGGGACCTGTATGCGCTGTATACAGCACTAGGGGTCAGGACTACACAAAATGGCCACCAATGAGAGTATTTAATGTAATTGAAAAACCTCTCAAAAAAGGTGCCAGCACTAGCCAAATGGCAGCAAAATGTCGCGTTTAAACAGAAAAAGCCCCTAGGGCTTTTTAACATAAAAAAAAACCCTCACAGGAAAGCCCCATACACAAAAGAAAAAACACAGGCCAGATAACACAGTCCCCTCAGGAAGGCCCCCCCGACAGCGGCAATGTTAGCAATGCAGCAAGGGAAAAGGAGCAGGGAAGGGAGGAGAAGAGGAACCCCAGGAATGCCCAGCCGTACCAACCCACCGAAGCGGGAGGGACTGTACTTACCCATCCGAGCGAGGACTCATTCCTGACAGAACTACAACCGCAATAGAGGTAGCTGTCGGCCCGGTCTACTGTGAGTGAGACAACACCACAGCCCAGTCATATGTGGACCTCGGAGCAAAGCTCACTGGCCACCCCAGGAGTCATGGGGTATGGCGTGGCAGACCCAGCCTCTTTGCAAAGGTGTGCCCACACTTGCTGGTCGGACTAGATTACAAGTAGATTACAAGGATCTAGATTATACAGCCTGTCTCTGAGCCGAAAGTTGTAAGAAGGTTCTTCAAGAAAAAGTAAAATAAAATAAAATTTCTCCTTGGGGCGCTGGGCCCAAAGGGAGCCATACGTCCTTCTCCTTGCTAGGCAGAACGAAACTGAGGCTGCATGCTGCAGTGAGGAGGGTTATGTCTGGAGGGACCGCCCCTGGGCGGGGCTGTTCAACTCTGTTCATGTAACATGTATTTAATTATCTAACATGTTTCTGCCTAGTCCTCTCCTGTAAACAGGGAACATAACCCACTTGTCAAGATTTAAGGAGCTTCGTCCGTCCATGAACAATAAGAGAAAATAGGATTGTTTGTACTTAACGTAAAATCCTTTTCTCTGTCGTCCATGTACGGACACAGCTCCTTAAATCTTGACATTTGGGATGTTCCCAAGCAGTGTCAGAAAAACAAGGGGTGGGAACTGCAATCAAAAACCAACTTCACCCCAAACACTCACATGAACCTTGTAAAATTTGGAAAAAGTGTGAACGGACGACCAAGTAGCCGCTTTACACACCTGTGAAAAAGACGCTTGATGTCAGAAAGCCCAGGAAGCACCAATGGCCCTGGTCAAATGCGCCGCGACAGGGAAAGAAGGCGCCCGCCCCTTAAGGGCATAGGCCTAGATGACAGTCTGCCTGATTCACCGAGAAATGGTGGCCGGCGAGAGCGACAGGCCCTCTTTGGGATGCAACGGTCGAGGACACAAGGACGGAAGTACAATGTCCTCATTCAGGTGAAAATCTGAAACTACCTTCGGAAGAAAAAAAGGTTGCGGGCGTAGCACCGCTTTATCCTTGTGGAGGACCAAGTATGGAGACTTGCAAGACAAGGCCGCCAACTCAGAAACATGTCTGACAGATGTAATGGCTACTAGAAAAGCCACTTTCTGAGATAGCTTTAAGAGAGGAATTTCTCTGATGTTCTCAAAAGGAGGCTCATGAAGAGCCAAGAGAACCAGATTCAAATCCCGCAGAGGAAGCGTGGTCTAATTGGGGGAAGAACATGTTGAGCCCCCTGCACAAAAGAACCTACCAGCGAGTGGGTCGCCAAGGGTCATTGAAAGAAATCTGACCCTTAAGGCAAATTTCTGATCCACTCCACGCTGTAAAAACAGCAGGACCCTGGAAACTGAATACGCCTGTGGATGGCACTCCATCTCCCTCGAGATGTAGGCCTTCCAAGTGTGATGGTAGATCTTCTGTGAAGATGACTTCCGTGCCCTCAGCATGGTTGACATGACCGAATCCAGCAGACCTCGGTCCTTAGTACCTGGCTTTCAATAGCCATACCATTAAAGCCAGCGACTGTAAAGCAGGATGAAGTATGGGACCTTAAGACAGAAGGTCCTCCCTCATTGGTAGCCGCCAGGGTGCATCTGCCACCAGGCGCATGAGGTCAGCGTACCAGGGACGCCGGGGCCAATCTGAAGCAATTACAATTACCGGGATCCCCTCTGTGTCCACTCTGCGGAGCAGACGAGAAAGCAACTTTAGTGGGGGAAAGGCATAAATTAGCCAATACTGTCCCCATGGGGCCACCAACGCATCTGACGCGTCTACCCAAGGATCTCTAGACCTGGCCACGAACCTCTACACCTTGCGATTAAGACAAGAAGCCAGGAGATCCACGTCCAGTGTGCCCCACCTCCGGCAAAGGAGTTGAAACACATCCGGATGTAACGACCATTCCCCCTTATCCAGCATCGGGCGACTTAGGTAGTCTGCCTGCCAGTTTTCTACACGGAAGGTACACGGCTGATAAAGCTGGTACGCTCCTTTCCACCCACCACAGGATGTGAGCGACCTCCGATGCCATAGCCAAGCTCCTTAGTTCCCCTTGATGGTTGACATAAGCCACCGCCGTGGCGTTGTCCGACTGGATCCTGATTGGACGACTTTGGAGCTCGAAGTTCTAGTACATTGATCGTCAGGCGAGATTCATCCAGAGTCCAGCGACCATGGGCCGACTGGACCCCCAGACTCCCCCCCAACCTGTGAGGCTGGCATCCTTTGTGATCACAGTCCAGTGGAAAGGAAGTAACGACTTACCGGACTGAAGAGCCGGGGATCTCAGCCACCAACTCAGGGAAGCCCTGACCAGGTGACTTACCTGAATCTGACGATCCTGAGACAATGGAGATCTGTTCAATTTGGACAGGATCTCCTTCTGCAATACTTGAGTGTGGAATCGGGCTTACGGTACTGCCTCGAAGGAGGCCACCATGAGGCCCAGAACTCGCATGCAAAAATGAAGAGACGACCATTTGCAGGATGCTAACAATTTCACCGCTGACTGCAGTGTCTGCAACTTCTCCAAAGGAAGGAAGACCTTCACCTTCGAGGAGTGCAGGATCAACCCTAGGTACTCCAGACGCTGAGTCGGTACCAACACCGACTTCTGGATGTTCAGTACCCAACCAAATTCCCGGGGGGTCTGACTGGCTATAGACAAGTCCTCCTCTAATTCTGAGCCAGAAGCAGCTCTCAGAAGAAGATTATATAGGTAGCCCACGATAGCAATGCCTCGCTGTCTAAGCAAAGCCAGAATTGGGGCGAGCACATTGGTGAAAACTCTTGGTGCTGATGCTAGGCCAAAGGGAAGAGCCACAAATTGATAGTGGTGTTCGCCAATCGCAATATGCAAAAACCTCTGATGGCTGGTGCAGATTGGGACATGCAAGTATGTGTCCTTGATGTCCAGGGATGCCAGAAAGTCCCCCGGATGGAGCGCAGCAACCACTGAGCGAAAGGATTCCATCCTGAACTTTCGCACCCTCACAAAGGCATTGAGGGGCAAAACTTAATGCGGTAGCAGGCTTGTTAGCCGGCTTGTTCAGCCTTTGCACCCAGGGATGCTTCTGTCCCCCAGCTGGGGCTTTGTCAGTCTGGGAAGACCTGCTGGCTGACCCTGACTGACGAAAATACAGTTTCTGCACGTAAAAATGAGGGCTCTGGCTTATGGCGCATCTCCTTCCCCTTAGAGGACTATGGGAGAAGTGTGACCTTACCTCCAGTGACATCCTTAATAATGTCGTCCAGCAAGGTACCAAAAAGCCTCCCACCTTTGAAGGGCAAATCTTCCAGAGCTTTTTTGGATGCTTGGTCAGTGGACCAGCATTTCAGCCAAATCAGGCGGCGCAGTACCACCGCAGATACAGAGGCTCTGGAGATCAAGGGGGCCGCATCCAGAGGGGCATCACAGACATATACAAGACCCTGTACCAATTGGTCAGCCAGTCTTACGTACTCTGGAGGAAGCTGATGCTCCTCTACTGTCTGTTGAAAAATCTTTGCCCATTCAGTGAGTGTCTGAGACACGAAAGTTGCAGCCAATATAGGTTGCAACACTGACCCCAGCATGGTGAACATGGAGCGGGTGACCGCTTCGGACCTCCTATCAGTAGGGTCCTTAAAGGTAGGGGTCCCCTCTAGAGTGGTTACCTTATTTAGTCTAGAGACCAGGGGTCCACGACAGGAGGAGAGGCCCATTTTTTCAAAAGGCTCTACTCAAAAGGATAACGGACCACCATGCGCTGAGGCACACAAAGGACTTCTGCAGCCGTTCTCATTCCTTATCTATGAACTTATCAAAGAAAGTAACATAAGAAAAAACTTTCACAGAGCGGTTAGATTTGTGTAACCCAAAGGAGACAGACCCCTCTGTGGAAGTCCCAGCCACATCCTCCAGCTTGAGAGAGTCCCTCACAACATCAATAAGTGCACTCACATGTGCCCTGTCTTGCACTGACCCGGACAAGGGGTCCTGGTCCACATCCTCTGACATACCAGAACCGGGGTCCTGAGCTGCAGCCAGGCCCGAATCCGAGCCAGAGCATTCCCCCGAAGATGGCGGGGGGAGGGGGAGCTTTTTACCCCCCTTACGCTTGCATGCCAGACTCCATATTCACCCACTGAAAGCCCCCGGGGACTAAGTGAAAAACACCTAAGAAGTCCACCCACCTTGCTGCACTGACCAGGGGGTTACTAAGGGGACTCACCACCCAGAGGGAGAACGCTCAGCACCGCTCAGCACTGATGCCTGCCTTCCTCCTGTACACAGCGTATGTGTGAGGAAAAAACTGTGAGGTGAATGAGCTGTGCGCCGTTAAGAAACCCACTCCAAAATGGCCTCCAGACGCCTCAAATAAAAGGGCGTGGATCACAAGAAAATGTCCGCCCTCAATACCGACTTGCGCCACAGCGCGGCCATGACAAAATGGCCGCAAAAGGAAATTTCAATAGAGAAAGCAGGCACACTAAAAATGGCGTCCGCGCTGCAAAAAATGGCGCCCGAGCCCCGCGATGTGGAAGAGAAGGCCGTGCAGAGACTTCCCAGGAGACAGACCCCCCTCACAGAAAGCGGACCTCTGTGCCCCATGGCCCTCCACAGGCACACCCAGGTCGCAGCGGGCCCTAGGGCAGGAGGGGAAAGGGTGACAGAGAGCAGGGAAAGGGAGGACAGAAGAACCCCTTTATCCCGGGAATGCCAAGTTGTTCCATCCTGCCGAGGCAAGAGGAACCGTACTTACCTGTCCATGCAAGGACTTGCTGGCGCATCCCTGACAGACCCACAACTGATGGTACGGTGTAGCTGTCAGCCCAGTCCACTGTGAGTGAGACAACAGCAGCCCAGTCATATGTGGACCCCAGAGCATATGCTTACCGGCCACCCCTGGAGCCATGGGGTATGTCGTGGCTGACCCAGCACGTAGCTAAGGACTGCTCACACTCAATGGCCGGACTGGGGAGACTACAAGGATCTATAATATCTATCCTGTCACTCAGCTGGCATTTAAAAGAAGTATTACAAAAATAAAATAAATAAAAAGTAAAAATTTCTTCAGGACTCTGGGCCCAAAGGAAGCCAAGTCCACCTCCTCTGCTAGGCAAAAAAAACTGAGCTGCATGCTGCAGGGTGAGGGGTTGTGACCAGAGGGACCGCCCCCTGGGCGGGGCTGTTCAAATCAGTTAAAGTTACATGTTTTAAGATAACTAACTCCTATGAACTCCTATGAACAGGAACATAACCCATATGTCAAGATTTAAGAAGCTGTGTCCGTCCATGGACGAAAAGAGAAAACACAGTTTTCTTTGTTTCTGTTTATTACTCTCTTTTGCAAATAAATACTCTTTCTTCATTAATTTAGGTCAAATTGTATTCTGCTACATTTCTTTGGCAAAAATAACTCAAATCAGTGTATATTATATATTATAATATGGCAGTGACGAGGGACACTGACTGATTACAATACTGTATATAAAAAAAAGTATAATTCTTTTTACATTTTTGAAAATATTCTTTCTTTTTTTTATTATTATGTTTCTTTTTCTTTTCATTTTTTTTTTTTTTTACATGTGTGACCAGAGCAATAACGTGTTACCATGGTAAAACTGTACCACTCTGGGAAGTTGATCAGGATTTTTTACATACTATACTTTCGCTGCTATACGCAAATATTTTTACTGAATGATAGTGTGTAGACACTGTTTAATGTTGTGATAAGCTGTGATTGTTCACAGCTAATCACATGGTACAAATGGGCTGTGATTTGCCATCTCTGTATTATATGATCACTGTGACCAATAACAGATAGATAGCCATTTGTTGTTTACAACTGTCATAAGATCTGTTGTGATCAGTCACAGCAATCACATGACAGTGGCAGCAGGCTGGTGTGGTGATCAGTCATCTGTGTCCACTGGATCTGTCAGAGGGTGACAGATCGTGCCAGAGCGCGGTCCTGTTTCGGGAGGACATCATATGAGGTCTGGGCAGTAAAACCAATAAAAATATATAATAAATCAACTAATGTGCATTGTTTTAAATAATTTTATTGAGTTTTAAAGCTTTTGAAATAAACTGATTGATCCTCTTTCACTGCTGTATTCTTTATGCTGCTGGCTCCTGGTTTTACTCACAGTCCGAGGTGTACAACCACCTGATCCCTTTCTGTTAACCCCCCCAAAATGCTTCCTGAACTCATCAGACACTTTTAACACATTTTTGGGACCATTGGCATTTATACAGCGATCAGTGCTATAAAAATGCACTGATTCCTGTAAAAATGTCACTGGCAGGGAAGGGGTTAACACAAGGGGGCGATAAAGGGGTTAATTGTGTTCCCTAGTGTGTTTCCAACTGTAGGGGGAGGGGACTGACCTAGAGGAAATGACAGATTGTGATTCCTAGCTATTAGGAACTCACGATCTGTCTTTCCGCACAGAACAGAATAGGGATTTGTGTGTTCACACAAACATGTCCCTGTTCTGCCTCTCGTGCCCGCGACCACTGGAGGCTGGCAGTTATCGTGATCGCTGGTCACGAGCAACATCACCCCTGCGATGCAGCGGACGCGTGCACGCCTGATATCCCGCTTAAAGGGACCGACGTACACCTACGGCGATTCGCGGGATCGTGCCAACCTGCCGCTGTATAAAGATGGCGGCTGGTTGGCAAGTAGTTAAAGAGAACCTGTCATAAAAATATGAAACATAGGGAACTTTTTGTCTCATTTATAATATGTTTAACGTTTTAGTGAAAAAATAAAGTTGCACCCGAGCATTTAAAAATTCCCCCCATGTACACACATACTTGAACATAAATGCACCCATCAGGGGCCCCTGTGTGTGTAAACTAAAAATTCTGAATGAACCCTCTGCATATTGTTATATACCATTTCTAGAAAACTTTGCATAAAAACAGGGATTTTTAGTTCACATGTATTGCAATACAGGTTTAAGCTGGCCAACTGCGTCAAAGTAGCCCCTCTCTGGCCAGTCCCTAACCTAAGGTGACCATATGTTTAAAATGAAATCCGGGGACATATTTTTTCTTTACTAGTAATAGGAACAATCAGCGACTCTCTGCCTGTCGCCGCCCACCTCACAGCCTCTCAAGTCTTGCACTTCGGGCTACTATTGAATAGGGAGCGGAGGAAGATCACTCCAGCAAGGAAGGCAAGGAGATAGGCAGGTGGCTGGCCTGGATTTGAGCCAAGGCAGAAGAACATGCGAGCGGAGCTGAAGAAATATTCCCTCCGCTCCGACCAGCACATGATCATCAGAAAGGGGCACAGATAATGGGAAAAATACAACCCCCCCTATGCTAGTAGGCACGGCGGAGTGGGGGGGGGTGTAATTCTAATTATTTTGTTTTAATTCTGCACTGACTATCTTTGAAATTGCCCTTGCCCCTGCCCCCTATTAAATCCAATCTGGGGACAAAACCAGGGACAGACTTGGTCCGGGGACAGTGTCCTCAATCAGGACTGTCCCCTGAAACTGGGGATGTTTGGTCACCCTACCCTAACCTACTTTATTCCTACCCTATAGATAGCACACTTCAGTAGATATAGTGCCAATATGGGGCAAATAGACAAGCTGTAAAAGAGCTACAGGTTCAGGTCTGGTCACTGACCTGCACTATGCAATAGAAATAAGATATACTTGTCCTCAAATGCAACTACTTATATAATGTATCAGGTGTTAAAGTGGTGTGACCATATGTTAACACTAAACATTCTGAACAAACCCTCTACACACCACTGCTATAGACCCTTTCTAACCAACTTGTAAAAAAAAAAAGAGATTTTTTGTTGCCATATATTGCAATACATGTTTAAGCCGGCCAACTACGACAAAGTATTCCCTCTCTGGCCAGCCCTACTCTACTCTACCATTTTTTTCTACTCCCATTTCACCTCTACCCAGGGCCGCCATCAGGGGGGTACAGGAAGTACACCTGTAAGGGGCCTGGAGGTCCCCAGGGGCCCGGATGTTAACCCCCCTTTTTTTATTTTATTTTTATAATTTTTTGTATATATATATATATATATATATTTTTTTTTATTAAAGGGCCCAGAGGTTCCCAGGGGCCGCGAGTTCCCCAGGGCCCCGGATGGCAATCCCCCATTATTTATTTATTTTTTATAATAAAAAATATTTATATATATATTTTTTTTTTTTTTAAAGGACTCAGAGGTCCCCAGGGCCCCGGATGGCAAGCTCCCTTTTTTATTTATTTTTTATAAAAAAAGTTATATATATATATATATATATATATATATATATATATATATATATATATATATATATATATATATATATATGTTTTTGTTTTTATTAAAGGGTCCAGAGGCCCCCAGGGCCCCCGATGGCAACCCCCTTTTTTATATTTTTGGTGTTGTTTTTATTGAAGGGCCCTAGCTTCTGAGAGAGAGAGATCAAAACTTCCCATAGACACACTCCTAAACCTTGTGGACAGCCTTCCCAGAAGAGTTGAAGCTGTTATAGCTACAAAGGGTGGACCAACTCAATACTGAACCCTACGGACTAAGACTGGGGTGCCATTAAAGTTCATGTGCGTGTCCCAATACTTTTGGTAATATAGTATCTGGTAAAAGTGTGTTTAGCATTTTTGGTACATTACAGGCAAGTTATTAACCACTGTCCCAAAGGACTCTATGTGCTTGCTTTACCTTTTGCATTCCTAAAATCAAACTATCTGTACCCAGTGTTATTAATCCATAAAAATCTATCTAATGCCACGTACACACCATCGGAAAATCCGTGGATTTTTTTTCCGATGGAATCTTGTCTCAACTTTGTGTTGCATACACACGGTCACACCAAAATTCCGACCGTCAAGAACGCGGTGACATAAAACACTACGACAAGCCGAGAAAAATTAAATTCAATGCTTCCGAGCATGCGTCAACTTGATTCCAAGCATGCGTGGTTTTTGGTGTGTCGGAATTGCATACAGATGATCTGAATTTCCTTCAAGAACTTTTCTTGTTGGAAAATTTGGGAACCAGCGCTCAAATTTTCTTTTCTTTTCTCTTCGAAAATTCCGACAGAATTCCGATGGAGCCTACACACAGTCGGAATTTCCGACTAAAAGCTCACATCGGACTTTTCTTGTCGGAATTTGCGATCATGTGTATGCGGCATAAGACTTTTTCACACTACTGTTTGTATGTATATATGTGTGTGTGTGCAGTTAATATATATATATATACAGTGGAACCTCGGATTGCGAGCAACGTGCTTAACGAGTGTTTTGCATAATGAGCACTGTATTTTCTAAAATCCTAACTTGGTTTGCAAACGTTGTCTCGTAAGGATTCAGGCCAAAGCGGTGTGCAGTTCCACGTTTGGCCTGAGGTGGGGGATGCCGGATCCAAAAGGCTCCGCCATTCGGAAATGCACGGAAAGGCCATAGGACAGTTCGGCTGACCTCGGCAAACCTCGGAAAGGCTCGGGAACGGAGTCTTTCCGAGGTTTGCCAAGGTCAACCGAACAGTCCTCTGGCCTTTCCGGCCATTTTAGAGGCTGTCCGTTGCCCCCACCTCTGGCTGCATGCGGTATTGCATGCCATTGAAGTCAATGCGGTACAAATTATTTTCGTTTCCATTGACTATGATGAATTCGCTTTGATATGCGAGTACTTTGGATTACGAGCATTCTCCTGGAACGGATAATGTATATATTGATTTTTTTCTCAAGGAATATGTGCAGTAACTCACTCCCCACCCCTAGGTCACACTTGTCTACACCCCTACCCATTTTCCTAGCACCGCCCCTTGTCTTAACCACACCCACCACCTGACACCACTCCCTTTTAAAGATCATGGAACCAAGTATAATTTTTTAGGGATATGTATTGGTAATAATAAAAAAGCAGTAAAATAAATGTACATAACATTTGACATGTACAACACTTACCAAAGTAAACTCAGAGGCACTGTGCAAATAAATATTAAAGCTTTGCTCAAAGGGGCACTTGCACCCGTACTGCATGAAGGAGGCATTTGTTTTCGCTCCTACATCTGCCCCGAGCTGCATGCAAGCACCTATAGAAGTGGATGCAAAGGCAGAGGTTGTATAGACACAGCTGCATGTCACAATCTGACAGCCATGCGGGAGCATCTGCACAGCCCTGTATACAGCCTGTGTTTGGGGATTCACACCGTCTGCATGACTGCTGAGGCACAATGGGCCCAGGTACAAATTACATGTAACATACATGGATAGAACCCCTCACCCTTACCCCTTCACCCCAAGAAATAATCACACTTACAACCATGAGGTTGGAAAGAGCAAAGCCACAGCTTTATTTAAAATCCAACACATAACATGTGAACACTTTTAAACCGGTGCAAGTCACAGTTGTACTGTGAGCGCGCAATTCCAAAAGGGGGGCTGTCCTTACCATAAGTACTGGACAGGCCACCTACTTCCAATTTCCATCAAGGGCATAGCCCATTACCATACCTCCCAAGTTTTTGAGATGGGAATGAGGGACACCTATCAGCAAAAGTATGCAGGCATAGGACACACCCCTTTCCACGCCCCCTTAAAGGAGAATTGTACAATAAAAACAAGTTTGATTAAACCCACAAGCGCTTTTTACCACTATTATTCCTTTATATTGGCTTTTGGAATTTACAAATGCAGCAATTTATAAGATGAATGTTTTCCAGTGCAAAATCATTTTTTTAAGATAAAAAGTGAATTTTATATATATCTACAGAGATCAGACCAAAATGAGGGACCAGTGAGGAGGAATGGGGACAGGGGGACATTGCTTTAAATCAGGGATAGTTGGGAGCTATGCATTACAGCAACTTTTATGCTGGCAAGGTCAAAAAAACCGCAGAAAGCTGTGACATACCATAATGATAAAAAAAGGGGCAGGAGGGTGGGCAGCTCTTTCAGCCACGTTCCTCAAAAGACAAATAATTCACTGGGGCAGTACTTTCCTGAGCTTAAGCCCAGCCCATCCCCCATAGTCCCCCATAGTTCAACCAATCCTTGGCGACCACTCAGCCACCTTGTCCGGCACCTGGCCATGCCACCATCAATCAAGGCTCTCTTTCCCTAAAGGGGCTCAAGAGGCCTTCATTTGGGGCTGTGCGGCCTCTCCTGCACAGCTGTCAATGAGTGATCTGTATTCACTTCTATAGGCTGTCTGCATGCAGCTCAGGGCGGATGCAGAAGCTAAAACAAAGGCAGCGTTCACCCAGGACAGTGCCAGCACCCATCCGAATGAGGCCTTAATGGCAATATTTCACATGGATACACTTCATAGAGCTGCGTTGTACTTCTCAGTGCCCGGCAGGTGAAAAGGGACTTTAGGGCTCATGTACACGGGCCCTCTGAGCCGCACAGCCTACAAAAGATGTCATTTGGCTACGGGGCTTGCGATTAGTTAGCTGCTAACGTCCTGTAGAAATCAATGCCAGGATGTGTCCCTATACACATAAATCACTGATCACAATAATATATGGGTACTGATGTTGTGTATTTCAGCCTTCTATTGATTTCTAATAGCAAGACCTACAATTTGCTAACACAGAAACACCCCCAGTTTTTACACTGTACAGCTCTAAGCACCAGTGTGCATTAGAGCGCATCTTTGTAGCAGCACCAACAATAACCCTAGGGTTGCCACCTGCCCGGTTTTGACCCGGACAGTCCGGGTTTGGACACATGTGCCCGGTTTTCAAGCCGCCTGAAACCCAGGCACATATAACTGGGGCAACCCGATTCCCACGACCGCCATCAGTATTACAGGGTCTAGTCACACACACAGTAATGCCTGTGCGCTCCGCATCCGAGCCGGGCTCAGCGGCGAGCAGCAGGCATACCTATTCAGCCTGTGATTGGGCGGCGCACACGAGATACGAAAGTCGGTGATTGGAGCAGGGCTGGAGTCTGACTGTGGTTGATCGCCCCCCCTCTCTGTAACCCCCTTCCTTCTCTCTGTAACCCCCCCCTCTGTAACCCCCCACCTCCTCTCTGTCACCCCTCTCCTCCTCTGTAACCCCCCTCCTCCCTCCTCCTCTGTCACTCACCCCCCTCTCTGTAACCCCCTTCCTCCTTTCTGTAACCCCCCTCCTCCTCTGTCACCCCCTCTCTGTAACCCCCCTCCACCTCTCTGTCACCCCTCTCCTCCTCTGTCACCCCCTCCCTCCTTTCTGTCACCCCCTTCTTCCTCTCTGTCACCCCCCTTCCTCCCCTCTGTCACCCCCCTTCCTCCTCTCGGTCACCCCCACTCCTCCTCTCGGTCACCCCCACTCCTCCTCTCGGTCACCCCCACTCCTCCTCTCGGTCACCCCCACTCCTCCCCTCGGTCACCCCCACTCCTCCTCTCGGTCACCCCCACTCCTCCTCTGTCAGCCCCCTCTCTGTCAGCTACCCCCAAACAACGTGCACCCCCCTTCTTCCTCCGCTCCAGTGGAGCTAATATCCTGCAGCTGGGTCATACAGCACTGTCTGTGCTCTCTCTCCCACCCAGCCACCGGCGCCACCAGAGACAGTGAATGGAGGGCCACTGGACTGGAATGCTTTTGCAGGAGAAAGCATGATATTACAGACTGCGACCCTAACAGGTTGACACACACATCTTTGCAGTGGCTCATGGAAGGTAAGGTTTTTTTTGTTGTCCCGCTTTAATGGAGGTTTCTATTGGGGGGCACAGGCACTGTCTGATATTTAATCCGTTATTTTCTTCTCTATTTGTGGGGTGCCTGTGGATTACTTTGAATTTTTTGGGGCTTTTTTTGTAATTAAAAGGAGCTTGAAAGGGTTGCAGAATGCACAGTGAAGTTTGGATGGGGTTCAGTTCAGTAGAGCGGATTCAGGTTTTTGGATGCAGGTACAATGCTGCTGACACCATCCACTGCCCTACTGACACCATCCACTGCTCTACTAACACCGCCCTCTGCCCTACTGACAGCATCCACTGCCCTACTGACAGCATCCACTGCCCTACTGACAGCATCCACTGCCCTACTGACAGCATCCACTGCCCTACTGACAGCATCCACTGCCCTACTGACACCATCCACTGTTATTCTGACACCATCCGCTGCCCTACTGACACCATCCGCTGCCCTACTGACACCATCCGCTGCCCTACTGACACCATCCACTGCCCTACTGACACCATCCACTGCCCTACTGACACCATCCACTGTTCTTCTGACACCGTCCACTGCCCTACTGACACCATCCACTGCCCTACTGACACCATCCACTGCCCTACTGACACCATCCACTGCCCTACTGACACCATCCACTGCCCTACTGACACCATCCACTGCCCTACTGACACCATCCACTGCCCTACTGACACCATCCACTGTTCTTCTGACACCATCCACTGTCCTACTGACACTGTCCATTCTGATTACTACTCTCTTTGAGTTAACCCACAAGGTGTCCCAGGTATTTATCAATCCTATAGTATGTACTACAAAAAAATTGGCGTGCGCCACAAAAGTGTTCGGGTTTGGCTTGCAGAAAAGGTGGCAACCCTAAATAACCCCCCCCCCCCTCTGACCCCAGCAAAAATAGGCCCACAGCTGCAATAATAGACCCCTTCAAACAACAGAAGTTACCCCAGCAACAATAGTTACCCCAGCAGCAAGACTAGATACCCCAGCATCAAATATTAGACCCCTCCAGCAGCAAAAATTAGTCCCTCTCCCCCCAGCAGCATTATTAGATGTCCATATTATACCTCAGCAGCAACAATACATTCCTTTTCCCCATGCACCATGTACAATATATATACACATATCACACACTTTATTTTATTTTTTTTCAGATTAGTATAATGTGACACAAGCCTCCACATCACAATGCCTCTATGAGCCTCTATGTGGTGAACAGAACTGAATGAAATGTAATTTGTGACATTTCAATAAACTTTAGGGATGCACCCAAATCAGATATAGTGGATTCTTTCTACATAAATAGGTGAATATAGAGACCATTGTATGACAAGTGTATTAGGGGGAACAATGTGGTGCTGATAATAGCAGAATTTGTTTATTTTCACAGCCTGGAGCAGCACAGACAGCTATAAGGTGACTGGTTGCTAGGGGCAACAAGAGCTTTCTGTCACAACACACTCCTCCTACATCATCCCCAGACTGAGATTTCAGTGAATGTTGCTTAGGGATGATGGCGGACTGTACATAGGCTGATATCTAAAGGAATGCTGGGACTTGTAGTCTACACTAGGCCCCAGCCACAGTGCCATTATAACCTATGGGAGGGGCCTGGGAATCACACCAAACCCCACCCAGGGGAGAATAACTGGTCCTCTAGGAGGGGTAAGACTGGTGGGTGGGGCTAGACCTGTATTTGGGATGATTGATGATACCCAGTCATTCAGATTCCCAGGGACACTGCTGGGGACAGACCCTTCAATACAATGGCAGCTGGTAACCATAGAAACGGTTTAAAAGGTATTAAAAAAAACACTTATTATGTCATCATCCCCAGACTGAGATTTCAGTGAATGTTGCTTTGGGATGATGGCGGACTGTACATAGGCTGATATCTAAAGGAATGCTGGGACTTGTAGTCTACACTAGGCCCCAGCCACAGTGTCATTATAACCTATGGGAGGGGCCAGGGAACCAGAGGGCAGGGCTACCACACCAAATCCCACCCATGGGGAGAATAACTGTGCCTCTACAGGAGGGATAAGTCTGGTGGGTGGGACTAGACCTGTATTTGGGATTATTGATGATACCCAGTCATTCAGATTCCCAGTGACACTGCTGGGGACAGACCCTTCAATACAATGGCAGCTGGTAACCATAGAAACGGTTTAAAATGTATTAAAAACACTTACTTTGTGTCGGTGGGCGTTCAGACATCATCTCCAGTCCTCTCTGAATCAAAATCACTGAAAAAATCGCTGTGGGTATGGCTGTATGTCACCAGCCAAGTCTCTCGCTTCTCTACTCACCAACCACTGAATTGAGAGTAACTCACTGATGTCACTGGTGGGAGGAGCCTCACACAGTGGCATCACACTGGCCACCTTTCCTCTGCACTTTCTGGCACACAGGCTAAACCGCACAGTTTTGGGCTGACAATTACTTACAAATTATATATTTTCTGAAAGCAGAGACTCTGGGGAACAAAAAGATGGTAGTTGCATTTTTTTATGTGACAGAATATTAGCGCAGCGGTTTAAAAATTCCATATTGTTAGTAAAAAAATATATATTAAAGTTAGTTTTAATGTACACAAGTACAAAATAATCCCAATTTTTTTGTAAAATATAAAAACTGAGGTTAAGCCAATGAGATACCCGACATTTCAAGCCATAAAATTGAAATGGCAACAAACTTTGATATCCAAATTTTCCATAGGCAATGCTTTAAAACCCCTTAGGCCTCGTACACACGATCGGACATATCCGATGAAAACGGTCCGCGGACCATTTCCATCGGATATGTCCGATCGGGAGTTTGATCCGATGGCGTGTACACACCATCGGATCAAATTCCCCGCCGCCGGACGGCGCGGTGACGTTGACGCCGCCGCGTCACCGCCACGTCACCGCACCAGGAAGTAAAACACTTCCGCGCATGCGCCGAATCCATTCGGCAGCGGCGCGGCGGCGGTGGGGGACGACATGTCTGCTGGTAAGTGTACTAACCAGCAGACATGTCGGGCGGACAGATCCCCACCGGATAGATTTCAAAGCTTGCTTTGAAATCTGTCGGGTGGACAAATCTGTCCGCTAGCCCATACACACGAGCGGAGATGTCTGCTGAAACGGTCCATCGGACCGTTTTCAGCGGACATATCCCCTCGTGTGTACGCGGCCTTACAGGTCATCAGATTTGTCTTTATAGATACAGTACCTCTTAATAAAGAATTGGTTTTATCGGATGGCAGTCATCCATCCATTTTATATGTATCTAGAACAGGAAACACATGATTCACAATAATATAAAAAGCCTGGGCACACTACATACGTGTTTAGCTTTGTACATGCATGTGTGTGTGTGTGGGGGGGGGCTTTAATGAACTGTCGCTGGTATTTAGTGTACTTACAGACCTGAGGGGGATATCCGGTCCCCCAATGGGTGTTGTGGTTCCTCCCGCTGACTGCCGCAACACCACAGAGCTCTGTGGTCACATAGCAGCCAGCAGGATGAACCACAACACCCAGCAAGGGACTCCATATCTAACACACAGCAGAATAATGTTGGATAGCAACAGCACCCATCACCCGGCCATAACTCTTCAAGAGAGCAAAAATATGACTCTCTTCTGCCCTCTGGAAAGGAAAGTGTTCATTTAGGCCTCGTACACATGAGGGGATATGTCCGCTGAAAACGGTCCGATGGACCGTTTCAGCAGACATCTCCGCTCGTGTGTATGGGCTAGCGGACAGATTTGTCCACCCGACAGATTTCAAAGCAAGCTTTGAAATCTATCCGGTGGGAATCTGTCCGCCCGACATGTCTGCTGGTTAGTACACTTACCAGCAGACATGTCGTCCCGCACCGCCGCCACGCCGCCGCCGAATGTATTCGGCGCATGCGCGGAAGTGTTTTACTTCCTGGTGCGGTGACGTAGCGGTGACGTGGCGGCGTCAACGTCACGGCCGCGTCACCGCCACGTCACCGCGCCGTCCGGCGGCGGGGAATTTGATCCGATGGTGTGTACACGCCATCGGATCAAACTCCCGATCGGACATATGCGATGGAAATGGTCCGCGGACCGTTTTCATCGGATAAGTCCGATGGTGTGTACGAGGCCCTACAGATTAAGGCTGGGTTCACACCTATGAAAATTGGATAGGGGCTTCCCCCATCCTATTCACATGACAGGAGATTGTGACCGGCTTTCTATGGAGCCGCTTCACATATCTCCATTCTGTCTGCGGAGCGGCTTACACAGGAACGCTGTACGTCTTTGGCTTTGTTTCAGGGTCGGATTCAGGCAAAAATTCGGTCCTGATTCCTCTCTGAAATGGAGAACAGGGATACACCTAGGCTGGATTCACATATGTGCGAATTGGATGCGTTTTGAACCGCATCAGATTCGCATAACATATGAACCGAACGGCTTGCAATGGAGCCAGTTCACATATGTCCTGGGCGGCCTCAGTCCATTTGTAAACAGAGTCATGTGCATTCTTTAGTCTGGTTCAGGTGCAATTTTAAGTAAAAAATTTGCACCTGAACCGGTGAACAAAACCATACCGACTCCTTTAACCACTTAAAGACAGCCGCATGTACATTTACGTTGGCAGAATGGCACGGACAGGTACATCAACGTACCTGTACGTGGCTGCCTTGACGTGGGTCGGGGGTCCGATTGGGACCCCCCCCCGGTACATGCTGCGAACCGGTTTGCTGTGCGAGCGATCCGGAATGCTCCGAGCCAATGCGCCCACTCCCCCTGCAGTGCACTTCCTCCTCCTGTGTAAACACAGGAAGAGGGAAGTGATGTGATCTCTGCTCTCGCCAGTATTTTCAACCGCCGCTGAGGAGAGATCACATCACACAGTGAGTCTGCACAACACTACACTGACACCAGTATACGCAGGCACATTAACCCCTTGCGATCACCCCACCCCCCTGTCACAGTGTCACTGAATGCAGTGATCATGTATGTACTGATCACTGCATTTAGTGTCAGTGTGACAGGCAGTGTTGTAAGTAACGGAGTTAAAATAAACGCAGTTATCAAACGCAGCCACTTTTGATGGGTAACGAGTAATCTACCTGAATACTCTTCCCCTCACGGTAACACAGTTCCTATTACTTGGGCGGCGTTACTGCAATTACATCTACCGCCACTAGATGGCAGCAGAGTAATTGCTTCTGCCGGCGCTGTGAATATGAATATGGGTGGAACTCCACTTTAGAATCATGTGACCGCTGTGATGGCCTGTCACAGCGGTCTTAAAACTCCCAATCGCAAGGAGCCCTGGATACAATGAGCCCCATCCGCCTGACACTGACCTATCACCGGGGAACAACTCACATCGATCACACACGCAGTGTGCGCAACCTGATCAATGATCCGGGGAACACATGGCCTGAACAAAATGTTCCACAGAACAAACGTTCCCTATACAACACAGTGTACACAGCGGCATCTTGTGGTCAACATGGTAAGTGCAGGACACCTATACAGACCAATGATCAGCAGGTTATTTTTGGTCAGTGATTTCATCTCTTCATCAGACAACAAAGAAAAATCTGACATCCCCATTCCAGATCCCTTGCATCTAATAAAGCTTATATAAGATAAATAAAATAATAAACAATAAACTATAGAAAATTCTTATAAAGCCTAATATAAGATTTTAAATTACAGACTCTGTAAACGTCAAGGGAATGTATATTATAAACATACATTTTAATCCAGCTTATAATTTGGATGTAATATATAGCAGATGGATAAGGGTTTTAAGTCCTATTAGCTGCACATACATGGTGGGACGGATGCACCTAGGCTGGGATATACACAAGATCACCATTTGTTTCCAGTTTTCTTCTCTCAAGGATCTGCTATTCTTTTGTCTTGGAGTATTAACTCACTGCTCCCTGGCAAGCGCCCGTCACCTGCATTCTAGGAAGGAAATCATCTCAACAAAGCATTGTAGAATATAAAAAAAAAAGTCAGTTACTTTGCTGAGTAACTAATTACTTTTTCAATGTAGTAACTGAGTCACTAACGCAATTACTTTTTCGGAGAAGTAATTTGTAACTGTAACTAATTACTTTTTTAAAGTAAGATGAGCAACACTGCATATAATGGCAATGTTCAAAGCTTCCACAATGAGTCATACCTGTATGTACTGAAAAAGAGCGAGATTTCCAAGAGCAGTCACTGTGCATTAGGCAGGCCCTTCGCAACAGGGCAAGCAAACCAAGCAATTGCTTGGGGCCCCGAGCTAGTATGGGGCCCCCAAGCTGGCTCGTCTGTCTGCTGCTATGTTCACAGCATTGCAGGCGCACCGCACACGAGTCTGTCCCTTCGGTAAGATCGCAGCACTGCCCCCACCCCCTGCCTGTCTTATTTACACAAGCTGAGAGCCTCGGCCGCTCTGGATAAAGCACCAGACTTTTTAAGTTAAGAAGTGGGTGATTGGCTGCTACGCGTAGGATGCATTCAGGTAAAAAAATGTTTACCTTTATAACCTCTTTAAGGCGGTAACAGTACAATAATGTAATTTCTAAAGGAAAAAAATGTAATTAAACTTGCTCGCGGCTGGGCACTGATTAGGCTGCAGATGGGCACTGATCAAGCTGCATTGATGGGCAATGGTGAGGCTGCAGTTATGAACTGAGAAGGCTGCTGATGGGCAGTAGTGAGGCTTTAGATGGGCATTTATCAGGCTGCAGATGGGCACTGATCAAGCTGCATTGATGGGCAATGGTGAGGCTGCAGATGGGCACTAATAAGGCTGCATTGATGGGCACTGACCCTTATTTTGCTTCAAAGTTCTTTATTTAAAATGTACGTTTTTCTCTAAAACATCTCTCTTACAATGAACATGTGCGTGTTATACAGTATTTAAATTAAATATTATTGAATTCAATATTAAAATGGAGTTCCACCCATTTAAAAATCCGCAGCTACAAAAAGTGTAGCTGCTGACTTTTAATAATCGGACACTGACCTGTCCCACGGTCCAGCAATGTGGGCGCACAAAACCTCGCTCCTCTCCCCCTCTACTTTGCAGTATCGGCATTCTAACTGTGGGTGCCTGGCTGTGGCTTCATAGTCGGGCACGTACTGCGCATGCACAAGCTAAATAAAAGTAAACCTTTTCCCAAAATGCAGCAGGATACACAAAATAGACTTGATACACTTACACTGTAATTCATGGTAAGTCAAGTGCAAGTGTAAAAAATCATTTTTTGTCCAGAGTTTTGGGTTTTAATCTTTTTCCTACTCTATCAGGTTTTGCTGCTTGTGTCCTACCGGGGAGAATTCCCTTCACTTCCGTTGCAGAGGGAATATGTCCAAAAGATATCCAATTTTTGAAAGTTATTACAGACACAGGTGTGCCAATCAGAGTATTTTCCCTCGGCTCTTGCTCTGGTGATTGATTTCCCTCCACTTTTTTAAAACTAGATTTCACTTTTCCATCGGATGTCTTGGATGTTTTTCTTGCTAATTTTGTTCCCTCAACCTATCTTATTTCTGAACATGTGGTCATATTATTTTCTGCACATCCAATGCGTCAGGTTTACTTCTACTCACATGTTCATAAAACATTAACAGGTATATCTTTTTTTTTTTCCCACAAAATTATTCAATTGCTTAAACTGTTTACATTTTTTTATCAGCTTAGCAAGTATTGAAAGTTTTTGTTGCAAAGAATTAAATGAGCAAAACAAATCAGTGGAGTAACGGCAAATGGATTTTAAATGCTATACATCTGATCTTTTTTCTTAAAGTGATACTAAAACCTTGTTTTTTTATTTAAAAATAACAAACATGTTATACCTACCTGCTCTGTGCAGTTGGTTTTGCACAGAGCATCCCAGATCCTCCTCTTCCCGTGTACCTCTTCGGAGCTCCTGGTCCCTCCCTCCTGTTGAGTGCCCCCACAAGCAGCTTGCTATGGGGGCACCCAAGCCGAGCCACAGCTTCATGTGTCAATTCAGACACAGAGCCGTGGTTTTTGCCCCGCCCCCTCTCTCTCCTCATTGGCACCCGCTGTGTGTCTTAGCCAATGAGGCGGGAGAGTCTTGGACAACTGAGTCTCTCATGTGACTTTGCTGGATATTGATGGGCTCAGGTAAGTATTGGGGGCCTTTTAGTGGCTGCTGCCCAGAGAAGGTTTTTATCTTAAAGGGATACTAAAGGTTTGTTTTTAAAAAAGAACAAAAACAAACATGTCACTTACCTCCAATGTGCAGTTCGTTTTGCACAGAGTGGCCCCCGATCATCCTCTTCTGGGGTCTCACGGAGGCTCTCGAAATCTCCTCCCCGCAAGAGCTTACCTCTTCTGGGAAGCTCTTTCCCAAGAGGGATACCTTGCGGACACGCTCCCATGTGATACACTCGGCAGCCATAGCCACCAAGTGTATCACTCTGCCCCGCCCCCCGGAGCGTTGCATCATTGACTTAATTGAGAGCAGCAGGAACCAATTGCTGCGCTGCTATCAATCATCCAATGAAGATCTGATAAGAGCTGGGGGAAAGCAATGCGGGATCGCGCCCACAGAGATTTTGGTCTCAGGTAAATAAAACAGGGGCTTGGGGGGGCGGTGACTGCAAGATGTTTTTTCACCTTAATGCATTAAGGTGAAAAACACGAAGGTTTACAACCCTTACAACCCATAGAATGCATTAAGATAAAATAAATAAAAAACTCCTGCTTTTACAACCACTTTAACTTCAGAATGTGGTTATTTTAGGCTAATGACCCAAACATAATTTACTTGTGCATGAAAACCCTCACATTTTTATTTGATTCAATTTGAAAAAAGGGTGCTCCATTCTTTGGTTTACAGCTAATATTTCTTCCCACTCTTTTAGAATTGAAGCTGCTACTGAAGCTTACTTACTGATTATATACTGATTACCATATTTTCCGGCATATAAGACGACTAAAATCAGGCCCCAAAAGTCGGGGGTCGTCTGACGCCGTGTACCTGTGTCAGACGGTGGCCATGCATTATTAAAAAATGAAAACAATTGTAGGCTGGACACGCGTACCTGTGTCAGACGGTGGCCATCCTCTGACTGTTCCGTCATAGGCTAACACTAATTTTCCCAGCAGAGCCTCTGTTTAGTGTTCCGCCTATCACGAATGCACGGAACAGCCTGAGGAGGAGGCGCGGCTTTTGAATAATGGATGGCCGCCGTCTGACATCTTTGCAAACAGGAGAAGGTAGGGAGATCGTCGAGGCAGGGAATGGAATGGCATAGTGAGGCATATATAGATGGCACAGTGAGGCATGCATAGATGGCACAGTGAGGCATGTATAATGGCACAGTGAGGCATGTATAATGGCACAGTGAGGCATGTATAGATGGCACAGTGAGGCATGTATAGATGGCACAGTGAGGCATGTATAGATGGCACAGTGAGGCATGTATAGATGGCACAGTGAGGCATGTATAGATGGCACAGTGAGGCATGTATAGATGGCACAGTGAGGCATGTATAGAAGGCACAGTGAGGCATGTATAATGATAAAGTGAGGCATGTATAGATGGCACAGTGAGGCATGTATAGATGGCACAGTGAGGCATGTATAGATGGCACAGTGAGGCATGTATAGATGGCACAGTGAGGGGTCATCTTATACAGTGAGTATATCCCAAAACCAACATTTTAGCTGGAAAATTAGGTGGTCGTCTTATACGCCCAGTCGTCTTATACGCTGGCAAATATGGTATATTATACTTAAAGGGGTTGTAAAGGTTATTTTTTTATTTTCTAAATAGGTTCCTTTAAGCTAGTGCATTGTTGGTTCACTTACCTTTTCCTTCGATTTTCCTTCTAAATTTTTTTTTGTTTTCTTTGTCTGATGATGGTGGAAAGCTTACTGAGAAAGAAACAGGAAGTAAGAAATTCAAACAAAGAAAAAAAACATTGAGGGCCAGATTCTCAGCGGCGATACGACGGAGTATCTCAGATACCCCGTCGTATCGCCGTTTTTTTTGCCTCGTATCTATGCGTGTGATGCTTAGCATCACTTTTGCATAGATACGCTTCAACATCCGACAAGTGTAAAACCATTACAGTTGCGGATCGTAGTTGTAATGACAACTCCGGCCACTAGGTGGCCTTTACGTTGTTTTCTGATTTGCATATGCAAATGAGGCTAGTACGCCGATTCCCGATCGCTTTTACGCCGCCCCGTCGTCGCGTACGTTGTTTTCGTCCGCGTAAGGTTACCCCAGCTTCTATGTGGAGTAACCTTACGAAGTACCGTCGGATGCCGTCGGGTGCCGTCGGATGCCATGTTAAGTATGGCGTCTGGTCAGCGTCGGCTTCTTCCGTCGTTTTCGTCGTTTTACTAACTCGTTCGTGAATAGGGGCATTGCGTAGTGACGATTACGTCGTTTTGACGTCGGTTTCAACGACGTATTCCGATGTGAGCTGGAGCATGCGCACTAGGCCTTTCCCCGGCCGGCGCATGCGCAGTTCGTTCGACGCGGGGGCGCGCTTAATTTAAATACAAGCCGCCTCGTTTGAATTACGCGGGCTTACGCTGGGCCATTTTCGCTACGCCAACGCAAACGACGGAGCAAATGCTTAGGGAATACGGCACTTGCTCTAGTACGATGCAGTCCTCCTTCACTTACCTCATCCTTCCATTTTGCTTTTAAATGTCCTTTTTTCTTCTGAGAAATCCTTACTTCCTGTTCTTCTGTCGGTAATCCACACAGTAATGTAAGGCTTTCTTCCCGGTGTGGAGAAAGTCTTTTGAGGGGGGAGGGAACGAGCAGGAGTGTCAGGACACCCACTAACACACAGCTCCTTTCTCTATCTGCAAAGTAGAGCGTGTCCTGACTTGCCTGCTCGCCCCCTCCCCCCTCAAGTCACCACAAAAGGAAGTGCAGGGAATTCTCTGCAACGGGGTCACATGCAACCATATATACAGTTTTTTTGTTGTAAAGTAGGGGATGGTTAGAACCTCTGTTACATGTTAATTTCTTCCCTTTTTATGAATTTTCACCTTGTCTCTTGCTCCAGGGACAGTGATCACTCAAATGAGAAGGAAAATCTCTTGGGTGGCACTGGTGGGCACTGATAGGCGACACTGATGGGTGCTAAAAGGCTGCACTGATGGGTACTTATGAGTGGCACTGATAGGCGGCACTGTTGGGCACTGATAGTCAGCACTGATAGATGGCACTGATAGGCATCCCTTGTGGCACTGGCAGGCATTGTGGGTGGGCACTGATTGGCAGCTACCTGGGCACAGATTGGCATTTCCCTGGTGGTTTAGTGGGGTGGCCATCCCTGGTAGTCCATTCCAGCATCCTGGTGGTCCTGGGCGGGCATCCGAGGGGGGAATGCGCTGATAAATAAGTGGAACGATGTCAATAGGGCAGTGGACATTGTCAGTAGTTTTTATTCCTTATTATTTTATGTTTTTATTATTTTTTACAATTAGATTTTTCTTTTAGGAGCCCCTGTTAGGGGGCTTTAGTGAAAAGTCAGGGATCCAAACAGGGGATATGTATGTAGCACACATTTTGGGCAATAAGAATTATTTGCTTGCTTCACTTGCTTTTACACTCAACCTGTTGTGTCAGAGGGGCTGAAGTCCTTTGGAATCTCATAGCAAAGAACAGGGGACCCAATTTATCCAGTGGCTCCTGCCGGGGTAGTGCTACATTAAGTATAATTAACATGTAATTGTATTCATGTACTCCTGCAAATCCAAATGTTAATCAATAGTGCAAAAACACATATTGATATATAAATATTCATGATATATTGTTATTCTTTTATCTTTAGATTTACACCCTAATCTAGGAAACTTCAGTGTCGGTGAATTATGAAATCTCATCTAGCTGGCTTCAACATTTGTTTAATTAAGGGTAAAGATAATTGATGTGCTCAGAAAGAACAAAAGAGGGCAAACAATACATTTTTCATGAAACATTTTTCTGCTCAACCAGGTAATCTGCATAATGAACCAAGGGGGGATTCAAACGTATTGAATAGCGGGAGTACAAATCAGTCATGATGAGTATAACACTCAACTGTAAGACATGGCACCAGGAAAATATATTAATATTTTTGCCACATACGTTAAAAATTCCACAGTACATTCTGCAGACTGCCTGTAGTCTCATAGCTACACATAGGAGTTGTTTAATATTATCCTGTAAATGCTGCATGAAAGAGCATCTGATCCAGCAAGCATTAAAACTATACAAGGCTCAATGGAAAAAGATTGGTAACCACAAAAAAGCGCCCCAGTGGTTCCCACCGCTACGCTAAGGAATGGATAGGAGACAAAAGTCTGCAGCTGCTGCTTTTAAATAAATGTGAATGAAAAAAGTGTATATAGTGTAATCAAACAAGGTGATTTGAATTCAAAATATATAAACAGCGCTATTATGTGGCTAAACCACACGGGTGGACTAAATGATAAAATGAATAAATAAATACAGAACAAATGATTAAACCCGTGACTAAATAAATAAAGTGATAAAAAAGTTCATGAGTGATTGAAGAAATGTAACTTCTGTGATCTTCAAAGTAATCTTCCACCACACCTGATGTGTATTGTGATTCCTCCACCAATCAAATTGGCCACTCACCAGAACTAATTGCCTTACACTCACATGTTTTGGCACAACAAGCATGTGATAAATTCCTCAACTCAAATGGATGAATTCCAATTCCAACAATGTAAGAGGTGAGATCCACATAAATAATGAAAAAAGAATATGATAGTGTGATACCGCTAAAAGCAGTTTAACTACTTAAGACCCGGACCAAAATGCAGGTAAAGAACCTTGCCCCTTTTTGCGATTCGGCACTGCGTCGTTTTAACTGACAATTGCGCGGTCGTGCGACATGGCTCCTAAACAAATTTGGCGTCCTTTTTTCCCCACAAATAGAGCTTTCTTTTGGTGGTATTTGATCACCTCTGCGGTTTTTATTTTTTGCGCTATAAACAAGAATAAAGTGACAATTTTAAAAAAAAATCAATATTTTTTACTTTTTGCTATAATAAATATCCCCCAAAAATATATAAAAAACATTTTTTTTCCCTCAGTTTAGGCCGATACGTATTCTTCTACATATTTTTGGTAAAAAAAATCGCAATAAGCGTTTATCGGTTGGTTTTCGCAAAATTTATAGCGTTTACAAAATAAGGATAGTTTTATTGCATTTTTATAATTATTTTTTTTTTTTACTACTAATAGCGGCGATCAGTGATTTTTTTCATGACTGCGACATTATGGCGGACACTTCGGACAATTTTGACACATTTTTGGTACAATTGTCATTTTCACAGCAAAAAATGCATTTAAATTGCATTGTTTACTGTGGAAATGACAGTTGCAGTTTGGGAGTTAACCACAGGGGGCTCTGTGACTTTGAGTGTTCCCTGTGTGTGTGTTTACAACTGTAGGGGGGTGTGGCTGTAGGTGTGATGTCATCGATCGCGTCCCCCTATAACAGGGATGACGTGATCGATGCTGCGGCCACAGAGAAGCACGGGGAAGCCGTGTTTACACACGGCTCTCCCCATTCTTCAGCTCCAGGGACGGATCGCCGCACTGCAGCGGCGATCGGGTCCGCGAGTCCCACGGTCCCGGTCCTGGAGCTTCGGACCGGGTCACGGGAGCGCGCTGCGGGCGCGCGCCCGTGACCCACGGCTGGGTACTAAAACCAATGTATATATACGTTGATGTGCCCAGCCGTGCCATTCTGCCGACGTATATGTGCAGTAGGCGGTCCTTAAGTGGTTAATGACACACCACATAAAATCTGCAAAGGTTGCACTCACAAAAGTAAATTCAAAACAACCGTGAATAAATTCCAAGCAAACTTCCTCAATATTCATTTGGCTGATGAACTATGGTCACGGCGGACCTGTACGAAAAAAAGGATGTTTCTCACCACTTCCCCTTCGCTGTACTGGCACTCTCCTGTATTAAAAAATATCTCTCAATCGCTGGTCACTAGCGTGATGTAACTTGCAGGAGCATATCACGTTGGTTCAGAGGGTCAAATGTTTGTTGTGTAGCCACGCCCCGACATGTTTCCTCGTAAACGACTTCATGAATAAGTCGACATGTTTCATCGTAAACGACTTATTCATAAAGTCGTTTACGACGAAACATGTCGGGCGTGGCTTCACAACAAACATTTGACCCTCTGAACCAACGTGATATGCTCCTGCAAGTTACATCACGCTAGTGACCAGCGATTAAGAGATTTTTTCTCATACAGGAGAGTGCCAATACAGCGAAGGGGAAGTGGTGAGAAACATCCAGTTTTTGTACAGGTCCGCCGTGACCATAGTTCATCAGCCAAATGAATATTGAGGAAGTTTGCTTGGAATTGATTCACGGTTGTTTTGAGTTTACTTTTGTGAGTGCAACCTTTGCAGATTTTATGTGGTGTGTCATTAAACTTTTTTTAGCGGTATCACACTATCATATTCTTTTTTCATTATTTATGTGGATTTCACCTCTTACATTGTTGGAATTGGAATTCATCCATTTGAGTTGAGGAATTTATCACATGCTTGTTGTGCCAAAACATGTGAGTGTAAGGCAATTAGTTCTGGTGAGTGGCCAATTTGATTGGTGGAGGAATCACAATACACATCAGGTGTGGTGGAAGATTACTTTGAAGATCACAGAAGTTACATTTCTTCAATCACTCATGAACTTTTTTATCACTTTATTTATTTAGTCATGGGTTCAATCATTTGTTCTGTATTTATTTATTAATTTTATCATTTAGTCCACCCGTGTGGTTTAGCCACATAATAGCGCTGTTTATATATTTTGAATTTAAATCACCTTGTTTGATTACACTATATACACTTTTTTTCATATACAAGGCTCAAACAACTTTTCTTTCTAAACCTTTAAAATTAACTTGTGCTTGGCCCACACAGTGAAAAACAACAGGTTCTTTTGCTCTCCTTGGCTTCTCATTACTTCTGTTCCCTGAGTCCTTGGATCCATATAAGCTCCAAGCAGGGCCGGCCTTAGGCCTTTAGGCGCCCTGTGCGAGAAAGATTTACAGCGCCCCCTAGTGACCACGCCCCTTGGTATCCACGCCCCTCAGTAACCACGCCCCTCAGTAACCACACCCATTTCTCCAATACCGTCTCCATTTAAAGCCTTCCATTCCGTTAAGTTCCCAAAAAAAAAGATTACAAGCTATGATAAAAATACAACTTTTATTCACACACTATAATAACGCCACCTATACTGCAAATCACACTCTCTAATAACGCCACAAATAAAGTAAATCACACGGTATAATACCACTACCTGTAAATTTACTATCAAATATCAAACATAATTACAATAAAGTCTTTTTTAACTTGTGTATTTACTGTTCCTTTAAGAAACACCCTATTTAAAAAAGAAAATACAAAAACAGACATTAAGCAGTACACTGCATTTATAAAAAAATAATTTACTTACAGAAAAATGTTTTTACATTTGCTGCCTGCTTCTGTAGATTCTTGCCCTCCTTTGTCTTCTCAGTGCGCATGGCATATGAGCTCCTCATAGCAAAGCAAGGACAGCCGCCCACGCCGTCTTTCCGGTAGAATACGCCTGTGGCCTGCCAGGTGTACCTAGAGCATTTGGCACCTATATCTGCCCCCCCCATAAAATGTAAAAACACCCCATTGTGCCCCCTGCATCCTTCAATATCTCTGTCACTACTGTGTACCCCTCTCCACAACTGCACCTCTGGACCCCTTTACATTACACAGCACCCCACAGCTCTGGACCCCTTTACAATACACAGCACCCTGCATCACTGGCCCCCTTTACATTACACAGCACCCTGCATCACTGGCCCCCTTTACATTACACAGCACCCTGCACCTCTGGACCCCTTTACATTACACAGCACCCTGCACCTCTGGACCCCTTTACATTACACAGCACCCTGCACCTCTGGACCCCTTTACATTACACAGCACCGCTGGGCCCCTTTACATTACACAGCACCCTGCATCACTGGGCCCCTTTACATTACACAGCACCCTGCACCTCTGGACCTCTTTACATTACACAGAACCCTGCAACTCTGGACCCCATTACACTACACAGCACCCTGCACCAATGGACCCCTTTATATTACACAGCACCCTGCACCTCTGGACCCCATTACACTACACGGCACCCTGCACCTCTGGGCCCCTTTACATTACACAGCACCCTGCACCTCTGGACCCCTTAACATTATACAGCACCCTGCAACTCTGGCCTCTTTACACAGCACCCTGCACCTTTGGGCTCCTTTACATTACACAGCACTCTGCACCTCTGGGACCCTTTTCATTGCACAGCACCCTGCACCTCTGGACCCCATTACACTACACGGCACCCTGCACCAATGGACCCCTTTATATTACACAGCACTCTGCACCTCTGGACCCCATTACACTACACGGCACCCTGCACCAATGGACCCCTTTATATTACACAGCACTCTGCACCTCTGGACCCCATTACACTACACGGCACCCTGCACCTCTGGGCCCCTTTACATTACACAGCACCCTGCACCTCTGGGCCCCTTTACTTTACACAGCACCCTGCACCTCTGGGCCCCTTTACACAGCACCCTGCACCTCTGGGCCCCATTACACTACATGGAACCCTGCACCAATGGACCCCTTTACATTACACAGCACTCTGCACCTCTGGACCCCTTTACATTGCACAGCACCCTGCACCTCTGGACCCCATTACATTACACAGCCCCCTGCACCTCTGGACCCCATTACATTACACAGCACCTCTGGACCCCATTACATTACAAAGCCCCCTGCACTTCTGGACCCCTTTACATTACACAGCACCTCTGGATGGACCCCTTTACATTACACAGCACCTTGCACCACTGAGCTCCTTACATTACACAGCACTCTGCATCTCTGGACCCCTTTGCATTACACAGCACCCTGCATTTTTGGACCCTTTTACGTTACACTGCACGCTGCATCTCTGGACCCCTTTACATTACACAGCACCCTGCACCTCTGGACCCCTTTACACTACACAGCACCTTGCACCACTGGGCCCCTTACATTACACAGCACCCCACAGCTCTGGACCCCTTTGCATTACACAGCACCCTGCATTTTTGGACCCTTTTACGTTACACTGCACGCTGCATCTCTGGACCCCTTTACATTACACAGCACCCTGCACCTCTGGACCCCTTTACACTACACAGCACCTTGCACCACTGGGCCTCTTACATTACACAGCACCCCACAGCTCTGGACCCCTTTACATTACACAGCACCCTGCATCTCTGGACTCCTTTACATTACACAGCCCCGGACACCTGTATTTTACACAGACACCCCCCTAACAGTTCTGGACCCCCTGCATGTTACGCAGACCCCCGTACAGTGCATACCCCTCCCCCTACAATACAGATCTCTCCTTACAATACAGAACCCCCTCTACAATACAGAACCCCCCTACAATAGACCACCCCTACAGTGCAGACCCCTACAATAAAGAATCCCCCCACAATACAGAACCCCCCCCCCCTACAATACAGATCAACCCCTACAGTGCAGACCCCCCTACAATAAAGAACCCCCCACCCCACAATACAGATAGAACCCCCCCCCGATGAAACTGGCCTTAAAACCAGTTTCATCAGACCGGTCTGATCGTGTGTACGCGGCCTAAGGCGTAAGCCGGCGTAGGTGGAAATGGGCGTGAGCCATGCAAATGAGGCGTGACCCCATGTACTGTAAGTATAGTATGTTTTCTATTGAATTAAATATAATTCCCCTATAAATCACTGATAAAACAGTTGAGATCAAACTCTACATTAAGACCCCTTTGAGATAAAACCTTTGTCTCAAAAAAGCCATCATGACTCTTCTACTTAATTTCCTAACATAACTAGGGTTGAGCGAACCCAAACTGTAAAGTTCGGGTTCGTACCAGACTTTTGGATTTTTTGCACCCGGATCTGAACAATTTGCTGTAAGTTCGGGTTTGGTGTTTGGCAATGTAATGGCGCGCTGCAGGGCAGCCAATCACCATTTGTTTTACTCGTGTGACCTAGGAGCCATCACAGCCATGCCTACTAATGTCATGGCTGTGATTGGCCAGTGCAGCATGTGACCCAGCATGTGACCCAGCCTCTATATAAGCTAGAGGCACATAGCACAGCCTGTCACTCTGCTTTAGATAGGGTAGGGAAAGGCTGCCACTGCTGCTCTCAGGCAGAGATTTAGATAGGAGTCAGACTGTCCTGCTTCGGAAACACCAGCACTGCATATGTTACTGTGAGATACTCTGCAAGATACTTTAGGGGAAGGTTCCTGATTGTGCTTGTAGGGAGAGAAATATATAGGAGTCTGTCCTGCTTCAGAAATCTAAGTACACCAGCACTGCATATGTTACTGTGAGATACTCTGCAAGATACTTTTCTTCTATTGTGCTATTCAAAAAACATCCATTTAGGGCAAAAAAAATAAAAAAATCGCAGTGTTTCCTCCATATCTGTACGTGTGAGATAAACACTTTAGCTAGTGTTCTTCTATTGTTCTATTCAAAAAACACCCAGTTTGGTGCAAAAAATATATTTTTTAGGGGGCGTTATCACAGACAAGCACAGCCGCCTGTCCAGAGCCAATGTGGACAAGCTCACATTCATTAAAATGAACCAGGCATGGATCCCACAGGACTTGTTCGTACATTGTGCAGAATAGACACGTATACCGGCCTTACCCAGCCATTCTTGTATTTCTGATCTTTCTCACTCTTTTGGGGTGTACCCGAATTTAAAAAAATAAATAAATTAAAAACAAAAACCTGTGTTGGCTACCTCGTCCTCCTCCACCGCCACTTCCACCTACACCGCCACATCCACCGCCACCTCAACCTCCTACTCCATAAGGACCTCCTCCTCCTAGGTCAAGATTATTATTTTTTATTTTTTTATGTTATTTTAGGTTATGTCCCTATCCCTATTTCCCTATCCACATTTGTTTGCAGAATACTTGCCATGCTCTTACCAACATTTTGCTGCCATTTGCAGCCCTCTAGCCCTTTCCATAACTTTTTTAGAGACATTTTAGTAGTCAAAAATTCCGGTCCCCATTGACTTCAATAGGGTTCGGTTCAGGGTCAAGTTCGAGTCCCGAACCCAGACTTTTTTCCGAAGTTCGGCCGAACCCATCGAACCCGAACATCCAGGTGTCCGCTCAACTCTAAACATAACTATCTTCCCTCCAATGCCTCTTAACATTTTCTAGGCCTCTGAACCATAAACCACTAGGGTCCTTATTGTGATAGGTCCTGAAATGTTTTGAAACACCATGGGGTTATTTACAAAGGGCAAATGCTCTTTGCACTACAAGTGAAAATTGCACTTGAAGGTTTCCTGAGATGCCACTTGGAAGTGCAGTCCCTGAAGATCCAAGGGGGACATGCAAGGAAAATAAAAAATAGAATTTTAGCTTGCACATGATTGGATGATAAAATCAGTAGAGCTTCTTCTCATTTCAGATCTACCCCTTAGATTTACAGCGACTGCATTTCCAAATGCACTTTCAGTGCAATTTTAACCACTTCCATACCGGGCACTTATACACCTTCCCGCCCAGACCAATTTTTAGCTTTCAGTGCTGTTGCACTTTGAATGACAATTGCGCGGTCATGCTACACTGTACCCAAACTAAATTTGTAATATTTTGTTCCCACAAATAGAGCTTTATTTTGGTGGTATTTGATCACCTCTGGAAATTTTATTTTCTGCAAAAAATAAATAAAAAAAGACTGAAAATGTAGAAAAAAAAAACTTATTTTTTTTTGTTTCTGTTATAAAACATTGTAAATAAGTAAGTTTTCTCCTTTACTGATGGGCACTGATGGTACTGCACTGACGGGCACTGATAAGGCGGCACTGATGGGCACCGATGAGTTACCACTAATGTGGTGGCATTGATGGGTACTGATGATGGGCACTAATATGCGGCACTGATAGGCGGCACGGATGGGCATGGATAGGCGGCACGGATGGGCATGGATAGGCGGCATGGATAGGCAGCACGGATTGGTGGCACGGATGGGCACTGATAGGTGGCACGGATGGGCATAGATGGGCACTGATAGGTGGCACTAACGTATGTGTTGTACTAATGGATGCCAATCAGTGCCAAACAATGCCTGCCAATCAGTGATGCCCATTGTGGGCACTGATTGGCATCCATTGTGGGCATTGATTGGCATCCATTATTTGTGATTGTCATCCCTGGCGGTCTAGGGTGGCATACATGTGTTTTGCATCCCTGGTGGTCTAGTGGCATCCCTGGTGGTCCAGTGTGGGCATCCTCGGGGGGGCTGTGCTGATAATGGATCTGCACAAACCCCCCCTGTCAGAGGAGCAGCCGATTGGCTCTCCTCTACTCGCGTCTGACAGACATGAGTGAGGAAAAGCCGATTACCCGCTTTTCCTGTTTATCGACTGATCACGTGGTAAAGAGTCTCCGTCGGAGACTCCTTACCTAGATCGGTGTTGCGGGGTGTCAGACTGACACCCTGCATCAACGATTGCCGTGATGCGCGTCCCCGGGGGCGCGCAGCGGCTCAATATCCTGAGGACGTCATATGACGTCCACTCAGAATATTATAACCACTTTGCCGACATCATTTTGCATAAGGGGGCGGCAAGTGCTTAAGTGCACTTTGCACTTGTAGTTTACACTTGAAGTGCAAAGTGAATTTGCCTTTAGTAAAAAAAAACAACATTTCGTGAAACCACTGTAGACTACAACCATTTGGGGACCAAACGAATCTGGAATTTGTTTTGTGGATTGTTTGTTGAGAGTTTCTAAATAAAAATTGATTTTTGGGACCTGTAATCTTCCACTTTTTCGCCGGTAACCCCTAATATATTTACATACACCAATGAGGCTTTTTCAGCTACATATTGGCCAAATATCATGCGCTATACTATAAACAGCAAAATTAAGAATGGGCTTAAAGAGAGACCACGTCAAAATGACTGCTCTAAAAATATATAATTGAGTTTCTGCTAAAATACGTTCTCTTGAATAATTATTGTAAAGCAGCGCAAACCAAAAAAAAAAGTCACTTTGAATACATCTATGAAAAAGATGAAAAGAAAAAGCCTGGATTGAAAGAACCGTGCCAGCTTTCAGATGATGTCAAATCTAACCCCGGGAAACATTAACAAGCTAGGTCATAATGTGTTATTTTTCAGAATAAAGGCAGGATTTTCTGCCTATTTTCCCCCTACACAGATTCTGCGCTTGTGAATATAAAAATCAACATACACAGTTTGTAGTGAGACTTGTCAACACACTGTCACTTCACTGTAAGTAGATGAGATTTGTTTTGAAATTGCTTTCAGTACTATATGTATGTCTAAGCACAACTAGTCAATTCATTACCATTAGAAGTGCAGCAATACTTTTGGTTCACAGTAGAAGTTTAGAGCATCACAAAGGTAGGCAAAATAAACATCTGTAAGTCCACCTTTTATATATATATATAGATATATATATATAAAAATTAGGTGTATCTTGAATTGGTATAACATTTATAAGATCCCTTTCACACTGGAGGCTCTGGCAGGGCGTTAAAAAAAAGTCCTGCAAGCAGCATCTTTGGGACGGTGGGGGAGCGGACCCCCGACCCACCTCAAGGCACCAACGTATATATACGTTGATGTGCCTGTCGGTGCCATTGTGCCAACGTAAATGTACATGCGGCGGTCCTTAAGTGGTTAACCATAAAAGTGCCCAGCTAGCGGCCGAAAAGCGCCACTAAAACTACGGTAAAGCGCTGCTAAAACTTTCGGTGCTTTACCGCTTAAGTGGCCAGTGGCTCAGTGTGAAAAGCCTCTAATAAAGCTAAATTCTAGGCTGATGCGCTAGCAGGATGGTGAAAAAAAAGTCCTGCTAGCCGCATCTTTGGAGCGGAGAAGGAGCGGTGTGTATAGCGCTCCTCCACTGCTGCTGCTCATTGAAATCAACGGTTTTAATCCTTTCTCGGTCGCTAGTGGGGGGTAGCTAGCAGGGCGCATTTACGCATTTACCCCCCACTAGCGGCCGAGAAAGGGTTAAAACTGTTGATTTCAATGGGAAGCAGCAGAGTGAGTAAATCTGAAGACAAAAGCCTGTATTCACAAAGCACTTACGCCGACGTATCTCCAAATACGCCGCGTAAGTACAAATATGCGCCGCCGTATAATATATGCGCCGCACCCACAAACATAGATACGCCTAACAACTGACTTCGTCCCACCGACGTAACTTGTCTACGCCGGCGTAGAGTGGGCGCATATTTACGCTGGACGCATGTGGCTTTCCCATTTATTTTGTTTTCATATATGCAAATGAAGGAGATAAAAAAAGTTCACTATGGTTGCACCAGCACGCAGTATCTCTGCACTTATCATCGGACTCTGCTGCTCTAAGGGAGACCAGAAATTCCCCCATGACCACCTAATCCCAACTCACCCCTTACATTTATATGGCATAGCTTTACTTACATAGTTACATAAGTTAAATAGTTAGTCAGGTTGAATAAAGACACAAGTCCATCTGGTTTAATCATAAAAAAAATCATACAATCCCATATACACAATCCTTCAACCACATTTGATCCAGAGGAAGGTGAAAAACCCCAGCAGAGAATGATCCAATTTGCTACAGCAGGGGAAAAAATTCCTTCCTGATCCCAGAGAGGCACTCGGATTTTCCCCGGATCAAATTTGCCTATAAATGGTAGTACCCAGTTATGTACATTTAGGAAAGTATCCAGGCCTTTTATAAAGCAATCTACTGAGCTGGCCAGAACCACGTCTGGAGGGAGTCTGTTCCACATTTTTACAGCTCTTATTGTGAAGAAACCTTTCCGTATTTGGAGATTAAATCTTTTTTCCTCTAGACATAAAGAGTGCCCCCTTGTCCTCTGTGATGACCTTAAAGCGAAGTTCTGCCAATTTTTTTTTTTTTTTTTTAAGTCAGCAGCTACAAATACTGCAGCTGCTGACATTTAAAATAAGGACACTTACCTGTCCAGGGTGCCCGCGATGTCGGAACCTGAAGCCAATCTATCGTTCGGCTCTTGGGTGTTGCCGCCGCCATCTTCGGTAAGGGAATCGTGAAGCTTCACTTCCTGGTTCCCTACTGGGAATGCGCGACTCGCGCCGCGCAATTCCACTGGTCCCTGCTGTCTTCTACGATACCAGTGGGTGGTTCAGGTATCTATACCCGGAAGTGGGAGCAAAATACACAGGTATCTGCTCCTTCCCCTGAAAGGTGCCAAATGTGACACCGGAGAGGGGGGGGGGGGGGTTCCAAAAAGCGAAAGTTCAATTTTTGGGTGGAACTTCCCTTTAAAGTGAATAACACCTAGTTCACTATATGGACCACTTATGTATTTATATATGTTGATTATTCCCCCCTTAATCTCCTCTTCTCAAGAGAGAATAAATTCAGTTCCTCTAATCTTTTCTCATAGCAGAACTTCTGTTTAAGACATTTCCCCAGAAGTTAAAAAGTTAAAGTAATATATTTTTATATTTTTAGGATCAACTTTAGTTTGACATTGAATTCACTCATGTAAGAAGTGGGAACCTTTTAGTTACATAATGCAGACTATTTTTAGAGTGTAGTGGAGATGATCCTTTGCATTGATGAGTAATTTATGTTATACAGTATATAATGATTTACAATTGAACTAATAATATCGCTTATGTTCATCTATACAGTTCTTCCCAGAAATTTTTTTTCTGTCCTTTATACAATTTTCTAACATACAAAACACAGCAGACAGGAACTGCAATTATTGTAAAAGATAATGGATGACTCCCATTAGCCGGTGATCCTTTCATGTAGCGAGTTATGCCACGTACACATGATCGGTTTGTTTGATGAAAACGGACTGATGGGCCGTTTTCATCAGACAAACCGATCGTGTGTGGGCCCCATCATTTTTTTATCCATCGGTTAAAAAACTAGGAACTTGTAAAAAATTATATGATGGTTAAAAAACCAATAGAAAAAAATGATCGTCTGTGGGCAAGTCCATCGGTTAAAAATCCACGCATGCTCAGAATCAAGTCGGCGCATGCTTGGAAGCATTGAACTTCATTTTTCTCAGCATGTTGTTGTGTTTTACGTCACTGCGTTCTGACACGATCGTTTTTTTAACGATGGTGTGTAGGCACGACTGATGAAATATCATTGGATATCTGATGAAAAAATCCATCAGTCCGTTTTCATCGGATGAACCGATCGTGTGTACAGGGCATTAGAAGGAAGGTAACCTAAAGGTCATTTTGGATTGGACTTTTACAAGTTTATTTTAACTTCTCCTGTAAAGACTACAGATTCTTCCTCTAGTGACTACATGTTAGACGGTGTAGTTAGCACCCTAGCTGAACAACTTTATACCTATATAATGACAAACTAGAAATGAATGCCAAGGCATTGGACAAATGTTCTCTGTGGAAGGCTCTTGGAGCTGACAAAAAGGAAGAATCGGCTAATTAACTATAACACTCCACAACAGCTCTGGAGATCTCACTTACAAAAAGAGATTGAAAAGTCTGGAGACAAACAACAAAACTGATGAAAGGTCTGAGGGATAAAACATATCAGGAGGGACTTCAGGAACCTAATATATACAGTCTGGAGGAAAAAAAAAGTGGAGACATGACTGAAACTTTTAAATACAACATAGGGCTCGGCTCCTTTCGGAGTTGGGATTGAGAGACGTCTGGAGGCTCAAGCACCCACAGGACAAATGTTATTCTTGCTATTCGGCTACGCATGGGGGCCTCTCTAGAATTGATCTCGGTCTAGGCAGCGATGAGATGCTTCCCCTAATATCATCCTCAAAGTATGAAACTAGAACTGTTTCTGATCACTCCCCTTTGTGTATTGAGATCCTTACTTTGGGTGTTTCCAAAAGGGTCTGTTGGAAGCTGAATCCATTCTGGTTGTCGCTTTTTCCGGTTCCTGATCCTATTTCTGAAAGTTTAGCTACTTTTATCCGTATTAACAGACCTTCAGCTAGTTCCAATATTTTTTTGGGACTCGCTGAAAGCTTTTTTGAGAGGACAATTTATTTGTTCCATTAACGCCATTAAGACCGAGACCAAGTCATGGGAGAACTCCGTGCTGATGGGAGCTGAAAGGGCAGAGGCTGCTTTTATTGATTTTCCCTCTGAGCAGACTAAGCGATCTTGGCGGGAAGCCCAGAACATTGTCAAACATGTGGTTCTTTCAAAAGCAGAGAAGAAGAGGTTTTTTCTCCAACAGTTCTTTGAAGAAGGGGAGGGCACGGGTCATATGCTGGCTATGATGGTGCGTTCACAGAAGGGATCGTCTCACATAGAGGCAATAACCGACCCCTTAGGAGATTTAGTCTCTACGCACTCAGGTATTATTTCAGTTTTTAAAGGTTTCTATGCTGATGTGTACTCCTCTAAGGTATCACCTACTTTGAGTGAGATTGGCCTGTTCCTCGATGGCTGTGGGGTTCCGCAGCTGCCGACATTGGATGTGGAGCAGCTGAATGCTCCCCTCACGGTTGACGAGCTGATGGAGGCTATAGCTCTTTCCTCGCCTGGCAGGTCCCTGGGCTCAGATGGCTTGCCGGTGGAGGTATATAAAAGATATGCTGATACACTGATGCCTCGTTTGAGGGATGTTTTTCTGGAGGCTTTGGAGGGGGGCAGTCTCCCTCAGTCCATGAACGAGGCGATAATTGTATTGCTATTAAAGCCTGGTAAGGATGCACACCTCCCGGACTCATATAGGCCCATCTATTTGTTAACCACAGATGTAAAATTATTGGCGAGGGTTCTGGCTACTAGGTTGGCTAAAGTTATTCACAAACTAGTCCACAACGACCAGTCCGGATTCATTCCCTCCAGATCCACGGCCCTGAATATTAGGCGCCTCTTTCTAAACCTCCAGATCCCTGTTACTAACCCAGGTCAGAGAGCGATTCTCTCTCTAGACGCATCCAAGGCATTCGATAGTGTAGAATGGCCCTACCTATGGGAAGTACTAAAGCGCTTTGGGTTGGGTGACAATTTTATTAAATGGGTTAAATTACTTTATGCTGCCCCCTCGGCTCGAATTTGGGTGAATGGGGACCTGTCGGACCCCTTTCCTCTATTTCGGGGTACAAGACAGGGGTGTCCACTGTCACCCCTGTTATTTGCTTTAGCCCTTGAACCTTTGGCGGCCAGTATTCGTTTATCCCCGTCTATCGTGGGGTTTCGCAGAGAGCAGGGAACTGAGAAAATATCTCTCTATGCGGATGACGCCTTACTATATTTGGGAGATACGGCTGGGTCCCTCACTAGTGTCATGGGGCTGATTCAACATTTTGGCTCTTTTTCGGGATTCTCCATAAACTGGAGCAAATCCGTACTTTTGCCCTTAGATGGTCAAACAATTTCATTGCCGGTTTCTGCGGAGTCCCTCAAAGTGGTCTCTTCCTTTAGATATCTGGGTGTGCAAGTCTCAGCGAATCCACTGGCCTACTTGGAGGATAATCTATTGCCCTTTTTTAAAAAACTCCAAGCGACGTGTAATGTATGGTGTAAACTACCGTTGTCAGTTATAGGACGGATAAATCTTATTAAAATGGTTTGATGCCCGCAGCTTCTTTACATCATGCACAACTCCCCGCAATGGATACCCCGTAGGTGGTTCGCCCGCATCGACACTTTGTTTAGGTCCTTGATTTGGAAGAAAAGGGTGGCCAGAATAAGTCTGTCCACTCTGCAATATGTCAAAGATCAGGGAGGCGCGGCTGTTCCTAACCCCAAGCTATATTTTTATGCTTCCCAGCTCCAACATTTGTGTGGTTTAGGGCGAATGGGTGATTCTGACTCCATAGAAGGCCTGTTGTGAACTGGGACATGTTCCACCTCTGTATTGACAAATTTAGAAGCTGGGTTACCTCGCCTGCCTCAATCGGCTCCTACTGTTATCCTTCTTAAGAAACTTTGGGCGACTGTTCGGTCTAGTATGAGGATTCAGGGATTTTTGGAAGAGACCCCACTGTGGAGTAATCCCAATTTGCAAGAAGTCTACCGACTAGAAGGCTTTCAGTCGTGGAATTTGGCCGGTATCTGCTATATTGCCCAGTTATATAACCAAAATATACTTAAATCATTTATAGATCTACAACAGGAATTTAACATTCCCAAGACTCATTTCTATAGGTACCTTCAACTTAGGCACGCCCTTCAGACACAGGGTCGTACTTTCACTCTTTCACTCTCCAAACATTACCTTGTCAAAGACATTTTTTATGCATCGCAGAAAAAAGGCCTGATTTCCCACATATATTCTAGTTTACTGTCCTCCACCCAAAATTCAGCTTCGCTGCCATGCAGAAGAGGCTGGACTCAGGATCTGGGGGAGATTTCTGATGAAATGTGGGATGTGTGTCTACAAGCTGGACCCCTTACCTCTGTTTCTCAGTCGCATAGGCTGTCCCATTTGTTCCTTTTGCATAGGGCCTATCGTACGCCTATACAACTGCATCGCTGGGGGAGGCGGGATTCCTCTATATGCCCCAAATGTTGCAGGGACGAGGGATCTCTCATCCACCTGATCTGGCGCTGCCCCAAATTACATAGGTACTGGGGGGGATGTCACCGAGACTATTTCCTCAGTTTTTCAAGTTGGGGTCCCTTTGGACCCCCTAATATGTATTTTGGGAGCGGTGGATGAAGAAAAGTATACGCCCCCGATACACATAGCTGTGATCAGACTACTATATCTGGCTCGAAAGCTGGTGGCTAGGTTCTGGCTGTCTCCGCATGTCCCAACCGGTAAGCAGTGGGTGGAACAGGTCAATCAGGTCCTTGTCAGGGAGCATCTTACGTATCAGCATAGAAACGCACACAGAAAGTTCTATTCCATTTGGCAGGCGTGGCTGGAAACCCCGGGGCTAGCACCCCCTAGTTTAATTCTACATCGTCTGTTACAAATGTGTTAATTACGAATATACTTTTGTCCAAGTTGACAGTGTCTTGTATATCTGGATAAGGCACTCTTTGCATGTACCTGTTGTTGATGGAAAGAAAAAAGCTCTTTATATGCAGGTGGATCGTGGGCTTTGTTTGTTTAGTGTTGGCCTGTTGGTCCTTTGTTCTGCTGTGTTGGGTTGGTGGGTTCATTCCTGCACACCTGACATGGCTTTTCCTTTCCCTTCCCCTTCCCCCTTGTTTTGTTTCCCCTTTGTCTCTATCTTTATTTCCCTTTTGTGTGTCACATAATGTTTTGGTGGGTTCTCTGGCACAGGTGTACTCTCCTCAATGCAATGTATGGTCTTTGGCTATGAAAAATGTTTATGATACAGATATGTGCTGTATGTTTTATTCTTTTGACACAATAAAACCCTCTTTTTTTCTGAGTTAAAAAAAAATACAACATAGGGTGAATAAGATTCAGGAGGGAAGTGTTTTCATTATGAAGCCAAAATCAAGAATATGGGGATATGACCTCAAACTAGCATGTAGACAAGGCTACCTAACCCTGCATGTGGGGGTTCCTTTCCTGTGTACACACTTATCAATACCCGAGGCTAGGGATGAGCCGAACACCCCCCTGTTTGGTTTCGAACCAGAACCTTCGAACGGACCGAATGTTTGCGTGAACTTTAGAACCCCATTGAAGTCTATGGGACTCGAACGTTTGAATTTAAAAGTGCTAATATTAATATGCAAGTTATTGTCGTAAAACAGGTTTGAGGACTGGGTCTTGCCCCAGGGAACATGTATCAATGGAAAAAAAAGTTTTAAAAACTGTTGTTTTTTCGAGAGCAGTGATTTTAATGATGCTTAAAGTGAATTTTTTTTTATAAAATGTGTTTAAATATCGTACCTGCTGGGTGTCTATAGTATGCCTGTGAAGTGGCACATGTTTAGAACTGTCCCTGCACAAAATTACATTATTATAAGAAAAAAGTCATTTAAAACGGCTTGCGGCTTTAATGTAATGTCTGGTCCCTGGAATATGGATGAAAATCGAGAAAAATAGCATGGGTTTCCCCCCTCCCCCCAGGTCATTACCAGCCCCTTTGCCCCTATATACTTTGAACCACAGTATACAGGCGGTGCAAACAAGACAGGTAATTTTGAACTGGTACTTTTTTAAAGTGTAGCTCCAGCCAAAAAAATACATTTTTAAGCTTTTTGGAAAACATAGAGAAGGGTTATCACCCCTGTAACATTTGTTTTGCTGTCTGTGTGCATCTGTTTAGAAGATTGCACCTCACTTTCTGTCCCAATGACAAATGATTTTTTGAAAATGTAGTTTTTTAAGTGAAACAAGGATTGGTGATAAAGCATCAGTGGACAGGAGACACCTCTTACAGAAGAGAATTGCTCTTCCTAGGGGTAGATTTCCACTCACTTCCTGTTGTCTTCTTCCGTTTGTAAGTCATTTGTAAGTTGGATGTTTGAAAGTAGGGGCCTACCGTATATACTCTGCAGAAATTTGGGCCCTAGGTGTTGGTGTTGCCACAACACTGTAAGCCCTCACTGTTAGTCTTGGTGGGCGCTGGAATGCCCTCCTGTGAACTATTATATCAAGAATTGTAATTACATGCCATTGTTGAACAGTGGTAGAAAAATTGGGCCTTTGGTGCTGGCGCTGGTGCCACAACACTGTAAGTCCTCACAGTTACTCTTGGTGGGCGCAGGAATGGGCCCTGCTGTGAAATATTAGATCAATAATTGTAATTACATGCCCCTGTTGCACAGGGGCAGAAAAATTGGGCCGTTGTTGGTGGTGTTGATGCCACAACACTGTAAGCCCTCACAGTAACTCTTGGTGGGTGCAGAAATGGGCCCTGCTGTGAAATATTAGATCAAGAATTGTAATTACATGCCCCTGTTGAACGGGGGAGACAAATTGGGCCTTAGGGACTGGTGCTGGTGCCACAACACTGCAACCCCTCACAGATACTCTAGTTGGAGCGCAGGAATGATCCCGCTGCAAAGTATTACATAAAAAATTGTAATTACACTCCCAGTTAAACAGGGGCAGACAAATTGGGCCTTAGGCACTGGTGGCGGTGCCCGGAACCAAAAATGTTCTTACAAGCTATCAGCATGATCATTGAGGAGGAAAAGGATAGTCACTCAGCATAACAGGATAGTCAGTCTTGAAGGGATCTGACATTTCAAAAAAAAAATTCAGTTACATCAGCATCAGGTGCTTGGTAGATGGTGGTGATCCAAGCCTGATTAATTTTTATGAAGGTCAGTCGATCGACCGAGTCGGTGGAGAGGCATACCCTGTTATCGGTTACAAAGCCTCCAGCAGCACTGAATGTGTGTTCTGAAAAGAACGCTAGATGCAGGACAGGCCAGTAGCTCAATTGCATACTGTGCAAGCTCTGGCCAGTGATCTATCCTCAAGACCCAGTAAGCGAGAGGATTTTCGGTGGGAAAGGTGTCCAAGTCTGATAAAGGGGGCCTTGAGAGGTAAGGAAGTCCTCCTCTTCCTCCCTCTGTTCTGCCTCAAGGGCCCTGTCCATTATTCCATGCGGCGTCTGCTCCAACAGGTGGATAAGAGGGACAGTGTCACTGATGCATGCACTGTCACTGCTTACCATCCTTGTGGCCTCCACAAATGGTGACAGGACAGTGCATTCATCCCTGATCATGACCCACTGGGGTGGGGAAAAAAAACAAGCTCCCCTGACCCTGTTCTGCTGCCATATTGGCACAGATACTCATTGATGGTCCTCTGCTGCGTGTGCAGCCACTGCAGCATGGCCAACGTAGAGTTCCACCCGGTGGGCATGTCACAGATTAGGCGGTTCTTGGGCAGGTTGTATTTCTTTTGGAATAAGAGCCAACCTGCCGCAGTACACCTGCTGCGGTCTTTAAGTAGTTAATTTATAAAAAATATATATATTTTTGCACTGTTGCTTTATTTATAGATTTTTTTGATTACTTTTTTTGCTGTCACAAGGAATGTAACATCTTTGCGACAGCAATAGGCACGTGACAGGTCCTCTTTATGGAGAGATCTGGTGTCTATAAGACCCCAAATCCCTCCTTTGCAATTAAAAGCATTAAAAAACAAGTTCAGGCCCCGTACACACGGCCGAGGTTCTCGCTGAAAATCAGCGAGAACCTCGCTGGAATGCACATTCCAGCGAGGACCTCGGCCGTGTGTACGGTCTCGGCGAGCTTCCCGTCGGGAAGCTCGTCGAGCCGAAAAAGAGAGCACGCTCTCTTTTTTCTCGACGGCCCGCCTGGAAGAATGGCTGGTTGCCATTCCCGACGGGCGGGTCGCCGAATTCGACGGCCGGGAGAGAACCTCGACGGGCGGAACGATGTGTTCTGCCCGTCGAGGTTCTGGGTCGTGTGTACGCGGCCTCAGTGTTTCTGAATGCTTTAGATTTTTAATGTCGCGTACACACAACAGTTTTTCATGACGAGAAAAATGCAATTTTTTTAATTGGTCGCTAAAAACAATTGTGTGTAGGCTACAGAGCATTTTTCTCTACGAGAAAAATGGGTATGAAAAATTTAGAACTTGCTCCAATTTTTCTCTAGTCGTTTTTCACACCGTTGTTTTTCTCGTCGTGAAAAACAGTCGTGTGTAGGCTTTAACGACGGGGGAAAAAACTGCTCATACTCAGAAGCAAGTTACTTATGAGACGAGAAATTAGCATAATCAGCCCAAAGGGTGGCGCCTTTCGTATGGAACTTCCCCTTTATAGTGCTGTCTTACGAGTTGTACGTCACCCCGCTTTGCTCTAGAATTTTTTATCACGATCGTGTGTATGCAAGGTCAGCTTGAGAGGAATCACGTTGAGAAAAACGTTGTTTTTTTCCATGACATCGTGTGTACGCGGCATACGAAATGGCGCCGATGGTATCTAAATAAACTGAAAGTTACTATTACAACCAGCGGATCAAAGCCAATTCTGGCTTTGAAAAAACAATACCGGGGGTGATGCCTGGCCTCGTATAACCACAGAAAGACCAGGGACGTACAGGTAACATCGCTGGACAGGAAGTGGCAAAGTAATAAAGTCGTTTTAAATATATATATATATATATATGTGTATTTCCCTTTATACAAATATTTGATGATAAAGAATAATCCAGAGTCTACCTGATGCCGATTAGGAACATGAAGGGTTTGGAGAACCATGTGTAAAATGGCCTGTTTGACCTTTCTTTTTTAGAAGGTCCTTGCCATAAGGTAAGCAAACATCTCTCCTTTTTGGTGGTAGTCTGTTTCAAGAGGTGGCTGCTTTGATTTATCACATTTCCGTCGGCTCAAAGGAAAAAGTGGGAGTTTCTTCATTTGAAAATAATTTTTCACACATGGATGGCTTTATTTTAATAACTTTATCCATTACTAGTGGTAGCGCAACACTTTGTTTCTAGAAAAATAAATGTAAAAGGACTATAAATTTCAAGGAAATATTGGAAATCCTGCAAGGAATACAGCAGTCAGTGAACATATCCAAGGTCGATGGGTCTTTCCTGAACACACCACCATCTCCCTAGCTGCCTCTAACATGCAATATATAGTATACGGATGGAGACACCGAACCGGTAATGTAATAGATGTTTTAACGTCAAAGACAAGGATGTAAGTGATGTATCATGGAAGCTCTAAAAGCAGCATAGTTCCTAGGTCACGACTCAAGATTATTTGATTATGCAGTACATCTAGTCATTTAGCTCTGTTTATTGTCAATGGGGAGATCACTTGGTGACATGTGAATGGACACTTAACGCAGGACCACTGGGAGCTTTTCAGAACCAGAAAAATAGAAAACCAGTCACAGCTAGCGTCTGGGATTCTTTAGTAAATTCCCTGAAGAAAACAGACTTGTTTGCCTAAATTACATTTAACAATCAGAGCTCTCCAACTTCTGGCACTTCAGAAAGGCACTTTACTTACAATCAGTGATACAGAAGAAAACTGGGAACACAGAGTCTGCCTTTATTAATCTACATACACAATCAGTGCATCAATGCATTATTCAGGCTATACTTACAGATTGGGCAGTTACCAGGACAATAATCTAACCATGACCATAGGACCGCAAGTGGCACCCCTCAACCGTAATGCATTTCTTTCCCTTGCACGTACAGTATATTATTACCTGCATTCAGGAGACACTGTGCAACATGACTGCTATGAAGCATTTTTTTCCTAGTGTTCAACCTGGACTCTGATTTGTCACTTCCTGAATATAGAGTGACTGAGCTCCAAGGGTAAAGCAAAAGCATCTTGGGACGTGTAGTTCAGGGAGCCAAGATTTACTTTCAGATGGACTGTTTTGAACTACAAATACCAACCAACTGGAAGAACAGGATGCTTTGAGAGGAGATAAAAGGCTTGTGAGTGGGCGGGATCTCTCTTATGGGACCCCAGTCTGGGACCCCGTTCCTGCTCAATCCACACTAGATCCAGCTGTGCCGCTTCGCAGCGCAGGGTCAGATGCCGTCCCCTGATTCAGGACCCTGAAGCAAGTCACTGTAAAGCCTTGACACCTTGACTTTAACACCACCAGTCACAGGGATCAATGAGTGGGTACCTGCCCATCCTCTCCTGATAGAGACACTGCATGCACACCTGTAGAACTCGGTGTCACGCTTACTGTACCACCTGTGGCGCTTATATTGGTCTAGCAGTACACCAGCACCTATGCAGCCATTGTGCTATATGCTGGGTGTTTGGTGTGCTCCTGTACCCTTTAGGAGGGGTGGCTCCCCTTCAGTCCACCTGCCCTCATCTATCCATTAAAATGCATGTGACTCTACTCAGGGGACACTCACTGTTTAGTGTTAGGACCACAGATTACAGGGTGCCTTGGTGCGGCTCTGTGGCTTACGCATGCGTTTGCAAATGCGTGCGGACAAAACCCCTGTTTTTAACGCATACTGTTAGACAGGTTAATTTGGTTGTTCTGCAGGCTGGTCGGTAAGGAGGCCTGTTTTTTTCCTGGGCATTCCCCAGGTTTTGTTGTTATCTGCTACAGTGTTTACCTTGTGTCAGAATATCACAGGCACATTTTGCATACCCTGTTTGCTAGGATACATCAGCCTAATGCCACATACACACAATCAGAATTTCCCACAAGAAAACCGTGGATTTTTTTCCAACGGAATGTTGGCTCAAACTTGTGTTGCTTTCACACGGTCACAGAAATGTTGTCGGAAATTCCGAACGTCAAGAATGCGGTCACGTACAAAACTACGATGAGCCGAGAAAATTTAATTTCAATGATTCCGAGCATGCGTAGGATTTTTGTGTGTCGGAATTGCATACAGACGATCGGAATTTCCAACAAGAACTTTTCCTGTCAGAAAATTTGAGAACCAGCTCTCAAATTTTTGTGTCGGAAATTCCGACAGAAAATGTCCGATGGGGCCTACACACCGTTGGAATTTCCGACCAAAAGCTCACATTTGCTGTCGGAAATTCCGATCGTGTGTACGCGAAATACGTTTCTGTACTCTGCTATTAACCGCTTGCCGACCAGCCGCCGCAGTTATACGGCGGCAGGTCGGCACGGGTGCGCGAGAGCCCGTAGCTCTACGTCGCGCTTTTCGCGGCCACTAGGGGGCGCGTGCGCGCCGCCGGCGGCCCGCGCGCGCGCCCCCCGCTCGCCCCCGAGTCCCGTGCGTGTGCCCGGCGGGCGCGATCGCCGCCGGGCACACGCGATCGCTCGTTACAGAGCGGGGAACGGGAGCTGTGTGTGAAAACACACAGCGCTCGTTCCTGTCAGCGGGGGAAACGCTGATTTTCTGTTCATACAATGTATGAACAGAAAATCAGTGATTCCCCCTAGTAAGTCCACCCCCCCCATACAGTTAGAACACACTAGGAACACACTTAACCCCTTCCCCGCCCCCTAGTGTTAACCCCTTCACTGCCAATGGCATTTTTATAGTAATCCAATGCATTTTTATAGCATTGATCGCTAAAAAAATGCCAATGGTCCCAAAAATGTGTCAAAAGTGTCTGAAGTGTCCGCCATAATATCGCAGTACCGAAAAAAAACGCTGATCGCCGCCATTACTAGTAAAAAAAAAAAAAATAATAAAAATGCCATAAAACTACCCCCTATTTTGTAAACGCTATAACTTTTGCGCAAACCAATCAATAAACGCTAATTGCGATTTTTTTTTTACGAAAAATATGTAGAAGAATACGTATCGGCCTAAACTGAGGAAAAAATATTTTTTTTTATATATTTTTGGGGATATTTATTATAGAAAAAAGTAAAAAATATTGCATTTTTTTCAAAATAGTCGCTCTGTTTTTGTTTATAGCGCAAAAAATAAAAACCGCAGAGATGATCAAATACCACCAAAAGAAAGCTCTATTTGTGGGAAAAAAAGGACGCCAATTTTGTTTGGGAGCCACGTCGCACTGCAATTGTCAGTTAAAGCGACGCAGCGCCGAATCTCAAAAAGTGCTCTGGTCTTTGGACAGCAATATGGTCCGGGGCTGAAGTGGTTAAGGACATTCTCAAACATAAATCACCTACAATAAGTGCTAGCTGAAGATTCAAGTGCTTCACTTCTTTAAAGTGACTACCCCTAAGGCCCCCCCTCCCCCTTACAAGAGATTTGTAGAGTTAGAAAGTCTGTGTTTTATCTGGGATTTACCTCTTAAAAGAGCAGGTTAAAGTTTCACAGGTTAAGCCATTTGGGTTAGATTACATACAATAATATATTTTATCTGGACCTGCGAGTTGAGGTACAGGAGGGAGTGGTCTGACATAGCTAAAGGTCATTCCTCTGCCCCCTTCTATTCCCATAGGTTTCATTCGTCTAAACAGGGTTTTGACAATATCTAATTGCTCTTTAAATTCTGCCATCAGTTATTTTTGCTACTTATTGTCTTTTCATCAGCAGTACTTTTCAAGAGGGACTGCTACAAGCATTTGCCATTAAAATGTAATGTCTTTATTGCCTCAGTAAACAAAGTTCAACTGTTTTACCTGTGTAGCGGCCTGCTACTTTCATAAATTTGGAGGGTGGTCAGAGACTTAATTACCTCTGACTGTATTGTTTTACCAAATTTGGGCCTCTGTTCCAGCCATGACTGTACTGTGAGTGACCACTATTGCTGTCTGGGGTGTTGGTACCACCCCAGGCCAAGGGTGGCAGCAGTCGAGTCAGGGTGTTTTTCCTCGGCAGCCAATGAGTGGGGGTTGATCGCCTCGCTGTGCATGCTGGGGGAGAGTACTTAATGGACAGATGTCATTAGTTCTGGGTCGTCGATCGTCGGTCTGTCATCCCAACACCCCCCCCATGTGTGGCCCTCATGGCCGGGGGTGCGTGTTTAAGTGTTCCTGGCTCCGGGACCATGTTGATCCGGGGTTGTGATCTACTATGTAGGCCTGGTAGTCAAACTGGGTCTACAATCACAGAGTGGTCCTGTGCTGTCTGTCCTGAGGGAGGAAGCCACCCGATGAAGAACCTGTCTGGGAGAGCACCAAGCATCAGGCTGGTATCTCAGGAGAGGCCTTGAACTTCATCGAAGGACGCACAATTACTGAGAGTTCTGAGTTCACAAGTTTATTCAAGAGAGATGCGGGTGCCTAATCCTGTGTTGAGAAGGATTCTAGACCGAATACATCTCCACCCTTTGGGAAGGTCTGTGGCAAAGACTTTGCTAAAGTTCCGTGTGACATTCTGGCTGCTAGGCTGGTGAGAGAGGCCTATCCAGGTGCACAATACCCTGGCTAGAGTGGCGAAGAAAGTTACATTGCTGGAAGCAGGACTGTTTCCGAACAAAGTTATACACCTGAACCTACTACCTACTACCCTTTCCACCTCTTCAACTATTACTTTTATCATTTTACCCCGTTGGGTAATAAAGCACAGAAAAAGACACCTAAAGTGTGGACATTACAGTTCTTCTCAACTCTCATCATATACCCTAAACGGCGAAGGAATAGAGGTAATGTGCCATCCAAAACAAACCAGCAGCTCCTTCGGGGGTATTGCTACGCCTGATTTGTGTGTGTGTGTGCTTCTTATTGTCTTGGTTACTGCTAAAAATGTCTGAACCCAGGGTGTCAGGTGTCGGAGGACTTGCAAGTTCGGGGCAGCCAGTGGAGTACTGATTCAACAAGTGGACCCCACGGGGGTTGCGCTAAACACGTAATTAGGTTTTCTTAGCAAAGTAAATTTCACTACTCAAAAGTGAAACTTCCACTTATCCGTCTCCTCCCACCTCTGGTGCACATTTGGCACCTTTCAGGAGGGAGGGGGGAATGGGAAACTGGTTTTGACAGGTACCATCCCCTACTTCCCAGAGATGGGGTCGCGGCCTTGTCTCTCAGAAGTTCAGCCACCTCCTCCTTTCTCCACCACCAGACCAATTAGAAAGCGCAGATGGCTTAACTCATGCGCAGTAGGGAACCGGCTGTGAAGCCAAAAGGCTTCCCTGCTGGGTTCCCTTACCTGCAATGGTAGTGGGTGCACGCGAGTGCCAATATCGCGGGCTCCCTGGACAGGTAAGTGTCCATATATTAAAAGTCAGCAGTATTTGTAGCTGCTGACTTTTAATTTTGGGGGGTGGGGGGGCTGTACCATCTCTTTGGGGGGTGGGGGGCTGGACCATCTCTTAAACTAAGCTCTAAGGGAAATTCCCTTGCAAAGTGCAACTCCCCTTACAAAGTGAACAACCTTTAGTAACTCAACCCCATAGAGTTTCTTCTAGGGAAGGCTCAACAATTATATTGTTCTTATACAGTATACATTTTTACAGAATTAAATACAACCCAAAACAATTGTGTTTCTATATTTTATTACACAGCACAAACATATAAAAATTTCAGGCCTTATGAAAGAGAAGTGTAAGCATTGGCACTGTAGATTGTAGAATCGCATCAAGTCACAACTCTGTATGTTACAAAACGGAGAAACCATTTATATGGAACATCACAGATTATCACCTTTGAACATTTTCTTCACCCAGACACGTATATTTTTTGATGTGACAAGATCATACATACATTATAGTACAAAGGAGGTGCAGATACCATTCAGAATGAATCTTTATTTGTTCAAGCTGCTCTAAACTCATAAAATGTGACATCTGATTGGCTGCTATAGTTTACTTCATATACTGTAGGTTTATGTTCTTTGCATAATTAAAGTATTAAATAAGCCATTTATTATAAACAGGTGAAGCACATAATGTATTCAGTATGCAATTGAATTTTAATTTACAGCATGGTTCTCTTCATTGACATTACAGTGGAAGAGGCTAGAAATTCAACCTTAACCCTTCAGCCCCGGAAGGATTTACCCACTTCCTGACCAGGCCATTTTTTGCAATACGGCACTGCGTCGTTTTAACTGACATATGCACGGTCATGCAATGCTGTACCCAAACAAAATGTACATCCTTTTTTCATCACAAATAGAGCTTTCCTTTGGGGGTATTTGATCATCTTTCCCATTTTTATTGTTTGCGCTATAAACAAAAAAAACAATATTTTTTACTTTTTGCTCTAATAAATATCCAAAAAAGAAATAAAAAATGTCTTCATCAGTCTAGGCCAGGGGTAGGCAACCTTGGCTCTCCAGCTGTGGTGAAACTACAAATCCCATCATGCCTCTGCCTCTAGGAGTCATGCCTGTGATTGTCAGGGTCTTGCAATGTCTCATGGGACTTGTAGTTGCAAAACAGCTGGAGAGCCAAGGTTCCCTACCCCTGGTCTAGGCCAATATGTAATTTTTTTTTGCAAAAAGTGTATATTGAGCGTCTACAAAATAGGGGATATATTTATGCAATTTTTTAGATTTTTAGTGGTGAACTGATCGGATACTTTTGTCACTTTTTTTTAGCACCATTTAAAAAAATAAACACTAATTGCTAATTCACATGCATCTTCATCTCTGTTTTCTCTACATTCCCAGTAAATGTTAAATTGCACTTTAGATACAGGTTTACCGACACCAAGTAGCTAATCCCTCTTGGTAAGGTAAAGTGTCAGTAATTTTTTTTTAATGAGACTACTTAATTAATTGCCAGCCTGAGATTTATTTTATTCGCTACCTAAAAACCTTCCTCTGTGCTAGTAGTAGCTCTGACCCAGCATGGTGGGTGAGGTAAATTCATTATGGCAATGTCCCATTCTGAGAGATTTGTGCCCAGGCCCCCTAAATAAGTTATGCTTAGTGGACATGGCACATTAGTGGGGAGAACATTTGTACGGAACAGCTCTAACCTGTTTGAGTTGATTGGAGCCATATTAGTGCATTCGCAACAAAAACAATTAAAGCAGAGTTCCAATCACAATTAGCATTTTTTAAATGTATGTCCTTTCATCCTGCGTTTTTATAATATAAGGGTCCTTTCACACGGAGCGGACTGTTTTTCGGTCCACTCTGTGTGTCCGTCAGCTCAGCGGGGGGTCTCCGCTCAGCTGTCGGGACCGCCCTGTCTCTCCTCCGCTCTCCCCTATGGGGAGTCGGATGGAAACGGACCGTTTGTCCGTTTGCATCCGATCCGTTTGGCCGGACGGAAGAAAAATAGGACATTCTTCCGTCCGAAAAAACGGATGTGGATCTGGCGGACGTTAGCGGATGCATCATCCGCTAACGGATCCGCTCCCATAGGGGTTAATTACAAGTCCGTTAACGGACTTGTAATTAGCGGACCGTTCGTCCGCTAGTGTGAAAGGACCCTAAATCCGGTCACTTACTATTTTACAATCCGTCACCGCTCCGCATAGTTATTCAAAAAAGATAGTTTATAAAACTATGTCCACAATGTTGTCATTTTGCTTGTGGGCATTGTGAAGCCTACAAGCACTTACTTCCTGGAAGTCTTGGATGGGGAGTGATAATTGGACAGCGCACTGCACCCTGGGAAATGATGACACACATTTCCCAGGATCATTAGAGGGAGATGATGTCAGAATCCTAGGTGATTTCAAAGGCAGATTTCGTGGGACCGCATAGCAACAGACATTTCCAGATGAGTAAAAAAATATGTTTTTTTTCCTTTTTTAGGTCTAATGAGCACAATAATGAAAAAATAAATAAAATTGGGATGGAAACTCCACTTTAAGTACTGTCCATTAATTATTTTATTTGTACTAACATCCAGAATTTCAAGACAAGCTTTCAGGCTGTAATCCAAGCACTACTCAACTTAAGTAAATGAGTACTGCTTATACCTTAAAGACGGGGGTACACCCCAAAAGCTTCCAACGGTTCAGGTCGGTACAGTTTGGAACAGTTAGAATGGACCGGTCTATTCTTGTGAGCGTTTCCACTGCAAGTCGGACTGTCTCGGGCCATTCAGGGTTTAGAAAAATGCTTAGGGTGTCCACCAATCAGTGGAATGTGTAGTAGGTCCGCCCCAAATGAACCGTTCAATTTTCTATGGCCCCACATCTGAAGCAGGACCCAGAATGGTGCAGTACGGTTCAGTTTTATGGCACACTTTCATAATGGAAACACCTAAAATAGCGTACCGAACCGAACCGTACCGAACCAATCCGCTCAGTGGAAATGAGGCATAAGTGAAGCACAAGAAAAACACTGGTCTGAACAGTGTAGCTTTTACTAGGATAATGAACGGCCCACCTAGTCCAGGTGCTGTGGCTCAGGACGTCCTTTCAGCATCCCAAACAGAAGTACGGTAATGAAATCAAAGCATAAAGGTGTCGGCACTTCTGGAGATGAAGTCTTGACAATCTTTGTGTGTTTTTGTATCCTGCTATCCATTTTTCCAGTGGTTGGTAGCTGCACTGGCAATCCGCCTGCAAGGAGATCAGCTAAAAGTAGTTGGATCTGTATGTGCGTTATAATTAATCGAAATTAATCGATTAAAAAAACAAACGATTAATCAAACACAAAAATTTTGATCAGTAACAGCCCTAATATATATATATATATATATATATATATATATATAACTATATATATAGTTTTTATACTGTGTGTTGTGCTGTGAACAAGGCTCCTGCCGAAACGTATTAGGCCGCGTACACACGATAAGTCCATCCCATGAGAACGGTCTGAAGGACCGTTTTCATCGGTTAACCAATGAAGCTGACTGATGGTCTGATGTGCCTACACACCATTGGTTAAAAAACTGATCGTGTCAGAACGCGGTGACGTAAAACACAACGACGTGCTGAAAAAAACAAAGTTCAATGCTTCCAAGCTTGCGTCGACTTGATTCTGAGCATGCGCGGCTTTTTAACCAATGATTTTGAATGAATGAATGAAGAACTTGTATAGCGCAGCACATGCGAAGTAAATCGCCTCTGGGCGCTTGTTGTTCCTGTCTCCTTTGAGATCAAAAGAGATGAGTCTTAATCTTTCTCCTGAAGACTAAGTAGTTCTCCTCCAGTCGAATGCTGGCTGGTAAGGCGTTCCATAGTCTGGGACCTTGGAAAGCGAATCTCCTGTCTCCTTTGGACTTGTATCTGGCTTTCGGTATCTGAAGCCGATTTTGATTGGTGGATCGTAGAATACGATTGGGATTGTAAACTTTTAATTTTTCGCATAGATAATGGGGAGCATTCCCATGGATACATCTATGCGTTAGACAGAGAGCTTTAAAGGTGATTCTGTCTTTGACTGGTAGCCAGTAAAGGGATCTCAACGAAGGTGAGATTGATTCCCAGGGTTTTTTCCCAGTCACAAGTCTGGCGGTCGTATTTTGAACGACTTGAAGATGAGCGATTTGGTACTTGGGGAGTCCGAGGTAAAGGGCATTTGCATAGTCCAGTCTGGAGTTTACAATCGCTCCCACCACGACCGCTATGTCTTTCTTGGGAATAAAAGGCGTGAGTCTGCGTAGTAGGCGCAGCAGATAGTGAGATCCGCTGACTATTGCCCCTATTTGTGCGTTTATTGTCATGTCGGAGTCAAAGATGACCCCAAGACTTTTGACTTTGGCGCTGGGGGTGATGATTTTGCCCAGAATGGGCGGGGGGATCCAGGTTGTTGTCGATTGATTCCTACGCTTGGCGTGAAACAGAAGAAGTTCTGTTTTCGCTCCGTTGAGTTTGAGATAACTCTTTGTCATCCAGTCCTCTATCAAAGAGAGGCATGTCTCTAGGTTGAGGTGGTGATCCTTTTTATTGCAAATGCGGAAGTACAGTTGCGTGTCGTCTGCGTAAGAGTGATATAGCAGTTTTTGGCTTCTGATGATTTCAAAAAGAGGACGCACATAGATGTTGAATAACATCGGCGACAGGGGAGATCCTTGAGGGACCCCGCACGATAATGTGCTTTGTTCAGAAGTGAAGGGTCCTAGCTTCACTATTTGCGATCGGTTTTCCAAAAAAGAGGAGAACCAAGATAGATCGCTTTCTGCGACTTTGGCTATTTTAGCCAGCCGAGTCAATAACAGCTTGTGATCAACTGTATCAAAGGCTGCGCTTAGGTCCAGCAGAACCAGAAGAGAAGATTCTCCTTCGTCTGCGGCCTTGAGAACGTCGTCCCATATCTTAAGCAATGCTGATTCTGTCCCGTGTCCGGGACGGAATCCTGATTGAAATGGGTCGAGTAAGTTGTGGGTATCTAGATGCTGTTGCAGCTGCTGTACCACTGCTTTCTCCATTACCTTGGAGAGAACATTTAGGCCTGTTATGGGGCACCAGTTGAGTGGATCCTTAGGATCCAGGGTGGCTTTCTTCAAGATGGGTTGAATGAAGCCCTCCTTCAGCTGGGAGGGCATTATGCCCTCCCTGAAGGATTGGTTGATAAGCTGCGTGACAGGAGGTGCCAGGATGTCGGCGCATTCCTTCAGCAGTTTGGTGGGGATAATATCATTTGGCGCAGTGCTGTTGCGCAGAGCGCCGATGATATTTTTTGTGGTCTGAATGGAGATGGGTTCCAGCGTGAACTCGCCAAACTGTGGTGAATTGCTGCCGGTGCTGTGTAAATGACTACGGGGGGGGGCTGGGAGAGCAATTGTTTTGCTGAATGCTTTGCTGGATTGCCACAATTTTGTTAATGAAGCAATCCGATAACTCATCGCAAAATTCTTGTGTGTCCAAGTTGGGGGCTTCAAGACATCCTGGATTCATGGTCTGAGTGACCAGCTTGAAGAGTTCGCGGGGGCGATTTAGGGCACCGCTGATAGCCTCAGAAAAATTGTTTTTCTTGGCTTCGAAGATTTGCTTGTAGTATTTTCTGGTTATTGCCTTGTAGATCTAGAGGTTCACATCTGAAGAGTTTCTTTTCCAGGCTGCTTCTGCCCTTCTGCGCTCTTGCTTCAGTAACGCCAGCTGGTTGTTGAACCAGCCGGAGTTATTTTTCCTGATCTGGGTCTTTCGTTTCGGCGCTATCAAGTCAGCTGACTGCAATAGTGCTGTGTTTATGGCCTCCAGTGTTTCTTCCGCTGTTTGGTGCGGCTGAATTGTGTTTATTTTTTCCCCTAACGTGGCTTTGAAGAGTTCCGAATGGAGCTTCTTCTGACATCTGGTCCAGTGTGTTGTCACTGGATTTGATGTTTTTGTTAAGGGGGGGAATTCGGAAATAATGAATTTAATTGCATGGTGATCTGTCCATGGCAATGGTTCATTTTCCAGAATTTTTATTTCCAGATCTTGTCTGAAAATAAGATCGAGCGTATGACCTGAAGCATGTGTGGGCCCACATACTAGTTGCTGAAGCCCTAATCCTTCCAGGTGGTCGATGCAGGCGTCGGCAATGGGGTCTTGTGGGGAGTTGGCCCAGAGGTTGAAGTCCCCGAGCAGCAAAAGGTGTTTGCTATTCAGGGTATAGGTGGAGACAAAGTCCGTCAAAGATGGGAGCAGCTGCGACTTGGGGCCAGGTGGCCTGTAGCAGAGTAGAATCCGGACGGTCTCCTGGCCGTTTACTTGCAGTTGAAGAGTAAGGGTTTCCATGAATGGAAGAGGGTTTTGGAGGCTTGGTTTTGTGATCGCAAGACACGTCTTATGGATCACCGCCAGTCCTCCTCCTCTTTGCCCTATTCTGTTTTCCGTAATAATACGGTAGTTTTCTGGCACCAATTCTCCTAGAATGGTGTTACAGTCGGCTGTGAGCCAGCTCTCTGTAATGAAGAGGCAGTCTAGGTCGTGTTGTAGAATGAAATCATGGATTTCAAGTCGGTGTTTTACTGCCGATCTTGTGTTGATCAAAGCACATGAAATGCGCTTAGGTTGGGGTAAACGGCTAAAATTTTTGACAGTCGATCGTCGATCGATCCTCAAAAGGTGCTCAATTCTTAGGGTCTTTTTGGTGATGGCTGGCAGTATTGCGGCGAAACGCCTCAGATTCCAAATGGTTTCTGCGGAGTACCGCAGATTAGCCATGGTCGCCATTCACCGGGGGAAAAGTCGTTTCTTTTGGTGGCGATGAAGAGAGGATTCAGTGAATCCTCCCGGCTTGGTCCAGAGGAAGGCAAAAAACCCCTAACCATGCTATGCCAATTTGCTTTGGTAGGGGAAAAAATTCCTTCCTGATCCCTGACAGGCGATCGGGCGAACCCCTGGATCAAGTACTATTAAGTTGTGAAAAGGGGGGTGGGAGGGGGGGAAGCTGACACTGCTACTGGGGTGTACCAAGATGGCCGCCGACCAGGAGCAGGACATGGGACCCAGGCTGGTGTGTAGCCAGCTGGGTGGATTGGTGAGCCGGGGGGGGGCTGGTTGTTGAGGCCAGGGGTGGATGTGTCCTACAGGGGCTGGGGGTGAGCTCCTGGGGGGCTACTAAAGGTGTTTTTGGCCGAGAGTGCGGCGCGCCGCTAGGCCGCGGATGAAGCCGCGGCCTTTCCTAAGATGCGGCGGCCGCGAATCAGCAGTGGCTGGCGCGGTTCAGGGGAGAAAACGGGGGGAAGGTTGCTTGGCAGGTGGGTGGTAATGTGGGGTAAGGAGAGGGAGAGAGACCCCAGCGTTCAGCTGATTCGGCAGCTTATCCTGATAAGGACGGCCGCCAATCGGTTCCAGGGGAGGTGAAGGAAAAGTAGGGCCTACCTGGGGAGGATGTCTGGAGAAGAATGGAGAGAGCTGTGAAAAATCCTGCCTGCCTAGCTGATGCTGTCCCTGGGGAGAGCCGACTCGTTTGAGAGCGTCCTGCTCTCACTATCCCTACGGTGAGCAGACTAAGGTGAGAGCGTCTGCTGCACACCTTACTGACAGGAAGTGATTGTGCAGCTCGTCTGTGTGAGGAGATCTGTGGCGTCTGTGTTAAATCCGATGAGATTTTAGTGATACTAATGATCGGTTTTGACCCATCGGTCAGGCGTCCATCGCTTAAATTTTAAAGCAAGTTTTCTTTTTTTTGACCGAAGGATAACTGACCGATGGGGCCCACACACGACCGGTTTTGACCCACAGTCCGTTTTCATCGGTTTTGACCCATCTAGTGTACGCGGCCTTAGTCTTCACCGTTGTTTTACATGGTCATATTGTAATAAATATTGTCAAAAACTTCATCTCCAAAAGGTCCGGCTCCTTTATGCTTTGATTTCAGAAGCCAGACACTGTGTTCCCATTGTAGTCAAATGCACCAGCAACTTTGTAACCCACTACCAATGTCCAGAGATAAGGGGAGAGATTTGTAGCTGCTATATAGTTGTTAGTGATTCATGAGCTAAGAATTACAAGTCACTCTAACAATTCCAAAGACCCTGTGTTGTGTGTAGTATGAAGTAACATTCAATACAAGCAGGGTCCATAATTATGTGTTAAAATGGCTGCTGCCAGAGGAAGTTAAAAATCGCAATAAGCGTATATATTGATTGGTTTGCACAAAAGTTATAGCGCCTACAAAATAGGGGATAGATTTATGATTTATTTTTAATTTTTTACTAGTAATGGTGGCGATCTGCGATTTTTTTGTCAGGCCTGCGATATTGCAGCGGACATATCGGACACTTTTGACACAATTTTGGGACCATTCACAATTATACAGCGATCAGTGCTATAAAAATGCACTAATTGCTGTATAAATGTGACTGGCAGGGAAGGGGTTAACACCAGGGGTGAGGAAGGGGTTAAATGTATTCCCTGGGTGTGGAGGTGACCGATGCTGGGGGAGGTGACCGATGCTGTGTCCCTATGTACAAGGGACACAGCATCGGTCTCCTCTCTCCCTGTCAGGACGTGGAGCTCTGTGTTTACACACAGAGCTCCACGTCCCTGCTGTCACCGCCGATCGCGGGTACCTGGTGGACATCGCGGCCGCCAGGCGCGCGCATCAGCATCTCAGTGATGCGCTGAGCACAGTGGCGCACGCGGGGAATGTACTGTAAATAGGAGGACGTCCACCCGGCACTTGAGAGACGCGCTGTGGACGTCTTTTGTCTATAGCGCGGCTCTCTAGTGGTTAAATATGCCATAATATACTTAAAGTGGTCTTAAAATAGAACTAAAGGACATTTTTTTTAAATTTTGGATAGAAAAGGGGAAGAGTTATAACCCCTGGCAGTTTTTTTTTTCCTTTTGCCATCTGTGTTCTATTGATGAGATTTCCCTTTACTTCCTGTCCCATAGTGAAAACAGGAAGTGAGAAAAAATCCCTCCAAATTGAAGGAATCCCTGGTTGTCATCGGGGTCACCAGAACTAGTGTCCCAATTGGAAAAATTCCACTGTATTCCTCTTCTAGGGACAAATCTAAATTTGGGATTTTCTTTTACTTTCACTGTTGGTGATAACAGGTGAGTCAGGGAGGAAAATCTTTTAACTGGGACACGACACAGACTGCAATAAAACCTGACACTCTATCCAAAACTAAAAACACTGGGGTTGATTTACTAAAACTGGAGAGTGTAAAATGTGGTGCAGCTGTGTGTTGTAGCCAATCAGCTTCTAACTTCAGCTTGTTCAATTAGGCTTTGACGAAAAAAACTGGAAGCTGATTGGTTTCTATGCGGAGCTGCACCAGATTTTTCACTCTCCGTTATTGGTAAATCAACCCCAATATTATGACTTTAGTTATACTTTATTGAGGACCTTGTGACCTCAATGTATTATTACAGTATAGGTAAAACTCTATTTGTTAGTTGGGATATTGAAATGAGATAGAGGGATGAACTCTTATCGATCCTCTAAGTCAGGGGTCTCCAAACTGCGGCCCGGGGGCCGGATGTGGCCCTTTGCTAGTCTTCATCCGGCCCTTGGGGCAGTATTGCTTTCAATGATATGAGGCACTATTCCTCCCAATGACACCAACAATGGGGCACTATTTCTTAGACTAATAGCAATGATGGGGCACTGTTCCTCCTCCCTACTGCCCACCAACACTGGGGCCATGTTTATTCTCACTGATGCTTGGCCCTGGGGCATTTTTATACCCGATTCGGCCCCCCTGAAGTCTGAACGACCGTAAACTGGCCCTTTGCTTGAAAAGTATGGAGACCCCTGCTCTAAGTCTAAGCCATGGTGGTAGTACTACATTATGCCTAAACCCTAGAACAAAAATTGAATAAATATCAGCTTACATGTTCTTAGATGTGGTGACTGCATTTGGTTTCTTTTCTGTTTTCAGGCTAAATACACTTTCAGCAAGTACAGAAAATATCTGTTGATCATCTCAGAAGTTTTCCTTGTCTCTTCCTGTGCACTGAATTTAAATCTCAAACAATGTTATCTCCTTTGCAAGCTATCTTCTACAAAATACCTTCTCACCATTACCCATGTAATAAAAATGAAGTGAGGAGGATGTGTTTGTAGTCCAAATCTGCAGAGCAGACTATGCTGCTCCTCCATAGATACAGTGGAGGAATGGGTGTTGTCACCCCAGTACAGGAAATACACTCATTGGCCACTTTATTAGGTAGACCTGTTCAATTGGTAACACAAATTGTTAATTAGCCAATCACATGGCAGCAACTCAATGCATTTAGGCATCTAGACGTGGTGAAGATGACTTGCCAAAGTTCAAACTGAGCATCAGATTGGGGAAGAAAAGTGATTTAAGTGACTTTGAATGTGGCATGGTTGTTGGTGGCAGACGGGCTGGTCTGAGTATTTCAAAAACTGCTGATCTACTGCGATTTTCATGCACAACCATTTCTAGGGTTTACAGAGAATGGTCCAAAAAAAAAAAAATATCCAGTGAGTGGCAGTTGTGTTGATTAAAATACCTTGTTGATGTCAGAGGTCAGAGGAGAGTAGGCAGACGATGGGTTCAAGATGATAGAAAGGCAACAGTAACTCGGTACAACCAAAGTATGCAGAGTACCTTCTCTGAACACACAACACATCGAACCTTCAAGAAGATGGGCTACAACAGAAGAAGACCACACCGGGTGCCACTCCAGTCAGCTAAGAAAAGGGAACTGAGGCACACAGGCTCACCAAAATTGGACAAAAGGAGACTGGGAAAAACATTGCCTGGTCCAATAAATCTCAATTTCAGCTGCAACATTCAGATGGTAGGGTCAGAATTTGGCATAAACGTGAAAGCATGGATCCATCCTGCCTTGTATCAATGGTTCAGGCTGGTGTTGGTGTAATGGTGTGGGGGATATTTTTTTGGCACACTTGGTGCCCCTTAGTACCAATTGAGCATCCTTTCAATGCCACGGCCTACCTGAGTATTGTTGGTGACCATGTCCATTCCTTTATGACTACAGTGTCCCCATCTTCTGATGGCTCCTTCCAGCAGGATAATGCACCATATCACAAAGCTCCAATTATCTCACCACTGGTTTCTTAACTGCTTGCTGACCAGCCACCACAGTTATACAGCGGCAGGTCGGCTTTGCTGGGCGAGATCACGTAACTATACGTCATCTCGCCGAGCAGCCAATAGAGGCGTGCGGGCGCGAGCGCCGTCGGGCCCCCACGATCGCTTGTTACAGGGGAGAAATGCCTGATCTTCTGTTCATACAATGTATGAACAGAAGATCAGTGATTTCCCCTAGTGAGGCCACCCCCCCTACAGTTAGAACACACCCAGGGAACATACTTAACCCATTTCCCACCCCTAGTGTTAACCCCTTCCCTGCCAGTGGCATTTTTATAGTAAATAGTAATTAATGCATTTTTATAGCACTGATCGCTATAAAAATGCCAATGGTTCCAAAAATGGGGCTATGGAAAACCACCAGCAAAGTGGCGGCCTGTCCATTAAGGGTGCACAGGCACTGCCCCCTCCATTATGCCACCCCCATATGTAACATGGATAGTGTAACGGGTTGACCCGTGACGCCCAGAGACTTTTGAGGGATGGGGAATACTCCTGTGCCAGCGGCCCTAAGGACTCTTGGGTCTAAGTTCACCCTGTGCCCCTTTTCAACATTTCATTGTGTGATAACACAGTTTAAAGCCCATTGATGCCCAGGTGTGACTACCTTTCTGTCGGAGACAGCCATCTGTCTAAAGATGTGGATTGAAGGGCAACTCATTGAGTGATGGTGTTTTGTTTGAATTATATTGATAAAGGAATGTGGCTGCTCAGGTGTAGTAATTAGATCATCTTAATTATAGACCGGTGCCAAAGTGTCTCTCTAAAATCTGTATGGAAGCCCTAGTGTGTGATGAGGGGGGTGGGGATTTCATTGTCCCTTTGATTACTGTCACATGCTTGTAACTGCATAAAAAGCTGAGAAGAAACCATTAAAGCATTCATTCATTTTGAAACCAGAGGTTAGAGCTGTCAGTCTCATTTTCTGGGGAATTGATATGGATCGTGTCTGCTGGATTGTGGAGTGTCGTATAAGCTGTCATGGGTGGATGGAAGGTCGCAAACGGTGGTGACCGTTACAGATAGATTAATGCCTGACCCGCCACCAAGATGGGGTAAGTGTCGGTTAGACAGCGAGTGGGTGAAGGGGGTGTCACAGTGGCTGCATTTTATGTGGCATAGTGGCTGCATTTGATGGGGCACAGTGGCTGCATTTGATGGGGCACAGTGGCTGCATTTGATGGGGTACAGTGGCTGCATTTGATGTTTTTGTTAAGTTTGCTTGCTTCCCCCCCAAAAAAAATGCTGAGCACCAGTGTGAGCCAAAAGGCTTGCACTCTTAGCAGGCACAGATACTCCACTGAAAAGTGATCAATTCTCAGGTCCCTTTTTAGAGGCATTTGACAGACAGTGAAGAGGTGATACCTAATTTCCTCCCTGCCTGCTTTAACCTCAGCCAGTCCCTCCAGATATTTCACTTTGTACTCCACCTTATTTTCATTACACTCTATAGGTATTAGATGTTCTCTCACCTTATTCTTTGCACATCTAATACATAATGAGAGTTCTGGAAATAAGGTGGAGTTTTAAAGTGAATTTCTACACCTAAGTGGAGAACCCCTTTCAGAAGATTCGCCGCATGCCCTGCCCCCCCCCCCCCCCTCTGGGCTGCTCAGTCTAAAATGCCCGGGCCTATTTTTTGTCCCAGTCCGGGTCTGTTTCCAGGCATTTACAAAAGCAGAAAACAGAACAACATTAATCATAAAAATATTTTGAAGCATTTAAAGGAGGATAAATGAGGTAACATTGCTTAGACATAAAAAGAAACATCAAATAGCCTGCTGTTGATTCACGAAATACAATTATTTTTCACTGGCAAAATGTTCTATTCACAAATAAATTGCACCAAAAAGCAAATAGTATCATTACAAAGTAATCACAGCTGATGGTAAAAGCATATTTTTTTCCCGGGAAATACTCTGAAAAAAAAAATGTCATGACCAATAAATAACCACAGAACTATAAAAACAAGTCAATATATTTCATAGTACGTATTACATTTATGTATAAATCTTAATTCATACATCTAGTTAGATACTCAGTAAACTCCAAGTATATGTGTGTATGTGGCACACACATCTTTTGAACTGTTTCAAAGCAGTTTTGTTTCAGTAGAGAACAACACAGGGTTCATAAAAACACTTTCAGCCTAGCCCTAGGTTCACATTGGTCCGATTTGGCCTGTGATTTGACATGTCAAATCGCATGCCAAATTGGCGGCTATTGCCGGCAATGGCACCATTTGAATTGGTGCGCCGCTGACTTTGCGGCACTGACTTTGCGGAGCTACAGTAAATTGTCACTAGTTGCTAGACGCCAGGCAGCGCTGACCTTAGCAACCAGTTCCGGAAATGTAGTTATTAGTTAGTAGGGATGGCTGTGTCCTCTATTTCATTCTAGGACATTATATTGTCCTGGAATGCAATCTGGGACACGTGGGCACCCTATATCTAACCCATAGCAATGTGAACTTAGGTTTAAGCATACTCTGTAAGGCATTGCTATGATAATGTGCAAAAGATGATTGTCCTATTATTGATGGTTGCTGAGGGTTTCTGCACAATGCTCTTTGATTTATTTGTCATTTGTCATTCTCCTTTACATATGAAAACTGATTGGTCTTAGCATCAAAGCTTCCACTGAGCTCACTATTGTTCAGGTAATATTGTCAGAATCCAGAGCAACCTAAAATGTAGCGATCTTGTAAATTTTGCAATTGAAAAAAAAATCAAAACAATAAATAAAATTGTGAATTAATAATGCCATAGAGAAATATTTGCTTTAACCACTTCAGCCCTGAAGGATTTGGCTGCCAAATGACCAGGTCACATTTGCGATTCGGCACTGCGTCGCTTTAACTGACAATTGCGCGGTCGTGCGACGTGGCTCCCAAACAAAATTGACATCCTTTTTTCTGCACAAATAGAACTTTCTTTTTGTGGTATTTTATCACCACTGCGGTTTTTATTTTTTGCTCTATAAACAAAAATAGAGTGACAATTTTTGCTATAATAAATACCACCAAAAAATATGTTAAAAAAAACATATTTTTTCCTCAGCTTAGGCTGATATGTATTCTTCTACATATTTGTGGTAACAAAAAAAATCGCAATAAGCGTATATTGATTGGTTTGCACTAAAGTTATAGCGTCTACAAAATAAGGGGTAGTTTTATGGCATTTTTATTATTATTACTATTGGCGGCAATCTGTGTTTTTTATCGTGACTGCGACATTATGGCAGACACATCGGACACTTTTGACGCTGTTTTGGGAATATTGTCATTTATACAGCAATCAGTGCTATAAAAATGAACTGATTACTGTGTAAATGACACTGCCAGTGAAGGGGTTAACCAGTAGGGGGCGGGGAAGGGGTTTAGTGTGTCCTAGAGAGTGATTCTAACTGTGTGGGGATGGGGCTTACTGTGACACGACACTGATCACTGCTCCCGATGAGAGGGAGCAGACGATCAGTGCTGTGTCACTTAGCAGAAAAGGGAGATGCCTTGTTTACAAAAGCATAACCCCCGTTCTGCCATTCCGTGACACGATCGTGGGACACGGGCACGTCCGCTAGGTGGTAGATTCAAAGCAACGTACAGTATATATAGGCTATATATATATATGCTTTGCCTACCCGTGCTATTCTGCCCACCTATAAGTGCATGAGGCAGTCGGCAAGTGGTTAAAGCTGAAAAAAAAGAAAACCTAGAAAAGTCTACTTATGCATTCATTATCAATTCATTAAAGCCCAATTTCATTTTAATCCTCTGAATACGTTCCAGGTGAAGAAAAACGAAAGGTGAACAAAGCTGTCTTTTTTTTTCTCCAGAAAGCAGCCACAGCCTAGGTAGCCTGTCCACTGCCAGCATGCTGTAGTGACGGACCCTTGCTCTTATCTTAGCATATGTTGCACAATCTCGCCTTCAGCAGGGAGTGTGTAAGGCCGCATACACACGATCAGTCCATCCGATGAGAACGTTCCGAAGGACCGTTTTCATCGGTTAACCGATGAAGCTGACTGATGGTCTGATGTGCCTACACACCATCGGTTAAAAAAACTATTGTGTTAGAATGCGGTGACGTTTACGTGTTTTAACACAACGAGGTGCTGAAAAAAAACAAGTTCAATGCTTCCAAGCATGCGTCGACTTGATTCTGAGCATGTGCGGCCTTTTAACCGATGCTTTTGCATACCAACGATCGGTTTTGACCCATCGGTCAGGCGTCCATCGGTCAAATTTTAAAGCACGTTCTCTTTTTTTTGACCGACGGATAACTGACCGATGGGGCCCACACACGATCGGTTTGGACCGATAAAACGGTCCTTCAGTCCGTTTTCATCGGTTTTGACCGATCGTGTATACGCGGCCTTAGACTTAGACTCCTTCTCCACAGCATTCTGGCAGGGGACAGGCTTTTATTCTCAAGATGTGGCTGCTTTCCTAGCAAAATCAATAGTAAGACTGCACAGTGCACACCTTTTGTTTTAATGTCCCTGAAATATTTTTAGGCTGCATTCACACCTGAGCATATCTTTTCAGGTGGCAAGTCACACAATTTTGACTCGTGAATTTTGTGTGCTTTTTGCATTTTGCAGATTTGCACTACAGAACGTGTTCCATAGGAAACCATGTTAAATGGACTGTAGTGCAAATCTGCAAAATGCAAAAAGGAATAAACATGCATAGGTGTGATTCCAGCCTAAAAGGATGCAGGACCTGCCACTTTCCTCATTAGAGCCCTGGAGGTGCAGCAGCTGATTGGTATTTCTAAAATCACTCCAAAACAAATTCACATGGACACAGAGAAACAAACAGCTATTTCTTAAGAATAACAAAAGGGAGGAGTCTGCAACAAAGTTTGTTAAAATTACTGCAATGTACATCAATCACCTAGCGGGGGAATATTTATTTATCAACATATGTGAAGTTACTCTGTAAATGTTCCAAAGACACATCAAGGGTGCCGGGGACATTTGGCCAGTAACAGAATAACAAAATGCTGACAAGCAACATTCTGCATTCTTTCTGTCCACGATGGTGTAACAGTTTGTTCTTCCAACAAAGTGTAACACGGGGAGGTAGGTGAGTGTATTTTCTGCTCTCTATTTTGATTCTGGTGTTGGCGAGTTGTCACCAGAAACTGCACCATAAGTGTGCCATGGGCCTAAAGCAGTGGTTCTTAACCTGGGAGCCAGGACCTCCTTGGGGGTCGAATGATGATTTGCCAGGAGTCACTGAATCCTGGGCTGGTCCTAAAGCCCACACCACTCTCTCAGCCTTTTTGCAGCCACCCAGCAGGGCTATCCCTGGAGCCTATGGCCACCCAGCTAGGCTGTTCCTGGAGCCCACAGCCGCCCACTCAGCCTCTTTGCAGGCGCCCATTCAGTTCACGGCATGGCTGGGTTGGCAAATACTAGAGGTCAGCTCACTGGTGAGGAATGTGGAGTGGGAGTGGCTGGAGGAGACCCTATCTCCTGATTTCGGCATAGGTGTCACTGCTACGAGACACCACAAAGTTGGAGACACAGTGAAGCCGGAGACACAGTAACACTACCTGTGGTTATAGTTGCCATTAAAAGGACTCAGGTAGCGCTAAATGTCTGTGGGTCAGGGGCGCAAATTACTTGTCTTGCCTTGGGAGCTGACAACCCACACTACGAAAATAATTCTACTGTTGGGGTCCCCACAACTTGGGGAATTTTATCAAGGGGTCATTGCACTAGAAGGTTGAGAACCACGGGCCTACAGGAATCCCAAAGCTATTTTACCTTTTTGTCCAGAAAAACCACCCTCTATGGTCACTTAACCTACTTTAACATGCACATTACCTTCCAAGGTGTTAATTTACTTCTACTGGACAGTTGTGGCCTGCTCTGACCTGGAATCTTCACAAGTTCCCCATATACTCGAATGAGGTCTTTCTCCTAAATAAAATTCTGGGACACATGGGGAATGTTTGAGTTTCAATCAGCTATAATGTATGTATGGTCCATGACTGACTCCTTTAGTAAAACATCTGTTTTAGCATCAGTTCCTCTGGTGATTCTCTTTCCTTGTTGCTTCATCTTTATTTCAAAAGGAGATCCGATTGTCATTAAAAAGAACTCCATTTGTTTTAGCTTTGAATAGAGTGAGTCTTGAAAGTCCTGTCTTATTTTCAATTTGGGTATAATCTCCCCAACAGGTATATGCATGGCAATAAAACATGACAAAGCACATAACTCTTCCCCTACTCTAAACAAAACAAAATGTTTGGCTGCAGTTGGGATTTAAAGCGGAAGTAAACCCATCGATTTAACAGTTTCAAAAAGCAGTTAAATTTCCGGCATGCCAGGATTGCCAACTGTCACATTGCTTGTGCTCTCAACCAAACTGTCAAACCATCCAATGGCGGGTGTCATAACTGATCACATGTGCAGCACCACGGCAGTTGAAGATTAAACATAGGCCAAGATGGCAGCTTCCTTGGCTGTAAATGATAGAAGGGTTAACTTCCACTTTAAGTTTAAGTGTGGGGGGGGGGGGGGTTGTCCTCCAAATATTTGAATAACCCCAGCTAAAACTTTTATTTTTATTGAGTGGGAAGGGTTAAAAGCTCTGTTGAGTTTTAAATTATGTTGTGTGCTCAATAGGGAGATATAACCTCACTATTTGCCTGAGGACCATTGTCAACTAAGGAACTGAAGTACAATCCAAAATGTTACACCTATCACCAAAACCGGAGTGGAAGGAATGTCGATCTTCTAATAGGGACACCTGTTCTGGTGACATCTATCAAAACATTCACTATGGAAAGATTTACTCTCACTTCCTGTTGTATTTCTGGGGGCAGGGAGATCTCACTGATGAGGAAACAGAGATCAATAAATACCTAATAGGGGATCTAGACCTTCCTCGATTTCAAAAGAGGTTTCACTTGAGATACATGTGAAGGTTTTTTAGGCCGTCTACCCTTTTTACGTTCCTCCCAATATACTGAGAAAGATTCATTTTTTAATCTTCTAACAAACCAGCAAAATCTTTCTGTCCAGTGAAATAACATGACAAGATAAAAATTTCCCTTGTAATAATCAATATCTGGCTTTGATTTGTTGGCTACCGGCTATGACCTGCTGTATGTGACATCAGCGGGTAGGCAGGTGTCATCAAAGGACATCTTTGTACCGGATAGGTAAGTATCAGTCACCGTGATGTCTTCCAACTCAGTGCTGAAATGATCAGGGCTTCCTCCATTGCTTGACTCCTTGATAACGCTGTAATTAAGTGCCACTCCATAATTTGTTGGCTTCTCTGAACGTTTTTTGTTGCACTTGCAAAGTTTCCTGAAGGCAGCTCGGAACTTCTGTGACATGAGATTGTAGATGACAGGGTTGATGGCACTGTTTAGGTAAATGCAGATTCTGCAGAACAATACAAACCAGTTTTCAAGGTAGGGGTTGGACAGGAAGGAGTTCACAACCACCAGGGTCCTATATGGCATCCAGAGGAAGGCGAACAGAATCACGACGACAGCCAACATTTTTGTCACCTATATATATAAAACAAGGGAAAAAAGGACTGTCAAGAACATAATTGAATAAAATATTCTAAATACAGGGGAGTCTAAACAATACTAATATTTCAGTCTGGCATGATTCCTATCAAGTTAAATTAAGGAAGGCACACGTGGTAAGATGTTCCACCTGGATTTCCAATCCTGCACCAGCACTCTCTCCCAGCAGCCGATGCTCAAAGATCTATACACACCCTGCTTCAACAGAGCCTAATGCCTCGTACACACGCTCAGAATTTTCGATGGAAAAAGTCCAATGGGAGCTTTCCATCAGATGAAAGAATGATGAATGAAGCATAAACTGGTGTAATCAACTGTTATTGGAAAAAAGTCCTCATATATCAAAAAACAGTCAATAGAGTGAATGAGTGAATGGATGAGATAATAAAAAGTGACTTCTCCAATGTGCTGTTCCCACCACCGAAAGCAATGCAGGCTTACCGGAACCAAGTGACTTAAGGTGACAAAGCGCTTCGTCAAAGTGCTTTGACCACGAAACGCATCAGGAGGACTCCACTGCTGCCCCACTTGTATACAAGCGTTTTTTATTCAGCCAAATAGGTTTTGATGACCGGCTAAAGTGTCGTCCTGCTAAGGATCCTACATGACATCAGCCATTATAAGCCTTTCCTGACTTTCGGTGGCGTATGTCACCTTAAGTCACTTGGTTCCGGTAAGCCTGCATTGCTTTCGGTGGTTTGAACAGCACATTGGAGAAGTCACGTATTATTATCTCATCCATTCACTCATTCACTCGATTGACTGTTTTTTGATATATGAGGACTTTTTTCCAATAACAGTTGATTACACCAGTTTATGCTTCATTCTATGGGTTAACAGTTCACCTGGCATCACATGCCATTAGCACATTTATGTTTCCCCAGGAAAGAGACTCAATCTCATAATCCTTTTATTTTTGTTTGTTTTCATGATATATGTGAGCTATTGCATTCAACAACAGTTAATAAAACCATTTTCATGTCTTGTCACTAATTAATTGATTATCAGCACATTGTTTATCACGCATTAGCAACACGGGGTCAGATTCACAGAGCCCTTACTCCTGTCTAACTCGCGTTAGACTGGAGTACTTTCAAATTACGTGCGTTTTTTCACTACTCTGAAACCTCAAACCATGAAAATACGGCTGCGGGCTTCAATCCGACTGGCTTACGTGTTCGTACGCCTTCAGATCTACGCTACAATAAATTTGCGGCCGCTGGGTGGAGTTCCTGTCGTTTTCTGCATCGGGGTATGCAAATGAGCTTTTGCCGACGATCCACGAAGTTACGAACGTCAATCGCAATCTCTTACGGCATCTTCAGTCATCTTTTTGCTGCGTAAAATTATACCAGCTTTTTGCTGGTCTAATATTAGACAGCCCATGTTAAGTATGGCCGTCGTTCCCGCGTCGAATGTCAACGTCTTTTTTTATTTTTTACGTAAGTCGTCCGGGAATAGGAATGTCCGTAAACGACGCTACTCAAACAACGAATGACGTAACAACGTTATTTCACGCAATGCATGGCGGGAAATTCCTGAACGGAGCATGCGCAGTTCGATCGCCGCGGGGACGCGCCTAATTTAAATGCTTCACGCCCCCTAATCGCGTATTTCGATTACGCTGCGAGAAATACACTACGCCGCCGTACCATAAGGGACAAAATCTACCAGAATTCGGCGTATAGCCTAGTAAAATACGGCGGCGTAGTGTATCTCTGATACTCTGTGCCAATGTAATTGTATCTGAATCTGGCCCACAGTGTTTGTTCCTTGGCAACTAAGGGACTCTTATCATTTTGGTTACACAATTCATTTATTACTGTTTTGTGTGTTTTGGTATTTTGACTGTCATCAGAGACGCTACACATTTACCACCTACCCGATTTTTTTGCTTTTCTCATACGAGCCGTGTTAGCAGCTACCATTTAACTAATTCTGGCAGAGCAGGGTATTCACTCTTTTCCATTACTAACAAGTTGTACACTTGCAGAGCACTTGAATCACGAGTTCTAGTTGACACTTTTCCAATTTGTAGCAAATTTGCATGGCAAGTCTCTAGCAAGAGCAAAGTTGCAATGGTGCATCTAAAGCAAGAGCTCTGCAAGTCTACAGCATGAAAATTCAGCCACAGTGACCCCTGTGGTGGGATGACTATCATGCAATGCAGACTTGCTGCAATTGTGCAACAAACTTGTGAAGACTGTCAAGTCAAGCAATAGCTTTTCAAACTTGCAGCACAATTGCTTACTATCTGGGATAAGGACAATTCACTGTGGAAGTACCCAAAAGATCAGCAGGTTATCCGACACACCACATAACATCAATAAATTAAATATCATTTTTTGACATGCTGACCCTTTAAACATACTTAAGGCATGGTGTTGATGTGTAATGTATAGACTATAAGCCTGGTGAAGTGGGTATGACCTTTTATGTTCAAATAAAAAGTTGACTTTTTATTTAACATCCAAGATCCAAGGTGTGCTGGCAAATAGAGCTGATGTGCACGAATCTATAAGTGCCTACTATGTGCTATCAGCTATGGATTAGGTACATTGTTATTAATATTATTATTATCATCGCTATTATTATACAGGATTTATACAGTGCCTTGAAAAAGTATTCACATACACATTCTGTCATGTTACAACCAAAATAAATGTATTTTCTATTGGGATTTTATGTGATGAACCATCACAAAGTGGCACATAATTATGAAGTGGAAGGAAAATGATAAATGGTTTTCATTTTTTTTATAAATAAATATGTAAAAAGTGTGGCGTTCATTTGTATTCAGCCCCCCTGAGTCAATACTTTGTAGAACCATATTTCGCTGCCAGTCTTTTTGGGGATGTCGCTACCAGCTTTGCATATCTAGAGCGTAACATTTTTGCCCATTCTTCTTTGCAAAACAGCTCAAGCTCTGTCAGATTGGATGGAGAGCGTCTGTGAACAGCAATTTTCAAGTCTTGCCACAGATTCTTAATTGGATTTAGTTCTGGATTTTTACTGGGCCATTCTAACCTATGAATATGCTTTGATCTAAATCATTTCATTGCAGCTCTGGCTGTATATTTAGGGTCATAGTCCTGCTAGAAGGTGAACCTCCGCCCCAGTCTTAAGTCTTTTACAGACTCTAATGCCGCGTACACACGATCACTTTTCGGCATGAAAAAAAAAAAAAACTTTGTTTTTCAGCATGTAGAAAAAAACGACGTTTTTCCAACTTCATCATTAAAAACGATGTTGCCCACACACCGTTTTAAAAAAATGATGAGCAAAGCGTGGTGACGTACAACACGTACGATGGCACTCTAAAGGGGAAGTTCCATTCAAGCTCCCATCTCATAAATTGCTTCTGAGCATGCGCGGGTTTAAAACGTTGTTTTTAACGTTGTTTTAGTCCACACACGATCATTTTTTACAACCCAAAAAACTACATTTTTTAAAACGACATTAAAAAATGCAGCATGCTCGAAAAAAAAATTGTCGTTTTTCAGAAGATGAAAAACTATGTGAAGCCCACACGCGATCATTTTAAATGACGTTTTTAAAAACGTTGTTTTTTTTTCATGCCGAAAAGTGATAGTGTGTACGCGGCATTACAGGTTTTATTCTTAGATTGCCCTGTATTTGGCTCCATCCATCTTTTCCATCAACTCTGACCAGCTTCCCTGTCCCTGCTGAAGAAAAGCATCCCCACAGCATGATGCTGCCACCACCATGTTTCACGGTGGGGATGGTGTGGTCAGGGTGATATGCAGTATTAGTTTTCCGCCGCACATAGCATTTTGCTTTTAGGCCAAAAAGTACATTTTGGTCTCATCTGACCAGAGGACCTTCTTCCACATGTTTGCTGTGTCCCCCACATGGCTTCTCAAAATCTGCAAATGGAACTTCTAATGGGATTTGATTGCATGTTTGCTCTGATGTACCATCTTTGCAAACACACCCATCATAGAAAGTGGAGAGATAAGCATTTACATATTCCCCAATGTGTGCTGCTGTTGCACATAATTACAGTTTACTGTTATCAAACCTGCAAAAGCTAAGTCTTATGTGAAAGTTTTGGACTTTCAGTCTAGCTTTAATGAAAATAGGCAGCCTTTAATAATCTAAGCAGTAAAGCCAACCACTTTCATCTCTTTATAGGAGTCTTTAAATCACTTATAGTATGAATCTTCTGAAAGAATTCATTAGGCAAGGACATACGGATCACTGGGATAGCTCCTTAAAACCAGCTAATCATCAAATCAGCAGAGGTAATCAAATGCTGGGGCATATAGTACAGTGTACATTAAAGTCTGCCGCTTTCCTTCACATACAGAGAGCTAATCATTGCTTGAGTAATTTGTGCATTTAGTGACTTTCAGCATCATACCCTGTCACAGGCTGAAATAATAAGCTTCCAGGGGTCATGTTTAAAAAGACTAATTACATGGATTTCGGAAGTACTGCATCACTGCAGTCAAATGCATAGTATTTAAAAGGGAACTTTAATACTTTTAAAATAAAAAATAATAGTCAGCAGCTACAAAAACTATAGCTGCTGACTTTTAAGAAAGGACACACACCCGCCCATGGAGTCCAGTGTTATCTTCCCCACAATTAATTCTTCATCTGGCTTTCTCTGGAGCTGCCATCTTGTATTTGGGACCTGGCTGTGACTTCATGATGTCTCGCAGCCAGTTCCCTACTGTATATGTGGGAAGCGCCCCCTTCCCCTCCTGAACCACTAAGGCAAGCCATAGATGATTTCCCCCATCCACACGCTCAATGTTGATGAGGGAATCCGTCCCGCAGTGCTATTGTGTTCTGCCGGCAGGGAGACCTCCCTGCTGGCAGAACACAATAACTAGGGCTGGCGGTTATAGCAGTAATTGCATGTAAAAATCTTGACATGCTGCTTTACTGAAGTCGATATATTGACTTCAGTACAACCAACCTGCCCATGGATGGATCAAATCTTGTCCAGACCCTGCTGAGCTTATGGCAAGCTTAATGTTAAACCTAAATCCCCAAATAATGCTCGACTCCTAACCCCACCAACAATTACCATTTACCTAAACTTTAACACTTTGCTGATAAAACCAACCTCTAACACCTGACTATAATTCTTAAAGATGTGGTGTAAATTATTTACTCATCCAGTGGGGTCCCCGCCACACTGCATGTATAAAAAAGCTTGTTTGGGTAGGGGGAAGAAATTTGAATGCTTTGGAATGTTGGTGGGCTCTCACCACCCTCCCATAACTAGCAGAACTACTGGTCCTGCATTGTAAGTGATGACATCAGAGAACTGTTAGGCCGCGTACACACGACCAAATAAATCCGTTCAAATCGGTCTGACAGACCGATTTGATCGGATTTGTCTGCTGGGCTATTTTGGTTTGATCGCTGTACACATGATCAAACCAAAATCTCCGCCGGCAGACAGCGCGGTGACGTGGTGGTGACGTTGATGCCGCCACGTCACCGCACCAGGAAGTAAAACACTTCCGCACATACGTCGAATCCATTCGACGCATGCGCGGGCAGATATGTCTGCTGGTTAGTGTACTAACCAGCAGACATGTCGGATGGACGGGTTCCCAGCAGACAGATTTTAAAGCATGCTTTAAAATCTGTCTGCTGGAAAAACCGTCTGTCTGCCCGTACACACGATCGAATTTGTCTGCTGAAATGGTCCGTCGGATCGCTTCCAGCAGATAGGTTCGATCGTGTGTACGCGGCCTTACTGTCCGGCAGCAAAGTGAAGTGGTTTCAGTAGAAAAATTTGTTACATTTAGTTTCTGATAGAATCGTTATGTTTTGTTGATTTGTTTTGGAACTCGTTTAGTTTGGTTTCGCTATTAATTTTCTAACAGGTTCCACATTTTTGGAACAACTCGAGTTCAGATTGGTCGAAAAACGTTCGAACCGTTCCAATTTTGTGTGAAAAATAGCTGGTTATTAAGCAGAGGGCTGGGAAACTGGCTGCTGCGTCCTTAACAACCGAAGACTCATCAGCTGTCACTGGGCTTTCCCAATTGACAGCTAAAATGTAAACAAAAGAAAAGCAGCAATGAAAAATGTAAAAATAAATAAATTAAAAAACAGCAACAGCTCCTTGGGATTTTTTTTATCATTAAATTTTTATTAGGTTTTAATGATATACAGAAGGTAACGATATGGGCAGATACATGCGGTTCGATAGTAGCAGATAACAATAAAATAACACTAATAGGAACATTAATAGTAACAACAGGTAGCACAGCAAATGATATTTGAGTAATCATTAAGATTCAAATAGTATGGATACTAAGGGAAACCCCACACCGAAATAAAAAAATGGGGTACCAGACCCTTAACTGACCATGCAGCCAGGCAGGCAGGCCAGAAAAAGGGGGACAAACGAACACCCCCCCTCCTGAACCATACCAGGCCACATGCTCTGCCCCCTCCACCCCAAAGCACCTTGTCCCCAAGGGCTTTTTCCCCACAACCCTGGCTGGTGGTTGCAGGGGGCTTTGGGTGGGGGATGGGACGGTGGACCAGGCAGACGGAGGAAGGCTTCGAAGAGACCAGAGGTTTTTTTCAGGTCCAGCAGTGTGGCAGGCATCATGATTGATGTTGGATTTACTTTGGGGGACAATTTGTTTTCACGCCGAGCAAACGCATATTTGTGTCCTTGGCTTTCGGGCTTTATACCGGGATGATGCCTGCAGCTGCAAGCATCATCCAGGTACCGTTGTGCGATTGGCTATCCGGCATAACAACCAATGCGGCTAAAAGACGCTCGGTTGTTATGCTGGAGGAGCGGAAGTGGACATCCCCCCTCCCACTGCCTCTCGCCGCTCTGACCTGGCCTCCCGTCCCACCGGGAGACCCGCTCCTCGATGCAGCACCTCCAGTGTCCAGCCGCAGACTGAATCAAAGCCGTTTACGGCTTTGATACTGTCTCCACAATGGAAACACGGAAGCGACGTCATGACGTCACTTCTGGGTTTCTTGGCTGCCAATGGCGCCAGATTTAAAAAAGTACACAGTATTTAGAATCACCGTTTTCGGTGATCTGAATATTTTGAAGTGCAAAGGAGGGATCGGGGGTCTTTTAGACTCCATAAAGAGTACCTGTCACCACCTATTACTGTCACAAGGGATGTTTACATTCCTTGTGACAGCAATAAAAGTGATCAAAATGTAAAAAAAAAAAAACAATTTAATATTATAAAAATAAATACGATTTTTTTTAAAGCGCCACCCTCCCCGCAAGCTTGCGCAACAAAGAAAACGCTTACGGAAGTCGCGCCCGCATATCAAAATGGTGTTCAAATCACACATGTGAGGTATCGCCGCGATCGCCAGAGCGAGAGCAATAATTCTTGCACTAGACCTCCTCTGCAACTCTAACCTGGTAACCGTAAAAAAAGTTTAAAGCGTCGCCTATGGAGATTTTTAGGTACCGTAGTTTGTCGCCATTCCACGAGTGAGTGCAATTATAAAGCGTGACATGTTGGGTATCGTTTTTCTCGCCGCAACATCATCTTTCACATTATGCAAAAAAATTGGGCTAACCTTACTTTTAAATTTTTTTTAAATTCATGAATTACATTTTTTCCAAAAAGTTGCATTTAAAACACCGCCGCACAAATACAGTGTGACATAAAATATTGCAACAATCACCATTTTTTTTCTCTGGATTCTCTGCTAAAAAAAAAATATATATAATGTAACTTTCTAGCAAAAAATACGGATTTTAACTTGTAAACACCAAATATCAGTAGGCTTAGGCATGAAAGGGGTGTCTTTACTCACTTTTTACACTTTTTTGGGGAGTGGGTAGGGGTACTATGTACACCACACTAATTCACATAGGGGGGGTCTGGAAGCATGTTAAGGGGGGCTTACAGATTCCTATAACCCCCCGCCTGCAGATCCCCACAACCACCAGCCAGGGTTGTGAGGAAGAGGCCCTTGTCCCCATCTACATGGATTCAGGGTGCTTTGGGTGGGGGGGGGGGGCAGAGCCATACCAGGCCCTTATCCGAGCATGCAGCTCGGCAGGTCAGGGAAGGGGAGGATGAGAGACTGCCCTTCTCTCCTGAACCATCCCAGGTCACATGCCCTCAACACGGGGGGAAGGTCCTTTAGGGGAACAACAGCTGCCGCACTGCGGGACCTGGGGAAGAAAAAGCTCCCATCTCGTCGAAGACTCCCACTCTGCCCCCACCCCACGGCACCTTGTTTCCATATTAATGGGGGCAAGCGCCTCAACCCCACAACCATGGGCTGTGGTTGTGGGGCTATGCGGGTAGGGGGCTTATATTAATATGGAAGCCCCCTTTAATAAGGGGGCTGCCAGATCCCACCCCCATGTGAATAATTATGGGCTACATAGCAACCCAACCCATTTACCAAAAAGTGTCAAAAAGTAATAAAGACACAGAGACAGTTTTTGACAATTTCTTTATAAAAAAAGAAAACAGTGTCCCCCAATGTAAATCCATCGTCAATCGTGCCACCCGCTGCGCCCCAATGACCTGGTATGGACTGGGGGGACCCCACGCTGTTTTTTTATTGCCGCTGATGATATTGTATTGCTGGCAATTTAAATGTAATTTCATGCATTTTTTTTTCCTTTAGATATTTCATTTTTGCTGCAGCATGTTCTATACATGCTACAGATGTGCTATTTTACAGGCAGACTAAGGGGACCCCCAGGCACTATGTTTAAATGATTTATTTTTTATTTTTATTGTTGCACTTTAAAATCACTGCTTCTGTAAAAACAATCTTTAAAAAAAAAAAAAATATTTTGCATGTCCCCCAGGGCAATACTTACATATAAGGCTTCAAAATTGGGACTTTTGATTTTTCAAGTTCGGCTCTCATATACTTTAATGGGGTTCGCCGTTCGTGTCAGAACTTGTTCTATGTTCAGGAGTGGTGCAAAACCGCACGGGGGGTGTTTGACCCATCTTTATTCAGCTCCGCTCCTACACACCTTCATCACAGCATAACATTACATCCAGAGTTCTGACAGAACACTAGTCACCTGGATTTAGCCATCTTCCCACACATATGCCCCACAGAGCTGGTTCAGCTCACCATAGAGATTCTCAGTCTCAAGCTCCAAGGCCTTCCCGTCACCAAGCCACAGACCTGCAATTGAAGGTAGGCAAGGTGTCTCTATTTACTCTTTGCGTATTGTACAATTTCCCACTTACCAGTGCTGCCCATCTGGGCACTCTCACTCTCTCCTACAAGATGCTGCTCTATATGGTGCTATACTGAGGGGACCTACTCTCATACCCCACTTTACCAGGGCCCCACCCACAGTTAACTATTATAGGAGCACTACCTACACCCACTGCATTTTTCACCTGTTTTGCAGGAGAAAATGTATAGAGGCACTAACACCTGCCAACACTTTACTGATCTCTAGCAACCAATAGGGAGTTAGTTCAGAAAATACCTCATCTAATGGGATCCTGGGAAAATGTTATTTTTTTTATAACTCAGTATAGATAAAGCGCCTCATCTGCATCTCCGCCCAGGTTCACACTGGGTAGGATTTAGTTTGATTTGAGATGTGATTTCACATGTGAAATCGCATCTCAAATCGGCGGCATTTGCCGGCAATTGCCGGCAATGACACCGTCCTAATCGGTGCGACGCCGCATCTGCGGCGCTGCACCGATTTCAAAAAGTAGTTCCTGTACTACTTTTTGCGATTTCAGGACGCGATTTACATTGACATCTGTGCAGAAATCTGCACAGATGTCTCTTAAATCGCGGCCGAAATCAGGACTGCCAGCGGGAGTGAAATTGTGCGAGTTCAGCTGAACTCGCACGGCTTCACTCCCGCAGCCCAGTGTGAACCAGGGCTTAAACAGCATTATCATGAAAGATGCAAAGCAATTTAGGCTGGTAAAACCCAGGATTATCCCAGTGCTCATAAACTACAGCAGCAGAAGGATAAAACGTTCTGTTGATTGTAAATCTCCTTCCATTTTTACCAACCATAGTGAAACCCTCCAGCACCAGGCAGAGCTAATGCTGCTATCATCCATTTTTCTTTGGCTGTATGAACAGTTAGGTGTTTAATTTATATCACTAACCCATAAAAATATAATTTCACAGATTTCACTTTAATTTTCAGGGAAAGAAACAGTCACACTTATGATTATCCTTCAGTTGGAGAAAGCTGCAGATTCATAAAGGCTGCTACCTTGACAGTGTAAACAGTGAGCTGATCCTATGCCCCCATGGGATACTTAAAGCCACAGTGTCAACAGGGAAAGAAGAACCTGAAGCTGTAGTAGAGTAAACCTGTTATAAAAGAAATCCAAACCTTGGATTGCGAGCATAATTTGTTCCGGAAACATGCTTGTAATCCAAAGCCCTTGTATATCAAAGTGAAGATATATAAAAGAGAGAGAGGCGCCTCTGTGTAGCAATATGTTTACATTTAATGAAGGTACATTTAGCAACTCACATGGTTGATGATTAAAAGGGGCACATCTAAGTATGCAGTCATCTTGGGTAAAGCTGTCCACATAGACCATCCTCCGCACCGCTGGCTCTCACTGATGTTAGTCTACAGTTGTGACCGGGAAGACTACCCTGCAGTAGAGCAATCTGAAAGTGATGGGATGACGTTGATGTCGGTACGGAGGACGGTCTATGTGGACAGCTATACCCCAGATCCCTGCATAATTACATGTGCCCCTTTTAATCATCAACCATGTGAGTTGCTAAATGTTGTACCTTCATTAAATGGGAAACCTTATTACTACACTTAGGCCTTGTACACACGAGGGAATGTATCCGGTCGGAAACATCCGACGGATATTTCCCAGCGGATAAGTCAAATTTGTCCGTTGGTCTGATGAGCGTACACACCATCGGACCCAAATCCCAGCGGACCAGAACGCGGGCACGTAACCCACGTACAACGTCACTATAAAGGGGAATGAGGAGGCCTCTGTTCCGCTTCTGCTAGTTCCGTGTTAGCGAAGGTTTGGTTAGAGCTGATTCGTGCTTTTCAGTCTCCGCGCTTAACAGGTCGTATTTTCAGGTTCAGTGTGTGCTTGTGGGCTCGTATTTGTCATTCAGTGTCGCCGTACGCGGCGTTTCTGCTTTGCAGTGCCGTCCTGTACGGTCGTATCTGTTTGACGTGCGATCTTTGCAGGTCTTGCTGGATTTGGGGGTGCTTTCTGTTTGAGTGTGTTCTTGACTGACCAGCCGGCCGGTTTGAAGCCATGATGGAGCAGCAGCGCAACTTTTCACGAGTTCGTGCTGTTTATGGGTTTTGTTCTGGAGTCTGTGTGCATTCCAGTGATTTGGATAGGAACAGTAGGAGGAGGAGTTCCTGGGCCAAGAATTGGTTGCGGCAGCGTAATCGATTCTCTCATATGTCTCTGCTTAGGGAGATCCGGGAGAATAATCCTGATGACTTCAGGAACTTTCTCCGTATGACGGACCCCGTTTTCCACCGTCTGCTGGATCTCCTGTCCCCCTATATCACGAGGCAGGACACTGTGATGCGCCAAGCCATTCCGGCTGAGCAGAGGCTTATTGCCACGTTGCGGTACCTGGCGACTGGGTGGAGCCTGCAGGACCTCAAGTTCTCAACAGGCATCTCTCCCCAGGCGCTTGGGATCATCATACCGGAGACGTGTTCTGCCATCATACAAGTCATGCAGGAGGAGTTTATTAAGGTAAGTTTCCTCCTTTAACATCACAATCTGTGTCTTTAATAATGTTTGCATATTTTTCTCACCTTTTTGTGTTGGTTTTCCTAGTCGCCATGATTGTAATATGCTGTGTGCTTAATGTTCCCTTTTCTCCCCATGCATGTTGTTAAGATTTCCAGGTTAATGTGGTTTGGCCTACCTGCATATTTTTACCTTCAACACTACTAACCTGTCCAGCATCATCTCCTAGGGACAAAAACACCTTTTTTTTTTTTTTTGGTGTCCTGCTCCATTGTAGTTCAACTCCCTCCCCCTAAAAAAGTGTATTGCCCTATCAGCGGGATGTGGAGTCTGATAATAATTGGCTCTAGATTTGTTGCCCTAAATACTCTCTATACACTAATTTTTAGAAATGTTAATACCGTGATGTTGCAGAATGTTGTTTTTTTACTAGTGTTTGCAATGTTGTTTCTGTGCCAAAGTGCTAATTATTTTTTTGCTTTTGTCCCCACAGTTTCCCTCCACGCCGCAGGAATGGCAGACTGTGGCTGCCCACTTTGCCCAGCGTTGTGATTTTCCAAACTGCGGAGGGGCAATTGATGGGAAGCACGTCCGCATAGTGCCGCCACCTCTTTCGGGCTCGTACTATTATAACTACAAAGGTTTTCATAGTATCGTGTTGATGGCGGTGGTGTCGGCAGACTACGAATTTTTGCATGTGGACGTGGGGAAGAATGGCCGGCTGTCTGATGGGGGAGTGTTCGCACGAATTTTACAGGCGTCTACAAACTGGTGGTCTTGAACTGCCACCGGATGAAGACAATGTGGAAGGACTTCCGTTTGTTTTTTTAGCGGACGAGGCTTTTGGACTTGGACCTCACCTCATGCGGCCTTTTCCCCAGAGGCCCCCCCCCCCCGGAGAGGAGAGTCTTCAATTTCCGGCTGGCCAGGGCCCGGAGGGTAGTCGAGAATGCCTTTGGGATACTCGCCAGCCGGTTCCGCCTGTTCCAGACAGCGATACATCTGGCGGAATATAAATTTAACTCTGTTATTTTGGCCTGCTGCATATTGCATAATTTTTTACGCAGGCATTCCCAGACGTACCTACCCAACATCGGTGCTGAGGCAGGACTACCCTCAGATACCCTTCCTGGGCTGGACACTGGTCGCGCTGGCTCGGTCACCCAATCTGCTCGTGAGGTACGCGACAAATAAGTTGAGTACTTTATGGGTCGGGGGGCCATAGCTATGCCAGATTAATATTTCTTTATAATTCGGCCCCCAAAATAAAGAAATATTACCAAGAAATAATAAATAATTTGACCATTGGATTTTATACAGTTGTTTGTCATTATTGCTTTTTCTCTTTTTATCTGTCTTCCAGGTTCTGAAACTAGTGCATTTCTTGTGCCCAATTTAGTTAGCAGGTTTTAGTAAATACACACAATTGCACATTCTAGTCACTCTTCTACAAACTGGGTATTGAGGTTAGAAATAAGAAGCCACTGGTGTGTGTGTGTTTTTAAAAGGTTTTTTTATTTCTTTTTTATTTACGAAAATCTTTGTGTTTTCTTAGAAAAATTGGTTTAGAAAGTATTTATTTATTCAAAAAATATTTTGTGGTTTTGACAAACATATATAACAATCGAACTTACAAAGTTCAACCTTTTATTTGGCATAACAAACCCAGACAACATGGTCTTAGGTCACGCCGGAATCCCCCAAAATTTGAGGATGCACACATGCTGTGTGTGTGATGGGCCAAATGGTGATTTTTCACATGAGATCCCATGCGAAATGTTCACATGTGCTATCTGCCATCATGGGTGATCAATGTATGTGCTTTGTGGGTGCAACCCCTTTCTGTCACCTACTTGATAAGTAAGGAAGGGGTTGCACCCACAAAGCACATACAATTGATGTCCTGTGATGGCAGATCGCACATGTGAACACACATTGGGGTTTATTTACTAAACAGTCCAAACTCCAGCTTATTTGTGCATATAAGCCAATCAGCTTCTAAATTAAGCTTAGTCAATTAAGACTTTGCATCCAAACATGGAAGATGATTGTTTTATATGCCAAGTGATGCTGCTTTTGCACCTTATAGCTTTAGTAAATAAACCTGTGTGTGTGTGTGCATCCTCAAATTTTGGGGGATATTAAACGAACATTATACAACATCTTTGAGAGTGGGGTGGTTAGGGGTGAGGGCAGGGGGGGCAGGGGGGGGCATGGGGGGCAGCTGGGGGGGATAGTCTTCTATATACGTCCCAAAATATCGAGCATGTTTTTGAAGTTTTGGTCCATCACCACCATCCTTTCCCTCATATTGGCCAGATCGGTGCTGCACTCCATTATCTGCTGTATTAGGATTTGTGCACTTGCACGAGAAAAAATAGGAGCGACAGATGTGCTAATCCCATCTTCATCCCCTAAAAATGCCAAAGGAAAAACACAACATTGTAAGTAAGTAAGGTGCAGGCCTATCTACATCTCTTTTTCCCTGCAAAGCTGGGGTGTCACTGACCTGTTGTACTGACAAGTTCAACATCTTCTACAACTTCTCCTTCTTCTTCAACTTCTCCTTCCTCTAATAATCCGCCTTCCTCCTCCAATCCGCCTTCCTCCACCAATCCGCCAAATTCCACCAAACCGCCTTCCTCCACCAAATTCCACCAAACCGCCTTCCTCCACCAATCTGCCTTCCTCCACCAATCCGCCTTCCTCCACCAATCCGCCTTCCTCCACCAATCCGCCTTCCTCCTCTCTCCCTTCCTCCTCTCCTTCTTCCTCCTCTCCTTCTTCATCATCCTCCTGCTCAACAATTTTTTCGGGCCGTTTGGGAGACAGTGTGGGCCTCCCTGACTCCTCATAGCGCTGTCCTCTTCTGTCTCCTAAAAACAACAATAAAATAAGGAAAATCATCAGCAAACAGATATTTTTGGAGGGACTAATTTGCAAACATTGCTTAGAAGTGGCGTTCCAATTCTAGTTTTGGCCTTCTTACAGCAAAAACCATGTATTTTTTTTTGGGAGATGACTTCTCCCTAGCTGTGATATAATGAGGCTTTTTGGTGAAGTGACACACATGGCTGGCCTCCTGAATAAGTAGTTTTTGGAGTCCCTTCTCCAAAAGTCAAAATTACTATTTTAGGGGGGGAGACAGGTTCTCAAAATTACAGATGTCAAAACAGGTGCCTATTAGGTTATCTCATCACTGTGTGAATTAATGAATCCTGTTTGCCTTTTGAAATCAACTTAGTTTGCACAAACACATCATATTTTCCACATTGTTTCTAGAAACGATGTTTTTCGCCAAATAGCCACGTCCAGGTGTGATGTTCCTGGACCCGCGGATTGAGGATAAACTATGTGATGGAACGATGTTGACTACGATCGTGGCAAGTCGTCGGATTTATATTAGACAAACATTACTACATTTACAATGCAGGGTTTCAAAAATACAAGGAGGCCAACGAGGCAGATGGCGAAATAGACATGGCAAAACATTTTATCCAAAAATAGGCACTCCAAAGACATTTTAAAGTACTTACTTTTTTCAATGATTTTCTTTATTTTGCGATACGGCTCTGCCTCGCGCAGTTTTAAGTCGGACCAGCGTTTCCGGAGCTGCTCTTTGGACCTGGTGACCCCAAACATCTCATAAAGTTTCCTCGCTGCCTTATCCATAATTTTGGACTTCCTCCGGTTAGGGGTGCTGTATGGGCCATGCTCACCATCATAGTCCTTCCATCGCAGGATGGACACCAACTCCACCATCTCTTGTAGAGACATGTTTGTGGCCTTGTAACATTTTGGCCTGGATCTGGACATTCCGGCCTCTGTCCCTTCCTGATCCCGATCAGAGCCTAATGTGCGCTCGTGTGACATCGCCATATTTTCCAATCCACGTTGCATATGGGCGTGGAAAACAGGAATTGGTACGTCATGGGCGGCGACGAGGGCGGCGTTTCTTGATTGCGTGGGGATATAATGAAAACGACGTGATTACGTAGGTTACGCGGAGATTACTCGAGCGGAAACGAGGAGAGAGAGAGACAAAGGTAAATGAAAACATCGGATCAGATGCCTATAATTTGAACAGCCATTGGGAATGGGGCTTTTCAATGTTGTTTGCACCCTTTTTGTGCTACTGTTATTTATGTATTTTGGGGCCCACCATAAAATTTGGAGAGCCAAGTGCTTGTACACATCACTTCATCAAGATATATGTAGAGAATGCTCTATCCTCTTTATTTGGATTTTAGAGTATGCAGTCACATCATGCAAGTATTGTTGTGTGTTGGTTGGACAGAGATAAGTAGGTAGTGTTTTCTGCCATCAATGCTGAGGGCCATGATAGCTACACATGAACTAGTGCCTTGAGATGATTGCTAGCATTCATATTCATGGTGGATGTGTTCTTAACTACATGCTACAACTTGCAAAATGGGCTCTGAATGACAACTTTTTGGGGGGTACAACAATGCGGCAGAGCTGGCCAGCTATGTAGCAGCAGAAGACACTGTGTTTGTATAATGTTGATGCTCTAAAATGAATGAATGCGCACATATTTTAAGAATGTCAAAGCTGAGCCTTTTTAAAGTTGTGCTTTGTGTTTGATTGTCATTTTCTATTCTAGACATTACTATTGAAGCTACATCTAGGAGCTGAAAAAAAAATGGATTTGCTGAAAGGGAAGGAGGCAACAATGGAACTAATAACCCGATATCGGGATATACCCCTTCTTTGGGACACCAGACACACACATTATTTGGACACTGGAAAGAGAGAGGCAGCACTTGATGAGATTGCTACATACCTGCACACTTGGGTGCCAAGTTGCACAGGCGACATGGTTAAGGAAAAATTTAGTAACCTCAGGAGAAGCTACAGGAATGTATATAAAAAACGGAAATATCCAAAATCAGGATCAGCAGCAGCTAAGACAAAGGAACCCAAGCTCTGGTACTACAAAGAGCTCAGTTTTTTGAATGATGAACTGGATGGCAGGCCTTCGGATTCTACACTACCTTGCAGCCTTCCTCCCAGCGGAACTTCCCCGGATCCTAGGAGCCCTGCAGAATGTGAAGCGGGGCTGGCTGACATGGAGCCAGATCTGGCCATCTTCAGTGAGGTCTAGTATTTAAAAAAATATTTTGGTGCTGCTATTTATTTTGAATTAGTGAGTTGATCTTGTAACCCAAAAACAAACAGGGATGCCAAATGCAGGGGTCAGAAGGACAGTCTGTTTAATTTAAAAAAAATACTAACTAAAACAGTCTAGAGAAAGAAAATGTGTGTGATTGATTGTGCAAAAAACTAAAACATGTTGCCTTTTTTATCCACAGGAAGAAGAGACCAGCCAGGAGGTGGCAGCTCCTGAGGCCCATGTCAGCCAGGCGGAAGGGGGGAGTGGCAGCCAGGAGGAGGCCGGCCCAAGTGAGGTGCAGCAGGTCCCCAGACCCAGGCTGAGCACCATCAGCCAAGTTCCTCCCCTCCAGATGAGGCCACCAGCTGCAAGGAGGCGCAGGAGGGAGGTGCACGATGAAAGCCTTCAGGTCATCCGGGAGGCTGCAGAAATCATGAGGGCCCCCCTCAACCCAACGGAATGCTATAGCGCATTTGTGGCCAATGAGCTGAACCAAGGGGGGGAGGAGCAAAAAAGCCTGGCCAAGGACATTATTAATCAGGTCCTGGCCAGGATGAAAAGGGACGAGCTGACCAGGGACACTGTGCTGTGGGACCCGGCTTGGCCTGCTCCCCATCATCCTCATCCTCCTCCTGCTGCCACATCACCCCCACCTGCAAGGGTCCGTGGACGGACCCGTGGAAGTTTCGCTGGAAGGAAGTCTGCAAAGAAGTCGAGAAGATGATTCCCTGCCATCCAGTTGATTGTCCAAAAAACTGAGCTTGTTGTAGTAGCACAGCTTGGGTTCCTTTGTTCATGTGCTGCTGATCCTGATTTTTGTTATTGACTCCTGAGGTTACTTAATTTTTCCTTAATCATGTTGTAATTCCCAAGTATGCATGTATGTTGCAATCTCATCAAGTGCTGCCGTTCTGGTGATTTCCAATTTTTTTTTGGCCGGAAATAAATGGCTTTTGGATTTACTTTCAAACCTTGTCTATTGTGTTTTATACTGTAGTGAGTAAGCATCAGACATTTGTAAAAGAAAATGTGTCATTTGCAAAGGACACAAACTCCTTGGGGGGGGGACCTTTTCTGTTCGAACTTGGTAAACCCAAAAAGAAGCATAAAATGTAAAAAAAATATATAAATACTCCAAAATAAAGTAAAAAATAAAGGACAAAACAAATAAATTACATAAGTTGAGGAAAAAAAAGGGAAATTTTAATTTTAAAATAAAAATAACATGGTAAAACAAGAAAATATTTTTTTTTGAATGATTCAAAAACCGTTAAATCCAACTGTAAAAAATAAAATAAAAATAATAACAAAAAATGATACGCTCAACATGAAGTCCAAATAGACATAATAAAAATGTGCAGAACAGAAACAAATGTGGGGACATCTGGCTAGCAAACTGTGTCAAATTGAAAAAAAAATAATGAAAATGCAAGCTAGCAGTATGTGACATCTGGACAAAATTGCATTAGCAAGACAACGGCTTGCTTCTAGCAAGAGAAGAAAGAACAAAAAAACGATATAAACGGAACACTATATAGAGAGTTTAGGTGACGAATGTGCCAGGTCCCAAACAAACGCAAGTTTTACCTGAACGAGTGCTCCCGTCCCATCGTTTTGACTGAGCATGCGCGGGTTTTTGGTCCGAGGCTTTTGTGTACTAACGAGCGGACATATCCGACGGACATGTGTCCGGCGGAAAAATTTCACAGCATGCTTTGAAATTTTTCCGCTGGAAAAATCCGGCCAAAACGGTCCGTTTGCCCATACAGACGACCGGATTTTTCGGATGAAATGGTCCGTCGGACCAGTTTCAGCGGATTTATTCCCTCGTGTGTACAAGGCCTTAGAGGCACCTCTTTTCTTTTTTATACTCAGTTCATTGTAACGTGACGCTACTTGTATATCAAGACATCGCTTGTTTATCAAGTAAAAATGTATGTTAAAAAAATTAGCATTCAAACCAAGTTACTCTCGATCCAAGATTTTACTGTACTGTATTTACCATAATGGCAACAGTGGGTCAGTGTTTAGGGCTTTAGGACAAATAGTGGGCCAGTTCCTAGGGCAGCAGAATCAGCAGTAGGCCAGTGCCTAATTCAGCAGGATCAACAACGGGCCAGTTCCTAGGGCAGTAGGATCAAGAGTAGGCCCATGCCTAGGGCAATAGGATCAACATTGGGCCAGTGCCTAGGGCAGTTGGATCAACAGTAGGCCAGTGCCTAGAGCAATGCGATCAACGATGGGCCACTGCCTAAGGAAGTAGGATCAACAGTGGGCCATGCCTAGGGCAGTAGTATCAACAGTAGGGGTGCAACGGATCACGGTTGATCTGTGATCCAAACGGGTCACCCCCTACGGATCGGATCGCTATGCGATCCGTGGACTACCGCCGCGGGCATAGCATTAGGAAAGGCCACGGCTTCGGCCTAGCTCCGGAGCCGCGGCCATCTTGGCTCACCCGGCGGCGGCCCCTCCTCTCTGTTTACACCCACAGAGGAGGAGAAGACCGTGCTTAAGGGACACACACGCCGCTATCTGATCTGAGGTCTGCACGGGGGGGGGGGGCTCACTGTTTGCGCCTGTTCTACGGAGGGGGGAGGAGGAGGTCACTGTCTGCCTGTACTTTGGTGGGAAGGGGGTCACTGTGTGCCTGTACTATGGTGGGAAGGGGGTCACTGTGTGCCTGCACTATGGTGGGAAGGGTCACTGTGTGCCTGTACTATGGTGGGAAGGGTCACTGTGTGCCTGTACTATGGTGGGAAGGGTCACTGTGTGCCTGTACTATGGTGGGAAGGGGGTCACTGTGTGCCTGTACTATGGTGGGAAGGATCACTGTGTGCCTGTACTACTTGGGCTAGGGCCTAGGACAGTAGGATCAACAGTGGGCCAGTGCCTAAGGTAGTAAGATCAACAGTGGGCCAGTGGCTAGGGCAGTTGGATCAAAAGTAGGCCAGTGCCTAGAGCAATAGGATCAACAATGGACCAGTGCCTAAGGAAGAAGGCCCAATAGTGGGCCAGTGCCCCGGGCAGTAGGATCAACAGTGGATCAGTGCCTAGGGCAGTAGGATCAACAGTGGGCCAGTCCCCCGGGCAGTAGGATCAATAGTGGATCAGTTCCTAGGACAGTAGGATCAACAGTGGGCCAGTGCCTAGGGCAGTTGGATCAAAAGTAGGTCAGTGCCTAGAGCAATAGGATTAACAATAGACCAGTGCCTAAGGAAGAAGTATCAACAGTGGGCCAGTGCCCCGGGCAGTAGGATCAACAGTGGATCAGTGCCTAGGGCAGTAGGATCAACAGTGGGCCAGTGCCCAAGGTAATAGGATCAACAATGGGCCAGTCCCTAGGGCAATAGGATCAACAGCAGGCTAGTGCCTAGGGAAATAGGATCAACAGTGGGCCAGTGCCTAGGGAAGTTGGATCAACAGTAGGTCAGTGCCTAAGGCAGGATCAATGGTGAGCCAGTGCCTAAGGCAGTAGGATCAACGGTGGTCCAGTGCCTACGGCAGTAGGATCAAAGGGACTAACACCAATGATCAAAATTGTAATATAACGTTTCCCTTATTTTGTTTATTTCTTCTCCCCATCTCTGGACATTCACAGTAGGGATGCAGGTAATGGTGAAACAAGTTAGATGGCTTTTTATAGTTCATAAAAATGTAAATCATATCTTGTTTACAATGGTCTGTACAGTTTAAAGGTATTTCAGATTCCCTGACTCAGAGGTCTGAAGTAAGCAATAGCAATCAAGCAACCAGTGACAGGACAAGGTGTTCTGGCATCCAAGGCAAGCATGTAAAACTGCAACCTCCCCCATAAGATTTACATTTTTTTGCTTTATAAAAGATAAATACAAACTTAAAATACATAGGACTTGTTTACACCATGCAGTGCAGTGTTCATAACGATGCATATAAATAGGAAAAGAAAATTGCGCTAACCAAAAATAAATATGATATTGATATCAAAATAGCAAAGGCAGCAGTAAGCGTGTAAACCACAATAACATAGAAAAAGAGAAAAACTGCGCCAATAAAAAACATAAATAACAAAAAAGTCCTTATGAATACAATGTATTAAAGTCCAAGAAAGTGCTTGAAGATAAACAACACCCAAGTGCGTAGTATAATCCAGTGAACCACCACCATATGGACAGAGGCTTACCAGCAGGTAGTGGGATATTGGCATATATCAACTCCACAGCCGTTCACAGGATAGAGGCAGATGACAATAGATGGAATCCAGAATCAGCAGATAATAAGATACCAGCGTACATCCACTTAACAGCCGTTCAAAGGATAAGGCAGATGGCAATGGATGGAATCCAGAATGTAATCTCATAGAAGGTCCTCAATACAGGTGCAGGTATTGCCAAACATAATGAAAAAAACGAAGGGACCGCACATAGTGTAAAACCATCAGGATTGATTTAATATCGAATAATAAAAACTACTTACAAACGAAAGTGAAAGTTCGATCATAAAACGAATGCCGGCCGGCAACAAGAGCCCTTCCTTGTAACGTCGAACGCGGTGGCGTCACTGCACGCCAATTACCCAGACGCGTTTAGTCACAGAATGACGTTTTCAATGGGGATCCCTGCACCTGTATTGAGGACCTTCTATGAGATTACATTCTGGATTCCATCCATTGCCATCTGCCTTATCCTTTGAACGGCTGTTAAGTGGATGTACGCTGGTATCTTATTATCTGCTGATTCTGGATTCCATCTATTGTCATCTGCCTCTATCCTGTGAACGGCTGTGGAGTTGATATATGCTAGACATGTGCACAGAAAAAAAAATCGTTTTTTTTTGTTCCGTTTCGTATGGTCCCGCCTGTTCGTTTCCGTTCGTTTTTCGTAAGACGCCCGTTTTCCCGTTCGTTCCCGTTCGTTTGTCGTACGACGTGATTTTTTCGTATTCCGATCGTTTCGTATTTCCGTTACCGTTTTATTTTCGTACATGCGGGATGATTCGTTATTCTGTTTAATTCATGTTCGTTTCTTGTTAGACAATAATTATCGTGAATTTTCGTCAATTTGCATTCTGTGTATCTTGAATGCTTTTCTTTTGTTAGTGTCAGTTGTATGTTCATTGTTCAATGACATCTATAACAAAAGAATTTCATTATGTATATTGAATGAATTCCTGTCTGTTATAGGTGTCATATCAACATACGAAAATAACAAAAGAAACGTGTTCAAATGCAAATCTTTTGTTTATGTTTTTTTTAATGGCCAGAGAGTTAGGCTGGCCATACATGATACAATTTTCTGTGCAATTTTCTTTAGATTTACCTTCAACTATGTAGTGCAAGGGCCTGCCTGATTGCATACAATTGAAAGTGTTGTTTAGTTTGACCTCATATATGGTTTTTGGTAAATCTAAAAGAAAATTGTACAAGAAAATTGAACATGTATGGCCAGCCTCAGTGACTGAAAGCAGCTTCTCTTTTGTGCAGAATAGTGAGTACACTTGTACAGTATTGTATTGTATGTAATACTATTGTTAAGCCCCATACACTTGGTCAGACTATTTTAACAACAAACATCAAAACGATCGTTTTCCGATTGTTCTCAGAAAATTCGTTCGTTTTTAAACTGCATCAGAAAACCATTTTTGGGTTCAGAAGTCTGGCCAACTGATCTCCCTTCAGATGAAAATCCACAGAAAAGTTTATTAGGCTTTACTGTACAAGTGTACTCACTATTCTGCACAAAAGAGAAGCTGCTTTCAGTCACTGAGGCTGGCCATACATGTTCAATTTTCTTGTACAATTTTCTTTTAGATTTACCAAAAACCATATATGAGGTCAAACTAAACAACACTTTCAATTATATGCAATCAGGCAGGCCCTTGCACTACATAGTTGAAGGTCAATCTAAAGAAAATTGCACAGAAAATTGTATCATGTATGGCCAGCCTAACTCTCTGGCCATTAAAAAAAAACATAAACAAAAGATTTGCATTTGAACACGTTTCTTTTGTTATTTTCGTATGTTGATATGACACCTATAACAAAAAAATTGCCTTCAGTATTTTGAATACACAGAAAAAAGAAAAAGGAATTCATTCAATATACATAATGAAATTCGTTTGTTATAGATGTCATTGAACAATGAACATACAACTGAAAACGAACACAAAACGGATTCAAACAAAATACACAATGCAAACCTCTTGATACAGATTTAATTTTCGTTATTTTGCCATTTTCGTTTTGTCGTTTTTTCCCGTCGGATCGTTCGTAATTGCGGTCGTTCGTTATGCGGCTAATCCGTTATCCCGTCGTTTTCGTATTTTGGTGCTTTAATATTTTCGTATGTACACATTATCCCGCGGGTACGAAAATGAACATTTTCGTACGAAAATGACATTCGTACGAACGGGAATGCACATATCTAATATATGCCAATATCCCACTACCTGCTGGTAAGCCTCTGTCCATATGGTGGTGGTTCACTGCATTATACTACGCACTTGGGTGTTGTTTATCTTCAAGCACTTTCTTGGACTTTAATACATTGTATTCATAAGGACTTTTTTGTTGTTTATGTTTTTTATTGGCGCAGTTTTTCTCTTTTTATATGATGCATATAATGTGTGTGCTGCTGTGAGGTGTGAATGTGTGTTGCTGTGCCTTGCAGAGTGTTGTTATTATTAAAATGCTTATTATTTAAAAAAAATTCCTTCTGTGCTGTAAAAATAGAACATATCTTATTTTATTCTCAGCACACCCCTAATGCAGCCAGTTGGTCAGTTGGTGTGAACTGAAGCCATAGACATAAGGAAAAAATTGCGACTGCTTTAGGCAACACAGCTCAACAGGGCAGGTTTGAATGAGCACTTATGCCGCGTACACACGATCACTTTTTGTGATGAAAAAAAACGACATTTTAAAAAACGTCATTTAAAATGATCGTGTGTGGGCAAAACGTCGTTTTATGTCTTCAAAAAAATGACCAAAAAAAAATTCCAACATGCTTGATTTTTTTGGGTCGTTTTTTAAAATGTCGTTTTTTGTGTCATAAAAATTGATGGTGTGTGGGCAAAACGTTGTTTAAAACAACGTTTTTAAACCCGCGCATGCTTAGAAGCAAGTTATGAGATGGGAGCTTCAATGGAACAGAGTGCCGTCAAAAGTGTCTTACGTAACCGCGCTTTGCAAGAGCATTGTGGAAAAACGATGGTGTGTATGCAATGTCGTTTTTGAAAATGAAGTTTGAAAAACGTCGTTTTGTTTCGTCAGATAAAATGACGTTTTTTTTCATCACAAAAAGTGATCGTGTGTACGTGGCATTACATGCTAATGGTAAACAAAAGGAAAAGGAGATGAAGGAGTTAAAAAAATAAAAATATTCGGGTTAACTCAAAATTTTATTTATATATATCTATAACCCAGTGTTCGGCATTCACCCGCTCTCCCACGTGAGGTTGCTGTCCTTACAGTCAAAGGCCTCCTTAGTTTCAAGGGATGCTGGACAGCGAAGGGATGTGCAGGTAATGGCGAGCAGGGGAAAAGGATAGTGGGATGAGAGGGGGAGCAGAGTAATAGGAAAAAGGGGAGTACTGTTGTAAGATAATAATGGGGCGGTGACAGCCCTACCGTGGTTCACATCTTTCCTAGAAAATCGAACACAGACTGTGAAACTAGGAGGCTTCACGTCAGAAATACGGACCATTACATAAGGAGTCCCTCAAGGATCTCCCCTTTCCCCGGTACTCTTCAACATCTACATCTGCCCACTCCTTCAAATCATCAGCAAACAGGACCTGCGCTACCACTCTTATGCTGACGACACACAACTTTATTTTCGAATCACCAACAAAGAACACCAATATCAGGAACTAGGAAAATGCCTCACTCTGATCGATAATTGGATGACTGAAAGCTCACTCAAACTCAATGGATCGGATATCGAATTCTAGGACCACATGGACACCACCCACCATCCTTGGACAAACCATCAACCCAAGCAACAAAGTCAAAAGCCTCGGAGTGATCTTTGACTCAGACATGACAGTGGACGCACAAATAGGAGCAGTAGTCAGCGGCTCTCACCATCTTCTCGGCATGCTACGTAGACTCATCCCCTTCAGAGGATACAGCAGTAGTGGTTGGAACAATCATCAATTCCCGACTGGACTACGCCAACTCCCTCTACTTAGGACTACCAAAACACCAGATTTTGCATCTTCAAGTCATCCAGAAAACGGCAGCCAGACTGGTAACAGGTAAAAAAACGTGGGAATCTATCGCTCCGGTCTTGAGGTCCCTCCACTAGCTAGCCGAAAAGGATCGGATCACATTCAATACACTCTGCCTCACCCACAAATGCAAACAGGGAAACGCACCTCAATACTTAAGCGAGAAAATTAAACCCTACGTCACCAATCATGTGCTCCGGTCAACCAACCAAAACCTTCTCCAAATTCCCAAATCCCGCTACAAATCGAAGGAGGACATAGATTTGCAGTCCAAGGACCTCGGCTATGGAATGCTCTACCCACGACCGTCCGCATGGAAGAAAACCATCAGGCTATTAGGAAAAAAAATAAAAAGACCCACCTCTTCTGAAGGATCAGCACGACAATGGATGCAAAGCGCCTTAAGGCGATTCAGTTCGCATTTGTTAGCACTATACAAGTTATTCACTCACTCACTCACTCACTCACTCACTCACTCACTCACTCACTCAGGAGAGAGGCCCCATAGTATGATATGGTGCCCTTGGTGCAAAGCTGTAGAGGGGTCCTACTTTATAGTCATACAAGATGGGGTCTCACAGTGTAATGAAGGGGGTGAGCCCCTACAGAACACATACCAACACAGGTTCTCTCCCCTCCTCAAGTGTCTCTCTCCTTTGAATAATTTAAATGCCAAGGGATAGAACTCCTCCAGGCTGAACCCCCAGTACTGGTCCGTATTGAGAATATTACAGTGAGGAGATGTCTGTGGATATTACAGTGGGGGAGATTGTGGATATTACAGTGAGGAGATGTCTGTGGATATTACAGTGGGGGAGATGTCTGTGGATATTACAGTGGGGAGATGTCTGTGGATATTACAGTGAGGAGATGTCTGTGGATATTACAGTGGGGGAGATGTCTGTGGATATTACAGTGGGGGAGATGTCTGTGGATATTACAGTGAGGAGATGTCTGTGGATATTACAGTGAGGAGATATCTGTGGATATTACAGTGGGGAGATGTCTGTGGATATTACAGTGAGGAGATGTCTGTGGATATTACAGTGAGGAGATGTCTGTGGATATTACAGTGAGGGAGATATCTGTGGATATTACAATGAGGAGATGTCTGTGGATATTACAGTGGGGGAGATTGTGGATATTACAGTGAGGAGATGGCTGTGGATATTACAGTGGGGGAGATGTCTGTGGATATTACAGTGGGGGGAGATGTCTGTGGATATTACAGTGAAGGAGATATCTGTGGATATTACAGTGGGGAGATGTCTGTGGATATTACAGTGAGGAGATGTCTGTGGATATTACAGTGAGGAGATATCTGTGGATATTACAGTGGGGAGATGTCTGTGGATATTACAGTGAGGAGATGTCTGTGGATATTACAGTGAGGAGATGTCTGTGGATATTACAGTGGGGGAGATTGTGGATATTACAGTGAGGAGATGTCTGTGGATATTACAGTGGGGGAGATGTCTGTGGATATTACAGTGGGGGAGATGTCTGTGGATATTACAGTGAGGAGATGTCTGTGGATATTACAGTGGGGGAGATGTCTGTGGATATTACAGTGAGGAGATGTCTGTGGATATTACAGTGGGGGAGATGTCTGTGGATATTACAGTGAGGAGATGTCTGTGGATATTACAGTGAGGAGATGTCTGTGGATATTACAGTGAGGAGATGTCTGTGGATATTACAGTGAGGAGATGTCTGTGGATATTACAGTGGGGGAGATGTCTGTGGATATTACAGTGGGGGAGATGTCTGTGGATATTACAGTGAGGAGATGTCTGTGGATATTACAGTGAGGAGATGTCTGTGGATATTACAGTGGGGGAGATTGTGGATATTACAGTGAGGAGATGTCTGTGGATATTACAGTGAGGAGATGGCTGTGGATATTACAGTGAGGAGATGTCTGTGGATATTACAGTGGGGGAGATGTCTGTGGATATTACAGTGGGGGAGATGTCTGTGGATATTACAGTGAGGAGATGTCTGTGGATATTACAGTGAGGAGATGTCTGTGGATATTACAGTGAGGAGATGTCTGTGGATATTACAGTGGGGGAGATGTCTGTGGATATTACAGTGGGGGAGATGTCTGTGGATATTACAGTGAGGAGATGTCTGTGGATATTACAGTGGGGGAGATTGTGGATATTACAGTGAGGAGATGTCTGTGGATATTACAGTGAAGGAGATATCTGTGGATATTACAGTGGGGAGATGTCTGTGGATATTACAGTGAGGAGATGTCTGTGGATATTACAGTGAGGAGATATCTGTGGATATTACAGTGGGGAGATGTCTGTGGATATTACAGTGAGGAGATGTCTGTGGATATTACAGTGGGGGAGATTGTGGATATTACAGTGAGGAGATGTCTGTGGATATTACAGTAGGGGAGATGTCTGTGTATATTACAGTGGGGGAGATGTCTGTGGATATTACAGTGGGGGAGATGTCTGTGGGTATTACAGTGGGGGAGATGTCTGTGGATATTACAGTGGGGAAGATGTCTGTGGATATTACAGTGAGGGAGATGTCTGTGGATATTACAGTGAGGGTGATTGTGGATATTACAGTGGGGGAGATGTCTGTGGATATTACAGTGAGGAGATGTCTGTGGATATTACAGTGAGGGAGATATCTGTGGATATTACAGTGGGGAGATGTCTGTGGATATTACAGTGAGGAGATGTCTGTGGATATTACAGTGGGGGAGATTGTGGATATTACAGTGAGGAGATGTCTGTGGATATTACAGTGGGGGAGATTAAGGGGTTAAAACATGAACTCACTGATCTGGCCATGTTGTTTGGCAGAGTTGTCTAGTAAAATGTTCAATCCATGTGAGTGATTACTGGGGAAGGGGTGACTGATGAACATAATGCTCCTAGATTGCACCTCTCAGGCTCAGCCCACATGATTAGAGCTCAAAAACTTTTTATACAGAAGCTTTTTTTTTTTTGTTCTAATGTACACATAGGGGTTATTTACGAAAGGCAAATCCACTTTGCACTACAAGTGCAACGTGCACTTGAAATTGCACTGAAAGTGCACTTGGAAGTGCTGTCGCTGTAAATCTGAGGGGTAGATCTGAAATGAGGGGAAGCTTTTATCATGCAATCATGTGCAAGCTAAAATGCTGTTTTTTATTTTCCTTGCATGTCCCTCTCAGATCTACAGCAACTGCACTTCCAAGTGCACTTTCAGTGCAATATCAAGTGCACTTTGCATTTGCCTTTCGTAAATAACCCACATAGAGTGATAACATTTAAAAATTCAATTAACCACTAGCTACCCGCCCACCGTCAAATGACGGCGGGCGGGTAACTCTCTGTTCCTGACAGCACGTCATATGACGTGATGTCATTGAAATCTGCTAGGGGCGCGCGTCGCTGAGAACTGAGAGCACCGTGCGTGCGTGCCGCGATGGCCGCCAGGCACACGCGATTGCCGACAATTGAGCTGGGACGTGCAGCTCTGTGTGTAAACACAGAGCTGCATGTCCCTGTCAGAGAGAGAGGAGACCGATTGTGTCCCTTGTACATAGGGACACAATCGGTCACCTCCCCCAGTCACCCCCCCTCCCCCTACAGTTAGAACACACCTAGTATACACATTTAACCCCTTCCCCGCCCCCTAGTGGTTAACCCCTTCCCTGCCAGTTACATTTATAAAGTTATCAATGCATATTTATAGCATTGTTCACTGTATAAATGTAAATGGTCCCAAAAATGTGTCAAAAATGTCCGATGTGTCCGCTATAATGTCCCAATCCGAAAAAATAATCGCAGATCATCGCCATTCGTAGTAAAAAAAAAAAAAAAAATCATAAATATGTCCCCTATTTTGTAGGCAATATAACTTTTGCGCAAACCAGTCACTATACGGTTATTGCGATTTTTTTTTTTTTACCAAAAATATGTAGAACAATACGTATCGGCCTAAACTGAGATAAAAAATGTTTTTTTTTTTTTTTTTAATTGAATATTTATTATAGCAAAAAGCAAAAAAATATTGTGTCTTTTTTCAAAATTGACGCTCTTTTTTTGTTTATAGCACAAAAAATAAAAACCGCATGGGCGATCAAATACCACCAAAAGAAAGCTCTATTTGTGGGGAAAAAAGGACGTCAATTTTGTTTGGGAGCCACGTCGCACGACCGTGCAATTGTCCGTTAAAGCGACGCAGTGTCGGAAGCTAAAATTTTGTCTGGGCAGGAAGGGGGTGTAGGTGCACAGTAGGCAAGTGGTTAAAGAGGAAGACAAAGTATGACCAAGAAATTAAACGCCCCCCAAATTCTAGTGAGTATGACCTTAAAAAATGCAATGAAATTAAATATCCAAACATAATATTCAAGTCATCCTCCCCAGAATTTCTCCTTATATTCTTCTTCTAATTTTTTTGTGTGTAGGAATTTCAGATTGAATCCGAGCAGAGAAGTTAAGAGGATGCTCAGAGCCACCAGCACATTGGAGTTAGACCCTCACTATGATGCAGGCTCTGGGAGTACATACACTTAAGCAACTCCCCTATGAATAGTGGGGTTGGTAACTTTTGGGGGCACTTCAAGAAGTCCCTTAGATTGCTTTGTTAGTAGAAGCTGATAGCTAGATAGTCTAAAGAAGAGTACCAATAATTGGGCTGGTAGAAGCCAGTGTCATATGCAGCAGGATGGCATTGGTGCCTAGGGTGAGATGGTAGTGTTATAGAGAAGTAGAGCCACAATTCTTTGTTATGGGTATCCATCAAATTTGAAAACCAGAACAAGAGTATACACATGTTTTTTTTTTTACGAAAGGCAAGTTCACTTTGTACTACAAGTGCAAAGTGCACTTGAAATTGCACTGAAAGTGCACTTGGAAGTGCAGTCGCTGTAGATACGGGTGGTAGATCTGAAATGAGGGGAAGCTCTGCTGATTTTATTATCCAATCATGTGCAAGCTAAAATGCTGTTTTTTATTTTCCTTGCATGTCCCCCTCAGATCTACAGCGACTGCACTTCCAAGTGCACTTTCAGTGCAAAGTAAATTTGCCTTGTCAGGACGTACTTAACTCTGTCAAGAAAGAAGTATTGGGTGTAGTATTGCTGGCCTCCTTCTCAGAATTATGGTTGCCTGGCCTTGTCTTGCTCCAATGCATTGCAACATTAATTCTGTATATGAGCATTAGAAATCCAAATCTAATTGCTTTTTTCAAATCTGTTGCTCACTCAGAGCATTGAAGCCTATGTGTGATCATAAAAGCCAGGCAACTGGTATTCTCAGTTGGGGGCCAGCAATAGCAGCCTCCATACTTCTTTAATGACTGAGTCCTAAAGCAATGAGTTTAAAATGGTTCTGAACTTCCTAAGGGTCCTTGCACCTATTCATACCCCCCCCCCCCCCCTCATTAGCCATCATGTTTTTTTTGTTTTTTTACATAGAAATAAACATACTGTGTAAAAAGTAAAACAAATAAAAATAAAATGAAATTATCTAAACTAAGTGAAATAGACCCTTCCCTAAAATATACACCCTAAATAAAGAAATCAGAAGTAGATGGATTTTCTTTTTCAAACAGATTTTACCTTAACAGGTGAACTGCTTTAACAATTTTTTTTTTTCAACTGCAAATTAGGGAATTTTACTAGAAACTATTTTGCAAAATGCCTCTGATTTTCTCTACGTGTGAACCCTGGAGGGCAGTTAGTAGTTTGGGAGTACCAAGAATAGAGGAAGCTGAGAAGAAAATATGCACAGAAAGAAGAAGAAAGACTTAGCGTGACAATCAGAAACCATCTGGCTGGATGAGAGCTCTCGTTGTTATTTATATCATGTTCCTTGTTACAAAAGCACATAAATAACTTATTATTATATAATATTATATATTATAGATAACTTATGAAAAATTTAACTCTCAAACAAATGGCTACAAAAAGGTCTCCTAAGATATCCCCCAACAAGGGCTGTATTTCTGTTTCATGCCTTGTACACACGATCAGTTTTCCCGGCGGTAAAAAGTCAGCCGGAAAAACCGAGAACCTGCTCAGTAGATTTTTCCCCTACACACGGCTGGGTTTCCCGACAGGAAAACTGCAATGAGAGCTTTGGTCGGGAAACCCGGCCGTGTGTATGCTCCACCGCAGGTTTTCCCCATAGGGAAACTGCCGGCTTAAAAACCGCTTGGAAACCCGACAGGGAAAAAAAGAGAACATGCTCTCTTTCTTCCGACGGATTCCCGGCAGTTTTCCTGCCAGAAAAAACGGTTGTGTGTACGAGGCATAACCGTATTGGCTTTTGAATTTTAAAGTTTCAACATGATATAAAATAACATGCTTGATACAGTCTTCTTTTCTGACACGAGGCTCAATTCACAAAGCTATCACTCCAGGATAAGGTTCCTAGTATAAAAAAATGACAGTTATTTTCAGCTGAGTCTGATAAGATTTGAAAATTACATTAAGTCCCATGACTGAAAGCAAAGATTCCTATCCTTGTGTTCCAGCTTTGTGAATTGCGTCCATTGCATCAGAAAAGCACAAGTTATAAAAAGCACAATCTAGATATTTGCATTTTGATAGCTCATTGTAATCTTCAAATAACAGACAGTGTATTGTATTATGTTAGGTAAATTTCACTGTAGTTGAAGTGCATTTCAATAAAATATACCATACTTTCCATTGTCATATGAGTAAACCGTGTGATAGATTACCTACTTAGATGGTTGGTTACATCCAGAGCATACAGCAGAGATAAGAGACAAAGATAAAAGTGCCATGGCAAAGAGAAAGATAAAAGAAGAATAAAGATAAGATTAAAAAGGTAGAGTTTGAAAATCTAGAAAAAAAACTCAACCCCCGGGGAGAGATGACAAGTGTAGAATTGCCTGGGGACTGGTAATGAAAGTTCTTCATGAAAGTGAAACCCTTCTAATTTCTGGTATATTCACAGATAACATATGGAATTTCAGTAAAGGCAATTTACTAGCAGATCGTAGCGCAACTGAAAATTATTCTTTGTGGTAGTCTGCCCTAGAAAACATAGAAAATCAGCATGGAAACTTGTTAGTAGCCATGCAAAATTTAAATGGCAAACTTGGGTGTGACAGTTGTTGAAATAAGCACCCTAGTCAGACATTAAATGTTGCCTATAATTGTCTACCCGTTGAGTAACTCAAAGTTTCATTGTGACATTGATCTTTTTTTCAAGTGGCTCTCCTTCTAACTGTACTTTCGTGATTGCTATTGTTTTTATGTGCTGAATGGCTTTTGATGTAAGCCTGCTGTGTTTTTTTCCTTGGGTCTGCAGAATGCTCACTGATATTTTCAAAAAGAGTAAACAAAAGAAATATAGTCTGCACTTCCAACCTAGCACCAAATGCCTAGCAGCTGCATGACTTAAAAAACTAAAAACTAAAGGCTAGAAGACTAAAAAAAAAACAGACTTTAAGAGAAACTCCACTTTCGTGGTGAAAAAAATAGCAAATAATACAAAAAAATAATATAGTGTGTAAAATTGCGATACAAGTCATATTGTAATTGAATGCTATTAAAAATTTAAAGGGGCTGCGACAACACTGGATCTCTTTCACACATCTGGTGGGAATGCCCGTCTGTCCAAAATTACTGGGAGAAAGTGATGAAGCTAATCTTCTCTTTGTGTGATATAACCATTTCTATGTACCCACTTGATCTGCTCCTGGGACTCTCAATTCCCACCTGGCCTAGTCATCTACAAACGCTGGTGACACATGTCCTAATAGCAGGGCGACTGGCGACTGGCGATTGCAAAAAATGGAAATCAAACCACCCACCACTACTAAAAAACGCCATCCAACTACTTGACTCACATTTCCTAATGAAATTCTCATTTGCCAAAGCCAAAATATCCACAAAACGATTTACCAAAAACTGGGAAATATGGATTGCTGACAATAGAAGGGCACCCTTGTGTTAGATAACACATACTGGACCTATCTACCCCACCTAGTACCGTCGGACCAAATATGGCTCCTACACCTACTTCTCAAACCGGCCCACATTCCCACCTATCCTCACTTAGGAAAAAGAGGGGTGTACTGTGCTAATTCGATAAACAGTAAAGCGGCAACTAAAATGTTATACAACACTAATAATAATGGTCAAAGGAAGAGCTGTGCTGTTGTAAGCTAAAATGTGACCCTAGTGATAATGAAGTGCTAGATAAATATCAATTTAAATTATGAAACACTGACTGAGTGAAAAAAAATTATATCTGTAAATAGGTCTGTGAGACCTCAATAGGATAACAAGAAGGGGTTAATTCCTAAATTAGGGAGAAACCTGAGAATTATCAAGTGAATACATAGCAGTCCGTGTGAACAAACCAAAAAAACCCCTTAGGAATACCATTAACAAAGCGTCAAAGGTAAAAAATTTGAATATAATACAAATTAATTCAGAGTGTCCATATAAACTTAAATATCCTCAGTGTTCAACAAATCCAATAGTCCAGGGAAATGTGCTGACAGGATAGTGCCTCCACCAAACAATAACACTGCCGCTTACCAGATGGACGTGATCTCTAATTATAGGAGATCAATATGCGCATATGGTTGATATCCCAGCCTGGGGTCTCTATTGGTAGCAAAAATCCCTCAGTGTGGTTCAATATTGCATAGAAGATGACTCACAATGAGGCTGTGTCATCTATTGTATGTATTTAAGCGGCGAATTAGAACGCCGCCCGTATCCCATGACCACGTCTGGGTGCAACAACGTTCTGACGTCACCACATTGTGCGCCAGACCCGGAAGATACGGACTTCTGAATCGAAGATCCAGCCAGCTTGATTGTATTTTATATGTCATATCTCACTTCTTCGATGTAAGTGTGCATTTTTTGTTACTTATTCATTTTTTAAAGGTTTTACCCTATGCTAGTCCCTTCCTTTTTTTTATGTGGTGCATCCTGGATTGCTACATTGTTTGAGACATCTTCTATGCAATATTGAACCACACTGAGGGATTTTTTGCTACCAATAGAGACCCCAGGCTGGGATATCAACCATATGTGCATATTAATCTCCTATAATTAGAGATCACATCCATCTGGTAAGCGGCAGTGTTATTGTTTGATGGAGGCACTATCCTGTCAGCACTTTTTCCTGGACTATTGGATTTATTGAACACTGGGGATATTTAAGTTTATATGGACACTCTGCATACATTTTTATTATATTCACGTTTTTTGCCTTTGACGCTTTGCTAATGGCATTCCTAAGGTTTTTTTTTTGGTTTGTTCACACGGACTGCTATTTATTCACTTGATAATTCTCAGGTTTCTACCTAATTTAGCAATTAACCCCTTCTTGTTATCCTATTGAGGTCTCACAGACCTATTTACAGATATCATTTTTTTTCACTCAGTCGGTGTTTCATAATTTTAATTGATATTTATCTAGCACTTCACTATCCTCACTTAGGACCTGTACCATCCCTTCCCCCTCACACGAATACCTTCAAAAGGACCCTCTGCGATACTCAAAAGATTTCAACTAACTAACCTACTATTTGTTACCCTCTGCCCACTGTTTAACACGCTCATCATAGTGTTATTTTATGCCTATATGCATGCTTGATTTAAGCCGTTTGTTTTCTTTTGACATTTTGAGCTTTGAAGTAATTTGAAGAAGCTACGTGTTATTATTCCTCCACTTTATGTTTCTTTTCACCTTTTATGTACGCACACCCTATGCCCAATTGGCAATGTTTTTGTATTAACTCCTTTTTATTTTGTTAAACATAATAAACACTTTAACCACTTAAGACCCGGACCTTTAGGCAGCTAAAGGACCTGGCTAGTTTTTGCGATTCAGCACTGCATCGCTTTAACTGACAATTGCGCGGTCGTGTGACGTGGCTCCCAAACAAACGCTGTGGTGATTCTTGTGGACCCATTTCCCTTTTTTTTAAATAAAGAAATAAAAAAATAAAAAGTTGCGGAGGCGTAACATAAATAGGATACCTTACGCCCGCACAAAGATCCTACGTGAATCTAGCCCTTTCTTTTTAATTAAAAATAACAGGTCATACTTACCTGCTCTGTGTAATGGTTTTGCACAGGGCAGCCCTGATCCTCCTCTTCTCAGGTCCCTCTTCAATGCTCCTGGAACATCCCTCCTGTTGAGTGCCCCCAGAGCAAGCAGGTTGCTATGGGGGCACCCAAACCGAGTCACAGCTCTCTGTGTCCATTCAGACATGGAGCTGCGGCCCAGCCCCACCCCCTTTCTCTCCTCATTGGCTGACTGACTTTGATTGACAGCAGCGGAAGCCAATTGCGCCATGCTGCTGTCTCAGCCAATGAGGAGGGGAGTCCCATACGGCCGAGACATTCCTGCAACATCGCTGGATCAAGATGGGGTTCAGGTAAGTATTAGGGGGGCTGAGGGGGGCTGCTGCACACAGAAGGCATTTTATCTTAATGTATAGAATGCATTAGGATAAAAAAAAAACTTCTGCCTTTACAACCACTTTAAGTTAATAAAATGGTGAAAGGCTGCAGGATGTATTTTGCCACAGGTTCCATAGATCTTTTAATACAGGTCATACACAGTTTGTATTTTGGCCAGCTCAGCAGGAACTGGCCAATATTTGAATCATGTATGGGCAGGCTGAATGTACCAAGTTGATCGATCCATCAACTGTCAGATTTTACTTGCGATTATTGCTAGTGGCTGGCGGGACAGCTTCCCCGCCTCAAAACCTGTGGTTTCAGGAAAAAATAATTGGCCAGCCTAGCCAATCATCTAATTCAAACCTTCTCAGAGTGACAAATCATTTCTTCTGCAGCTGTCCACAATTCAGCTTTAAAAGGACATGATGAAGAAATGAAGTAACTTCTTCATAACAGAGAAAGGTGAATTGAGTACAGTGGTCTGAGAATCTGAGAAGATGAAGACTTGAAGGACATGATTTGTTAACCTATAGGAGTTCAACATTGCTTGAAACATCCAACTTATCTTTACAATGACAGTCTCTCTTTTGTTTTGTATAAACTAATATTAGAGTATATGAAAGTAAAGTTATCTTTTATTTTATTTTTTTTATTTTTTTTAAAGTGTATTTTTGTGCGTGAACTCGAGAGAGAGGAGCCGGACTGCAGGAGTTGGGAGTAGGCAGACCCTCCCCCCGGAGGCAATCGCCATCCTTCTCCATGCCCCTGGTGGCAATGGCGGGTGTGAGGGGGGGCCTCCCACTCACCCCACCCTACCTGCTCCTCTTGGGAGCCCAACTGGGGCCCAACGGGACCCCAATGGGGCAGAGGGACTCCCCCATGAGGGAGTGAGGGGGCCTAGCCCACCCAGCCAGCCCCGTAGGTCCTTCGCCTCTCTTTATTTTAGGAGACCGCATGGCCAAAGTGCGTGTGTTTTTAAACCAATTTCGTGTGCGTGCAAGTGTGGTGGTTTTTGTGGGGGGGGGGTGGGCGTACTAAGCACAGGCGTACCTTGCATAGCACACCCACCGGGAGCCGGGCTGAGACCACCAAACTCAATTCACATGTAGCCGAGACCGGGATCCGAACCCTTGGCTGCAGAGGTGAACGGCTTGTCAGCGCAGTGCCAATCACGTTGAGCCACCACAGCTCCGTAAAAGTTATCTTTTAAATCCCTCTACAAGCTGACCTGTTTCCTTTGTTGATTTGTGGGTTTTCAACAATATTAAACAATATCTCTAAGGGTATTATGCAGGTTTCTGAATAATTATGCTTTGGAAGCTTTGTAGATACAGCAAACAGCTTTTTTTTTATGGGGAATATTAGATTATGTCTTTAAATCATGGGGAAAAGAAACAGGAACAAGGAGGATACAAGTGCATGTTTATAGACAGATAATACATCCTGTTATTACATTACCACACATTATAACACTGCAGTGCCACCTGGTGGTTGAAAAGGTTAAAGGCATATATATATATATATATATATATATATATATATATATATATATATATATATTGTCAGTTTATATAAGCGACATTGCTGTTGTTTTTCGAACACCCCTTCCTCACAGCGTGTACTTTGTCAAATTACATTCAGCTTCTTCTGGAAATAACAATGACGTTCCTTCAACAAAGGCTTGGTGAGTGCGTCAGCAGTCATCTCCTCTGACAGGCAGTATTGAATGTCAATAACACCTTGCTCTTGATTGTCCCTCAGTAGGTGATACTTGACATCAATGGGCCAGATTCAGGAACACTTGCGCTGGAGTATTTCGATATGCGCCGCGTAACTGTGATGATGCGCCGTCGTTTCTATGTGCCCGTACCCACCAAACTAGATGCGCCCAATAACGGGTCATTTGCGACTGGCGGAACGTTCCGACGCCAGAGTATCGTCAGCGCTTAATTTCGTTGGGCGCATCAGTCGCGCCTATTGATTTCCCCTGCAAATATGCAAATGAGGGATTTTTCACAATTCACGAACGGATTAGCACCATACGCTGGCTACATGCGCCGCGCGTATCTCGTCCGTCCGGCGCAAAGTTATTTCTACAAAAGGCTGCTTTATCTTTACTCCAGATGGCCACAGGTCAGCAGGAGAGCAGCTACAGCAGCGTTACCGACGATAAGAGCTAGCTGAGCACCCCCACTTGCAGGACAACACCTCTGTCCATGCTTGTCTGTCAAATTTTACAGCCATGGAGGAAGACATCATAGGTCTCCATAGCCGAGATGACGGCTGACAGCTCCTGGCCATTAAAGTTCAGCTTTCTCCTGTGTGTTTGCGGGGAACGGGAGCAGCCATCTCAAAACAAAAGTAACATCACTGCGGGGAGGGGGAGCAGGATATACTTTAGTGCCGAAATGGCGCTTCTACGGGCGCATTTAAACGCCCAACGGAAGGCATTGCGCTGACGTTTCCCGTGAAGTGGTGCCGACGGAAGTTGTGAGCATGCGCACAAAGGGGGCGAGTGGAGCCGCACTCACTGCGCATGCTCCGTGGTTGATGCGCTGAACGTAAGCCTCTGCGCTGGGCTCCGCCCATCATTTACATATGATCACACCCACTTCCACTTGCGTCGGGTTACGCCAGCGCATTATCGTTACTCTGGCGCAAGTTTACGCGCAACTGCTATGTGAATTACAGGACTTGCGCTGAAAGGGTCTTCAGAGTAACGTAAATGAGAAGCGTTACTCTGGAGCAAAGATGCTCTCATCTACCTGAATCTGGCCCATTGTGTTTGATCCTAGGATTGACCCTTTCTGATTGCGTAAGTTTTATATAACCCTGGTTATCTTCAAAAATGGGAATTGGTTTTGACATGTCTATCGCAATGTCCAGAAAAAGTTGGCAAATCCATATCACTTCTTGACAAGCGTGTTCTGCTGCAATGTACTCTGCTTCAGTTGAAGATAGAGCAACAGTGACTTCCTTTCAACTAGACCAACTTATGGTTTCTTACTCATACTGGAAGATGTATCTGCTTGTGAATTCACGGTCTGTGCAGTCTCCGGCCAAATCAGCATTCACATATCCGACCAGTTTTGGATCTGATGTTGCTGGTAACCATAATTTAATCTGAATTGTTCCTTTGAGAGACTGCTTCACTCACTTCACTGCATTCCAATCACGCTGACAAGGAGCTGAAACTTCCATGCATAGTATGCCCACTGCTGCTTCTATGTCTGGAATTGTCACAGTGGCAACATATAGCAGCTTACCGATTCCTCTGCGATCCATATCATTGTTGGGTAGCACATTTTCTGCTTCATCGCTCTTTAGATAGTCTGGTTCCATAGGAGTTTTCACTTTATTTGCATCTTGCATTTGGAATTGTTCCAAGATATCAGATATTTTCTGATATCTCTATTTCTTTGATTTAAAACATTTCTTTCAGCTTGAAAACTATATGATTGTAATCCCCTTCTTGTTCAAAACAAGTTACAATGTAATCAACATAGATAAGGATGTATATATGTCTTCTTGATTTCTGGAGTAGAAACAGGGTGTCACGTACCTGGTAGGAGTCTGATGTGAAGAGGTCGGCCTCTCTTGTATCTCCAACCCGGAACCCCTCTGAGGGTGAAACAGATGGCGTTCAGGTAGGAGGAACACGAGTGCCTGATGGTATTTGCTTGAGTGCCGTTGGATGCAGGAAGGGCAGAAGACCCAAGATGAGCATCAGACACAGGGCTAGGTGGTATAGAGCGAAGAGCCCAGAAGAGGGGGACTCAGCCCCTAGCAAGTCAGGATGACCCGTGGCAGGAGCCTTGGAAGCAGGGGTCTTAGGATGGCCGGGTTGGCAGCAGGCAGGCAGCGAAGTACAAGGGATCGAGCAGAGGCAAGGTCAAAGGTCACAGGCCGGGTCGTCAGCAGGCAGGCAGCGGAGTATACAAGGGTTTAGCAGGAGCAATGTCAAGGTCACAAGCCGAGTGGTTTAAACAGGAATCGTGGTGAAGTACACAGGCGTCAGGAATGCAGGAATCATAGAAGACCGGTCAGCACCGCCCAGACATCAGAGCATCCTTTAAATAGGTTAAGAGGGGTCAGGAACGCCCCCTGCGTGTGTGCGCCGTCGACCGCGCTCGCGCATGCGCGGGAGTGCGCCGATGCGGTTGGTGGATGCGCGCCATTGGTCAACAACGTCTTCTGCGTTTCAGGTATGCGCGCATGCGTGCGTGTGCGTGCCAACGGTGTCTCAGTCCTTTCCTTACATTGCCCCCCCCTTACGGGCAGCCTCTGGATGCCCCTCAGGTCTTTCTTTTCTGGATGGCGTTGAAAAAAGTCTTGTATCAATCTCGGGGCATGTATGTTAGAAGCCGGTTCCCAAGAGTTCTCTTCCGGGCCGTAACCCTTTCCATTTAACAAGGAATTGTGTACGGTTATTCCTGCGTCTACAGTCCAATACAGACTCCACTTCAAATTCCTCATTCCCTTCGATTAGAACGGAAGGGGGGACTTCAGAGACCCGGTTGGGAAAGGGGTTCGGCATGGTTGGCTTCAATAAGGAGGAGTGAAATACCAGGTGCATCTTTAGGTTCTTGGGTAACACTAATTCGAAAGTTACTGTGTTGATCTTCCGTTTCACAGGGAAAGGGCCCAAAAATTTGGGACCAAGTTTCTTTGAGGGACAACTCAATTTTAGATTGGTCGTAGACAGCCAGACTTTATCCCCCGGCTCCAGGTTCAGGTTGCCTCGTCTCTTTTTATTGCTTGCCTGGGCTTTGGAAATTGCATCCTGTAGCACCTGATTGTTGGTGGAAAAGAAGTTTACACGGTCTTGAACAGCAGGTACAGGACTCTCAACAGGTAGTTCTGGTAAAAAGGACGGATGATAGCCGAGGTTAGCGAAGAACGGAGACTGGTTGGTTGCTGAGTGTATTGTGTTATTATACGAGAACTCTGCCAGCGGAAGGAGAGAAAGCCAATCGTCTTGTGCAAAAGAAGAGAAACACCGCAGGTACTGTTCGAGGGTTTGATTTGTCCTCTCCGTCTGACCATTGGTTTGTGGATGGTATGCAGAAGAGAGGCGAAGTTTAATACTTAGAGCTTCACATAAAGCCCTCCAGAATCTGGAGGTGAATTGTACCCCTCGGTCGGAAATGATGCTGTCGGGAATACCATGCAATCTGACAATCTCCTTGATGAAGGCCGTGGCCGTTTCTGTAGCCGAAGGAGTACCTTGCAGGGGGACAAAGTGAGCCATTTTAGTAAGGCGATCCACCACAACAAAAATGGTATTGAAATCTTCAGATGGGGGAGTTCTACAATAAAATCCATGGAGATCATGCTCCATGGTTTCTTCGGCACAGGAAGGGGCTCCAGAAGACCCCAAGTCTTGGCTCTGTCTGTTTTGTTTCGGAGGCATGTAGTACAGGATTTGACATATTTCCTGCATTAACTCAGGCCACCAGAAAGAGCGGGCGACCAAATCGGCCGTCTTACGGATACCATAGTGGCCGGCCAGAGGATGGTCATGGCAACGTTCCAGGATGGAAACTCTGAATTGTTCAGGGATAAAAATTTGTCCCCCATGGAAGTAAAGGCCATCCTTTAATTGAAGCGCTAAGTCCTGTGGAGGTGGTTGGTTGACTACGCCTGCTCTTATCTGAGACATCAGATCTGCTTGAAGGATCAAAAATGTTTTGGCCGGGAGGATGGTATCAGGTCTCCGGGACTCACAGGATCTTTAAACATTCGAGATAGGGCATCTGGCTTACCATTCTTAGAACCAGGGCGGAATGTGATGTGAAACACAAAACTAGAGAAAAACAATGCCCATCTTGCTTGTCGAGGTCTTAATCGTGATCCGTGAAAATGAGAATTGGGTGAGAGGCACCTTCCAGAAGATAGCGCCACTCCTCAAGCGCAGCTTTAATAGCAAGCAACTTTCGGTCCCCAACGTCATAGTTCCTCTCAGACGGGTTTAGTTTCTTGGAGAAGAAGGCTACGGGGTGAAGCAAAGATTTAGGACCCTGACGTTGGGATAATATAGCCCCGACTGCATTTTCAGAAGCATCTACCTCCAACACAAAAGCCAGAGCAGGATCAGGGTGCTTCAGGATGGGTGCAGAAGTAAATAATATTTGTAATTGTTCAAAAGCCTCTTGTGCTTCGGGTGTCCACTGGAAGGATATATGCTGCCTGGTTAACTGAGTGATGGGGGAAATAATGCCAGAAAAGTTCTTAATACATTTCCTGAAGAAATTGGCGAATCCTACGAACTGTTGAACGGCTTTTCTGTCAGTAGGGGCCGGCCATTCCAGGACAGATGCAACTTTTTGAGGATCCATTGAGATCCCATCCGCGGAGATGACAAGTCCAAGGAAATGTATCGTTTGTTTTTCAAAATCGCATTTTTCAGCTTTTGCGTAAAGGCGGTGTTTTCTGAGTCGGTCCAAGATTTTCTTCACATGGGTCTGATGAGATTCGAGGTAATCGGAGAAGACCAAAATGTCATCTAGATAGACTATGACAAATAGGTCCAGATAATCCCGAAAAACATCGTTCACAAGATGTTGGAATGTGGCTGGGGCATTGCAGAGCCCGAATGGCATGACTAGGTACTCGAAGTGACCAAAGCGTGTTCGAAAAGCTGTCTTCTATTCATCCCCTTCCCTGATTCTAACCAGGTTGTATGCCCCTCTTAAGTCAAGTTTTGAGAAAATTCGTGCCCCCCGCAGTCTCTGGAACAGCTCAGGAATCAGGGGAAGGGGGTACCTGTTCTTAATAGTAATCTTGTTAAGGTCCCGGTAATCAATGCAGGGTCTTAGGGAGTGATCTTTCTTCTCCACAAAGAAGATAACGACACCTGCAGGTGACGTGGAGGGTCGGATGAACTTCTTTTTCAGACTTTCATCGATGTAGGCACGTAGAGCTTCCAGTTCGGGTTCCGAGAGGGGGTAAATTCGGCCAAAGGGGATCTCGGCCCCAGGCAAAAGTTCAATAGGGCAATCATATGTCCTGTGGGGTGGAAGAGTGTCTGCACCCTTCTTGTTGAACACATCCAGGTATTCGTGGTAGGCCGGAGGTACCAGTTTAATGATTTCAGGGTCAGGTTGAAGGCTCAGAAGGGGAGTAATACCAACTGGTTTTTCTGGAAAGCAGTGCTCCAGACAGTAATTGGAAGAGAAAGTGACCACCCCAGTGGGCCAGTCGATGTGCGGGTTATGAGCTCTTAACCATGGAACACCAAGGATGATGGGAAACATGGGTGAGGCTATGACATCCAAACGGAGAAATTCATCGTGACCAGAAGGGGTTTGACAAAAAATAGGTGCAGTCTCTTGGGTGACCGGGCCAGATTTGATGCCTGAGCCGTCGGCCAAGTGGACAAGGAATTCTTGTTTCTTGGTACACACGGGAAGCTGATGCAGAGAGACAAATGTGGAGTCCACAAAACAGCTGCAAGCCCCAGAGTCTATGACTGCTGCCACAGGGAGTGCCTTTCCATTAACTTGGAGAATGACTGGAAGGGACAGTTGTGACCGACCCTCTCCGAGAAGGTGTTCTAAGTGGGGTCGTCGAGAACGGGCTCGGATGGTCCTTGCTGGACAAGTCTGTAAAAGGTGACTGGCTTCCCCACAATAGAAACACAGGTTGGCACGTAGGCGCCTGAGACGTTCAGCCGGAGTGAGGGGAGCCCTTGGGAAGCTCCTGTGGTAGGCCCCGTGTTGAGCCTTCCAGCTAGAGAATGTGGTTGATAGGTCAGGCCCAGCAGCCACAGAAAGGGTTCCTCCCGCTTTCTCCGCTTGTCGTTCGCGTAATCGGCGGTCAATCTGGATGGTCAGATTAATCAAGTCCTCCAAGGATGCTGGGATTCCTACTCTGGCTAGCTCATCCTTTAAGGGGTCAGAAAGACTGTGGCGAAACCAGTGACGAAGGGCAGGACTATTCCATTGGGTGTCCGTACTTAAGACACGAAAGTCAGTGATGTAGTCCTCAACAGGTCTTGACCCTTGTTGTAACTTGCTAAGCTTGGATTCTGCCGATTGCTGACAGAAGGGATCGGCATATATTTGAGCCATGGCTGAGAAAAAGGAGTCGGTGGAGGCTAGGGCAGGATCCAGCTGTTCTCGAAGGTGATGAGCCCAGGTAAGTGGTTCATTTAATAAGAGTGTGATTACAAACCCCACCTTAACGTCCTCAGAAGTGAAAGTCCGGGGCAACAAGGAAAAGTAAAGTTCACAGGAGTTGCGAAAATTTCTAAACATTTTGCGATTTCCGGAGAATCTTTCGGGGATAGGCACCCTGGGTTCCGGAGGAGGAGAAGGAGGAAATCCATAGGGAAAGCTTGACTCAACTTGGGTAGAGACATTAGCGACTGGAGAAGGAGTAGAGGCTGGTGCAACACTTTTTTGGTTTGGAAGTCGCTCCTCCATGCGATTAAAGTCCCTCTGTAAATTCTGCACCAAATGAGCAAGTGCAGAAATAGACTCCATAATGTCTCTTGGTGGAGAGGCCTCTCTTCCAGACTCCATTCCTGGCTGACCGGTACTGTCACGTACCAGGTAGGAGTCTGATGTGAAGAGGTCGGCCTCTCTTGTATCTCCAACCCGGAACCCCTCTGAGGGTGAAACAGATGGCGTTCAGGTAGGAGGAACACGAGTGCCTGATGGTATTTGCTTGAGTGCCGTTGGATGCAGGAAGGGCAGAAGACCCAAGATGAGCAGCAGACACAGGGCTAGGTGGTATAGAGCGAAGAGCCCAGAAGAGGGGGACTCAGCCCCTAGCAAGTCAGGATGACCCGTGGCGGGAGCCTTGGAAGCAGGGGTCTTAGGATGGCCGGGTTGGCAGCAGGCAGGCAGCGAAGTACAAGGGATCGAGCAGAGGCAAGGTCAAAGGTCACAGGCCGGGTCGTCAGCAGGCAGGCAGCGGAGTATACAAGGGTTTAGCAGGAGCAAGGTCAAGGTCACAAGCCGAGTGGTTTAAACAGGAATCGTGGTGAAGTACACAGGCGTCAGGAATGCAGGAATCATAGAAGACCGGTCAGCACCGCCCAGACATCAGAGCATCCTTTAAATAGGTTAAGAGGGGTCAGGAACGCCCCCTGCGTGTGTGCGCCGTCCGCTGCGCTCGCGCATGCGCGGGAGTGCGCCGCTGCGGTTGGTGGATGCGCGCATGTCTTTTGCTTTTCAGGTATGCGCGCATGCGCGCGTGTGCGTGCCAACGGTGTCTCAGTCCTTTCCTTACACAGGGGTCTGCTTTACTTCTTGAGAATCCTTCTCTAGTAGTTTGTTCACTTTCTCATTCCAAATCCTTGCAGATTGCTTAAAGTAATTGTAAAGGCTTGTTTTTTCCCTTATAAAAATACATAATAAATATGTTATACTTACCTGCTCTGTTGCAGTGGATTTTCACAGAGCAGCCCAGGTTCTCCTCTTCCTGGGTCCCTTTTCTGTGATCCTGGCCCCTCCCTCCTGTTCAGTGCCCCCACAGCAAGCAGTGGGGGCACCCAAGCTGAGTCACAGTTCCCTGTGTTCATTCAGTAATGGAGCCCTGACCCAGCCTTGCCCCCTCTCTGCCCTGATTATCTAGCTGATTTTGACAGCAGCAGGAGCCAATAGCGCCACTACTGTGTCTCAGCCAATCAGGAAAAACAATCTCAGATGGCTGAGTCACTCGTGGACATCGCTGGACAGAGGGGAACCTCAGGTAAGTATTAGGGGGGAATAGAAAAAAGGGATGGACAGCCGCACTCCAAGGAAACTTCAAATAAAGTTGTCTTTATTAATAAAACATGGGCAACTTTATTTGAAGTTTCCTTGGAGTGCGGCTGTCCATCCCTTTTCCTATTTCCCATATTTGCTTTGTGCATTGCCGACACCTTGGTGTTCCGAGAGGTTCCTTAATTGCCTACAAGACCCACCTGGAGCGGTGACTCCCTTCTTCTAAGTATAAGGGGGGCTTCTGCACACGGAAGGCTTTTTATTTTAATGCATAGAATGCATTAAGATAAAAACCTTCTGCCTTTTTAGGTGTTTAACTTGCCTGCCCTTCCGGTCTACAACGCTAAGTAATGCTCTGATAATGGAGCGTTTTACGACGGGAGTGAATGTTTAATCATAATCTTCACCGAATTTCTGAGAGTAACACTTGACAACTTGTTTGGCTTTGCATTTGTGAATATTCCCTTCTGCGTCTGACTTTACTTTGAAAGTCCAATGACTTCCTATGGTTCTGCGGTTGAAGGGAGCTCTGTGAGTGTCCAGGTTTTAGTGACTTTAATTCTTCTTCTGCTGCTTTTCTCCATTTATTGGCTTTACATTTGGCAGTTTTTCTATGTCTTACCAGGATGTTGGTTCAAGTATGCTGTGTGTTTTGACAGTGTATAACAGCTTGTGGGGTGGTATCCTCTTTGTAGCCTGAGTGGATCTTCTGACTTCAGGCAATTCAGCAGGATCTCGTGCGGAACTTGATTTAGGCAATGTGCGTTCCACCTCTTGATCTGACTCCTGCAAAGGTTCGCTTTGATCAAACTTTTCTTTTGGTTTGCTGGGTATATTCACTTCACAGTTTTCAGGGATTGTTTTTTTCCAATGATGGGCTCAAACACTATGACTTATTGTCATTTTGTCAGTGTTTGGGTGTAGGATTCTGTAACCCTTAGTTTGCTCACTGTAGCCTACTAGAATGCCCTTTATGGCTCTATTCTCCAGCTTCGATCGCTTTTCACTTGGAATATAGGCATATGCTTTACATCCAAACACTCTGATGTGCCCTAAGCTAAGCCCCTTGCTCACTGTAGCCTACTAGAATGCCCTCTATGGCTCTATTCTCCAGCTTTGATCGCTTTTCACTTGGAATATAGGCATATGCTTTACATCCAAACACTCTGATGTGCCCTAAGCTAAGCTTTGATCCATGCCACATCAAATGGAGTACTTTAATGGCTCTTGAGGGCAGTCTGTTCTGTAGGTAGGTTGCAGTCATGACTGTTTCTCCCCAGTACTTGTGAGGTAGATTGGCATCCGACAACATGCACTTGCCCATTTCTATAAGAATGCGATTTTTCCTTACTGCTACACCATTTTGTTCAGGAGTGTATGGTGCAGTTGTCTGGTGTACCATTCTTTGTCTCTTAAGATATGAGGTCACTTCTTTGCTTATGTATTCTCCTACATTGTCGGTGCGTATTAATCCTGGTTTCTGTTGGAATTTGTTGCTAGACATGGCAACAAACTCTTGAAGTTTCTCTGATGTTTCATTCTTGTGTTTCATCAGTTGTGTACCTGGAATAAACATCAATGAAGGTCAGTACATATCTGTTCCTGACTTGGGAGTTTTAATTGGACCGTATACGTCACTGTGTATGAGCTGCAGGGGTGGGTAGTTTTTCTTTGAGACGCCTGTGGAAGGGGTGCACGTGTGGCTTTTGCTTCTATAAAAAACTGGCATTTCATGAGCACTTTGCAAAGGCATTATTGCCAAATCTTTTAATAAACCTAATTTTGTAATGTCCTGTATAGCTGTATAGACTTATGTGTCCTAGCCGCCTGTGCCATAAGTGAATACATTTGTTGTGTAGGTCATTACGTAGAGACTATATTGGCTTGCAGGTCTGTGGTGATGTATAGGTGATTATATGGTTTTCCTTTTGCGAGGATTCACTTATTACTGTGAATTGTGCATTCATTACCCTGAAACTTAACAATGAGACCATTGTTTGCAAGACGTTTGACTGATAGAAGGCTGCCTTCTAGTTCTGGAACATACAGCACTTTCTTTACCAGGATATTCTGCTTGCCTTGTGGTGTAATGCAGTTCAGGAAGCCCTGGCCTTTACCTTCGGAAGTGATGCTTTTTTCATTTGCTAAGAAACCATTGTCTTTTGCACTGTAATCACTATTTGTGAAGAAGGTCTCATCACTAGTCATGTGGCTTCTCACGCCTGAGTTTATGCAACAGCTGTGTGGTTTTCTGCCCTGTGTCACTTTAAAGTGCCACTCCATGATGTGTCTGCAATTTCCTTTGTGGTTTCTTTGACTCTTTGTTTTGTGGTTGGCTCTAGCTTTCGCTGCTCAGCTTTCCAGATAGAACAGTCCTTTTTTAAATGACTGGCCTTCTTACAGTGAAAACTAGCTCTGCTTTCTTTGTTGTGCTTTATGCCTTTGTACATCTGAAGAGCTTTGTCATCACAGTGCATATTTTCTTTCCTTCTGTCATATTCAATTGAATGAATGAATTAATGAATGAAAACTTGTATAGCGCGGCACATGCAAACTGAATCGCCTCTGGGCGCTTGTTGTTCCTGTCTTCTTTGATATCAAAAGAGAAAAGTCTTGACCTTTTTCCTAAATGCTAGGTGGTTCTCCTCCAACCGGATGTTGGTTGGTAAAGCGTTCCATAGTCTGGGACCTTGGATCGCGAATCTTCTTTCTCCTTTGGACTTGAAGTTGGCTTTCGGAACCTGGAGCAGGTTCTGATTCGTGGATCGCAAAACGCGATTGGGATTATGCGCTTTTATTATTTCGCATAAATAAAGGGGGGCATTCCCATGGACACATCTATGCGTAAGACAGAGAGCTTTAAAAGCAATTCTGTCTTTAACTGGCAGCCAATGAAGGGCTCTCAGTGAAGGTGAGATGGATTCCCAGGGTTTTTTCCCAGTCACAAGTCTGGCGGCCGTATTCTGAACGACTTGCAGACGAGCGATTTGGTACTTGGGGAGGCCGAGGTAAAGGGCATTTGCATAATCCAGCCTGGAGTTTACAATAGCTCCCACCACGACCGCTAAATCTACTTTGGGGATGAACGGAGTGAGTCTGCGTAGTAGGCGCAGTAGATGGTGAGATCCGCTGACTACTGACCCTATTTGAGCGTCCATTGTCATAAAGGAGTCAAAAATGACCCCTAGGCTTTTGACTTTGGCGCTAGGGGTGATGATTTTGCCCAAAATAGGCGGGGGGGTCCACGCTGTTGAAAGTTGATTCCTGCGCTTGGCGTGAAACAGAAGAAGTTCTGTTTTTGCTCCATTGAGTTTAAGATAACTCTTTGTCATCCAGTCCTCTATCAAAGAGAGACATGTCTCTAGATTGAGGTGGTGATCCTGTCTGTTGCAGATACGGAAATACAGTTGCGTATCATCTGCATATGAGTGGTAGAGCAGTTTTTGGCTGCTAATAATCTCAAAAAGAGGACGAAGATAAATGTTAAACAGCACTGGTGACAGAGGCGATCCTTGAGGGACTCCGCATGTTACTGTGCGTTTTTCAGACGTAAAAGGTCCTAACTTCACTGTTTGCGATCGGTTTTCCAAAAAAGAAGAGAACCAAGATAAATCGCTTTCTGCGACTCTGGCTACTTCAGCAAGCCGAGTCAGTAACAGATTGTGGTCTACAGTGTCGAAAGCTGCACTTAGGTCCAACAGAACCAGGAGACAAGATTCTCCTTCGTCTGCGGCCTTGAGAACATCGTCCCATACTTTCAGCAATGCTGTTTCCGTCCCATGTCCGGGACGGAAGCCTGATTGCAATGGGTCAAGTAGCTTGTAGGTATCTAGATGCAGTTGCAGCTGTTGTACCACTACTTTTTCCATTATCTTAGAGAGTACGTTGAGGCTTGTTATGGGACGGCGGTGGAGTGGGTCCTTGGGGTCCAGGGAGGGTTTCTTCAGGATGGGTTGGATTATACCTTCTTTCAACTGTGAGGGCACTATGCCCTCCAAGAAAGACTGGTTGATAAGCTGCGTGATGGGAGGAGCCAGGATGTAGGCGCATTCCTTCAGCAGTTTTGTGGGGATAATGTCATTTGGCGCTGTGCCATTGCGCAGAGTACAAATGACATTCTTAGTGGTCTCGATGGAGATGAGTTCCAGGGTGAACTTACCTGATATCGGAGAATTACTATGGGTGCTGTGTGAGAGGCTGCGGGGGGGGGCTGGGGGGAGAATTGTTTTGCTGAATGCTTTCGCGGATTGCCTTGATTTTATTAATGAAGCAATCCGATAGTTCATTGCAAAATTCTTGTGTGTCTGAACTGGGGTCTTCAATGCATCCTGGCTTCATGGTCTGGGTGACCATCTTGAAGAGTTTGCGGGGGCGGTTTAGGGCACCGTTGATAGCCTCCGAAAAATAATTTTTCTTGGCTTGGAAAATTCCTTTGTGGTATTTTCTTGTAGTCGCCTTGTAGATGGATAGGTTTAGCTCTGAAGAACATCTTTTCCAGGCAGATTCTGCCCTTCTGCGTTCTTGCTTCAGTAACGACAGCTGGTTATTAAACCAGCTGCGGTTGTTTTTCCGAATGCGGGTTCTTCGTTTTGGCGCTACCAAGTCGGCTGACTGTAGCATGGCCGAGTTTATGGCTTCCAATGTTTCAACGGCCGTTTGATGCGGCTGAGTTGTTTCTATTTTTTTCCTTAAAGTCGTTTTGAAGAGTTCCGAGTGGAGCTTCTTCTGACATCTAGTCCAGTGTGTTGTCACTGGATTTGATGTTTTTGTTGCAGGGGGGATGGTGGTAATACTGAATATAATTGCATGGTGGTCTGTCCATGGCAATTTTTCATTTTCCCAAATTTTTATTTCCAGAGCTTGTCTGAAAATAAGATCAAGTGTGTGACCTGAAGCATGTGTGGGCCCACACACTAGTTGCTGCAATCCTAATCCTTCCAGGTGGTCAATACAGGCGTCTGCAATGTGGTCTTGTGAGGAGTTTGCCCAGAGATTGAAATCCCCGAGCAGCAAAAGTTGTTTGCTGTTGAGGGTATAAGTGGAGAAGAAATCCGTCCAAGATGATAGCAGCTGCGATTTTGGGCCGGGCGGCCTATAGCAGAGCAGAATGTGGACGGTCTCCTTTGAATTTGCTTGAAGTTGCAGAGTAAGGGCTTCCATGAATGGAAGATGGTTTTTTGCGGACTGGTTTGGTGATCGTAAGATGAGTCTTATAGATCACCGCCAGGCCGCCTCCTCTTTGCCCTATTCTGTTTTCTGTAATAATACGATAGTTTTCTGGCACCAATTCTCCTAGAATGGTGTTACAGTCGGCTGTGAGCCAGCTCTCTGTAATAAAAAGACAATCTAGATCCTTTTGTTGAATGAAGTCGCGGATTTCTAGTCGGTGTTTTACTGCCGATCTTGTATTGATCAGAGCACATGATATGTGCTTGAGCTGGGGTAAATGACTGAAATGTCTGACCGTCGATCTATGATCGATTCTCAATAGTCGCTCAGTTCTTAGGGCTTTTTTGGTGATGGCTGGCAGTATTGCGGCGCATTGCCTCAAACTCCAAATGGTTTCCGCAGAATATTGCCTACATGCCATGATCGCCAATACACCAGGGGGGGGGTGGATTTTAGGGCAGTGGGGAGAGGTATTGGCTAAACTCCTCTCTCCCGGCTTGGTCCAGAGGAAGGCAAAAAACCCTGGCGGCGCTCGGCCAATATGCTCCGGTAGGGAAAAAATTCCTTCCTGACCCCTGTGAGAGGCGATCGGGTGACCCCTGGATCAAGCTTCTGTATGTTGGAGGACAGGGGGGGAGGGGGGCTGGGGCTAAGAGGGTGACCCTGTTGCTGGTCTGGTGGGATGGCTGTCTGCACAGGCGGTGGGATGAGGGCTGACAGGGTGCTTCTTTAACTGAGAGGGTGTAAGACAGGGCAGGGTAACTGTCCTTCTGTCTTTCTGGGGTAAGGGGGGATTCCTGGAGGCTGGGTGAGGACCACAGAGGCGTGGGGAGCAGCGCGCCGTTAGGCCGCAAGTGAAGCCGCGGTCTTTCCTAGACCGCGGCCCCGCGATTCAGAGCGGCCTGGCGCGGTGCTCTCAAAAAGAGCCCCAGAACGGCGCAAATTTTCGGGCGGAGGGTAGAGAGGATAGAGAGGGGGGCCCTTGAGGATGATGAAGGTGTGGAAGTGCAGGGGGACACAAAAAAAGGAGAAAAGGAGATCTGTATTGCTGCTGCGGCTTTATCCTGAAAAGGACGGCGGTCAGCAGCTCTGGTAGAGGGCTCTTACCTGCAGAGAGCCAGGGAGCTGTGCTGGAGGAGAAGAGAGATCAGGGGCACAGGATTTCCAGGTCTGGAACTGGAGAGAGGACTGAGCTTGCAGGGCTGGGAGGGACTCTGCCTGTCTGCCTCCTAAGCCTGCCTGGAGCTATAGCACACACGCTCCTACTCTAGGAGACGTGCGCCGTGTGGAGCTCCTGTAGCTAATCCCCTGCCTCACTGACTGACTCACTCACAATGATCTCTGTGGTTGGCTGTTTCCCTTTGACATATTCCAGTCTTAGCTGCTGCTCTGGTCTGGTTTGTAAAGTGTTAATGAGACCAGTATATGTCTCTGGAAGGTATGTGGACTTCATTACTGAAACTGCATGAGCATTCAAGTCTCAACAGCAAACAGCAAAGAAAGTTTTACAAGATGAGACTACAAGAAGGACAGCAAATGTGTGACCATGTAAATGCCATGCTAGAGATCATAGAGCATCTGTGTGCCATCGGAGAAGACATCAAAGATAACCATACTCTTTGCAACAAAAGGAAACATTCAAACACTTCTAGAAAGCAAATAATTTTTTGTTCATGTATTTTTTCATTCTCTGGTTTCTCATCCATTATATACTTTTGTATTCTTCGTTACAATGAACTGTCCCTCTCTTAAAACCCAATCTCTCTGTCCTCCTCAGTTGTCCCTCATTTTGGTCTGAAGTATAGACCTCTATAAAAAATACTTTTTACCTATAAATAATTGCATTTAATGTTTTTAGTTTATTTTGAAAAAACAGTCAGTCAGTAAAGAAAAAAGAGTGTTAAAAAAATAAGAACGTGTGGATTTAACCAACTTTTTTTTGCATATTTATTGTTCTTGTTCCACAGGGATGTGGTGAGGATGGGTCCATTACCTACCTACTTTGTGCTAAACAGTGTCCCTTAAAAAGTTGGAAAGTATGTATAAATATCAATTTAAATGAGATACTGTAACCCATTACAACATTTTTTGTAAGTATTTATTGAGTTCTTGGATTTTCCACATTTTACATCAGAGGCTTCATCCTCCCCCCGAGGCACTTGTGTACTTTCAGCAGTATCTGGCAAAACCTTTTACATTTTAGCTATTTTGCTTACTTTGGGACTTTTTTCCAAAACTCATTCCAACACATCTGTATGTGTTTTTGCTTTGCTAGCCTCGGGCGCTTGTCTGTATCTACCTGTTAAATGGTAAACAAGAGCATATCTCAAGTACTACATAGGGAATTTATTTCCATACTTACAGCACTGAAAATATATTGAAAGCCGCAGAGCACTGCACTTGGTGCTGATGGCATTATTACATTTGTTCTGCTCTATGGAAGCCACATAAATATCGACAAGCAAATTCTCACTTCTTAGTTGCAATTATAGTTGTGAATATTGGGTTTTCTGTTTTCTTTTAGCTACCTTTATTCATGTTTTAATTTTCTTATTTATACAACCTTGGTTCAGAAACAGGGTTACTATGGAAATCACAAATACATTTTTTTTTAACACTTTTCATTTTGCTCCACAAGAAATTTAAAAATATCTTATTCAAAAATGGCTTAGTATTAAGTACTGTAGATTAATTATTTGTAAAGATGTGATGATGGCTAATTCTGTTTTGTGTACATTGTTTTTGCTGATGTAGCACCCTCCTAGTGCTGGATGCTAGGTATTGTAAAGTTCGTTTTGGCTCCTTATGCAATCAAGGGAGCAATATTCATTTGTTCTGGTCTGTTCAGAGTTTCACAGGTTGGGAGTTTGTTTGCTTCCCCCTGCCTCTGAAAGAAGGTTCCAGAACTTAGGACAGGAGTTTAAAAATAACCAGCCAAAATATTTATTAGGTTACAGCTAATCCCTGGAGAGGAGTGTCCAGAAGGGGACTGGGGTGGTGATAAATACACCCATAGCTGCTAAGTGCAGCAAGAGCTGAACACAAGCTTGTGGAACCACAGGTGCCAGCCGACCTACAGCAGTAAAAGATACTTGGACGTAAGAAGCAACATACACACCAGGAACATCAATGCTGAAATATGTATTTTGGTATCGCTTCTAGCTTGATGCACACATGTATACTCCTATACCAGTCCAACCATGGGTGTCCTGATCGGAAATCGAGTTTCCTGACTGTTGTTCCATGCCTGAGACCATAATTGAGGGTAAGAGTACCCATTCCCCTTCCCTGGTGTTGGAAACACATCCCTGGGTGTTGTGTGCAAGTTTCACTCTGCAGGAGTCAGCGTTATCTCTATCCCTTATGGACATACCCTATGAATTTATTACCGTGGATTATTTGCCATTAACGTTATTATACTTCAGTGATTTTTTCACGTTGATATTTCACTTTGTTTCAACTTCACGTGGTTGAAAACACAGACTCACTTATGTGAAGCTTTACATTATTTCTTCAGGTTTTGCATACCTTGTGTGTGCTATTATCATATTATGTACACATTTTGCATTTTGTTGGTTTTAGTTTTGCTGATCCTTGCACTCTCTGCATTTCTATCTGCTGATCGCTACACTCTCTGCATTACTTTCTGCTGACCCCTGCACTCTATGCATTACTTTCTGCTGACCCCTGCACTCTCTGCATTACTTTCTGCTGACCCATCCACTCTATGCATTACTTTCTGCTGACCCCTGCACTCTCTGCATTACTTTCTGCTGACCCCTGCACTCTATGCATTACGTTCAGCTGACCTATGCACTCTCTGCATTACTTACAGCTGACTGTTGCACTACATATTGCTGACTCCTGCACTCTGTGCATTACACACTCATGACTTCTGCACTCTGTGGGGGGGATACTTATTACTGTCACCTGTACCTTCCTGTGCTTTACTTACTCTTGACCCTGTACTCTGCGGGTTAGTTACTCTTGACCTCTTTGCTCTATGGGTTACTTACTTTTTGCCTGTGCATTGCCTATTTTTGACAATTGCCACAATTAGCCCTGCCTCTACTCTGCCACTGGCCCACCCCATTAAAAGTGGGTGTGCTCAGTAGGATGTCTCTGGATTTCAGTTAGAAAATCTGGTCACCTTAGGCTAGGAGCACAGTGGATTTGTGGCAGATCAAGAATTTCTCTTTCAATTATTTTAATATTAAGCCTTGTACACACGATCAAACCGGTCCGATGAGAATGGTCCGACGGACCGTTTTCATCGGGTCACCGCTGAAGTGGCCTGATGGTCTGTTGTGCGTACATAGCATCAGTCCAAAAACCGATCGGGTCAGAACGCGGTGACGTAAAACACATCGACGTGCTGAAAAAACAAAGTTCAATGCTTCCAAGCATGCGTCGACTTGATTCTGAGCATGCGCGGGTTTTTGGTCTGATGCTTTTGTGTACTAACCATCGTTTTGGTCCGATGGACAGGCATCCATCGCACAGATTTTAAAGCAAGTTTTAAAACTTTGGTCCGATGGACAACGGTCTGATGGGCCGTACACACGATCGATTTGGCCTTAAGACCAGTTTCATCGGACCGGTCTGATCGTGTGTACGCGGCCTTAAGGGCTGAGCATGGAAAAATGTGCATGTAACCCAGAGATGTATTGGATATGTTTTTTCTTGGTTTTACTTTGGCCAGATATACACTTTACTATTCAACGTTTAGTTTTCTGTGATAATTGTTTTTCTGCATGCAGCGATTTTGTTTTTGACTTTTTTCTCTAATCAGACAATATTAACTTGCAAATACAAAGAACAGCCTGAAAGTCCTATAGACCGCTGTTGTTGACTAGTGTTGCTCACGAATATTCGCATTGCGAATATTCGCTACGAATATTGCATATTCGAGTATTCGCGAATATCTCGAATATCGCGGCGAATATTCGCTATTTCGAATATTCGATATTTTTCACAATAAAATTCGCAATAGCGAAAATTCGCAATTTTTTTTTTTATCAAATATCACGAATATTCGATATTAACGAATATTCGCAACCGCATATGTGAAATTTCGCTTTTTTTTATATAAAATATACCGAATATTCGTAAATATCGAATATTCGTGATATTTTATAAAAAAAAAAAAAAAAAAAAATCGCGAAATTTCACATTAGCGAAAAATCGCATTAGCGAAAATTCGCATTGGCGAAAATTCGCAATTTTTTTTTTTTTTTTTTATAAAATATCACGAATATTCGATATTAACGAATATTCGCGAATATTCTTCGAAATATTCGCGAAATATCGCGAAATCGAATATGGCGTATTCCGCTCATCACTATTGTTGACTGATGAATACAGACCATGCTGTGCATTTTTCCAAAGATTTTACACAAAGGTAAGCACTCTTGTATAGTTAGCTTTTTTTTTTTTTTTCAATTTAGCCGCTGGTGGGTAAGACATTGAATTACACTGCTAAACTGCACAATGTTCACTGAAGATATTTACCTATATGAAAATTTTCATTTTTCTTCTGATTATGCTGGCTTCATATTCTTGATGTGGATGTAATTTAGGAAGTCACACGCATAAACATGTATTACAACAAATCTAATGCTCCTAAAAATTTAATATTTTGCACCTCACCACTGTATCGATTAATTTTTTCAGGTTTTTATTCTCTAGTTTCTAAACTTTTGATCATGCCTCAGTTGACAGCACTCTTTTATTGTACTGTATCTTTGGAGGAGTAGCATTGGGACTACAGAACAATACCTGCACTCCTCTACACAATGAAATATGGGAAGGTGTTCTATGGTCCATAAAAATTGCTGAAAACAATGCTAACTGATGGTAATTAAAAAGTGAATTCTGCGCCAATATATAACAATCTATAAATAATTTGAAGCTGTTCCTTTGAAATTAAAGTGTTACCTTAATGCATATGTGAAAGTGGATATAGAGGGCACTCAACTGCAGTATAGTGCCTATCAAATACCAATCTGTAGTTGTTGAAAATACAAAATGTAAATAATATAAAAATTCAAATATTTACACCAAATACATAAACAGTGCATCATCACTAGTGCAATTATGTGATATTGAATCATAAGAAAAAAGTCCCAATAAGTGTTGAAATAAATCCAATGATAGATCTTTTTAGCAACTGAACGTATAGGGCTAGATTCAGGATGGAAAGCGTATCTTTGTGCGGGCGTAGCGTATCCGATTTACGCTACGCCTCCGCAACTTTTACAGGCAAGTGCTGTATTCACAAAGCACTTTCTGTGTAAGTTGCGGCGGCGTAGCGTAAATGGACCGGTGTATCCCCACGTAATTCAAATAGGGCAGGTAGGGGGCGTGTTGTATGTAAACTATTCGTGACCCGACGTAAACGGCGTGCCAAACTAAATGCGCATGCACCGGCCGTGAATGTATCCCAGTGCACATGCTCCAAATCACGTCGCAAATAGTCAATATAAACTACGTGAACGTAACTTACACCCAGGCCCATTCTGAATCGACTTACGCAAACGACGTACAATACGACACTGTCCCAAAGTCCATACTTAACACTGGCTGCGCCTCACTATAGCAGGGGTAACTTTACGCCGGGCGTAACTCTAACGTAAACGACGCAAATAGATACTCCGGCCGCAACTACGTTCGTGTATCGGCGTATCTAGCTCATTTGCATATTTGACGCGTAAATCGACGGAAACGCCACCTAGCGGCCAGCGTAAATATGCAACTTAGATACGACGGCGTAAGTGACTTACGCCGGTCGGATCTAACACAAATCTATGCGTAACTGATACTAAGAATCAGCCGCATAGATAGGAGGCCTCCGACGCAGAGATACGACGGCGTATCTGGAGATACGCCGTCGTAACTCCTTGCTGAATCTAGCCCATAATCTTGCTTAAAGGGGTTTCTAAAGGTTTATTTTTTATTTTCTAAATAGGTTACTTTAAGCTAGTGCTGGTTCACTTACCTTTTCCTTCGATTTCCCTTCTAAGTGTTTGTTTCTTTGTTTTCTTTGTCTGAATTTCACACTTCCTGTTCCTCCTCAGTAAGGTGTTCAGTAAGCTGTTCTAAATGACTTTCCACCGCTCGCTCGGATGATGGTGGAAAGCTTACTGAGGAGAAACAGGAAGTAAGAAATTCAAACAAAGAAAAAAAACATTTAGAAGGGAAATGGAAGGAAAAGGTAAGTGAACCAACAATACACTAGCTTAAAGGAACCAATTTAGAAAATAAAAGATGAACCTTTACAACCCCTTTAAGATGATATTAATCCTTCACCAAACATTGATAGCTGTTGTCAACCATCTGTTGCACAGATATTGAATGCGCTTACCAGAACTACCTGACTTCTTTAATGAAAAAGAATGTCAGATAAAGCTCTAGCAGGATTGTGCCTGCACACATGCCGATTTGACAGGAAAAATGTAATCCGATTGCCTCACTCACGGAGTGTCAGGTTGGATATGCAAAATAATTGGAAAAAGGCCCCTAGCATAATACTGTTTTATTAGATAAAAGGTGAACATAAAAGAAATGCCAAATGGCCTCTTACATTAATAAGTTCCTCCCGGCACTGGGGCTGCAGATATGTCAATGTGTCTCTGGGTTTCGGTTCGCTCCCACCTCCATGGCGGCGTGCGTTCCACCGGACTCTGCTAGCACCTACAGCGCCGGAGATGGTGTCAGGCAAAAACCTGACCAGGTACCGGCACCGACGTTATTTTCATTGATTTATGTCCCCTGAAGGCAGAAATCAAAAAAACGTACGTTGGCGTCGGTACCTGGTCACGTGTTTGGATTAAAATGTTCCTGTCAAATTGGTATGTGTGCAGGCACAATCCTGCTTAAGCTTTATCTGACTTTCTTTTTCATTAAAGAAGTCAGGTAGTTCTGGTAAGCACATTCAATATCTGTGCACTTTGAGTGACAACAGCTATTAATGTTTGGTGAAGGATTAATATCACCTTAAGCAAGATTATATGTTCAGTTGCTAAGAAGATCTATCATTGGATTTATTTCATCACTTATTGGGACTTTTTTCTTATGATTTAATATCGCATAATTGCACTTGTGATGATGCACTATGTTTATGTATTTGGTGTAAATATTTGAATTTTTATAGTATTTACATTTGGTATTTTCAACAACTACAGATTACTACTTAAAGGGTCACTAAACTAATTTTATTTTTATTTTTTTAGCTAAATAGCTTCCTTTACCCTAATGCAGTCCTGGTTTCATGTCCTCATTGTTCGTTTTTGCTGTAATCCTTCTCTGTTCTGCACACTTCCTGGTTGTCTGTTTCCTTATGAAAAAAGTGCTGGGAGCTTCTCTCTGTGGTCTCTAATCAAGGAGGTGTGATTACTGTGTGTCTAAAACCTGTTTCATTTTAAAAACAAACACTACCCTAGGCCAAGAAACAAGTTTCAAACACAGGAAGGGGTTCAACACTTTAGTGAATGGGAATACTTCCAATTAAATCACTTTGTGAGCACTCTATCACAGCCAATTAGAGATGGTAAAACACTAAACTCAATAGAAAAATTATGTTCTACTGGAAAATCACTACAACATGGAATTGCGGTACTATATGGGATATTAACAGACTTAGGCCACGTACACACGATCAAATCCGATCGTGTGTACGAGCGAGCAGACAGGTTTGCCCGTCGAACAAATTTCAAAGCATGCTACAAACCTGTCAGTCGGATCTGTCCGCTGGTGCGACGCATGCGCGGAAGCATTTTATTTCCGGGTTTGGTGACGTGGCGGCGTCAACGTCACCGCTACGTCACCGCGTTCCCTGGCCGAGGGGATTTTCATCCAATGGTGTGTACACACCGTCGGACGAAAAGCCGGAGGAGACATGTCCGCTGGAAACGGTCCGTCGGACATGTTTCAGCGGACATGTCCCTTAGAGACGCAGGGAACACTGACATGAGTAGAAAAGTGGGGACAAGACATTGGGAAAAAGCTAGAAGACTCGCAAATGATAGGCGCAGTGTTTAATTATGCTTCTGACATCACCACAATTGAGACAAACTATAAATGTATGGTTCGCTGGCACTTGACCCCTGAAAAAATGAATGCATTGTGCTGGAGGGAATGTAGCCATGTAGGAACCACAATGCACGTTTGGTGGGACTGTCCGAGAATTCAAGAGTACTGGAAAGAAGTTTTAGAATACATAGAAGAAATCACAGATGATAAGATCCTACGAAACCCCTTGAACTGTTTGTTCCACGGAACGGATAGGCCAAAAAAACAGTATGGACTGACCCTGGTTCCGGTGTTGCTGAATGCGGCAAAGGGCCTTATTCCAAAAAACTGGTTACACCCACAGAGGCCATCCATAAAAGAATGGATACACAGAGTTGATTACTTAGCAGAAATTGAATATCTGGGACAGGGAGAATTGGGAGAAGAGGCCAGAAGCAGAATAGCCTGGGAGCAATGGAGAGCATTTAAAACGACACAAAAATTTGTACAGGCAATGACAGAAATAGATAGATGAGTTGAAGGTAGTGATAGAGAAATTAAATCTAAAGAATGAACGGCAGAACCAAAGGGAGGTGGGGAGGGGGGGGGGTTTAGGATTAGTGGGGAGATAAGAGATGAAGGCATGGCATTAACTCAGGGGCGGGATGGTCACTATATAACGACGGACATAAAAAAATAGTTTATTTAGGAGTGATTTTCGCTTGTTGACCCTTTTTCTCTTTCTGTGGGCATACTGAAGAAAGGAAAGAAGTAAATGATATACAAAACAATAATCACTAATAAAAAAAAAAGGAATAATAATAATAATTAAAAAAAAAACACAAGTGATGAGAGACCTAAATGAGATGTTAAGGGCGAAGTTTCCGTGAGCATGTCTCGCAGTCCTGGTTTCTGGTTGAGTCTGATGTGGGATAAAAAACAAAACAAAAACAAACACTGCCCTGTATTGGCTCTGTGTCTCTGTCCTTCACACAAGCATGAAACTTGCGGCCGGCGCATTTTTTTACGTCGTTTGCGTAAGGCTTTTTCCGGCGTTAAGTTACCCCTGCTATATAGAGGCGTACGCAATGTTAAGTATGGACGTCGGGACAGCATCAAATTTTCCGTCGTTTACGTGAAATGTTCGCCAATAGGGCTTTGCGTAAGTTACCTTCACGTCAAAACCAATGAGTATTTGCGGCGTAATTTTGCGCATGCGCATTGGGATATGTCCACGGACAGCGCATGCGCCGTTCGTTAGAAACGTCTTTTACGTGGGGTCATGGTTGATTACCATACTACACGCCCACTCCAAGCCTACTTTGAACTACGCGGGCTTACGCCGGCCCATTTACGCTACGCCGCCGTAACTTAGGACGCAAGTGTTTTATGAATACGGCACTTGCCTATCTAAGTTGCGGCGGCATAGCGTAAACAAGATACGCTACGCCCGCACAAAGATACGCCAATCTTTGTGGATCTGGCCCTATGTCTCTATACCCTGTAAACAGTCATTTCAGCAAAAAAATGTTTTTCCTTTACAACTCCTTAAACTGATGATAATGTAACAAAGGAAGAGAGCACAGGAATTAACCCGATTAAAAGATTTCTGGCAGATCAGTACTTTTTTTTTTCTTTATACTAACTGTACACTTAATGTGGTTGTAAAGCCACTATAGTATATTCATCTCATCCCCTCTGTTAAATAACAATTTGTGTCCCAGTGTCTATGATATATAAAAACTATGCTGATTTCTACCTTATATCAAAGCGTCTCCTGGCACTCACGTGACTGCTTGTCTCTCTCCTATCCCAAGCTGACAGCTACAGAGGGAGGGGCTGAGAACTTCCACTGACGTCAGCCAGGAGGAGGGGAGGAGAGCAGTCACGTGAGCGCTGGGAGATGCTCAGATATAAGGTAAAAATCAGCATTCTTTTTATATATATATATATATATATTTAACAGATTGGATGGTATTAATATAAATCATTTTTATAGCAGCAGGAAGGGAGAAGGGTGTTAGGCCGCGTACACACGACCGAGAAACTCGACGGGGGCGAAACACATCGTTTTCCCCGTCGAGTTCCTTGTTCGGCTGTCAAAAAACTTGTCGAGCCAAATTTTCCCATTGCCTGTCGAGGAAATAGGGAACATGCTCTATTTTTGGCTCGACGAGTTCCTCAACAGTTTTCTTGGCGAAAAGTGTACACACGACCGGTTTTCTCGGCAGAATACGTCTCCCATCGAATTTATTGCTGAATTCTGCAGAGGAAACCGGTCGTGTGTACGCGGCCTCACTCTCACGCGCTGACAGGCAGGGAGGGGGGAGAGGAGAGCAGAGCAGAGAGGAGAGCTGCGGATGATAGGGGTACGTCAACCGACCATGGTGTCAAAGCTGAGCAGCCATGATAAACCATGGCCAGTTTACAGGGGGAGGGCAAAACCAGGCAGGATCAGCCAGGTATTTCAGGTGGTACAGAGGGCCAAATTACACAGCTTAAGCATTAGTCAGTGCACTGTGCTGTATAACATGCTTTAAAGGAACAGGGAGACTTTGCAGAATCTATATCAGTATAGTAAGCCATGGTATATATAATGTTAAGAGTGGTAACTTGTAAGATATCATACTGTCATCATTTTTTTAAATCTTCATACATTTTTTAAACCTTAAAATCAGTGGCAGCTGGTGGTCAACATTTGGGAGGGGCGGCAAGCAGACCTGGACCCCTCACTCAGAATAGCACCACCCGGGCCTGTGGCTCTCGATTGATCCACTCGCACTACACACTTCCCCCCAGCGCTCGATATGCTGCTATGCTCTCGCACTAATACCATCCCTTTTCCCCGCACATGAGATCCATGGCCTTTTCTTACTGCGGAAGAGATGCAGGGAAGAGGACAAGGTTGCGATGCTCTGCTGAATCTGGAGTAGGGCTCCTAGGAAAGACTGCTGCTGCCACGGCCCTTTCAGGCTGCACAGGAGGCGGGTCCTAAGACCCGTCTTAAGACTCCCGGCCAATCGGGTATCAGGACCGGCTTCCTAATTGGCCGGGAGGAAAAGCAGGAAGACATTAGCGAATATTAATTTGGCCAATGTCACACAAGTAGGTGGGCTCAGAGCTCTAATCAAATGCGTCAAAACAAAAAAACACATTGAAATCCATGCGTCCGGTGCTCTCCTGCATGGTAATTAGGGGCCGGGCGTCCCTGCACCACTAATGGACGGGCCGTCACTGAAAATTTTTAACTCTCATGCTTGGTTTTGGTGCACACTTAATAAGAGAAGGTTGGCATATTCAATGGTTCCACAAAAAAGCCCACATTATCAGCAGGTCTACAGCACCCGTGTCACTGTTCCTGCCTCTTGGGATGTTCTCATAGCATTAAAGAGTGCATAACAGAAACTTGTGGGCAACAAGTTAAAACAGGGCACACCAGGTAAAGATCTACTCCTCCACTGAAGCAAAATGTATTTCTTTTTGTCATCACGTGAGCTCAATAACAGAATTTTCTATTATTGGTATTTATATAGCACCAACAATTAACACAGCACTTTACGAATTTTTGCTCATTCACATCAGTCCTGCCCTCAAGTGTCCCTATTTCACATACATATGCATATTAAAAGCCAAGTTTACCTTTTCAGGCAGAATTTCACTTTTCATAATGGATAGAAGCCTTTTCTAATGTATTTTATGCCCAAGCCATCTCAATGTGTTTATCTCACACTTACCTAACCCATGGCAGCCTTCAGTCTGCACTTCTCTGTTTAAAATGTAAAAAAATGCATTCTGAGCCTGACATCCTGTAGCATCATGTGACCATCCAGAAAACTTTCTATCCCATCATGCACTGCATACTGCATCACAGAATAGGGTGTGTTTTACACAGGAACTCCCCCTTTCTGAGTCATCTCTTGTCTACACTCCCTACCCACCTCTGAGCACCACACATGTTGGTTCCAACACATAACCACCTCCCAGTACTGCCCCTTTTAGAGAATACAGAACCAAATAACATTTGTGGTACTAAGTAATGTGTATGGAATTTGTAAACAAAAACAAGAAAAGCAAAAAATAGATCCCCTGCAGCCAGCAACAATAGACCCCTCTTCCCCAGCAACAATAGACCCCCCCCCCCAAGCAACATTGGACTACCCACAGCAAAATACTTACCCAGCTGCAATAGACTCCTGGCAACAACAACAGATCTCCCCACAGCCAGCATCACTAGAACCTATCTCAATGGTATATCCTGCCCAGCAACAACTGAGCTCCCAGCAACATAAGACCCACCCCCAGCAACAAAAGATACCCCCACCAGAAACAAAAGACCTCCCCAGCAACAAAAATATATCCCTTTTAGTAAAAATATATCCCCCAGCAGCCAGCATCAATAGACCCCACAGCACACCCCAGTATCCCTTGCTATTACATACATTGGATGTGCCGGCATTCCCACTGAAGAATAGCCCTGGTTTTACCTCTCTGGACCACACCTTTCTCATTACTGTACCACCACTTTTTTAATGGCACTCACTTTTCTATTTCTTTCTTTAAGGTGGCCATACACTGTACAGCCTTATTGTACAGTCTTCTTTAGATCTACCATCAACTTTGTAATACAAGGACTTGCCTGATTGGATACAGAATAATTGGATAGATATGTGTGTCCTCCTTTTATATTATTTTGGTAAATCTAAAGGAGATTTTTTATAATGTATAGTGAGCTTTACAGACTTCTAGAGACACACTTTTCTGTTTTCAGTACTACAAAGGCTGCTATGTGTTCGCTCAGCTCCTGCACACTCTACCAAATAAACAATCTATGCAAGAAAAAAGTAAGGTGCAAAACTATCCATCAGCAGAAGCATCACCAGGGTTTGGCCACAGGGCCCCTGACCCCCCCAACATCATACTGCCCCCCCATGTGCCCCCCAATTAAAACTATCGGCACAGCAATTACAGAGTGATTCTCTGTAGGCTCTCTGGAGGGAGAGACACACAGGGCCAGATTCTCAGCGGCGCTGCGACGGAGTATCTCAGATACCCCGTCGTATCACCGTTTTTTTTTGCCTCGTATCTATGCGAGTGATGTTTAGCATCACTTTGGCATAGATACGCTTCAACATCCGACAAGTGTAATACCATTACACTTGCGGATCGTAGTTGTAATGACAACTCCGGCCACTAGGTGGCCTTTACGTTGTTTTTTCATTTGCATATGCAAATGAGGCTAGTACGCCGATTCCCGATCGCTTTTACGCCGCCCCGTCGTCGCGTACGTCGTTTTCGTCCGCGTAAGGTTACCCCTGGTTCTATGAGGAGTAACCTTACGAAGTTCCGTCGGATGCCGTCGGGTGCCGTCGGATGCCATGTTAAGTATGGCGTCGGGTCAGCGTCGGCTTTTTCCGTCGCTTACGTCGTTTTACTAACTCGTTCGCGAATAGGGCATTGCGTAAGTGTTTTGACGTCGGTTTCAACGACGCTTTCCGACGTGAGCTGGAGCATGCGCACTGGGCTTTTTCCCCGGCCGCCGCATGCACAGTTCGTTCGATGCGGGGGCGCGCTTAATTTAAATACAAGCCACCCCATTTGAATTACGCGGGCTTACGCTGGGCCATTTACACTACGCCAATGCAAACTACGGAGCAAATGGTTAGAGAATACGGCACTTGCTCTAGTACGATGCGGCGGCGTAGTGTAAATGGCTTACGATACGCAAGCGAAATTCTATGAGAATCTGGCCCACAGAGTGCATCCCGATTTAAATTGCCATGCTCCATGTCCTGTTGAGTATACTTTGCTGTCCGGTCTCCTGCTTGCTATAATGACAGAAGACAGAGCCAGCTCCAGCAGCAGTGCTTCAACCTCTCTAAGCCCGCACATGTGTGTGCAAAACAACATCTCCTCCAACCTGTAATGTGTGGAGAAGTGCACACAGCAGTAAAATGAAGGGCTGCATGATGTCTGTGTCCCGACTCCCGACCATCACAGGGAGAGGGATATTTGCATCTCATCTCTTAAAGGAGTTGTAAAGGAAAAAAAATGTTGTCTAAAATTAATGTCTGCAAGGTAGACAGACAGAATAGTGTAATGATTCTGTTAACAAATGAGTAAATACCTATTAAATTCCTTCATCTATATCACCTCCGGTGTTCTAGTTTCTGTTCTCTCATTCACTTCCTGGTGTGCATAATTTGTTCATGTAAGAACTACATTTCCCAGTATGCATTGCGGCACACCCAGTAATTCACACCTTCTTGAAGTTTCTAACATGTAGAGAGCGTCCTGCCACATAAATGTAGTTCCCAGGAGGGGGCGAGCACGTTACTGACCACTGCAGTAAAGCCTCCCTTCACGGTGGTCAGTAAAATCAGACAAGCAGGAAGTGAACAGAACAGAGAAGAAATAGAGCAACTTCTGAGAAAAAACGAACAATGAGGAAGTGAAAAGAGGAATGTCTGCGGGTAAATGATGCTTATTATGATTTTTTTTTTTTTCTTTACAACCCCTTAACCAATAATGGTTAACAGTCCATAGTTAGTTGTATCTGTGCCGAGTGAGCAATCACATGCAGTAGACTCCAAATATCTGTAAAAGAATTCTTCCTTTTTGTGTCTCCTCACCCTTGGCTTATGTAGCTGGTTGAGGATATTGATGCTGCTACATGGTTTTGCAGCCACACTCCAGGATATAATTATATCTACAAAAGTAATTTTCTTGTCTTATTCTTTTTCATCAGTCTTCCTGAGGCTTCTGTTGGAAGTTCATGATATTCTACTGTCGTGCTCCTGCACCTCAATAGACCTATGACAGAATGCATTTATTTTTTGTTTTAAAGCGACATTAAACCTAAAGCTAAAAATGTAATATATTGTAGCTTACCAATCTTTAGATGTGGTGGCTGCATAAGTTTTCCCTTTTTTTGGCCTTTTCCCTTCTGTTCTCACCTAGTAATATGTCAGTAGCACATTTCCTATATTACAGCACTCCCTCTGTAGATAAAGGAGCACAGGCGGCACCTTGGGACAACAGCTTTGTCAGTTTGTGGGGAGGGGAATGTTAGATGTGCTAGCAGATTTAGATACACTAACAAATTGAAGCTGGACTCCAGCTAACACTTTATAACCAGTCACAGCAAAAATTGTTTTCCATTTGGGGATAAAGGCTTTTCATAAATAAATGCTAATCGCTGTAAGCACCCCTGTAATGGTTTATCTCAACCCCTATAACTGCAAAACATATTCTTTTGAAAAAATAACACACTTACTGACTGCTGTATCACAAGGTGAAAATAAATAAAATAAAACTAATGCAGTCACCACATCTAAGAATTGGTAAGCTGAAATATAATAAATGTTTGCTTTTGGGTCTAAAACCGCTTTAATGTATTTCTTCATTGTCATTCTCAGGCTCATTGCCTGGCCTTCCTGTGTGTTCATGTCAAACAGGGGTGAAATACGTGTGCCATGTTTATCTTTTGTTTTTCCAGGAGAAAAATACATATTAACCCGGTAAAAACCTATAGTCGGGGAATAACCAAGACGGATGTTTATACCATTAACCACAACTATATCTAGAAGAAGTTTTATGAATTCTATTAAACATCATACATATTTCCAGTTTTCTATTATGGAGTGTTGTACACACGACCGTTTTTCATGACGAGAAAAATGCAATTTTTTAAATTGGTCATTAAAAACGAGTGTGTGTGGCTCCAGAGCATTTTTCTTGACATGAAAAATGGCCATTAAAAATTTAGAACATGCTCTAATTTTTCACGTTGTCGTTTTTCACGTCATGAAAAACAGTCGTGTGTAGGCTTTAATGACGGGAAAAACGCACACGCTCAGAAGCAAGTTATGAGACGGGAGCTCTCGTTCCTGTAAAAGTAGCGTTCGTAATGGAGATAGCACATTCTTCACGCTGTAACAGACTGAAAAGCACGAAGACTGAAAAGAGCGAGTCTTCTCTCACCAAACTTTTACTAACACGAAATCAGCAAAAGCAGCACAAAGGGTGGCACCATCTGAATACAACTTCCCCTTTATAGTGCCATTGTATGTGTTGTACGTCACCACGCTTTGCTCAAGCATTTTTTTTTCATGACTGTGTGTATGCAAGGCAGGCTTGACAACAATCACGTTGAGAAAGTTTTTTCTAGGACATTAAAAATGGTCACTGTATATACATAACATAAATAAAGCATAATAGCATTGCGGCTGCCCAATGCTAATCAATATCCTGGATAGCATTGGGCAGCCGCAGTAAGCATTTTCCTTTAATACACCATTTGTATGGTGAGTTTACAATCATGTTATTCAACTCCTGCCTACATGCAGCTTGGTGATATGTTGCATTATATCTTTTCTTTGTTATTATGCTTTATTTATGTTATGTTTATTTGTTTATATATTATAGTTCTCAAATTCTCCTGAAGAAGTAGCTTTGATCCACGAAACATGTAGAGCAACCCCTTGAGGAAAGCGAAGTGTCAAGATTTCTACAGTGATAATCCAGTTGATATCAATACCTAAACTGCTACGCCTTGGTTTGACTAAGTCTTTAGCATGTTTAGTTTGTATCCTAGATCTATACCATCTAGTATTATATTTTGACACCCCTGTCCATTTTTTTTCACTCCAGAGTTCTAAGTACTGTATTTCACTATATAATGTCATTTTAATGTAATCACATTTTTTTTTTACCTAATTTCTATCACATGTGATGGTGTGTGTGTGTGTAGGGAGCGGAATTGAAGAACCCAGCCTTGGGGCAGCAAAGGGGGTAAATCTGGGCCTGGGAGCACCCAGTACAAAAGTTCACTACTTTTATTCTCCAGCACTCCACGGATCATCCAATCTCATACAAAAAGTTTATTAAAGAATGATCACATCACAAGGGACAAAGTGCAACATTTCAGAGCCACGCAGGGCCCCTTCATCGAGTTTAAAAGATCATGACACAAAAAAAGTCAAATGGAAGTGTTTATTGAACAAAGGTATCAGATGAATCCGACACGATTTGGAGGAAATGCCTTCCCCTTCCTCAGAGCTGAAATCGTGGGCATGAGTGTACTCATGATGAGACCATTGTCAAACCTGGACCTATTTCAGATCGTTTGGTATAGTTAGACACCTAACTATGCTAACAGTCTAAAATAATTCTAGGCTTAATATTTTGGATGAAGCCTTTACATAAGTCTCTGAACTGTAAACTCATCATGTTGAAGGGGTAGTCATTTCCCCCAAAACGTGTTGGCTTCATCTGATACCTTAGTTCACGAAACACTTCCATTTGACCGTTTTGTGTCATGAACTTTTGTACTGAACGCTCCTCAAAATCCACACTTCAGAAATGATCTAGTCATGTAATTCCTGGACTTTATGCAGTCTTTGGCTGTGTTCACAAATTTACTGCAGTCTCTCACCTTGTGACTTGCTAGCAACTTATGCCTCGTTTCCACTGAGCAGATCGGTTCGGTTCGGTACGCTATTTTGGGTGTTTCCATTATGAAAGTGTTCCATAAAACCGAACCGTACCGGATGATTCTGGGTCCTGCTTCAGATGTGGGGCCATAGAAAATGGAACAGTTCGATTAGGGTGGACCTACAATAAATTCCACTGATTGGTGGACACCCTAGGCATTTTTTCTAAACCCTGAATGGCCCGGGACGGTCCGACTTGCAGTGGAAACGCTCACAAGAATAGACCGGACCATTCTAAGCCCTGCAAACTGTACCGATCTGAACCGTTCCGTTCAGTGGAAACGAGGCATTACAATCTGATCACAGGGGAAAAAAAGACAATAAAACACTTCCTTCTGCCTGCAGCAGACTGATGGCAACATCACAGCTTGGGAACAGTCACTTGACTGGAAATCAAGGATTGCTTTTTACCTATAAAAACAATTGTTTTTTGAAAACTGATACAGTTCTTGTATATTATGACATGAAGGGGATTAACTCTGAATTTTGACTTTTACCTAAAGGTAAGCTTATAATAAAGCTTACCTGTAGGTAAAATGAATATCTCCTAACTGTGCACCGTCTAGGAGATATTCGAGCAAGCAGCAGCCGGTGATATCACCGCCACATGCACTCTGAAGGAACGGTATACCTACCGGCTGCCGTTCCTTCAGAGATGAATGCTGTGGCCAAGACTCATCATCATTATTGTGGCTTGGCCATTCAAGTGGCTGCAGCCTGCCCACCCATCTTCACCCAGTGGTGACAGTGACAGGGGTGACAGTGTGCCGCTGGAGGGCTTTTTTTCAAGGTAAGTCTTTCACAATGTGCTTAAAAGTCCTATTCTTTATTACTGTATAATCTGTATGAGAATATGTAGGAATTGCCATAACTTTATGGTATATTGTCTGGTATTGACCTTTCTGTCTATCTGTATGTAACTGTGGAGCACGCCATTTGAATTACATTTTCCCCCACTGTTCAGCTTGGAACCATTATAAAAACACAGTCAATATAATATGGAAACTATTTACCTGTCTCCGGGAGGATATGGTATTATTAGAACACCTAGTAGACATTTTAGAGTTGAATGTCTTATTCTGATTTGTTGATTCACCTCTCCCAGTTTTCAGGTTGTCTTTGGGGTCTGACGGTATAGGATTCAAAAACAGAATTCTTGCAATAAGTCCATACAGGACAGTTGCTAATGTCATTGGCACAGCATAGAATACAGCAAAGTCTATTAAGTAGATTGGAAAGTAGTAACTCCGATCGACCTTATAGCCGCAGTAGACAACAGGGCCATCTTTGTAGACTGTGATGTTGAGGTCAAGTAAGAAAAACCACATCATGCAATAGAGGGATGTAAAGACCCAGACGAACACAGTGATTTTCTTTGCTCTGGAGATAGTGCACAAGAACTGCGCTTTGATTGGGTGACAGATTGCCAAATACCTCTCAATTGTAAATGCAGTTATGGAGCAAGATGATGCATTGATTCCCAAATACTGAAGGTAAGTAATGCACAGGCATCCCATGTATCCATATACCCATGAGCCATAGAGACTGTCAGGTATGTTGGGAAGCCCTGCTGCCACCAGGACCATGAGATCAGCTATAGCAAGGCTAACGAGATAACAATTAGTTGGGGTTCTCATATGTTTAGTCCTTAGAACCACCAGAACCACCATAATGTTTCCAACTATACCAAGTCCACAGATGACAACCACCAGGAATATAGTGACAACTTGATATTCCAGACCAATCCATTCTCTGTCCTGGAGGGCTGTGTCATTTAGTGCAGCGGAGGTATGGTTTTCCATGTTCACAGGGCTGGAGGTGCTTTTGGGTTAAAGACCATTCTTTGGTAAGTTAGCTTGTAAGGATTGTCCCTTTTTTGTCTCTTGTCCCCTCTTCACAGGTAATGCCTATGAAGCCAGCAACTTTTTCCCTGCTTTAATAATTGTAATCCTGTAGGGAAAAAGTAACCTTGAATCAGTGACAGAATTAAAGAAAGCACAAATATCAGTACACTTAAATTATACAAGTCATGGGCTAACTCAACTGATCTGAAACTTACACTTCTTATTAAGCTGTTATATAATAATGGGCCAAACACACATAACATTTTATTATCATGCTATCTCCCTGATACTTGGGTGATATCAGATGTAAAAAAAAAAAAAAAAATGTAAAGCTACACTCTGGGCAGAGTTAAATAAAAAATGAAGTCCAATTATATATAAAGTATAAACTGCGATTAATATATCTAGTAAGAGCTGCTGGCACCTAACACATTCCCATATACAGTATATGTGCAACCTTTATATAACAAATACTGTATATTGTCCCAAGCTATCTCAAATGAACTAATTATCAATACAAATGCGCTTAATTGGTTAAAGGAAAAAAAAATAAAGAAAAATATTCCCTGTGCCCAAGTAACCTTGATCACAAAATGTATTGTATACAAGTGAAAAATAGTGAAATATCAATCTTCAGCCCTCATAAATCACCATGTGATCCATTTGTGTGATCAAACATAAATTCAATTGTGTAAAAAACAAAAAAACAGTCCTTCAAACAATGACTTTTTATGCAATTTTCTTTCTTATGTACATCATATATCAGTTTTGTTATACATATCACTCGTGCTCCCCTACCATCAGGTGTGCTCCCACAATTAGGTTGGGTCAACAATTGCTTTTAGTCCTTGCAGGACTGTAATTCTCAGGCCCTCCTTTGATCACATAGTAGGTGATGCTGAAAAAGACACAAGTCCATCAAGTCCAACCTATGTTTGTGCTTTTATGTCAGTATTATATTGTAATGATGATATTTTAGTTAGATCTGGAACCTGATAGGCTACGCCAGCCTGTGGCTTTTTATATGTCTTGGATACACCAACGGTGACATCTCCCTACCATAACTCTGTTCCTGCTCACCTCAGAGTTTTGAGTGTTCCTGCCCAACTTTACTTTTTTGAACCCCTCCTGTCGTATTCCATAAAAAACAATAACTGCTGTAACTCCATCCATAGAAGCCACAGCAGGTGCAGATCTGGGAACTCAGATCCCACCATTAGAGTCCCTAAAAGATAAAAGGGACTGTCAGGCAACTTAATTCTCAGGCATCTACAAAGAACTTAAAGTGGAGGTTCACCCTCCAAAAAAAATTCTAGCATGCCATGGAGAACACCCACCCGACCGGCAGTATGCAGGTGTTTTTTTTTTCCCCCCGTACATACCTTTTTACGGTCTCTCTTCCCCTCTGGCGATCCCGCGGTACTGGGCGTTTACAATCACAGGCTGTGATTGACGTCCCTCAGCCCGGCGCATACAGCGCGTCACGAGATGCCGAAGGAACCTGAACGTCGGTGCGCAGGCGCCGTATAGGGCCGCACCGACGTTCGGGTTCCTTCGGCATCTTGTGACGCGCTGTATGCGCCGGGCTGAGGGGACGTCAATCACAGCCGCTGGATTGAAAGAGAGCCCGTAAAAAGGTATCTACAGAAAAAAAAAAGAAGAAAAACACAGGCATACTGCCGGTCGGGTGGGTGGGCTCCATGCCCTGCTAGAAATTTTTTGGAGGGTGAACCACCACTTTAAGTATCAATTTTGATTGGACTTTTTAATGCAAGAAATTATAAACTTCAAGTGTTCCCTCCTTTAATCACTTGACCTCTGGAAGGAAGGACTTTCATGACCGGCCATTTTTTGCAATTCAGCACTGCAAAACTTTACCTGGGAATTGCTCAGTCATGCAACACTGTACAAAAAAAATTTTTTTTGCATTTTTTTCACACAAATATCACTTTTTTTATAGTAGTATTTGATCACCACTGAGTTTTTTTATTATATAAACAAATAAGTCAGTGCCGGCTCACACTAAAGCGACTTGGGATCCGACTCGTCAGACCACAAGTTGCCCCAAGTCGCTGGACATAAGAAATTCCATTGAAGTGAATAAGAACTGTCTTAATGTACACTACTGAAGTTGCTCAGACTTTAAAAAAGGTACCTGTACTACTTCAAGGCAACTTGTACCCAAGAATTTATTCACTCTTGAGAAGGAGAATAAGGAGGGTATATGATCAACATGTACAAATATATAAGAAGTCTATATAGTGAACTTGGTGTTGAGTTATTCACTTTACGGTCAACACTGAGGACAAGGGGGCACTCTTTATGTCTAGAGGAAAAGGTTTCCAAATACGTAAAGGTTTCTTCACAGTAAGAGCTGTGAAAATGTGGAACAGACTCCCTCCAGAAGTGGTTCTAGCCAGCAGAGCAGATTGCTTTAAGAAAGGTCTGGATTTTTTCCTAAATGTACATAATATAACTGAGTACTGACATTTATAGGTAAAGTTGATCCAGGGAAAATCCGATTGCCTCTCGGGGGATCAGGAAGGATTTTTTTCCCCTGCTGTAACAAATTGGATCATGCACTGCTGTTTTTTTTGCCTTCCTCTGGATCAACTGTGGGTATGGAGTTGGGTGTATGGGATTGTACTGTGTTTTTTATTTTGTTTGTTTATTTTTTTATGGTTGAACTGGATGGACTTGTGTCTTTTTTCAACCTGACTAACTATGTAATTATGTAAGGACTCTCATATTCACATATAGTTTAACCACTTAAGACCCGGACCATTATGCAGGTAAAGGACCTGGCCAGTTTTTGCGATTCGGCGCTGCGTCGCTTTAACTGACAATCGTACGATGTGGCTCCCAAACAAAATTGGCGTCCTTTTTTTCCCCACACATGAGAGACTTCTTTTGGTGGTATTTGATCACCTCTGTGGTTTTTATTTTTTGCGCTATAAACAAAAATAGAGTGACAATTTTGAAAAAAATATAAAATCTCAGTTTAGGCCGATACATATTCTTCTACCTATTTTTGGTAAAAAAAAATCGCAATAAGCGTTTATCAATTGGTTTGCGCAAAATGTATAGCGTTTACAAAATAGGGGATAGTTTTATGGCATTTTTATTAATCATTTGTTTACTACTAATGGCGGCTGTCAGCGATTTTTTTCGTGACTGCGATATTATGGTGGACACATCGGACAATTTTGACACATTCTTGGGACCATTGTCATTTTGACAGCGAAAAGTGCTATAAAAATGCACTGATTACTGTGAAAATGACAATTGCAGTTTAGGAGTTAACCACTAGGTGGCGCTGAAGGGGTTAAGTGTGACCTCATATGTGTTTCTAACTGTAGGGGTCGGGGCTGGACGTGTGACGTCAGTGATCATCGTTCCCTATATCAGGGAACAGACAATCACTGACATTGCCACAGTAAAGAACAGGGAAGTTGTGTTTACACTCACCTCTCCCCGTTCTTCAGCTCCTGTGACCGATCGCAGGTAAACGGCAGTGACCGGGTCCCGGGTCCTATGGTCGCGGAGCTTCGGACCCATGGCTGGGCTCTTAAAGGCGACCTACCGGTACGTGCCTGTGTCCAGCAGTGCCATTCTGCCGATCGGCGTTAGGCGGTCCTTAAGTGGTTCAAAAGCAGATTTTTATTTTTTTATCTTAATGCATTCTATGCTTTAAGATAAAAAAAAACTTCAGTGTGTAGCAGCCCCCCTAATACTTACTTGAGCCCATCTTAATCCAGCAATGTTGCACTAGAGACTCAGCTGTGCAGCTCCGTGCCTGAATGGACACATAGAGCAGCGACTCGGCTTGGGTGTCCCCATAGAAAGCTGCTTGCTGTGGGGGCACTCGGCAAGAGGGAGGGACCAGAAGTTCCGGCACGGGACCCGAGAAGAAGAGGATCTGGGCTGCTCTGTGCAAAACTGCTGCACAGAGCAGGTAAGTATAACATGTTTGTTATTTTAAAACAAACAAAAAAAATACTTTAGTATCACTTTAAGCCTCGCTGTCACTGTGGATTGCTGCACATAAATACTATAATTTTTTGCACTAAATACGCCCCATAGCTTGTAGAAATATGTTTAGCAGATTCTTGACCAGCCTTTCTCAACTAGGGTTCCTCCACAGATTGCTAGGGATTCCTCGCTATAAGTAATTTCTACCTCTCAGATAAGTAATCACTGACAATAATTGTCTTTTTAACTATTTGTAAGGGGAGGGGGGGGGGGGGGTTATCCACATTGACCACAAATATAAGGAACATTCTTTTCACTGACCTTCATGCTAATAATCAGTGAGCTGTAGATATTATTAGCAGGGTTCGTTGGAACCTAAAAGTTATTTCAAGGGTTCCTCCACATTAAAACAGTTGTGAAAGGGGTCTTTCACACAGGTCGGATCAGTAATGTTCCGCCCCGTGCACCTCCGTTTGCTCAGCGGGGATCGCTTTGTTGATCCCAGCTGAGCCGGCGGAAGACAGGGCGGTCACCGCAAACTGTGCAGGGACCGTCCTGTCTTTTCTCCGCTCTCCCCTATGGGGGGATTAGATGAACACGGACCGTCTGTCCGTGTTCATCTGATCCAATCCGCCAGATGGAAGGAAAAGTAGGTTTTTCCTTTGTCATACTTTGGCGGATCGGAGCGGGTCGGATGTCAGCGGGCATGTCACCGCTGACATCCGCGGCTCCATAGAGGAGCACGGATCGCCCATCCAGGTCAGCAAAAAAAACTGCCAGGTGGATCTGAACGGGCGCTCCGTGTGAAAGAGCCCAAAGGCTGTTTTAGAGCAACTCTTAATACTGTGTCCCACATGTACCCTCATCCAAATAAAGCATTAAATTGGTCTTCACAGTCTACCAGTCACTGACAGTACTTGACGTGACTGTAGCCGTATTAGTGCAATTGTGACAGAGAACTGCTGAATACTTCTTGGACCTTGAAGAAGGGGACATACCCCGAAAGCTTGTCCTGAAAAATTGTATGTTAGTGCAAATAACTGTTACTGACAGTGAAAGTGTCATGCTTCAACTAGGTGGATTTCTTTGTTTGGTCTTGTCCTGCTGGACATTCTGTAGCACTTACCCTGTGACTAACTTCAGATTACAGTATTTACACATGATACATTGGGGTTGATTTACTAAAACTGGAGAGTGCAAAATCTGATGCAGCTGTGCAAGGTAGCTAATCAGTTTCTAACTTCAGCTTGTTCAAGTAAGCTTTGACCAAAAAACAAGGCTGAGGTTGATTGGTTTCTATGCAGAGCTGCACCAGATTTTGCACTCTTCAGTTTTAGTAAATCAACCCCATTGGGATTCAGTAATGACTATCAGAGATTTTAAGTTAAAGCTTAATAAGATCCCTCAGTAACCTGATTTTATTGAGTCCATCATATCTATGGGTATACCCACAGGTTCTCTCATGTTCATATAGGACACATTTATTTGGGACAGTACCATGTATATACATTGGAATACTCGTTTTCTATGTTTGTTTTTACATAATGGTTTTAATATCAATATTTAATACATTTTAATTTTTACTCTATTGAGTGCCCTTTGTTTCATTTGGGTGTACTGGGGGCTACCAATTCAAAATCCATATTCACCTTTTGTTCTTTCTCTCTATATTCATATTTTGATGTGGTGCCACATTCTGAGTCATGTCTAAACAATTTTAAATTTTCTATAATTCTTTTTTTACAAATACTGCAGCTGCTGACTTTTAATACATGGATACTTACCTGTCCTGGGTGCCCGCGATGTCAGCCGATCTCTCCCTCAGCTCTTGGGTGCTGCTCCCGCCATCTTCGGTAAAGGAATTAGGAAGTGAAGCTTTGTGGCTTCATCTCCTGGTTCCCTACTGCGCATGTGTGAGTCATGCTGAGCAGTCCTACTGGTCCCTGCTGTCTTCTGGGACCTGTGTGTCTCCCAGAAGACAGCAGGGGGGGGAGTAGGCAGATGTGGCGTAAATCACTGCATTCACTGCGGACATCTATCCCCGGAAGTGGGAGCAAATACCTCTAATACACAGATATCTGCTCTCTCCTCCCCCTGAAAAGGTACCAAATGTGACACCGGAGGGGGGGGGAGGATTCCAAAAAGCGGAAGTTCCATTTGTGGGTGGAACGTTGCTTTAAGTTAAAGCTAATAACTCAATCTTGCTAAATTATTTCTCAATCTTGCTACAATAATCAGTTATAGTTAGTCATTACAAGTAGCATATGACCACCACACAGATATAACAACTGGCCATCTATCATATAAACTATGCAAATAGAATCATTAGCAATCTATTGCACACTATTGGAATATACGTAGTATGACAGTGTGAGATTAATTGTTGCTATTTACTATTTTATACTTGCCTAGTTTACACACTTGGTACCTATTTGTTACATCTGTGTAGTTATAGATTGCTACTCTTAGCAATTTCAGTAGCACCGTTAAACTACTACAAATCCCTTGGGTAGCTGTAACCTCCTTCAGCTGTGTCTGCACGTTCTCCCAGACTATTCATGCAAAGAGGATTTACAAAGCACATTATCTACCAATATGAAGGTGCCCACAAACAGTCTAATTTCGAATTTTGATATTCCATTCAAATGTAAGAAAAACAGAAGCATGGGTGGGAATTGTTTTTTCGGCCAATTTGTAGGCAACAGATAGGTTGCATAATTCCTACATCCAGAGGAATGTACCATGTGTACTATAAATAAGTTATCACTTTGGATTCTATTACTTGCAGTTTGGAAAATTTAACAAAAATAAGGAAGAAAATGGAAAGGCAATCTGTTTTCTATGGGCTTTCCTACAGGAATTTTGATCAAAGCAAACAAAAAGCATGTACCATCATCAAAAGGAAGACCCCCCCACATACAATTAGGCTGGCTTCAGACTTTTGCAGTCTGTTATGATGCATTAATGCACATGTTGGATTGTGCCTTATGTTAGCTTTTATTGGATGGACTGCCAATGGAGGGCAATAGAGCAACAAATGTTGATGACCCTTTCTCTTTTAACGCAGAGCACGTCATGTGCGTTGTGCTGCGCTGCAGCTAAATTGCATTGCCAATACTATTTTTATAAATGAATGGACCCACAGCGCAATGCACAAAGCAGCGTGCGTTACAATAACATGTGATAATATGTGCGTTTCTGCAACGCATGAATCTTAATGAGCCCTCAAACTTTACTATTAGAAAAAAGTAAGCCACCTTTCAAAATGTATATAAAATTGTAAGCCACCATTACAAAATGTATATAAAATTGTAAGCCACCTTTCAAAACTGATATAAAATTGTAAGCCACCTTTCAGATTTGATATAAAATTGTAAGCCACCTTTCAGATTTGATATAAAATTGTAAGCCACTTTTCAGATTTGATATAAAATTGTAAGCCACCTTTCAGATTTGATATAAAATTGTAAGCCACCTTTCAGATTTGATATAAAATTGTAAGCCACCTTTCAGATTTGATATAAAATTGTAAGCCACCTTTCAGATTTGATATAAAATTGTAAGCCACCTTTCAGATTTGATATAAAATTGTAAGCCACCTTGCAGATTTAATATCAAATTGTAAGCCACCTCCAAGATTTGATATAAAATTGTAAGCCACCTCCAAGATTTGAGATCAAATTGTAAGCCACCTCCAAGATTTGATCTCAAATTGTAAGCCACCTCCAAGATTTGAGATCAAATTGTAAGCCACCTTTCAGATTTGATCTCAAATTGTAAGCCACCTTTCAGATTTGATCTCAAATTGTAAGCCACCTTTCAGATTTGATGTAAAATTGTAAGCCACCTCCAAGATTTGATATCAAATTATAAGCCAATTTACAGATTTGATATAAAATTGTAAACCAACTTACAGATTTGATATCAAATTGTAAGCCACCTTTCAGATTTGATATCAAATTATAAGCCAATTTACAGATTTGATATAAAATTGTAAGCCACCTTACAGATTTGATATAAAATTGTAAACCAACTTACAGATTTGATATCAAATTGTAAGCCACCTTTCAGATTTGATATCAAATTATAAGCCAATTTACAGATTTGATATAAAATTGTAAGCCACCTTACAGATTTGATATAAAATTGTAAACCAACTTACAGATTTGATATCAAATTGTAAGCCACCTTGCAGATTTTATATCAAATTGTAAGCCACCTTCCAGATTTTATATCAAATTGTAAGCCACCTCCAAGATTTGATATCAAAAATTTAAAACCAATTTACAGATTTGATATCAAATTATAAACCAACTTAAAGATTTGATATACAATTGTAAGCCAATTTACAGATTTGATATACAATTGTAAGCCACCTCCAATATTTGGTATGAAATTGTAAGCCAACATACAGATTTGATATAAAATTGTAAGCCACCTTGCAGATTTGATATCACATTGAAATCTCCTTGATTGCTAAAGATTACTCCAACTTACATAATATAATTTAGTATATTTAACACATTTATTTCCCCCGGGGAACGGACTAATATAAATTCCAGTACTAGTATTATTGAGACTAATGTTCTATTCCATTTTTTTTTAAGTTCAGACAATAAAGTTACATTTACAGCTCTTATTCTGAATTAAAAAAAGTTATAAGCCTCCATTATCTCCATTATCTATTTATTTTATCGATAGCTATGTTTTAACCTGCTCACACTTAAAAGAGTTGAGTCTTACCTCTCCAAAGAGCTCAGCGGATTATTAGTCTCCTGGCAGACACTCACTCCAGGGTTTCCCTTAGAAAGTACAGTAAGCTAATTCACATGAATACAGCTGCAGCCAGCATCGGGCAAACCCTGACACGCTGTAGTCTTTTAAATCCTTCCCAGCTTCATTATCTTCTACAAGCAGAATAAATACATCATTTGCAGGTAACAGTTACAAGAAACTAAGCCAGCAACAGTTCACTGATCTTGTGATGACTCTTCATTGTCGTAGAGTTCCTCTGAATCAGAGATTGGAAATTACCCTTCAGCTCTCAGTTAAACAGCAGCAGCAGCTTATAGAATGCTAGGTGGCTTTCTGGCAGATCTTAAAAAGCTCTGTAATTTATTTGATCAGCACAGAGGCCAAAGGAAACAAACCCCATTGGCACAAGGCTGACAATGATGAGGAATTGCAGCCTCCTCACCAACCCCTTTCTCCCCACCTTCCTCCACAGCACTCACCAGTGAAATGAAGCTATATGATCAGTAAAGAGAGAAAACATCAGAACCTAGCTTTGTAAAACACAGCTTTGATTAAAAACAGATTTTGTATAAAAAAATAAAAAAAAGGAGGAAAAAAAAGATATTATTACCTAGAATAAAATGCAGTATTTTCTATCGCTGGGAAGTAATCTGTGATGATAACATGCATATACCGAGTTATTATTATTACTATTATTATTATTGGTACAAAATAAGACTGCAGAATCTTTGAATAATACCAGTGTTCATATGGAAGAACTGATCATGCCATTAGTAGATATTAATGGTTAGATTTAGAATAGGTGTGCTTGGGCTCTGCATTCAGTGAATGAGGATCAGTCTACTCTTGTACACTTGGATTTAGTGAACAAAATACTGTGGACCAGATTCACAAAGGACTTACGACGGCGTATCTCCACGTACGCCATCGTAAGTCCGAATGTGAGCCGTCGTATCTATGCGCCTGATTCTTAGAATCAGTTACGCATACATTTGGCCAAGATACGAGTGGCGTAAGTCTCCTACGCCGTCGTATCTTGGGTGCATATTTACGATGGCCGCAAGGGGCGCTTCCGTAGATTTACGCGTTGAATATGTAAATTGGGCAGATACGCCGATTCACGAACGTACTTGTGCCCGCTACGCCGTTTACATTAGGCTTACGTCTGGCGTAAAGTTACCCCTGCTATATGACGCGTAGCCAATGCAAATTATGGACGTTGGAACGAGCGTATCTTTTTACGTCGTTTACGTAAGTCGTACGGGAATGGGGCTGTGCGTAGGTTACGTTCATGTCACAGGCATTGAGCCGGCGTAACTTAGGGAAAAAATTTGACGTGATACTGAGCATCCGCGCGCATGCGCCGTATGATCGGCGCTTCATTTACATGGGGTCACGGCCCATTTCCATAAAACACGCCTCTTACACATTTGAATTAGGCGGGCTTACGCCGGCCAATTTACGCTACCCCGCCGCAACTTACGGAGTAAGTGCTTTGTGAATAATGCACTTGCCTGTCAAAGTTGCGGAGGCGTAGCGTAAATAGGAAACACTACGCCCGCACAAAGATACACGCTCCTACCTGAATCTGGCCCTAGGTGTCCAGGCTATAGCCGAATCATGGCCACAGCATGGACCCCAATTGCAAGGAGGCTGTCAATAGATGTTCCCCCCTTTGTGCACTCCCCTGCAGGGCGCGCACGGCGTGCACTGTGATCACCCGAGTCAACTGAGATGCCTATCAGTGCCCACCAGTGCGGCCTATCAGTGCCCACCAGTGCCGTCCTATCATGCCCATCAGTGCAGCCTCATCAGCGTACATCAATAAAGGAGAAAAATTATCTGACAAAATACAAAAATAAAATATAAAAAAATATAATATTTTTTAACAAAAAATAAAAAACGCAGAGATGATCAAATACCACCAAAACAAATCTCTATTTGTGGGAAAAAAAATTATAAGAATTTCATTTGGGTACAGTGTTGTATGACTGCGCAATTGTTATTCAAAGTGCATCAGCGCTGAAAGCTGAAAATTGGTCTAGGCAGGAGGGGGGTTTAAGTGCCCAGTAAGCGGTTAAAGACATTCACTATAGTGACAAAAGTATTGGGATGCCTGCCTTTACGTGCACTTTAATGGCATCCCATTCTATTGAGTTGGCTCACCCTTTGCAGCTGTAACAGCTTCAACTCTTCTGGAAAGTCTGTCCACAAGGTTTAGGAGTGTGTCTATGGGAATGTTTGACCATTCTTCCAGAAGAGCATTTGTGAGTTCAGGCATTGGTGTTAGACAAGAAAGCCTGGTTTGCAGTCTCTCCTCGAGTTCATTCCAAAGGTGTTCTATCGGGCTGCAGGACAGTCAAGTTTCTCCACTCCAACCCCAAACTGTTCCCACAAAGTTGGGAGCATGAAATTGTCCAAAATGTCTTGTTATGTTGACGCTTTAAGGCAGGGGTCTCAAACTGGTGGCCCTCTAACTGTTGCTAAACTACAAATCCCATGAGGCATTGCAAGGCTGACAGTTACAAGCATAACTGCCTCAGTCAGAGGCATGATGGGACTTGTAGTTCTTCAACCTCTGAAAAAAAAAAACACACCATAATCCCCCTTCCACTATATGATTTGGACCAGTGCGAAAAATAAAGGCCCATAAAGACATGGATGAGCGAGTTTGGAGGGGAGGAACTTGGCTGGCCTGCACAGAGTTCTGATCTCAAACTGATAGAACACCTTTGGGATGAATTAGAGTGGAAACTGCGAGCAAGGCCTTCTCGTTCAACATCAGCGTCTGACCTCCCAAATGTGCTTCTGGAAGAATGGTCAAACATTCCCATAGACACACTCCTAAACCTTGTGGACTTCTTAGAAGATTTGAAGCTGTTATAGCTGCAAAGGATGTGCCAACACGATATTGAACCCTACAGACTAAGGCCGTGTACACACGACCAAATAGATTTGTTCACATCGGTCGGGCCGACCGATTTGAACAAATCTGTCTGCTGCCGTTTTGGTTTGATCGCGTGTACACACGATCAAACCAAAATCCCCGCCAGCAGACAGCGCTCTGACGTGTCGGTGATGTGGCGGTGACGTTGACGCCGCCACGTCACCGCACCAGGAAGTAAAACACTTCCGTGCATGCGTCGAAACCATTCGACGCGTGTGCGAGAAGACATGTCTGCTGGTTAGCGTACTAACCAGCAGACATGTCGGGCGGACGGGTTCCCAGCCGACAGATTTGAAAGCATGCTTTCAAATCTGTCGGCTGGCCAAATCTGTCGGCTCGCCCATACACACGATCGAATCTGTCTGCTGGGACGGTCGGGCCAACTGTTTCCAGCAGATAGATTTGATCGTGTGTACGCGGCCTAAGACTGGGATGCCATTAAATTTCATGTGCATGTAAAGGCAGGTGTCACAATACTTTTGACAAAAAAGTGTAGATACGACCAGGGCCGGAGTGGGACTCATTTTCAGCCCTGGAGTTTCATGCCTTAGACCAGCCCACTTTAGTTCATGACATTACATTTAGGAGTGCGTTTTGTACAGAGTGCGAGGTTCAGGAGTGCGTTTTGTACAGAGTGCGTGGTTCAGGAGTGCGTTTTGTACAGAGTGCGTGGTTCAGGAGTGCGTTACGTACAGAGTGCGTGGTTCAGGAGTGCGTTACGTACAGAGTGCGTGGTTCAGGAGTGCGTTACGTACAGAGTGCGTGGTTCAGGGGTGCGTGATGTACAGAGTGCGTGGTTTAGGAGTGCGTGATGTACAGAGTGCGTGGTTCAGGAGTGCGTGATGTACACACTGCGTGGTTCAGGATTGCCTTACATGCAGAGTGAAGGGTTCAGGTTTGCTTATGTACAGCGTGGAGGTGTGCATAAATCACAGGCCAGTTTATAACTTCCCTGTACCAAGCTCTGTCCCCAAATTTCTGCCCCCCACAGTGCAGAGCGCCCCTCTCTCTCTCTTTTACCGACCTTTTTTTTTTCCCTGTCTAGTACACAGTAGAAGTACTGTACCTTACCTTACCCCATGTCAGGCTGCCGGTGTGGGCTTCGGGAGATGCTGCAGGTGCGAGGGTGGAGTGTGCATACCCCACCCCTCCTTCTCTGACGCCCGCATTAAACGGCCGGTGATTGGCCAGACCGGGTGCATGTCATACCAGAGGCGGAGCCTCCGCCTCTGGTATGACATGCACCCGGTCTGGCCAATCACCGGCCATTTAATGCGGGCATCAATCACTCCCTTCCCCTGGCCAAGTATGTGTACGCCCCATGTATGTAGCGTAAGTGCCAGTGCTGGGACAAGGCCATTTGGTGCCCAGGGCGAAGATGGCAAACTGAGCCCCTCCCCGTTTTATGGGCACAGTGGCGACAATTGATGGCACAGTGGCTGCGTGTGATGGGCACAGTAGCAACAATTGATGGCACAGTGGCTGCGTGTGATGGCACAGTGGCTGCATGTGATGGCACAGTGGCTGCGTTTGATGGGCACAGTGGCTGCGTGTGGGCACAGTGGCTGCGTGTGATAGGCACAGTGGCTGCGTGTGATGGGCACAGTGGCGACAATTGATGGGCACAGTGGCTGTGTGTGATGGGCACAGTGGCTGTGTGTGATGGGCACAGAGGCTGTGTGTGATGGGCACAGTGGCTGCGTGTGATGGGCACAGTGGTGACAATTGATGGCACAGTGGCTGCGTGTGATGGGCACAGTGGCTGCGTTTGATGGGCACAGTGGCTGCGTTTGATGGCACAGTGGCTGCGTTTGCTGGCACAGTGGCTGTGTGTGATGGGTACAGTGGCGACAATTGATGGCACAGTGGCTGCGTTTGATGGGCACAGTGGCTGCATTTGATGGCACAGTGGCTGCGTGTGATGGGTACAGTGGTGACAATTGATGGCACAGTGGCTGCGTGTGTTGGCACAGTGGCTGCGTTTGGTGGCACAGTGGCTGCGTGTGATGGGCACAGTGGCGACAATTGATGGCACAGTGGCGACAATTGATGGCACAGTGGCTGCGAGTGATGGGCACAGTGGCGACAATTGATGGCACAGTTGCTGCGTGTGTTGGCACAGTGGCTGCATGTGATGGCACAGTGGCTGCGTTTGGAGGCACAGTGGCTGCGTTTGGAGGCACAGTGGCTGCGTTTGGTGGCACAGTGGCTGCGTTTGGTGGCACAGTGGCTGCGAGTGATGGCACAGTGGCTGCGTTTGGAGGCACGGTGGCTGCGTTTGGAGGCACAGTGGCTGCGTTTGGAGGCACAGTGGCTGCGTTTGGAGGCACAGTGGCTGCGTTTGGAGGCACAGTGGCTGCGTTTGGTGGCACGGTGAGGCTGCAATTAATGGGTTTTTTTTTTTAGTTAGAGATGGCAAGCTCAAAATAACAACAAAACATTTTTGCTGCCATTTTTTAATTAAAAAACTAATGGTCACCTCAGTCCAATTGGACTGAGGTGACCATCAGTTTTTTAATAAAAAAAAATGGCAGAAAAAAATGTTTTGCTGTTATTTTGAGCTTGCCTTCTCCAACCCCACCCCCCATCCAATACAGTAAATTCATTGTTTTCTTACTTTGTATACACTTTAACTGTAGGCGCAGGCTGAGCTGAGGCTCCTCGTGGCTTGGGCTTCTTTTCTTGCCGCCGACACAGCTCCCTGCACGAGTCCTTCTCCTTCTCTCACCACGCTCTCGCCTCCGGCGTGACGTCACGCGGCGCACGCCAGGAATGAACCAACTCTCCTCCATGGGGGGGGGGCGAGGAAACGCACAGCCTGGCCGTGGAGTGACAGGCAGCAGTGAGTCGGCTCCGGCGGGGCGGGCGGCAGCCGCATGCAGTTTCTAAAGTGACTGCACTGCGCTGCCTGTCTGACACACTACCGGCCCGCAACCCGACCAGCCCACCGGGATTTTTCCCGGTTCTCCCGATGGGCCACTCCGGGCCTGGATACGACAGGCTAGCTTCTGTTCGCTAGCCATTTAATGAACACAATGGGACTAACTTACTAAAACTGGAGAGTTCAAAATCTGGTGCAGCTGTGCATAGTAGGCAGTCAGCTTCTTTTCTTTTCCAATAGTTTTTCGTAGGAAGTGTACACTGTAAGTACAAACTCTTACAAAGTTGTAACAGCACTCTTGTAACCAAACATAAGCATTTACATATGTCAGACATAGTTGTCAACTACTGCATACAATATTTTGCAGTCATATCCATAGTATGGTCAAGACAGTCAGGTTTCCCCCATTCCCTTACTGTTGTCTCGTTTTGAGGTGAGGCAGTGTTGGGGCCAGTGGGTATCTCCCTTCCCAGTTTTACAGCCTAAAATTTTTATACCCATGTGAATATTTAAATTGGGAAATTAGTGCAATGGGCCTCGTGGCCAATCAGCTTCTATTTGTGGCTTGTTCAATTATGCTTTGGCAAAAAAAATTAGGAGCTACACCAGATTTTTCACTCCCAGTTTTAGTAAATAAACCCCAAGATCTGAACAGGAAAGAAAAAGAAGCTGCTAAATCGAATAGCTGTATCTATGCTACAATTATGCTCTTGATAACGTAAAATGCATCAGAGGTTGGTGGAGCAAGTGGAAATGCCCATGCACCAAGTTGCTTAACCTCTTGTAGACCAGCAGTCGTCATTACACTGCATGGTTGGCAGGACTGCGCAAATAGCCGTAGCTGTACGTTAGACGCTTTAAGAGCAATAGCAGACAGAGACGTGCACGTGGCGCAACGCCTAAGCTGATAAGCGTGGCTGGCGACTGTGATCGCTCCACAGAGGGCCAGAACGGGGATCTATCAATGTAAACAAACAGATCCCCATTCTGACAGGGGAGTAGAGAGAGATTGTCTGTTCCTAGTGATCAGGAATAGCGATTTCTCTCTACTCCCAGTCAGTACACTCCCCCCACAGTTAGAAACATCTCCCTAGGGAACACTTAACCCCTTGATAGCCCCCTAGTGTTAACCCCTTCCCTGCCAGTGGGATTTATACAATGATCAGTGACTATTTTCGCTGATCACCACCATTACTAGTAAAAAAAAATAATAAAAATTAAAAATGCCATAAATATAACCAATATTTTGTAGACACTTTTGTACAAACCAATTAATATACTCGTATTGCATTTTTTTTTTTTTTTACCAGTAATATGTAGAAAAATACCAATTGGCCTAAACTGATAAAGACATTTTTTATTTTATTTTTTGGATATTTATTATAACAAAAAGTAAATATTTTTTACTTTTTGTTACAAATAAATATCCAAAAAATAAAATAAACAATTTCTTTATCAGGTAGCTAATTTTTGTGGTGATTGTGGTGACAATGGATGAGGATTTTATAGGGTTTATTAAAATGTAGGGGATTATAAGGTTTATTAAAATGTAGAGTAATCTTGACGTTATATCTGTAAATAAAAAAAAAGGGCATAAGACTAGCACACGTTATACAAAAATATGCACAATTTAATATAAACAATATAGAAGTAGAGCATATATCAAATCAATGCAATGTTTAGGTATGTTTAGACAAATGAAGAACAGTTTACACAGGAAACCATATACATGTACAAATGTAAAAATACCATCAAGAGAAAGACTACTCAAAAGCAAGGTACCCAAGAGGCCTCAAGGGATACTCCCATTGATATATGGTAATTTTACCTGCATCTCCTCTCCACTCATTTGGCACAACAGCTCCCATACGGGGTGCCGCATGAGGGGAGAGGATGAATATGTTTGAACTGCCCACGTTGTTCTTTACCTTATGTTTAATCTGTTTGTTATCTGTTAGGCCTCATACACACGATAGGATAGCCAGAGGACAACGGTCTGATGGAACGTTTTCATTGGTCAAAACCGATCGTGTGTGGGCCCCATAGGTTTTTTAACCTTAGGTTAAAAAAAAGCCAACTTGCTTTAAAGGATCAGTAAAGGAAAACATTTTTAATGCTAAGTAACTTGCTTTACCTTATAGCAGTCCTGCTTTCATGTCCTCCATGTCTGTTTTTGCTTAGAAGTTGCTGTAATCCCTTGCTGAACTCCACACTTCCTGCTTGTCTGGATCCTTATGAAAAAACTCATGGGGCCAGATTCAGGTAGAGTTGCGCTGGAGTAATTCGATATGCGCCGCGTAACTGTGAAGATGCGCCGTCGTTTCTATGTGGCCGTACCCACCAAACTAGATGCGACAGAAAACGGGCCATTTCCGATCGGCTTAACTTTCCGAAGCCAGAGTCTCGTCAGCGCATAATTTCGCTTGGCGCATCAGTCGCGCCTATTGATTTCCCCTGCAAATATGCAATAGAGGGAGATTTCCTGCTTCGCGAACGGATTAGCACCATACGCCGGCTACATGCGCCGCGCGTATCTCGTCTGTCCGTCGCAAAGTTATTTCTACAAATAGCTGCTTTATCTTTACTCCAGAGGGCCTCAGGTCAGCAGGAGAGCAGCTACCGACGAAACTAGCAAGCTGAACAACCACACTTGCAAGGACAACACCTCTGTGTGCCAACATGCCAGGGGCAGTCGCGGTCCTAGCACTAGTACTGGGTCCCCCGGAACGGAGTAGGCGGGCACGTGAAAGGATATACCGCACGCGCATGAGCCTCTTTGGCATGGGGGATGAGGAGGTGTATCGCCTCTTCAGATTCAGCCCAGATGCAATACTTGAACTAACCACAACCCTGCAGGGTGACATCACCAGCAAGACACACCGCTCACAAGCAGTGCAGCCACTGGTGAAGGTACTGGCAACACTTCATTTCCTTGCCAGTGGATCATTCCAGCGTACAAGTGGTGGCTGGGATGTCACAATCCTCCATAAGCAGATGTGTGCACCAGGTTGTCCCTGCAATCCTCAGACGCATGTCCAACCAGTTCATCAGACCCACCACTGAGGAGCTGCGGCTGAAGGCAATGACAGATTTCTACAGCATTGCCAGATTCCCACGCACTGTGGGGGCCATTGATTGCACACATGTGGCCCTACTGCCCCCCAGTGCCACAGAGCACATGTACCGCAATCGGAAACATTGGCATTCCATCAATGTACAGGTGATAGCTGATGCCCAACGCCTCATATGGCACGTCCGTGCCAAACACCCCGGGTCCAGCCATGACAGCTTCATATACCGTCAGAGTCCCATCCCAGTGGAATTCGAGCAGAACATGTATGGGGACAGCTGGCTGGTTGGTGAGTGACATGGGTGGCAGGCATGACTATCCCCTCCCGTGATGCACATCAGAAGGGGCACATGCATGACTAACATCCTCCTGTCTTTTCCCTTACAGGTGACTCTGCATATGCACTGGGACCCCATCTCATGACTCTTTTCCGGAACCCCCAAACCAGAGGAGAGAGAAAATACAATGAAGCACACATCAAAACCCGTGCAGTGGTGGAGCAAACATTTGGGCTCCTGAAGTCCCATTTCCGCTGCCTGGATAAGTCCGGGGGGACCCTATTGTATTCCCCTACCTTTGTATGTCAGATCATCGGTGCATGTTGGATTCTGCACAACTTTGCTATGAGAAAAGGCCTGCAGATTGACATGCGTGATGACCTGACCCCCGACCCACACAGTCCCCACCTGCCAGAGGAGAACCAGTCTGCTGATGGAAGAGCAGTCAGGAGGGTCCTCGCCGTAGGCATCTTTGGACACTAAACCCAAACATTAATCACACAGACAATGCACGCATGCACACCACTGATGTCCCTAGATCACACACACCACATGCACATCGCATTGGATTAGCCCAAGTCCAGCATGTAGGACTTGGGAGCAGCAACGCCAGCGTCAAGGCCCCAATGATGTCACTGTCCATTCATACACCTTTCACACGTCATTCATACAGCCGTGGGGTTAACTTCACCACCACGGCCGAGGGTGACACCCCTTACTGGCAGGAGTGCCACCTCCTCACATTCACACACCATTCACACTGCAACGTGTGCAGTATCAAAAAATAAAAATCTCATAACCTGAGCATAATCACAAATAAAATAACTCATAACTTGAGTATTAATAATAAAATAAAAATCTCATAACCTGAGCATAATCACAAATAAAATAACTCATAACTTGAGTATTAATAATAAAATAAAAATCTCATAACCTGAGCATTCCCAAAAATAAATAAAAAAACTCATGTCCTGAGCATCAATCAAAAAAAAATAGAAAAATTATCTGGGATGCCGGGGGCTTCTTCTGGCGGCCCCTCTCTGGCTCCTCAGCTGCCTGGATGGAGTGGGTGGGGGTGGGGGGGCATCTGGAGGTGGCTGATCCCCGGGTGGGCCACTCCTGGCAGGTGTGGCCTGCCTGCCCTCCAAGGCCATGGCTATCCGGCCGAGGTACGCACTGGTCTGGGCCTGCACCCTGAGCTGCTGGGCCTGCATCCTGAGCTGCCGGTGACCTGATAATGCTGGGCCCGCCGACTCAGCCTCCCCTGGTCCCGGATGGCAGCACTGTTTGCCTGGACGGCTGCAGTGAGGTCCCTTAGCTCACCCTGCACCTCCCCCAGGCTGGTCACCACTGCAGCGCAGTTGCAGCTCACATCCTGCACTGCTGAAGACATCTGGGCCACGGAGCACAGGCTGTCAGCCACTCTGTCCAGGTGCCCAGCAATCTCCCCCATTTGCTGGGTCTGCCTGGCGTGATCCCTCGCCACCTGGTCCTGGACCAGATCAGACACCCTCCTGGTCTTATGGGTGGCCTTCCTGGGGCCAGTAGATGTTTGTCCCCGGGGGGATGGAGTCGCCCTTGAGGGGCTTCCTATAATGGGGGAGGGGATCTGAGAGGGTCCTGCAGAAGAGGAGGATTCCTCTAACAATAAAACAAAGTCCTGCTCTGCCCCAACAGGCTCCTCCTCAACGACCTCTGCATGTGTGGTGTGGGCACTCTCCTCCTCCACCTCAGTGTCTTCACCACCCAGGGGCACAGGCACTGGGTGCCGATGGGGGGATGGGGTGGACTGGCCGCCGACAGATGATGGCCCAGCTCCGTCATCTGTGGATGACACAAAGCAGACACATGTTGGTGGTCCCACACACTTGGCACATGTACCCCCCCCCCCCCCCCACATGCAAAACACCAAATAGGGGATAAAAAACACTTACCTGTCCTGGAGCCTTCCTCCACAGAATCAAAGCCTGGTACCCCCTCCAATTGCTCCCTCTCCAGGCAGCGGGCGACCACCTCCTCCTCTGTGGTCAGGCTGACCGGACATGGTGGACCACCACCTGTGCCCCTCTCATGGCTCCTAATGGTGGCCACCTTGCCACTGACCTTGCGCCGCAGATCATTTTTTTTTTTTTGAATATCCCCAGCAGTCCGGGTGGAATACCCCAACACATTGACCCTGGCAGCAATGGTCTCCAGGATGCCCTGCTTCCTCTCCCGGCTGGTCTTCCTACTTTTTTTGCCGTGGAGGAAATCATTAAACGTCTCCATAGCCGAGATGACCACAGAGACCTCCTGGGCATTAAAGTTGAGGTTCCTCCTCTCTTTAGGGGTAGCGGGAATAGCCATGACAGTGCAAAAGTATCTTCCCTGGGGTGGGGGGAAACGGATATACTTTTGCGCCGGAATGGCGTTTCCGCTAGCGCTTTTATACGCGCAACGGAACACATTGCGCTGGCGTTTCACGTGAAGTGGTGCCGACGGAAGTTGTGAGCATGCGCACAGGGGGCCGAGTGAAGCCTCACTTACTGCGCATGCTCCGTGGATGATGCGCTGAACGTAAGCCTCTGCGCTGGGCTCCGCCCATCATTTACATATGATCACACTTCCACTTGCGTCGGGTTACGCCAGCGCATTATCGTTACTCTGGCGCAAGTTTACGCGCAACTGCTATGTGAATAACAGTACTTGCGCCGAAAGTGTCGGCGGAGTAACGTAAATGAGAAACGTTACTCCAAAGTAAAGAAGCGCCCATCTACCTGAATCTGGCCCAAGGTAGCTTTTCATTGTGGTCCATGATCAAGAAGATGTGATTACTCTGTGTCTAAAATTCCTCAGAACCGATCAGATTAATTTTAAAGCGGGGGTTCACCCCAAAAAATGTTTTTAACATTACATACAGCCGAGTTGTGAGAATGACATTAGGCATTTTTTTTTATTTCATTGCCGTACATACCGTATTTTCACCGCAGCTTCCGGGTATGTAATCTGCAGGACTGGGCGTTCCTAATTGATTGACAGGCTTCCAACCGGCGCATACAGCGCGTCACGAATTGCCAAAAAAAGCCGGACTGTGAGTCGGCTCTATACGGTGCCTGTGCACCGACGTTTGGCTTCTTTCGGCAACTCGTGACACGCTGTATGCGCCGGTCAAAAGCCTGTCAATCAATTAGGAATGCCCAGTTCCGCAGATTACATACCCGGAAGCTGCGGTGAAAATACGGTATGTACGGCAATGAAATAAAAAAAAACTGCCTAATGTCATTTTCACAACTCGGCTGAATGTAATGTTAAACGTTTTTTTTTTTTTTTTAGGCGAACCCCCGCTTTAAAAACAAACACTGCCCTGTGTTTGTTTGTTTGTTTTTGTTCTGTGTGTTTTATGTACACACAGAACAAACTGAAACGAGTCTAAAAATTAAACTAAACTGCAGGCACATTATATGATTGATTTTTTATTTATTTTTAATCATTTTTAAAAGGAATCAGTTAACTATAATGGGCCAGATTCAGGTAGATGGGCGAATCTTTATTTTGGAGTAACGTTTGTCATTTACGTTACTCCGCCGAAACTTTATGAACAAGTACTGTTATTCACATAGCACTTGCTCCTAAAGTTGCGGCGGCGTAGCGAAAATGAGCCGGCGGAATTCAAATTGGGCGGGTAGGGGCCGTGTATTATTTAAACTAGGCGCGATCCCGCGGCGAACGTACTGCGCATGCGTCGACTGTCAGTGCGCATGCTCCAAATTCTGTCAGTGAACGTCAATGACGTCAATCCCCATTCACGGACGTTTTACGCAAACGACGCAAATTTTTTTAAATTCGACGCGATGACGACGGCCATACTTAACATAGGATACTCCACTAGGGGGCTTGTTTTTCTTTACGCAGCGTATTGCCTACGGAAACATCGGAAAGTCACTGTGTCGGGCCCGAGTACGATCGTGAATTTCCGTCTCTCGCTGATTTACATATTCTTGCCGTAAATCAGCGGGAACGCCCCGAGCGCCCATTTTCACATTGCAGTTCCGATACGACGATGAAATACAATTATGCCGCTCGTATCTGAACTCAATCCCAGCGTATCTTGTTTTCTGAGTACAGAAAACAGATAAGCCGGCTCAAAGTGAGAGTTATGCTGGCGTATCACTGCTTACTCCAGCGTAACTCTACCTGAATCTGGCCCTATGTCTCTATACCCTGTAAACAGTCATTTTTTCCTTTACTACTCCTTTAAAATTAACCTATGGATTCCTAACCGGTAGGTCAAAATCGATCGTTAGTAGGCACGCCTATCGGTTAAAAATCCACGCATGCTCAGAATCAAGTCGACGCATGCTTGGAAGCATTGAACTTCATTTTTTTCAGCACATCGTTGTGTTTTACGTCACCGCGTTCTGATACGATTGTTTTTTTAACTGATGGTGTGTAGGCACATCAGACCATCAGTCAGCTTCTTTGGTTAACCTATGACAACGGTCGTGATCATGTGTACAGGGCTTTAGTGGCACAAAATGTTCTGTTGTAACACATTCCGCAACGTCGTTGCATGATGTACAATCCTTAATTGTACTTTGTACTACTTTTTAAAAATCAATAAAATAATTGATGAAAAAAAAAAAAGTTTTAGGGGATTTCCCTTCTTCAGATTAGACCTAACATATTTACTTTAGTAAACCAAGTCAAGAGCTGACTTGTCTCCCCCTTCCTCCCTGAACTTTCCACCGGTAGGTAAAACAACTTAATTAATATATTGACTGAGCAATAGGGGCTACTGGAGCTGGTTGAGGGTGGGGTAGCTCCTGACTGTAGATGGGTGAATCTGCCTGGGTTCAGTTTGCAATAAGTTTCACAAGCATTGCTAGAAGTTAGTAAATAGGGTGTGCTGCGCTGCTAAAATTAATACATTAATAATATATGTGATAACAAAATGTGCATTGAATACAAAAAGAAATAATTAAAAAACCAACACCAGGTGCTCCAATGTATAACAAAAATCACATAAAAACGCAAGCAGTGTTGACAAAGTTCATAAAGTGTTGGTATTCAGCTCCAGGGAAAATTCAAAGTTCAGTGAGTTCAGAGAAATATCCCAAGTAGGAGATTGTGATTCTACAGGACAGAAGAGAGCCTCCACCTCCACCTCTTAATGCAGATCTGCTTACCAGATAGATAATAATCATAAGCATCAACAGCACGGCAGGCTGGATTGCCTTAACGAATATCAACGTGGAATCCTGTGTGAATCTCCAAACTCAGTCTCAATGCGGCTGGGTCCCAAAAAGCAATCACTCCCAAAGTGTAGCCAAGAAAAGAAAAGGGATGCCAACATAGAGTAGTAACGTTTTAAAAAATTTAATAAAAGAAATTCGATTGCACTTACAAATAACGAATCCTTTAGTAGCATATAAATAGTAAGCCGGCCGGCTCTCACAATCCGCCCGTCCTTCCGGATGGTCGTGAGGATAAAAACAATGGTGTCGTCAGCACGCCGTTCCTCCCTACGCCGTTTCGTCCAATAGCAGACTTCTTCCAGGGGCACGAGCGGCGTGCTGACTCGCCACCTTTTAATTTGTTTGTAACATTCTAAGACCGCCCTTCTCTGACGTCTGGGGATCATGAATGGCGATCGGCCATCTTTAAAGAGGGATCGCTTGCCAATAGTATACGCACTGTCAGTGCCTTGAACTTTAAAATCACCCTTTGTGGTAAGGTCATCTTAAACAGACATGCGGGGAACTCAGGCAGCAATCAACCTTTTTAGAAAAGGGATCGCTTGCCTTAAACTTTGAAATCACCCTTTACAATAAGGTCGCCCTAAACGGACATGCGGGGATCTCAGGCAGCAATCAACCATTTTGGAAAAGGGATCGCTTGCCAGTAATATGTTAACAGGAATTAATATCTAAAAATAAGAATCAACCTGTAGACAGAAAATATAAATGAAAAAAACATCAATATGGAGTATGAGAGTTGTATGGCAAATACAGCTGGTATGACCAACTCCAAATCTGCCATACATTAACCCACTAATGGAGGGAAAAAAATATATAAAAAATATATATACAGATTTATTCTATATATATAAAAAAAACATATTAAAAAGCAACAAAATAGGGACAATCATTCCATATATACTGAAATGCGCAAAAAAAAAAAAAAAAAGGATGGTAGAGTATTGAAACAAAACGATTCCTTTGTATACAGATAGTGTATATCAATATGGTATAACACTACCAGATAATATATTAAAAAAGAGAATATATATTATGCCCTTTATAAAAAATGAATATAAACAAACAAGGAAAACCATCTGTGTTGGAAATAACTGTTGGAGCAGAAATCCAACTTACAGCATATATTGACCATGTTGGAAACATCAAAAATGAATGTAAAAATAAAGACAGGAATTAAATTAAAATTCAAAAATGGTTCAAAAGATTGATGGTGAGGACCATCTAGGCTAGACAATGTAACAGTGTGAAATTGCTGCTAAGCCAGAAGGGCAAGGGGAGGATGAGACTAATTAGAACTTGATAATTATCGGATCTACTCAGACATCAGAGCAGGTACACACTACAATAATGGTAAAAATATATCAGCTGTTGTCTATAAAGGCGTTGACGTCCGTGTCCACATTCAACCCATAAGGTAGGTATGTCCGGACTCGATAAATCCAGGACATTTCAAGTCTGGAGAGTCCTCTAACTAAGGAACTACCCCTCCAGTGGGGATCAAATTTGTCGATCCCCAAAAATATCGTGCCTTCAGGGTTTCGACTATGATATAGATCGTAGTGTGCTGACACTGAATGTTGGGAAAACCCTGATCGAATATTGGTAATGTGTTCCCCCAGTCGTACTTGCATTGTACGTTTGGTCCTACCAATATATTGTTTCCCGCAAGGACATTGCAGCAAGTAAACAATGCCAGTAGAGCTACAGGTTATGAAGGGTTCAATCTTATGCTCCCTGGAGGTACTGGTTGAAAAAAATGATGTTGTTTTTTTCGTTTTTAATTTATTTAACGTACAAACCTGGCACCTCCGGCATTGGTGGTAACCTACGATTCCTCTTTGAAAAAAAGAGACCTTTTTCGCCGGAGGGTCCACCACATTGGGGGCTATTTTGTCCCTCAAAGAAGGTACACCCCTAAAGATCACTTGTGGGTTTGGGGGTAGGAAAGTTTTTAAGACTCTATCGTTTTCAAGTATATGCCAGTGTTTTTTTATAATGTTCTTGATCTTATAATGTTGGCTGGAATATGTAGTGATAAGCGGGACTGTAGGTCCCGCTTGGTTGTTTTTAACACTACAATTCAGAAGCAGAGAACGATCTATTTCCCCCACTTCTATTAGAGTGGTTTCAAGCATTCTTTGATCGTATCCTTTTTCAGACAGCCTATTGGCAAGAATATCTGCTTGTGTCTTATAGTCATCCAGGGTTGTGCAATTCCTTCTCATCCTGATGAATTGACTTCTGGGAACAGATTTTAGCCAGTTGTTATGATGGCAACTTCCTATTGGTATGTAGGAGTTTCTGTCTGTCTTTTTAAAGAAAGTTTTTGTTTTAAATGTTCCTTCTTCCTTTACGATGGTGAGGTCTAGAAAGTTAATAACGACTTGACTGGCTTCGTATGTTAGCACAATACCTCTGTTGTTATTATTCAAAAGGGAAATGAATTTGTCTAATTGAGATCTTGTTCCAGTCCACAGGAGGAGGATGTCATCGATGTACCTGGCCCATAGTTTGATATGCGGGCTCAGGTCATTATAGACGACATCCTCCTCCCATTTGGCCATAAACAAATTGGCCAAACTAGGTGCATATTTGGCACCCATAGCGACGCCTCTTGTTTGTCGATAGAAATTGTGATCGAACCAGAAATAATTGTGACTGGCCGCAAACTCAAGGAGCTCAATCAAATAATCCTTTTGTATCTCAGACAAATCGGAAAGTGCATCTAGATAGTGTTTCACAGCAGATATCCCTAGATGATGTGGGATGATGGTGTACAGTGAACTTACATCTGCTGTCACTAACCACATATTCTCGTCTGGTTGAAATTGAGACAGTAAGTTAATGACATGTTTTGTGTCTTTTAGGTAAGAGGGCATTTGCTGAACGAGGGGTTGTAGAAAATGATCTATAGACTTACCCACCCTGGACGTGATAGAATCAATCCCACTAATAATGGGACGTCCAGGGGGGCAAGTAAGGCTTTTGTGGATTTTTGGGAGACAGTATAACACTGGAAGTCTTGGTGCTCGCGGGACTAAAAAGGTCTGTTCTTTTTCATTAAGAATTCCCTGATCTGCACCTTTTTTAATCAAAATCTCAAGAGAGCATTTGTATTGAATAACTGGATCTCTCAATAATGGTGTATAAGTCGCTTGGTCATCCACAATTTTCTTGGTTTCAGTGATGTACATAGATCTGTCCATAACTACTATGCCTCCACCCTTATCCGATGGACGGATGACAAGCTCTTTATTGTTACATAGAGAGTCAAGTCCCTTGGTTAGTTCCTGGTCCATTGAGATATTGGAGACTTTAACAGCCTCCAAATCCCTTAACACAACATCTCTAAATACTTTAATTGCAGGGGCCAATGTTCCAGGGGGATTCCATGTAGAAGCATTAGCCAATCCTGAATGTTTGAAAGTTTGTTGGGCCAATGGTCGTTCAGTAGAAGGCAAACCTGCAAAGTACCGTTTGATGTTTACCCTACGTATATATTGGTGGATATCCATATACGTTTGGAATTTATTTAGTTTTTTAGGTGGGGCGAATTTTAGTCCTTTGTTCAATAAGATTAGTTCTGATTGGGTCAGAGTGTGCGAGCTAAGATTGAAAATGCCTGCATCACTCACATCCTTTGTTTCTTGAGGCTTTGTTCTCCTCCCCCCTCTGCACCCTCTTTGTTTTCTACCTGTCTTTTTACGCCCTGATTTGACCTGGGAAAACCCCAATGTTCACCTGAAGTGTTCTCATATTGGCCTGGAGGAAAGTCCCTTGATGGACCTTGTCTATATGTTCGCTGGGCCTGGCTGACTTGTTCATAGTCTGCAGTGGCATAATTGCTAGGCCCATCTCTATCTCTCAAAGGAAAAAAGCGATTCCTTGCTTCTGTGTCGCTATCGAAATCATATTCATCTCTTTCCCTTTCTCGATCTGAATAGTGTCGAGTATACATATTTTGTTCCTGAGGGGGACCATATTGTTTAATTTTATTATCCATTCTCCCAGAACTTCTATCTCTTCTAGGTGAATCTCTATAATGTTGGTATTGGCCTGGATTTTGAAAACCACTGACACGGTCAGGATTAGCCACATTTCTGCCCTGTGTGGGTTTAGTCCAATTAACATTTTTTCCTTGTTGTTGATTATTATAGGAAGAGCCTGAGGCTCTAATCGGTGATCGGTAAGGCACCTTCTTGGTCTTCTTCCCTGATTTATTTTTCTTAGGGGTTTTACTCTGATCATTTCTTACCCAGGAACTTTGTGGGGGGGCTTCAGTTTCAACAGGAACTTCATCTCCCTGTACTATAGCCTCCATCCGAGAGATTGCTTCGGTTTGTTCATCAGCCGCAAGTTTTTTCTGCCACTCAAACACTAGGCTAGCTTGATAATCCCCAAAGTCCCTATTGTATTTTTTTCTTTTCTTTATTTTCTGTTCTTTTTCCTCTTTGTCTAAAATGCGTAAAAGGTTACTTGATCTATCCTTATACTCATCACTCTCCCTATGGGGTGACATAGTTTCCTTGAGAGCTTTAATCTCAGTGTCTAATTTGGTCAGTTTGCTGTTTTTTCTAGAGACCAAAAAGATAAGGAAATTGATTCCAGCTTCATTGAAGTATCGGAACCATTCCTGTAGCTCAAGATCTCCTTTTTGTGGACTCACTTGCCACCTAAGGCTTCTGGGAACCTGTAAAATGGTTGTTTGGAGGGAGAGAAGATATTTTTATGGACAGAGACATAGGACTGTCCTCTAACACGTGTCATGCGATATGTCAAAAACCTCCTTCTCCCGCAGGTGCTTAGTTCCCAATATACAGACATAGGTTTCCTTCATTATTACGATGTTTTAATTCTTCAAGACAGGACAAGCAAACAGTCAAATGCTTACATCTTAGCAGCTGGTAAAACATGGCAGGATGGTACTTCAGAAACAGGAATTAGATGGTACATCTTCTCTGCTGGATAGAGCCCCTTCCCCCGTCGGGTCGGGTGACCATGAGGTCCCTCATCTCTCTGGCCGGTGACCCTAAGGCCCCAGAGCTTCCCTAGCTAGCTATGCACATCACATGTGTTCTTATACTGTTTTTAAGCCATGCTCAGCACAATTTCTTTTTGGAATAGCTCCAAGAAAGGTGACATGTTTCTGCCTCAAATGTAACACCCCCTTGTGTATATTAAGCAATTCTTCTCCTCCCATTATCTTGACGTGAACTCCAAAAATACATGTAGTCTACACAGATGTAGTGTCCTATCACTGACCTTGTCTGTCCTCAAGCTACCTCAAAATGGCCATGTTTAAATATTGTTCTCAGAAACTTTTATCACATAAAATAGTAATAAATTCAAAATCTAACAATTCCCCCTTAATGCACTGTAATTAACAAACAAAATAAGTGCATTCATCTTAAATAATAAATGTTTCTGATTCTCTTGTTTCCAATACAAACAATACAATTTAACATTTCAGATATTGTACATAAACTTTTTCCAAAATTCTGAGATATTCCTGTGAAATATTTAACCATTTCATTCCATTAAGAAACTATAAATTATTATAATATTAATTAATTTTAATTTATTCTCCATTTAAATTATTAAAATTTTCTTCCTTTACCTCCATAAATTTTAGTTTTTATAACTTTAACCATATCATATAAGTATTTTATCATAAAGAAAAAATAAATATATTTGATGTATCAAATTATATTACTCTATAATATTAATTATTAATAAATACAATTTTTTGAATTTCTTTTGAAATTTCAATAACCAAATTTCTTCAGTATAAGTTTTTATACATTATCCTTGACACTGAACAATTATAAACATAATACGTGATCTACTTGTCTGTGGATACATAAAAACATAACTTTCCCATTATTTGATTGTCATATTTTTATATATTCTATCTTTCTTTTAATTTATTTTCCTATTTATTTATCTATCTATCCATCCATTTAATTTATTTATCTATCCATTTAATTTATTTATCTATCCATGACCAGCAAGCAACTCTTTATTTTATTTATTTTTTCAACGTTCCATATTATTTTTAATTCAACAATAATTTTGTTTAGACACTTTAAATCTTCGATACACAACTGTATGTACTCTAAATATATTAATACTTCAAATGTATACTTTGTTATACATACTTGTAATAACAAACTATCCATTCAACTTTCCCAAGTTATGTGTTTTATAAAAATTAATAAAAAATTAATTATTCTATGTGAAATAATAATTCTATGTATATCAATATGTATTCTTATAAAAGATTTAGAAACCAAAATAGAACAACTATTTTTCCATATTTCAAAAAATTCCTATATTAGAATTACATTCCAACTCCCCCCTACATAATGATCGACCGATCAATATGTCACTTTTGATTTTAAGTCCATATCAATAATAATTTAAGTTCACCAAAAAATGATGATCCTTGATCACATAATCAAAAAATAATTTTGAAAAACTAGAAATAATAAAAAAAATAGAATTTTAGTTGTGCTTGTTTCATGGTCATGGAAGAATCCAAAAAATAAATAACCTTCCCAAGTTGAAATTCCAAATGATATTTCAGTTGGCAGGTATCCCTGGTACCTTCAGATCTATAATTCATAACCATAACTTTAACTACTGGAATAAATTATGAAACATACTCATAAGAAGTAGAAATCGTATTCAAAATATAATTTCTATTCAAATTTAGCAAAGGCCTAGCCATGTTTTGTGAACAAACTTCTGAAATTCCTACACCTGTACTTTGTCCTATGAAACAGATTGGAAATAATTATGTATGCTAATCTCAAAAGACACAGATGAACAGACATTCTTCATCCTGTCATTAACTCAAAAAATTTACAAACCCTTAGTCTAAAAAAAGTTTTTAAACTAAAAAATATAACAGGTAAATAAGTCACCTAATATTTACCTTTTCTTGAATCATCTTACCCCATTAGACTTTAAAATACTATTGTAACGTTCTATTATATCTGGGTACTAAAGATGATAAGAAACAAAAACTTTATCAAATACTAAAATTGCATACATGTCCTTCATCACCTGTCCTATAAAAATGAAAAAAATCATTATCTGATTCCATGTTTTGAAAACAACTCAATGGAATATGACAAAGTTCACAACTTAGCTTTCATTAAAAATATATTATTTTTTCCTAGAATTACCTCAATTAATTTTATCAAAAAATTAACTAAAGGAAAAAACATACTTGTATCCTCCTCTAGCAGGTGAAAAATCTAATATAATCAATCTACATAGATTGCAAAATCTCTCAATACTTTGTAGTAATATCAGGTTACTCTTTCCCTTTCGAATTGCTCTATAAACATAATAAAACAATATTTAGAAGTTTGATGACAAAATGCTCCAATAATGAGTAGTTCAAAATTTCTCTCATTAGCTTAAACAAAAAATCAATTAATCCATGTGTCAGTCAATCTGTCAGGTACCTGGATATACAAAAATAAATATTTTAATTTAAAAATAACTCTATCCATTATTGTTGGAATCAATTATCTTTACAATGAATTTTATCTTCATTATCAGTCTGTACTGAGACAAAATTCTCATCGTCCCCCTTATCCTGTGACCAATTTAAATTTTGTAAAAGTAATATTTTTACCATATTATTGTATTTTTCTTTACTATACTTTACTTATAATTGCTTTAATTTTGCAAAAAAACATTTAGGTTGGGCTTTCCTAAATATTCTATTTCTAAAAGACACTTGATCATGTTAAAGTACTTTTTCTGAACCAATGATACAATGATTGATTGAACCACATGTGCTCTGTCACTTCTGACTGCTAAACAAACAAGTCTTAAGATCATTTTTCAGTGTAGACAGATACTCAGAAAGTTTCATCTGTGCCTCTTGGATCCATTTCCAAAAGCACAAAATTCTCTCTCAATAAATATCCACAAAAAAATGTATAAAGTAACCTTTGCATGATTTAACCTTCATAACTGTGGCATAATTACACTGCATCATTTTAGCCTTAATGTATTTATACTTTAACTACCTTTCTTTTTAACATCCAGCTGTCACTAGGCAAAGCTTCATCAAAGCCTTGTTTTGACACCCTCATGTTCTCCTTAAAACAACACCTTTTAGTTTTTCTAAACAAATGGTGCAAAACCCACGTGTTTATTTCAAAACAATTACTTTAGTTAGTAATACTTTTTTAAACATATTTTTCACATCCATGAACCTTTATTTCAGATTTCTGAAAAAAGATTTAAACACTAACATGTGTTCTGATCCATAGAAGTAAAAAACTGTCATGGCATGACTGACCATCTGCTTCTCTGTTAATAGTACATTCTTTTACATGTCACACTCCCAGAGAAAGATCTGTCAGAGTCAGTCTTAGCTACCATGCTACCATTCACTATACAATCTGTTAACAATCTCATATTATCGTTTTCGGAACTTTTTAACCTTTTTCACCATTTTTTAAACATATATGGTTTGCACATATGATAAAAAACATGTACATAACGTTATTATATGACGTTTCTTGATTATAGTAATGACAAAAAATTGTTTAGCGGAACAATCTCATAAAACCCAGATTGGCCCCTGCGCATGAACCGACCTGCGCTTTCCTGAGAAAATTACTCCAACCAACCAATAGTCCTTACTTTATTACTCAATTAAAAAACTTTTAACAATATTTTTTTCTACAATATTTGCTTTTAGATTGAACTAAACTTTCATATTTTAATATCTTTCCTGGGTAAACTTTAGTAAATTAGAACAATCTACTATTTTTAATTTAATAACCAAAACCAAGTTTGGAATCTCTTGTAAAAATTACTCAATCCTTAACTTATTATATCCTGCAACCAAAACTGTAGGATTTTTGTTATTTAACCTTGCTGTTTTCCCATTAACTGAATTTTATACAGTTCTTTACTTAATCTTAATCAATTGTTTTTCCTTTAAACTTCCACTCCTGTTTGTGCTTTGAATGACATGCAATAACACATTTCTGTTGTTTAGGGCTAAAATATTCCTAAACATATACATGCAGCATTAAACTTAGTTTCCTTATTAAAGAACTTCTTTATACTCTGGTATTAATTAATTACCCTACTACTGCTATATTCTATATATGTATATGTAATACACCAATTCCCGATAGTACAGGGATATACTTCTGAACTTTAAGATTTTTAACCATCCCATGTTACCTACTCATATAAAAAACATATTTACCCCTTGTTTAGAATAATTTTTCCTGTGTACACTTAAAATAAAACAAGAGATGAACAATGTCCTTTAAACTTTTTCTGTTGTTTCTTTTGTTCGTTTCTTTGGCTTTGTTGCTGCTTCTTGTTGCTTTATCTTCGTTCGTTGCTTTTTCTTGGAAGAATATTGTCCTTATCTTTTTCTTTGAAGAATAGTTTTCTGGTTGTTCTTGTCTAGTTCTCTGGCTCGCCTTTTTTCTATGGCTCTTGTAAGTGTAAATGTTTAGTTAGGCTATTAATGGCCTCAAGTAAACAAATGTAAAGATGCGTGCGTATAAATAATGTCTTTCTCCTTTTTGTGTTTGCGAAAGGAATGTATAATGTATAGTGTATTCTTGGACTTGTCCCAAACATCAAAAATCCGACCTTCATTATAGCTCACCCAAAGTATACATCTGCCTGTGTATCAGTGGTGGCCTTCAAAAATAACGTGAAGCTTTAGATCCTATTTCAACTCTTCTTCTGTGAGAACTCTCACCTTTTTTAGGAACTTCTTGGCAGAATCTTCACGTACGTAAACGTTTACGATTTTTCTCCATAACCAGAAAGTCCTCGCTGGATTTTGAACGATATCTTGAAACATTCTGTCCAGACAGCTGACACATCAGCCTTGTCATGTAAGTCTTAGTTTTTTTATTCTTCTGCTTGTAAGCTAGGTGAGAAAACAAACAGCATAAAAACTCACCCTCGTGTTTTTGAGCCTTCAATCGTCTGATGGAACACAAACACCTCTTTTTCTAGGTCCTGGATCGTTTTTTCTTCAAGACTTGAACAAACATCTCTGTGTCTTCATTTCCATTTCCCCCTGTTCAAGGCTTTAGGAACAAAGTTGATCAATCTGGCTGGCGTCCGCCAATGTAAAATGTTGGTGGGGGGGAGAGAAGACATTTTTATAGAGAGAGAAAGGGGACAGAGACATAGGACTGTCCTCTAACACGTGTCATGCGATATGTCAAAAACCTCCTTCTCCCGCAGGTGCTTAGTTCCCAATATACAGACATAGGTTTCCTTCATTATTACGATGTTTTAATTCTTCAAGACAGGACAAGCAAACAGTCAAATGCTTACATCTTAGCAGCTGGTAAAACATGGCAGGATGGTACTTCAGAAACAGGAATTAGATGGTACATCTTCTCTGCTGGATAGAGCCCCTTCCCCCATCGGGTCGGGTGACCCTGAGGTCCCTCATCTCTCTGGCCGGTGACCCTAAGGCCCCAGAGCTTCCCTAGCTAGCTATGCACATCACATGTGTTCTTATACTGTTTTTAAGCCATGCTCAGCACAATTTCTTTTTGGAATAGCTCCAAGAAAGGTGACATGTTTCTGCCTCAAATGTAACACCCCCTTGTGTATATTAAGCAATTCTTCTCCTCCCATTATCTTGACGTGAACTCCAAAAATACATGTAGTCTACACAGATGTAGTGTCCTATCACTGACCTTGTCTGTCCTCAAGCTACCTCAAAATGGCCATGTTTAAATATTGTTCTCAGAAACTTTTATCACATAAAATAGTAATAAATTCAAAATCTAACAGAACCATATTCAATTTGATGTATGTCTCCAAAAAGGCCACATCCCATTGGGTATGGATCTCCGCGATGGTTAAGTTTTTCAGTCTAACAAAAAGGCCACTGAGATCTCCTTCTTTGTACATCTGAAAAACTCCATCAGTATTGGCAACCTTGGACACTCTATAATCAAATACATCCATAATGTGTACTAAATACAAATAATAATAAAATAATATGTGAATACTAGACTCCTATCGCAAGGAGATATGACCGCTGCTGTAAGTGGGTATCTAAAAACAAGTGAAAAACAGTGGAAAATACTGCGCAGGTCTAATATAAAACAAGGAATTGGATTGGTGGCAAGACCAAGCAATCTTAGATAAGAATAAACGTGAGTGCTGCTGCAGCACAAATGTCAGATAAACAAAATGAAAACAGTAAATAGGGTGTGCTGCGCTGCTAAAATTAATACATTAATAATATATGTGATAACAAAATGTGCATTGAATACAAAAAGAAATAATTAAAAAACCAACACCAGGTGCTCCAATGTATAACAAAAATCACATAAAAACGCAAGCAGTGTTGACAAAGTTCATAAAGTGTTGGTATTCAGCTCCAGGGAAAATTCAAAGTTCAGTAAGTTCAGAGAAATATCCCAAGTAGGAGATTGTGATTCTACAGGACAGAAGAGAGCCTCCACCTCTTAATGCAGATCTGCTTACCAGATAGATAATAATCATAAGCATCAACAGCACGGCAGGCTGGATTGCCTTAACGAATATCAACGTGGAATCCTGTGTGAATCTCCAAACTCAGTCTCAATGCGGCTGGGTCCCAAAAAGCAATCACTCCCAAAGTGTAGCCAAGAAAAGAAAAGGGATGCCAACATAGAGTAGTAACGTTTTAAAAAATTTAATAAAAGAAATTCGATTGCACTTACAAATAACGAATCCTTTAGTAGCATATAAATAGTAAGCCGGCCGGCTCTCACAATCCGCCCGTCCTTCCGGATGGTCGTGAGGATAAAAACAATGGTGTCGTCAGCACGCCGTTCCTCCCTACGCCGTTTCGTCCAATAGCAGACTTCTTCCAGGGGCACGAGCGGCGTGCTGACTCGCCACCTTTTAATTCGATTGTAACATTCTAAGACCGCCCTTCTCTGACGTCTGGGGATCATGAATGGCGATCGGCCATCTTTAAAGAGGGATCGCTTGCCAATAGTATACGCACTGTCAGTGCCTTGAACTTTAAAATCACCCTTTGTGGTAAGGTCATCTTAAACAGACATGCGGGGAACTCAGGCAGCAATCAACCTTTTTAGAAAAGGGATCGCTTGCCTTAAACTTTGAAATCACCCTTTACAATAAGGTCGCCCTAAACGGACATGCGGGGATCTCAGGCAGCAATCCATCCTTTTTTTTTTTTTTACCTGACACTATAATACCCCATACTGCCCTAACCTGCCACTATAATACCCTATACTACCCTTACCTGACACGATAATACCCTATACTGCCCTTACCTGACACTATAATACCCTATACGGCCCTAACCTGCCACCATAATATCCTTTACCGCTGTAACCTGCCACCATAATACCCTAAACCGCTCTAACCTGCCACCAAAATACCCTATACTGCTCTAACCTGCCACCATAATACCCTATACTGCTCTAACCTGACACCATATTACCCAATACTGCTCTAACCTGCCACCATAATACCCTATACTGCCCTAAACTGCCACCGTAATATCCTATACTGCCCTAACCTGCCACTATAATAAGCTATACTGCTCTAACTTGCCACTATAATAAACGATACTGCTCTAACCTGCCACCATAATACTCTATACCGCTCTAACCTGCCACCATAATACTCTATACCGCTCTAACCTGCCACCAAAAAACTCTATACTACTCTAAATTGCCACCATAATACTCTATACCGCTCTAACCTGCCACCATAATACTCTATACCGTTCTAACCTGCCACCATAATACTCTATACCGCTCTAACCTGCCACCATAATACTCTATACCGCTCTAACCTGCCACCATAATACTCTTTACCGCTCTAACCTGCCACCATAATACTCTATACCGCCCTAACCTGCCAGCATAATACTCTATACCGCTCTAACCTGCCACCATAATACTCTATACCGCTCTAACCTGCCACCATAATACTCTATACTACTCTAACTTGCCACAAGTCATATCTAACATTGAAGAGACAAAGTGTCGGGGTCCCTTTATCAGTGGCAACATAGGGCCCGATTCAGATACCTTTTGCGTATCTGTCCGGCGGCGTAGCGTATGGTGTTTACACTACGCCGCCACAATTATTATGGGCAAGTGCCTTATTCAGAAAGCACTTGCTCCATACTATGCGGCGGCGTAGTGTAAACTGCACGGCGTAAGGCCACGCAATTCAAATGAATGGAGTGGGGGCGTGATTCATGTAAATGAATCATGACCCCCACGTCATTCACGTTTTTTTTGGACGGCGCATGCGCCGTCCGTGGACGTTCCCAGTGCGCATGCGCGAAATCACGTTGATTTTTATCAATGTAAATGACGTGAACGTCGAGCCCCATTTCCGAACGAGTTACGCAAACGACGTAGCCGACGGCAAATTCGAAGCGGTCCCGACGTCCATACTTAACATTGGCTGCACCTGCTACAGCAGGGGTAACCTTACGCCGTCTAACGCTTACGTAAACGACGTAAAAAACGACGCGACGTCGCAAGTCCGCTCGTGAATCGCCGTATCTTTCTCATTTGCATAGGCAAATGAGAAATCGACGTAAACGCCACCTAGCGCCCAGCGTAATAATGCAACTAAAAAAAGAGCAGTGTAAGCGAATTACGCCGCTCGTATCTTAGATGAAAGCCGGCGTATCTTCTTTTCAGAATAGCAAAAAAAGATACGGCAGCTATTCTTAGCTTTCTGAATATGGCCCATAGTTTTTCAGGATGCGTTAATGAAGGAACAGCATTTGGTTCAGATGTTTTTTTTTTGTTTGTTTTTTAAACAAATAACAGTGTGTTGTTGATATGAATTTGTTTCCAATTCACATGTGTACTGTAAAATGTTCAAGTTTTCTAATGTACTGTAGAAAAGATCTAGCATCAGAACAACTGTTAAACCTGAGTTCTGCAAGACTAACAGGCTCTCAGTTGGGAGACCCCTTTAAAAACCTAAAAAAACAGGTAAAAGCACAGAAAAAATAAGTATTTGAAATGCTTATTTACAGTATTTTTTCATTCCATATGCTGCCGGGGGAGGAGTGAAGGGGAATACTATAGAGCAACCTTTCTTAAAAGTGATTGTGAATTATAAATGTTTAAAGCAACCAATTCCGTTTAAACTAGAAATGAAAGCCAAAACATTTGTATATAGATATAAAAAACATTATAAAGACCCTTTTCCCCATATTTTATTAGTAATCACATTGCCTCTGTTCTCAGCTGCATAAGAGCTGGGGGAGGAGAAGCAGCATCACACTGATCTTCCCAGTGAATGGACTGAATTCCCAGCATAGTTAGAGGACTGGCCATTGTGTTCTCTCTTGCTTAGTGTGGTCAGTTTTTAATAGAAAAGCAGAGGGAGTGGCAGGAACACCAGGGATTTCACACAAAGGCAGCAATACAAAGAGAACAGAATCCTTTTTTCTGTATAAGTACATAGAAGTACATGGTACAGCAGGCACATATCAGGAATATGAAATGTTGAGGTACTATATTCTTTAACTAGGCGCAGGGTTTCCCTTAATATCCATACCAGACCTGAAGGGCCTGGTATGGAATTTTGGGGGAACCCCCATGCATTTTTTTAGGTGCCATTTTTTTTTTAATGAATTTTATCTGTATTGCCGGAACCTCATTACAGCCGCGAGCAGTTTTAAATTACTTGTTTTGCTGCAGGGACTTTTCTGAACATGGGGAAAAATGAGGCACTTTACAGGAATACTATACACCCCCCCCCCCCCAAGGTACAACATTTAAAGGAATATTTCACTTTTATTGTCTCACTTTAAGCATCATTAAAATCACTGCTCACTTTTTTTGCATTGATACATGTCCCCTGGAGCAGGACCCGGGTCCCCAAACACTTTTTATGTCATTAACTTGCATATAAGCCTTTAAAATTAGCACTTTTGATTTTTCATGTTCGTGTCCCATAGACTTTAACAGTGTTTGTGTGTTCGAACAAATTGTTTGCATGTTTGCAAGTTCTGGTGTGAACCGAACCACGGGGTGTTCGGCTCATCCTTACTGAGTAGGAGGGTGTAAAAAATGATCTTCCAAAGGTGTCAAATAAGCTAGGTATGTCATGTCATTTATTCTTTTACTTAAAACATTCTACGCTCAAGTGATCATGCTAATGCACTGTAAACTGTAGTTATAATTATTTTTAGCAGGAATTTTCTGAGACGTTTTCAAGGGTTTCTCTGGGGTAAAGTAAGTGAGATAGATTACTACAGAGTGTAAACTATGTGTCTGCTGGGGCTACTCACTTTACATCCAATACGGTGGTGCCCAGCACTCTTAAGGCCGTTGGATGTCAACACGACGGAGCTTCTAACAGGTAAAAAACATGCACAAAATACCGTATATACTCGAGTATAAGCAGAGTTTTTCATCAATTTTTTTTGTGCTGAAAATGCCCCCTCGGCTTATACGCGAGTCTCTCCTGGCGCTGTACCCATCTGCAGCTTAATCCCCCGGTGCTGTGATACTGTACATCTTTAGTCTTGTATCTCCCAGCACTTTGCCCATCTTCAGTCTTATTATCTCCCGGTGCTGTGCCCATCTTTAATCTAATTATGTCCTGGCTAGTAATGAGCGGAATACGCCATATTCGATTTCGCGATATTTCGCAAATATTTCGAAGAATATACGCGAATATTCGTTAATATCAAATATTCGTGATATTTTATAAAAAAATAAAAAAAATACGAAATTTCGCCAATGCGAAATTTCACCAATGCGAAATTTCGCTATTTTTTTTGGATAAAATATCACGAATATTCGATATTTACGAATATTCGCTATATTTTATAAAAAAAAAAAAAAAATAGCGAAAATGATTGCAAAATTTCGCTATTTTTTTTTGGATAAAATATCACGAATATTCAATATTTACGAATATTCGCTATATTTTATAAAAAAAAATTGCGAAATTTCGCTAATGCGAAATTTCGCTAGTGCGAATGCGAAATTGATTGCGAAATTGATTGCGAAATTTGAAAAAATACGAATATTCGAAATAGCGAATATTCGCCGTGATATTCAAGTTATTCGCGAATACTCGAATATGCAATATTCGTATCGAATATTCGAAATGCGAATATTCGTGAGCAACACTAGTCCTGGCGCTGTGATACATTCAGTGTAATCCATGTAGTGTAACCAAGTGCGTCCTCCTCCTCGTCCTTGATAGGCTGACTTACTGCTGGGAAACCGAGTCAGTGTTCCGTCACAGAGGAGGAAGAGGAGGAGGCGGCGCTTGGTTACACTACACGGCTTACACTGAATGTATCACAGCGCCGGGACATAATATGATTAACTACATGCCGACCGCCCACCGCAGTTATACGGCAGGACAGCGGCACTGCTGGGCGAGAGCACGTAGCTCTACGTCCTATCTTTAGCGGCGCGCTCGTTCGTTACAGAGCGGGGACCGGGAGCTTTGTGTGTAAACACATACCTCTTGTTCCTGCCAGCGGGGGAAACGCTGATCTCCTGTTCATACAATGTATGAACAGAAGATCAGTGATTTCCCCTAGTGAGTCAACCCCCCATACAGTTAGAACACACCCAGGAACACACTTAACCCCTTCCCTGCCCCCAAGTGTTAACCCCATTCACTGCCAATGGCATTTTTATAGTAATCCATTGCATTTTTTTAGCATTGATCGCTATAAAAATGCCAATGGTCCCAAAAATTTGTCAAAATTGTCCGATGTGTCCGCCATAATGTCTCAGTACTGAAAAAAAACGCTGATCACCGCCATTACTAGTAAAAAAAAAATATTAATTGCCATAAAACTACCCCCTTTTTTGTAAACGCTATAAATTTTGCGCAAACCAATCAATAAAGGCTAATTGCGATTTTTTTTACGAAAAATATGTAGAAGAATACGTATTGGCCTAAACTGAGGAAAAAAATGTTTTTTTATATATTTTGGGGATATTTATTATAGCAAAATGTAAAACATATTGCATTTTTTTCAAAATAGTCGCTCTATTTTTGTTTATAGTGCAAAAATTAAAAACCGCAGAGATGATCAAATACCACCAAAAGAAAGCTCTATTTGTGGGAAAAAAGGGACGCCAATTTTGTTTGGGAGCCACATCGCACGTCCGCGCAATTGTCAGTTAAAGCGATGCAGTGCCGAATCACAAAAAGTGCTCTGGTCTTTGACCAGCAATATGGTCCGTTGTTAAGTGGTTAAAGATGGGCACAGCGCTGGGAGATAATAAGACAGAAGATGCTGGGCACAGCTTTGGGACATAATAAGACTAAAGATGGGCACAGCGCCGGGAGATAATAAGACTGAAGATGGAGATAACGTCGATCAAGGAGGAGGATCAGGAGGAGTCCATTGGATGTGACTCCTGAGGGGGGACTTTATCCACTGAATATTTCGGCATAAGCACCAGCACTTTATTGTTGATTGTTCCATTGATATTTTGACCTTTTAAACAGCATTTCTTTTGCTGTTTTTTTGCATGGAAACTGATGCGATTTTTTATTATCATTTATGTGTGTTGCTTTAGTTTGTTTTAGTTTTTTTGAGGTACCAGAGCTGACTTTGGCGGACGCCCTGTGTTTTTTATGCCTGTTTTTTATTGCAACATTGTGAGTACCCAGTGTATTGTTTTAATAAAACCCCCCCTGTGTTAATGGTATTACACTATTGGCATTTTTTGTTTTCCTGGATGTGAGCGATTATTATCGTTTTTATATGTCATTTTGCACTGTCATTGGTTTGGCAGCCGGCTTAGGCTGAATTTTGCACGTTTAATATTTTATTATATCACTGTCAATTTCTGACATTGCCATGTATTATAATAGTTAGGTTATTCCTTTCTTATTTTTTCCACATATCTAGTTTTTTTGCCACACTTCCTCTCCACATTATCCTATCCCCACTCCCTTCCCTACAGCGCAGCACTACCCCTCCATTTTTTTTTAGTTTTACTACTATATAGCAGTGCATGCTTCATTATCACTGAGCACTTTTTATTTTTGATTGGATGTAATTTGTATCACTAATATCAGCGAGTGATATTTTTTGATGTTCACATATCAGTTATAGCAACTGTCTTTTCTTTAATTCATCTACCCTATCACACAGCGCAGCACTACTTATTTATTACAAAAGTGAAGACAGAAGAGCGAAGGAAACTGAGAGGGTATGTATAAGATAGTGAGTGGAATGTAGCACTAAAACTTAATATACAGTGGGAGTGAACAAGATGATGAACATTCTAATTGACATTCAATGAAAAGAGAATCAAAAAGTCCAACATAGTGAATGTGTGAGACCAAAACTAGTCCAATAACACAAATCCTTCCCTGAAAGGGAAAACACAATATAAGTCCACAACCATAGAGTGATAATCCTCAGAAATATGGATGTAAGGGGTAATGTTCATCGCTCCCCACATTGCTTTATTATTCGTGATCACTTTTCATTCCACGTATGCTGTTTTTTTAAAAATAAACCTACTTTTTTTAACCTACACTATTGGAGCCCCTTTTTTCTCTCAATGCCCTTTTTGGATGTGAGTCATTGTGGTGAACCAATTGGGTACCTGCCTTTCCAGTTTGGTTCCAGTTTTGATATTTTATTTGGTAATAGTTTGCGCAATATTATCCCTCATTCTCATATGTATAAGATAGTATCTAAAACTATGACTGACTTATTGCTGATTAGGTCTCCCTTCAACTCTTAACATATTTACCCACTTATCTAAAATGAGGCACAGGACCACCTTTTTGGGATTTAAACGGCCGTAGCCACAATTTTATTTAACAAAAACAATAACAAAAATTATCAAAATATCTTTTTTCATATTCCTAAAGTATTTTTCCATAATGCTGACATAGGGATATTTGGAGGCAACCTAGTCTACCCACAAAACCGACTGTACCAACACCCAAACCACTTGTAGTGGCCCTCAGCCGCAAATACACCGACTCGAGGACAGTGTATCAAACCTAGCACCCGGTACAGCCCCAATTCCTATTAACCCGATACTGTCCTTACCTAGGCCGACCTCCAAAAACCCTGTTACCCCTGCCAACGGCTACGACAAAATACTCACCCTGTCTCACCAACGCCCTTCTCGACCACTGAAAATAGGGAGGGAGGGAGGGAAAGCTTCTTGAAGGCTGACAGCTAACTGATGCCCTGGCTTCCCGCGCATCTGCTACACCCTCACTTGCTCCACCCTGATTCCTCCAGCTCCACCCTGCCACACCTTACTAACCCCCAATCAGGTTCAACTGACCTTCCCTAGCAACCGCCCTGACTGCAAAATACAGTCATGCAGTCCCTGCTCTTACTGCTGGGCATGTAGATACGGGCCTGTTCCGGAAAAGGTTATAAGCCTTGGGTGACGTTCTTAATTCTGTTTACAATATTTTTTTTTCTGTATTTGTTCTTCTGTATTTTTCAGTTGCCTCTTTGAGCTAACTGGCAACATCCAACCTGCTTGGAGTCCAGCCAGTCCTTTGCTTCAGGTCAATGTTAAAACTGCTTATGATGGGTAGATAGCCTGAAGCTGCTTGCCTTTGTTTAATGGGACACAGCTCATTGATTCCAATGGGCTTTGAGGGTTTCTTGCTGTCTGGCTGCAGTCCACAAGCTAATGTTTTCCCAGCTTTTCTGTTTACAAATGACACATACCAAATAATAAAAAAAGCTTGCATATTTTCTCTCACCCGTCACAGTATAACCGATGAAGCTGACTGATGGTCTGATGTGCCTACACACCATCGGTTAAAAAAACGATTGTGTTAGAACGAGTGACGTTTACGTGTTTTAACACAACAATGTGCTGAAAAAAAACAAAGTTCAATGCTTCCAAGCATGCGTCGACTTGATTCTGAGCATGCGCGGCCTTTTAACCAATGCTTTTGCATACTAACGATCGGTTTTGACCCATTGGTCAGGCGTCCATCGGTCAAATTTTAAAGCAAGTCCACTTTTTTTTGACCGAAGGATAACTGATCGATGGGGCCCACACACGATTGGTTCGGAACGATGAAACGGTCCTTCAGTCTGTTTTCATCGGTTTTGACCGATCGTGTGTACGCGGCCTAAGTTGCCTTATGCCCTGTACACACGATCCGAATTTCCGATGGGATAAAATCTGATGGAATATTCTGTCGGAATTCCGTTCAAGCTTTGCAGTAAGGTGAAGCATTACTGCCTCTTGCTGTTCCCTGCCTGTGGTCCCCAGTCTTTATGGTCATAGCACTTCCACATTCTAAATATTTGGAAGGAGGAATGTTTTGTGCATCAACAAGATCATTCTCTTGCAGGAACTGAATGATCGTGTGATCAAATAATTATGCTAAATCCTCATCGCCAGTTGATTGGGCTATGACAGAATTAGCAGAAGAGTGGTTCAAAAAGGTGGATGAAATTAGAGAAGTGGAGGAGTTTGTAGCGAGGTGCAAGGACATAAGCGAACGGTTCCCTACTATCTGGGTGCCTTGGCTGAAATATACTGCTGACCCAAACACCTGTGCCATCTAGCCTGAAAGTTGCACTGTTGGAGCTAGCGGAGCCCTCGCTGAAAGTGCTGTTATTGGTGATGTGCTTGCCTGAATCAGAATTATCAGAATCTTTCATGACATTGAGATCCTCTGTTCGTCCTTACCCTTTTTTATTTTCTCTGACCAAATCTCATGTTTTCTATATTTTATACAATTTTTATCTATGTTTTTGTTTTGTGTCCCCCATTTTTTTTAAGTTAGTGCCTCTATTATGCACTGATAATTGCACTAAGTGAGCCTTAACCGATAACCTTAGTGCCTTGGTGGGGCCCTGATCTGAGGGGGGCTCCTGGGGGGCTTGGGCAGCTTTGCCCCTAGATGGAGGTATGATGGAGGCTTTGTTGCCCCCTTCTTCTGTGGGTGGGACTGTTCGGGTTCCCGGAAGCCACTGAGCTGGGAAATGCCCAGGAATGTATGATGCTGCCCTTCAGCTTGGGTTAGGCTCTCTCTCAGATTAGCAGGGGGGTGTCCCCCTAGAACGGTAACCTTGTGTGTTTTTGTCCCCTTCCCCAACCCTCTATCCATTCCCCTATTCCCCCCTGTTTTTATGTTGATATATTTAACAAACAAATAGTTGCGCTAAGTATACAATATGATAATAATAAAGCCACAAAAATTGATTCTTGTGAAAAAAATATAAAAATATAGTGTCAGCACAGTTCAGTGAACTACTGTGAAGATGGGAATTGCCCTAGGCAGAGAGCAATATCCAAAGTAACAAAAACAAAGTGAACAGAAGTCCTGCTCAATAACAAGCAATGAAACGGCAGTCCGTGTATATATAAAAATAAATAATAAAAAAGTTCCGAATCCCAAACAGAAAAGGGAATGGGTAAGTGAAGACAAGGATGAAGATGAAGCCACCACCACCGTATATATTTTCTCCAGTGTCAAGTAAATAGAAAGGGGGGACCCTTACCACATAAGTTGGACCTTAAGATGTAAGGTCAAAAGCGCCTATGCAGATATGAACCTCTGCGGAGGTTATGGATGCAGAAAATCCCTCTCAGCTGTGGATCTCCCAGAGTGTCCTCCTCGATCGGTATACGTCAGCCCAGGGATGTTGTCCTCTCTCTAGCGGATGTGAACCGTAGACCTTCCAATTTTTGCCAATTGTCGATGACTTTCTTAGTCCTTCTTTTCATTCCAACTCATTTGATCTCTCGCAAATTCAATGCTGTTACTTTTTCCTATGATTTTCTTGAAGTAGAATGTAAAACTTGTTTTCTTGATCGTACATCACGGGACACAGAGCGCATAGCCATTACATATGGGTTATATGGAGTACCTTCAGGTGTGGACACTGGTGTAATCAACTTCACAGGAAGTTCCTCCCTATATAACCCCCTCCCACTGAGAGTGCTTTAGTTTTTCCGCCAGTGTCTTAGGTGTTGGTCACGTCTAGCTGTCCCTCGGAGGTCTCGGGACCCAGGATAGCTAGCCGGATCCGTCCGAAGTGCTTCAGAGCCAAGATGTACGGTACCCGGGCCCTGCTGGAGTGGGGTTTTGCCTATAATGCCTCTCCTTGGAGGGCTGGATTCTGGGCTCCAGTGCTTTAGTCTCTTCCAAGAACTAAAAGTTACTGATGCCAGGATGCTATATAGGTCCAGGGGTGTGGGTTCCTTAACACAGGACCCCGGTCCCTGAAGGTCCAAGACAATACCCACGGAGATGGGGGAAGGCTGGGCCTCTTGCATTTTGCAATACCCTGCGGCGTGGAGCAGGTAAGAGGGAACCTGCGGGACTTGGTTCGACAGTAGGTATCCCCCTGGGGGTTCTGGGTTGGCTAATGGTATGCTTGTGCATCAGCCACTATCTCCACTATGTCTGTTGAGGCAGGATGGGATTCTAATGTTTACCCAGATAACATGTAGATATATGTATACTTGTGTAAGTTATATATTTGCTACTCACCCCAGGTCTGCCTGTTAACACTGATACTGCAACCCCACATGTTTTAAAGAGGAAATTGCTGGTTAAAACTCCTGTTTCTTAGGAAGCTCATGGGGACAGCTTCCTCGCTGTGTGTGCACTACAATAAGATTAGTGCTTACCTGGTGTCTGTTGGTGCTGCATAACGCTGGTCCATGTTGTTCCTCTGCTCTGCTTCCTCCATGTGGGTTCGGCGTGGTGCGCGCGATCGTGCGCGCGATCGTGCGCGCGATCATACGCGCGTGTGTGCGCGCGCATACGCGCGCGCGTGCACGCCGCCTTTTATAGCGTCGGCGTGCGTCGGGGGGGCGGGCCAGCAGCGTCAGGGTCTGTATAAAGGAAAAACTTTTCTCTGGCTGGTCTTTCCCTCCTGGAGGCAGAGGAAGAAAGGATACAGAGCGTGCAGCTGGGTCTTTTGGCCACACAGGGACACCTAGTGGCGGTTTAGTGGATCTTCAGGTCTAGGACTTAGGTCCACTATAGACCAGAAAAAAAAAAAAAAAAAAAAAAAAAAAAAAAAAAAAAAAAAAGGGTTTTTTTGCTTAAAGGGACTCAGCCTTAGATCCAGCAGTATCTGAGTCTACCTTGGACTCCGGCTAACGGGCATTGGTGTGTCAATACTCACAGGCTTCCTCGGTATTGCCACCTCCCAGGCGGGTAAAAAAGATTTTTTTGAAAAAAAAAAAAAAAAAAAGAGAAATATAAAAGAAAAAGAGAGAAATTAGTTCTTTTTCATTTTCTCTCATACCTGCCCTCATATTGGTTATTCCTAGCTACAACAGTCAGGTGTTGGCTATAGGGGTGACCCAAGGTTGTACAATGGCTCCAAAGGGATCTGGACCAGCCAAGGCTGCTAAAGGTACCAAAAAGCAAAAGGGGTCTCCATCGGGGTCAGAGGATTTGGGCCAGGCTTCTACGGCCCCACCCTCGCCAGTCAGGACACCGAGTGGCATAGTACAAGAGCCATTGGGGGTGCTGGGGGCAGAGGCGGCCCCCGATCCACCCATTCCCGTTTACGTGACGGAAGAAATGCTAGCAGCCACCATGTGTGGGCTAGAGAAAAGGTTAACTGCGTTGTTTTCCCGTCCTTGCCCAAGTAGCAAGCGGGCTAGATCCCCTTCACCCAGTGTGGGGTTTTCAGATGCGGAGGTCTCCTCTTCAGAGGAACGGGACCCACAAGGGGATCAGGCAGACCCAAGTCCCGACGGTTCAGACAGGGAAAATTCCACTATAGATGAATATTTTTCGGCCTCTCAAGCGGAGGGCCTGTGGATCCAGTCTTTGACAGATATGGTTCGCACTGCCTTTAAACTTCCAGTGCCAGAACTAGTAGCCCCGGAGGTATCCTCATTGGGTTCTTTAAAGGCCCCATTAACTGGTGCATCCTTTCCAATGCACCCCCTTCTGCGGAACGTGATTTACCAAGATTGGGCTCGACCTGATAGAATCTTTGTCCCTCCTAAAAAGATTCTCTATTCTCTACCCTATGGAAGAGGAATATGTAAAGAAATGGGCTCTCCCTACAGTGGACGCAGCCATTTCCTGCGTGAATAAATCCCTGACTTGTCCGGTTGAAAATGTCCATATGTTCAAGGATCCGGTCGACAAGAAATTCGAGACCCTACTGAAAGCAGCTTTTACCTCAGTAGGTGCCATGGTTCAGCCAGCAGTAGCAGCCATTGGTGTTTGTCAGGCCTTGAAGGATCAGGCAAAGCATATATTGAAGGACATGCCGGCTCAGCATACTCATGAATTAGCAGAATTCCCTAGGGCTCTCTGCTTTGCAGTAGATGCTATTAAGGACTCCATCCAACAGGCATCCCGTTTATCTCTACTGATGGTTCACATGCGTCGTCTTTTGTGGCTAAAGAACTGGTCAGCAGAGGCACCCTGCAAAAAGCTTCTAGCAGGGTTTCCCTTTCATGGGGGAAGACTATTCGGGGAAGACCTAGATAAATATATCCACACCATATCAAGTGGAAAAAGTACTTCCTTACCGGTCAAGAAAAGACCGCGTGGGCCCACGTTTAAACGACAGGCCATTGCAGGCTCGGCCCCTTCGACTTCCCGTCAGTATCGACGGCCTCCCGGGCGTTCAACAGTTAATAGCCGCCCACAGGGACAAGCCGCGGCAAACAAGAGGCCCTGGTCTCGCAAGCCGGCTAAACCAGTCATCAAATCAGATTCATGAAGGGGCGCCCCCACTCTCTTGGGTGGGGGGAAGACTTCAGTTTTTCTCCGAAGTCTGGAAGGCCAGAATTCCCGACTCTTGGGTTCGGTCCGTAGTAGCCTCAGGCTACAAACTAGAGTTTCGAGAAATCCCCCCTCCTCATTTTCAGGGGTCAAGTCTTCCAAGCGACCCGTTAAAGAGGGCCTCTCTCGTAAAGGCGTTGGATCGCCTCTTGCTCCAAGGAGTAATTGTAGAAGTACCAACCCAAGAAAGGGGTCTGGGATTCTACTCCAACCTTTTTTGTTATACCAAAACCCAATGGCGACGTCAGGCCTATATTAGACCTCAAACGCCTAAATCGCTTTCTAAGGATTCAGACCTTCCGTATGGACTCCATACGTTCAGTGACAACCAGCCTGCATCAGGGCGACTTCCTAGCATCTATAGACATAAAGGATGCATATCTGCATGTGCCAATTTACCCAGCACATCACAAGTTTCTTCGTTTTACGATAAACCAAAGTCATTATCAGTTCGTAGCCCTCCCTTTCGGGTTGGCAACAGCTCCACGGGTATTCACAAAGGTGTTAGCCCCGGTACTAGCCGTCCTAAGGACAGAAGGCATCTTGGTCCTAGCATACCTGGACGATCTCCTGGTTATCGACAGTTCAGCTTCCAACCTCAATCATGCAGTAGTCCGCACAGTGCGGCATCTAGAAGAGTTCGGGTGGATTGTGAACCAAGAAAAATCAAGGTTACATCCCACAAGACAGTTGGAATATCTAGGCTTTCGGTTAGATACAGAATGCCAGAAGGTATTTTTACCTCAAGAGAAGATCAGGTCGTTGATTCAAACGATTCAAATAGTCTTAGGCAAAAAGAAGCCGACTATTCGCCTATGCATGCGACTGCTGGGGAAGATGGTGGCCGCCTTCGAAGCAGCGCCCTACGCCCAGATCCATACCAGAATTCTGCAAGCAGCTATTCTCTCTGCTTGGAACAAGTCCATACAGGCATTAGACCGTCCATTAGTTCTTTCTCCAGAAGTCAGGCACAGCCTGTACTGGTGGCTGATCCCTCAAAAATTATCAAAAGGGAAAACCTTTTGCCCCATCTCGTGGAAAATAGTAACCACAGATGCCAGCCTAACAGGTTGGGGGGCAATCTTAGGAAAACGGACCCAGCAGGGACAGTGGTCAGAGGCAGAAAGTCTGCTTCCCATCAATGTCCTAGAGATCAGAGCTGTTCGGTTGGCCCTGGTCGCCTGGACTCTCCCCCTGCAGGGTCTGCCAGTAAGGATACAGTCCGACAATGCCACGGCGGTGGCATACATAAACCACCAGGGGGGCACAAAGAGCCTGGCGGCTCAAAGGGAAGTAAACCTAATTTTTGCATGGGCCGAAGCCCATGTACCCTGCATCTCAGCAGTGTTCATCCCAGGGATAGACAATTCTCAAGCAGATTTTTTGAGTCGTCAACAGTTGCTCCCGGGAGAGTGGTCTCTTCACCCCCAGGTATTCCAAGAGATTTGCCAAAGATTCGGAGTTCCCGATGTGGACATCATGGCAACAAGATTCAACAAGAAATTGGACAAATTTGTATCCCGAGCCAGGGACCCCTCGGCCTACGGGACCGATGCGTTGGTTTGCCCCTGGCACCAGTTTTCTCTCCTGTATGCGTTCCCTCCACTACAGATGATTCCCCGCCTTCTACGAAGGATCAGGGTGGAGCGCAGGCCGGTGATCCTGGTGGCCCCAGCCTGGCCCAGAAGGGCTTGGTACGCACTCATCGTGAGGATGTCAGTAAGGGCACCGTGGCCACTCCCCCTGCGCCCAGATCTGCTGTCTCAGGGCCCGATCTACCACCCTGCTTCACAGCAGCTAAATTTGATGGCTTGGCGGCTGAATCTCTAATTCTTAAGGGCAGAGGCCTCTCGGCCCAAGTCATATCTACGTTAATTCAAGCTAGAAAGCCAGTCTCTAGAAATATCTATTACAGAGTCTGGAGAACCTATGTGGAGTGGTGCGAGTCTCAAGGAGGGCATCCTCGCAAGTTTTTTATTGACAGGATCTTGCGATTCCTCCAGGTTGGCGTTGACAAGGGGTTGGCTCTTAGTACTCTAAAGGGGCAGGTGTCTGCCTTATCGATATGGTTTCAAAGGCCTTTGGCCACACATTCGCTTGTAAAAACCTTTTTGCAGGGGGTCTTGCATGTAAATCCCCCTATTAGAGCTCCCCTCTGCCCCTGGAATTTAAATCTGGTCTTGTCAGCTTTACAAAAGCAGCCGTTTGAACCTCTGACAGAAATCCCTCTTGTGCTGCTAACCCGAAAGTTGGTTTTCTTGGTGGCTATGGCTTCGGCCAGAAGGGTCTCCGAGCTGGCAGCCTTGTCTTGCAGGGAACCGTACCTTATTCTGCATAAGGACAGAGTGGTTCTGCGGCCTCAGCCTTCTTTCCTTCCTAAGGTCATATCCAGTTTTCACTTGAATCAGGACCTAGTCCTACCATCCTTCTTTCCTACTCCCCAGTCCAGAGAGGAAAGATTGCTTCATACTTTGGATGTGGTCCGAGCCATGAGGGTTTATCTCAAGGCTACAGAAAAGATTAGGAAAACAGATGTGCTTTTCATTCTTCCGGATGGCCCCAAGAAGGGTCAGCCGGCTGCCAAGTCTTCCTTGGCTAGGTGGATTAAGCAGCTGAATTTTCAGGCCTATGGTCTGAAGCGCGTTCCACCTCCCTTATCAGTTAAAGCCCATTCTACGAGGGCCATGAGTGCCTCTTGGGCGGCACACCATCAGATCTCTATGGCACAGGTTTGCAAAGCGGCAACCTGATCTTCCGTACATACGTTTACTAAATTTTATAAGTTGGACGTCACAAAGGCTGCGGACGCAGCATTTGGGCAGGCGGTCCTACGGGCAGCAGTATAGAATCCTCTGGCCCGGTTCACGCCCCCTTTTTCTGTTGGTGGAGCTATTTTACCTCCTGATATAGTTTCTGTTTGGCTATTTTTTGCCTTACGGTCTCCCTCCCTTCATAGAGCATTGCTTTGGGACATCCCATATGTAATGGCTATGCGCTCTGTGTCCCGTGATGTACGATCAAGAAAAAGGGATTTTTAATAACAGCTTACCTGTAAAATCCTTTTCTTGGAGTACATCACGGGACACAGAGCTCCCACCCCTCTTTGTGGGAACATTGTGTAACCTCAGAGAAATTGCTTGCTACAAAACTAAAGCACTCTCAGTGGGAGGGGGTTATATAGGGAGGAACTTCCTGTGAAGTTGATTACACCAGTGTCCACACCTGAAGGTACTCCATATAACCCATATGTAATGGCTATGCGCTCTGTGTCCCGTGATGTACTCCAAGAAAAGGATTTTACAGGTAAGCTGTTATTAAAAATCCCTTTATAAGTGATCACATTCCCTCTGTTCTTAGCTGTATAGGAGCTAGGGGAGGAAAAACAACCTACACTGAACTTCCCAGTGAAAGGCTGTGCATGGGAGGTGTGTCAGGACAGGTCTGATCATTGGAGGAGAGCAGGCAGAGTTCCCATGTTGATATATTTACTTCTATGGCTGAATCTGCTATTTTTCAAACCCTCATTGTTGTTGTATTGTTGTCTTTGTTATATTTTATATGTCAAAACTCAAATAAACATTATATATAAAGAGGAAGTAAACTTCCCTGTATTGTGTGTACCTATAGGTAAGCCTATAAAACTATCTCCTAAACTTGCACCATTTAGGCGATATTGTACTGTATACACCGCTGATGTATTCCACTGATTCCCAGTCCAAGTAGACCATGTTTCATTTGACAAGACAACTATAGCTGGTGGTTCTGGCTGCTCTCACACTGACCTTCTGCCCCTATCCATGGCTTTTACAGTAGCTGGCATCATCTGCAGGGATGTGGGGTGTTTGGCTCCCATGCCCCAAATGATCTAGGCTCCTCCCAAGCTGGCATATACAATTGATGGAATAGATTGCTAATTTGTATTTTATGCAACTACTGTATCAATATAAGTATTCAGTAGAAATGTATTCTTCAACCAGTAGATAAAAGTGTTTATAAGTGTGTAGCTGCATGTATAGTTAAACTCTATGGGGTTGATTTACTAAAACTGGAGCACACAGAATCTGGTGCAGCTGTGCATGGTAACCAATCAGCTTCTCACATCAGCTTGTTCAATTAAGCTTTGACAAATAAACCTGGAAGCTGATTGGTTTCAGTGCATAGCTGCACCAGATTTTGCACGCTCCAGTTTTAGTAAATCAACAACTATTTACATGTCTGCAGTTAAGCAGGAGATAAAGCTCCCGTGGTCTTGTGGTCTGTGCACTGTCTGTTCTGCAGGGCTATTTACAGAATTTCTAACAGGTTATGGGCCCAGACATACCTTAGATAGCCAGAGACAAGCGTGGCTGTTTTGTGTGCAAGAAACAGGGTTGTTTAAAAGCAGATTGCAGAATCTGGAAAGCTAGTATGAAAACAACAAACTAAACTACAAAAGGCTAAAATTGTGAAGGAAGAAACTGAATATGTTTTTTGATCCAAACGTTTCACCACATCTTTGCAGATATGTTGTGTTGATTCAGGAGCTATGAATCGTATGATAAATGACAGAAATTTATTTATTTACTTTGATCAATTTTACAGTATGTGTGTACTTATTACATATTCACAAGAAGCTTCAATCAGGAAATCCACCAAAAGGAATAAGGGCATCCCAGACAAATTTTAGGAGGCAGTATTCATTGCGAAGGCCTGGAGAGCGGTACAATAATGAGTGTCTTCAGGCAACAGTAAAGCATGGTGGAGATTCCTTGCAAGGTTGGGGCTGCATTTCTTCAAATGTAGTTGGAGATCAATGGTGTCCTCAATGCTAGGAAATACAGGCAAATATGTATCCATCATGCCATACCATCAGGGATTAGCTGAACTGGTGATCAAGGGGGGATATAATTGGTCACCATGTAAAAATACATATGTGAACTAGTCCATATAGTAAGCTTGGTTTTGAGTTTTTCACTTTCAGATCATTACACAGGACAAGGGGGCACTGGAGGAAAAAAAAGACTTAACCTTTACCTATGGAAAGGCTTCTTTACAGTAAAAGTTGTGATGTGAACGTGTAGAAAAGAATCCCTCAATAACTAATTTTGGCCAGCTCAGTGGATTGTCTTAAAAAAGAGCTGGATGTGTTCCTAAATGCATAGAATATAACAGGATACTAACATTTATTGGTAATAACATCAGAGATTGTTGAACCAGGTAGTGGAAAATTTAAAAAAAAACTCTGCTAAAAGATTCTAAAAGAAAAAAAAACAACTATAAAACTAAGTTTATAGTTTGTTCAGTTGAGAGCTGTGATTAACATGTAAACAATTGGTACAGAAGAATATATGAAAATAAAAATAAATTGCGCTTCCCCCTAACCATGTAATGTGAATATTAATTAAGGAAAATCCAATCACCAAAATGTATAATACCAAAAAACAGGCTAGTAACAGTCTAACATGTGGCTAATAGCATATGATAATAAAAACTAATGTGTCCAATTTTAAAAAGCATCAGTTACTATATTGCAAGCAATCTCATGCCAATTAATGCAGTTAATTAAATTACTAACCAATACATAAATGAAAATGAAAACCTAAAAACTAAAAATAAAGGCCTAGATTCACAAAGCGATTACGCCTGTGTAAATGTTGTTAGACAGGAGTAATTTCGATTTACGAGCGTTTTTACGCTAGTCGAAATCCTCAAACCATGAAAAGACACCTGCGTGCTAAATTTCGACTTTATTACGTGTTAGTACGCCTTCAGATCTACGCTGCCTGAAAATTGCGGCCACTGGGCGGACTTCCTGTTGTTTTTCACCTTCATGGTATGCTAATGAGCTTTTGCCTGGAATCCACAAAATTTCGCTCTTCAAACGCAATCTCTTACGGCACCTTTAGTCATCTTTTTTTTCCGTTTCACTATACCAGCTTTTTGCTGGTCTAATATTAGACAGCCCATGTTAAGTATGGCCGTCGTTCCCGCGTCGAATTTCAACGTTTTTCGATTTCTTTTATTATTTTTAACGTAAGTCGTCCGGGAATAGGAATGTTCGTAAACGCCGCTACTCAAACAACGAATGACGTCACGACGTGATTTCGCGCAATGCACGGCGGGAAATTCCTGAACAGAGCATGCGCAGTTCGATCGTCGCGGGGACGCGCTTAATTTAAATGCTTCACGCCCCCTACTCACGTATTTCGATTGCGCGGCGGAAAAAAAATACGATACAATAGCGTACGCGCAAAAAAACTACCTGAATTCGGCGTAGAGTCTGGTGATAGACGGCAGCGTAGCGTATTTCGATTACGCAGCGGAAGATTACATCTATGTGAATCTGCCCCAAAGTCCATAGGTGCTTAAGTAATAAACAATAAATGCTAAACACCAGTGCTCTGTGCAAAAATCCAAAAAACTGATGAAATAAACATGTCAAAAAACTTGTGATGAGTCCTCCACCAATCAGTAAATACTCCTCCTTACCGACTTGCCATAATCCATTATGACAGGGGATCACTAAAAGCATATAGTCAAAGTTCTTACTCCAACTGCGCAGCTCAAACACATCCAGTTTTTAGGCAATGAATCTCCTTTATGCTCATGGGTCATCAGAGTCTTTTCTATGAAATCGACAAATTTGCTTCCAGCTATTCCAATCCCCTCAAAAAAGCTTTCCAAGGTGCAATCTCCTTCTACTACCACCACTACAAAAACTCTATCATCTGAACTGAAAAATTGGTTGCATAGGTTCTTCCTCAGATCTGGCACAACAGGGAGTACCTGATTGCCTCCTGGGGATTTAAGAAAGATTATTATTGCCCCCTGGAGCAAACTGGACTATGCTTTATTGTTTTTTTTTTGTCTTTCTCTGCATCAACTGTGTTTATATGATTGTGTATATGGAGGTTTTTTATTTATTTTAGTTCATTTATAAGGAGTTGTGTCTTTTTTCAACCTATGTAATGATAGATAGATTTATACAAATAAATATATATGGGTGAATATACTGTTTATATATACAGTGAATATATATATTGTATAAATATATATATATGATATACAGTGCCTTGAAAGGTGCCTTGAAATTTTGTCATGTTACAACCAAAAACATACATTTATTTTATTGGGATCTTGTGTGATAGACCAACAAAAAGTGGCACATAATTGTGAAGTGGAAGGAAAATTATAAATGGTTTTCAAACATTTTAACAAATAAATATGTGAAAAGTTTGGTGTGCATTTGTATTCAGCCCCCTTTACTCTGATACCCCTAACTCAAATCTAGGGGAACCAATTGCCTTCAGAAATCACCTAATTAGTAAATAGTCCACCTGTGTGTAATTGAATCTCAGTATGGATACAGCTGTTTTGTAAAACCCTAGAGATCCTTATGGCCCATACACACGATCCGAATATCGGACGAAAACGATCGTCCGATGATGGATCGTACGATTTTCGGATCGTGTGTACACTACTTTAGACAGCCGATCACGACTGTTCATCCGATTAAATTCGATCGGACAAGCGCGAAAATTTTTCTCGTCCGATGTCCAATCGTCCGATTTTCGTTTAGTCAGTACAGCCGTCGTCCGACAATACAATACAAATACATTACAACACGTGACATCACTTCCGATCGTTTTTTTCTATCGTACGAGAATTTTCGTGAGTTTAAAAACCTATTTTATTTTACTCGCGATTATTAAGCGAAAAATAGTACGATCCGTCGGCCGATATTCGGATCATGGTGTATGGGCCATTAGGCCTCATTTCCACTGGCGTTTTTACAGCCACGTTTCTGAGCGTTTTTTACAGCTTAAAAACGCCAGTCCATGTTATTCTATGGCATCATTCCCACATAGACGTTTTTGAGCTGCAAATGGCCTAGGCGTTTTTGAGCTGTAAAAAAAACGCAGGAGCAGGGCGTTCTAAAGCTCCTAAAACACAGCTGTAAAAACGCTCGACCTTAAAAAACGCACAAAAACGCACACAGCAGCGCTTTTGAGCTGCAGGGATTTCATAAAAAATCTCATATATATAGCCTAGAGATTTTTTTTTTCAAAAAAACGCTGCCTTACGCTAGCGTTAAAAAATGCGCAAAAACGCGCAAAAAACGCGCATGCAAAAACGCGGTAAATTTCGCGTTTTTAACGCAAATTTTTCCAGGCATACCTAGCTGTTTTACAGCTCACTTTTAAAACGCCAGTGGAAATGAAGCCTTAGAGTCGGTTCACACTGGGGCGACACGACTTCCAGCGCGACTTTCAGAGGCGACTCCGACACGACTTGAGCATGAACCACAGGGCGATCTGGGGCGATTTACAACACGACTTGATGTCGTCTCCAGGACAGGAGACATTCCAGTGGCCAATAAAACAACAATCAGCTCTGGGAGAGGTAGGGGTTTGCCTGAGAAATGTATGTTATCTTGCTGTAAGGTCGCTTCAGTTAAGACAGTGATCAGACTTGGAGGCGACTTCCATTGAAATCAATGGGTACAGGTCGCCTAGAAGTCGGATTAAAGTCGTACAGGAACCTTTTCTGAAGTCGGAGCGACTTAAATAGTGTGTATTAACACCGCTCCCATTCACCTACATTGTTTTTCTCTACAGCGCGACTTGGGACGACTTGAGGCGACCTCAAGTCGGATCCCAAGTCGCCCCAGTGTGAACCGACTCTTAGTAAACAAACAACATCATGAAGGTCAAGTATCATACCAGACAGGTCAGGGATAAAGTTGTGGAGGAGTTTAAAGCAGGGTTAGGTTAAAAAAAAAATATCCCAAGCTTGGAACATCTCACGCAGCACTGTTCAATCCATCATCCGAAAATGGAAAGAGTATGGCACAACTTCAAACCTACCAAGATATGGCCGCCCACCTAAACTGACAGGCCGGGCAAAGAGAGCATTTTCTTTATGGAAGAGTGATAAGAATAAAGCCAATGTTAAAGAAAGAAATAAGAAGTCACATTTGCAGTTTGCAAAAAGCCATGTGGGGGACACAACAAACACATGATGAGACCAAAATTTAACTTTTTGGCCTAAAATCAAAATGCTATGTGTGGTGGAAAAATAACACTGCACATCACCCTGAACATACCATCCCCACTGTGAAATATGTTGGTGACAGCATCATGTTGTGGGGATTGTTTTCTTCAACAGGGACAGGGAAGCCGATCAGAATTAATGGGATGGATGGAGCCAAATACAGGACAATCTTAGTAGAAAACCTGTAAGGCCACGTACACACGAGGAGACATGTCCGCTGAAACTGGTCCGCAGACCAGTTTCCGTGGACATGTTTGATCGTGTGTACGGCCTAGCGGACAGGTTTCCAGCGGACAAAAGTTTCTAAGCATGCTTAGAAACTTGTCCGCTGCAAACCTGTCCGTCGGACATGTCCGCTGGTTAGTAAGCTTAACCAGCAGACCGAAATCCCGCGCATGCGTCAAATTGATTCGACGCATGCGTGGAAGCATTGAACTTCCTGGTTAGAGCACATCAGTGTCTTCTACGTCACCGCGTTCTCTGTCCGTGGGGATTTTGGTCTGATGGTGTGTACACACATCAGACCAAAATATCCAAGGAGACATGTCCGATGAAAACGGTCCGTGGACCATTTTCATCGGACATGTCTCCTCGTGTGTACAGGGCCTTAAAGTCTGCAAAAGACTTAAGACTGGGGCGTAGGTTCAACCTCCAGCAGGACAATGACCCTAAACATACAGCCAGAGCTACAATGGAATGGTTTAGATCAAAGCAATTTTATGTGTTAGAATGGCCCAAAGTCCAGACCTAAATTGAGGATCTGTGGCAAGACTGGAAAATTGCTGCTCACAGACGCTCCAATCTGACAGAGCTTGAGATATTTTGCAAAGAAGAATGGGCAAAAATGTCACTCTCTAGATGTGCAAACCTGGTAGAGACATCCCAAAAAGCAGGGCCGTCTTTAATATGGTTTGGGCCCTGGGCAAACGTTTTTTTTTGGGCCCCCCATCAACTTATTTTGGGCCTGGCTGGGTCACATGTATGTGTTTTGGCGGCCCTCATTTGTGCAGGCACAGCAGCCCATTGATTTGAATGGGCTGCCATGCCTTTGTTTCCTGCAGAAAAAAGGTGCATTCAGCATTTTAAAAATACAGTTGCCTTGAAAACCATTCTGCTTTTGCTCCACGCTACTTACCTGCAGTTCTTGCACACACAAGCGCACAGTGTTTTTCAAAGCGTGACCTAAACGTCTAAAAATGCAGCAAGTTTGACAATGCAGGAACTGCAGATAAGTCACAGCAGACAGCAGAATGGACAGACAGTGCTGTATTTAATTGCTTGATGGGCATTCAAATGAATGGACTGCTGTGCCTGCACAAATGTGGGCCGCCAAAACACATACATGTGAACCAGCCAGGCCCAAAATAAGCCCATGAAGCAGTTAAATACAGACAGTAATGCCATGTTCTCTGAGGCCTTACTCAGCCTGGACTGCAGGTCTGGTCTTTGATTTAAACACATGGCATGGCCTGGGGTCCCATGGTGCTAAAGCAGAATGGACAGACTGTGCTGTGACCCCATGCCATGCCATGCGTAAAATACAGGAACTTTTTAAAACACTGACCAGGCCTGCAGTGAATCATCAAATATTTTAAAGACTTTGGGCACACTCTACAGAAAATATCTATTTACAATATAGTTTAGCAAACAGTGACATACCTTGAGGAGCAGGAAGAAGTCACCCTCGGGAAGATCAAACTGGGGATGCTATAAAATCACATTCTAATTTACTTTTATATACAAGCAGCACCCAGTAGCAGGAAGGGAGAAGTGCACGTCTAAAGGGAAGCCAGGGGTGCTGTACATTTTAAAACACTGGGAAGGGAAGCAGTACTGCGTGCCGCTGATGATTTTCAGCGCTGATTTGTGGGCAGCACAGGGGCAGCTGCCCCTGTTTGCCTTTTGGTAAAGACGGCCCTGCCAAAAAAACTTGCAGCTGTAATTGCAGTGAAAGGAGGTTCTACAAAGTATTGACTCAGGGGGGCTGAATACAAATGCGCAACACATTTTTCAGATAATTATTTGTAATAAAAATTGAAAAACATTTATCATTTCCTTCCTTCCACGCCACAATTATGTGCCACTTTGTACTGGTCTATCACATAAAATACATTTATGTTTTTGGTTGTAACATGACAAAATTTGGAAAATTTCAAGGGGTATGAATACTTTTAAAGGCGATGTATATATATATATATATATATATATATATTTATAAGAAGGCCAGTATGGTGGCCTGAGATTATGGGAGGAGCCCGGAGGGTATTTAAGCAGCCCACTCACACATGCTCTTTGTCGGTTCAGTGTGCAGTACTACACGTCACTGGGCCGACTCTTCCCAGCTCACCTCATGTCCGTGAGTCTGCGCATTCAATCGCATTCGACATCGCAAGTGCATTGCGGCTTCTCCGTTCATGGTCTTCGGCGGCGGTTCCCGCTTACTGTTGCAGGTTGTATTCAAACCTTTTGTATCATGTGCAATCTTGCAATTCGTTATGCTTCCTATCCTGCATTTCTTTTGTAAAAATCTGCCTCTGAGTTATTGTTGCTCATGTTCTAACATCTTAGTTACAAGCTTGGTACATTTGTAACTTCCTCCTGCCAAACAAACTATTTATTTGTATATTCATATTTGTGTCCATGCTTGCTGTCTCATTCATTTGGAGATTAGCATATATTCTTTGTATGGCTTCTTTGGCCGATTGAGGTGGTAATTGAACTCACCTGCTGCCTTGTCTGCACTTGATAAGCCTGGGGGGATGGGTGGCTGGTAGCATACACTCTACAACCAATTCACAGCAGATTTGTTCAACACTCCTTACTTCCGATTCGTATCGGATTTGTTTCATGCATTTTACAACCATTTTTGTATCAGTTATTTCTCTTTATAACCGTTTTGTATCAGATACATTGCATACTTTCCACCATTGCCATTCTATGTTTCCCCCATGCCGTGCATTTTAGTTTCCGCAGCGGAACTTACGAATTGTTTGTACACGGTTCTTCTCTCTCATTTATTTACCAAAGTTATTGCCTGTGCGTCATGCATGGCGCCACACCACACCACACCACGCCACACTCTTCGGATGTGTTGCACATCCACTCCAGTCCAAGCAAACCCAGTTGCATGTTCATTGTCCCAGGTAGGATTTGTTAGCTTGTTTGTCATGTCAAAATTCGTGGCCACTCATGGTGTCACCCGCATCATGTTCGGTTCCCACAGTGGAGCTTATAAAATATTCGTACGCACTTCTCGTGTTCTATTTTCTACACCAAACCTTGTTGTTTTGCCCCATGCATGGCATCCCTACACCTTTCCTACATGTTTCACTCCAGCCACAGTCCGCCGCAAACTCACTCGCATGGCCCACTGTCGCAAGTAAAATTTGTTATTAAATTCTTTATGTCCTATCAATTTGCTACTATTCGTTGTCTCCCATATCGTTCATTAGTGGCCCCTATGGAACCTACGATTCATACAGGCATTGTCCTTCTACCCTATACTGCTTGCTTAAGGTACAAACAAATCAGGTGTTTCTATCCTTTCTCAGTTACCCAATTCTTATTGATTGAGACCTTGCAACCATGCAAATCATCTCAGCAGCCTGACACCCTTGTTAAGACCCTTGCAACACATGACCTTTACAAAACGCAAAATAAAATATATATAAAAAAAAATGCAAAAAAAAACCCGCAAAAAAAAGAAAACTTTTCCACCACGCAATCTCAGCCCCTCGGCAACCTGACACCTGTTGAGACCATTGCAACCATGCAAAATCGTCTCAGCAGCCTGACATCCTTGTTGAGACCCTTGCAAACGCAATATCGTCTCAGCAGCCCTACACTCATTGAGATCCTTGCAACCACGCAAAATCATCCCAGCAGCCTGACACCCTTGTTAAGACCCTTGCAACACATGACCTTTACAAAACGCAAAATAAAATAAAAAATATATATAAAAACTAAAAAAAAAACGCAAATATAAAAAAAACCACCATTGCCACCACGCAATCTCAGCCCCTCGGCAACCTGACACCTGTTGAGACCATTGCAACCATGCAAAATCCTCTCAGCAGCCTGACACCCTTGTTGAGACCCTTGCAAACGCAATATTGTCTCAGCAGCCCCACACTCATTGAGATCCTTACAACCACGCAAAATCATCCCAGCAGCCTGACACCCTTGTTAAGACCCTTGCAACACATGACCTTTACAAAACGAAAAATAAAAAAAAATATAAAAACGCAAAAAAAAAACGTTGCCACCACGCAATCTCAGCCCCCCGGCAACCTGACACCTGTTGAGACCATTGCAACCATGCAAAATCCTCTCAGCAGCCTGACACCCTTGTTGAGACCCTTGCAAACGCAATACCGTCTCAGCAGCCCCACACTCATCGAGACCCTTGAAACCACACAAAATCATCTCAGCAGCCTGACACCCTTGTTAAGACCCTTGCAACACAAGGCCCTTACAAAAACGCAATATATATATATATATATATATATATATATATATATATATATATATATATATATAAAAGAAAAACGCAAAAAAAAAAAAAACTTTGCCACCATGCAATCTCGGCCCAGCAACCTGACACCTGTTGAGACCATTGCAACCACGCAAAATCGTCTCAGCAGCCCTACATTCATCAAGGCCCTTGCAACCACGCAAAACCGTCTCAGCAGCTTAACCCCCTTGTTGAGACCCTTGCAAACGCAATACCATCTCAGCAGCCCCACATTCATCAAGGCCCTTGCAACCACGCAATACCGTCTCGGCAGCCTCACACCATTGTTGAGACCCTTGCAAACGCAATACCGTCTCAGCAGCCCCACATTCATCAAGGCCCTTGCAACCACGCAATACCGTCTCGGCAGCCTCACACCATTGTTGAGACCCTTGCAAACGCAAAACTGTCTCAGCAGCCCCACACTCATCGAGAGCCTTGCAACCACTTAATACCGTCTCGAGCAACCTCCCACTCATCAAAGACCTTTGTGACCATGCAATCTCGCCCCAGCAACATGGCATTCATTGAGACCCTTGCAGCCAGAAAAATGGGTGTTTTTCAACCTCCCCTGATCTCTCCTCTATGTTATCTTATCAGTACGTCTACACAGGATCCCCAATCACTCCTCTATGTCATCTTATCAGTACATGTACACAGTATCATTTATAGTCATTTCTAGGCAGTTGAGTTCAGAAACCTTGTCGAAAAAAAAAATGGGTTCAGACGGATGTTTCAAAGGCATTCGAAACGCCAATGCCTGTAACAGCTTGTAAACACAGCCAGATGTGGTAACTCATGTTTACCAGCGTTTCATTCACAGTCGTTTTCATTAAAAAAAAGGGGGGAATATTGTCTCAGCAACTTGACACTCATTTGAGACCCTTGCAAAATGTCATCTCAGCTACCTCAAACTCGTCTACACCTTTGCAACCACACAATCTCGTCTCAGCAACCTAACGCCCGTTCAGACTTTTGCAGCTATACAAAGTCGTCTTAGCAAACTGACACTCATTTGACACCATTGCAAACGCAATATCGTCTCAGCAACCTGACACCCGTTCAGACCTTTGCAGCCATACATAGTCATCTCAGCAGCCCGACACTCACTTGAGACCATTACAAACGCAACATCGTCTCAGCAACCCCTCACTTGTTGAGACCCGTGCAACCACACAAGGCCATCTCAAAACAAACCTCATAATCATCGAGACCTTTGCAACCACGCAATATCGTCTCAGCAAACCAGACTGAGACCCTTGCAACCACACAATATTGTCTGCAGCAGTATAAAACACTTTGCAGCACGCACCTACATGCAAACCCGAATACAAATTAAACTTGCGAACACACCTCAGTGACAATCAGCCAAACAAACACACAGTGGCACCCAGTTGGCCATTCATTTTTAGTGGCACGTGGGCCACTCATCTTTTCCCTGTCTTTTTCCCTGCTTTTTACCGTTGGTCAGCGAGTGCACGTTGGTCTGTGAGTGCACGTTGGTCTGCGAGTGCACGTTGGTCGGTGAGGGCACGTTGGTCAGCGAGTGCACGTTGGTCAGCGAGTGCACGTATATCGTCTTGTTGAGCACCTGTGTATTGTCTTGATTTTCTCACACCAATGCAAGATCCAGTCCAAGTTCTCAAATTAGACCAAGCATCAGTAGCAGACTTAGCTATGTGGGACAACTTCCCCACCTGATAGAACAGCATTTCAATCTTCATTCCGGCAGTGTCAGCCGAGCCACCACGGGATTTTGCCTGCATTTTTCGTCCGCCGCTGGTTCTCCAAACCTTGGCCCCCAGAAATTCTCTTAAATTTCTGCATCACCCAGTCTTTATCACGCCTCGTGCTGTACCCCATTGTGGCAGCTGCCCAGGTCTGGGGCCACACTTGAACTGGACAGACAGTGTTCTTCACCACAGACAATCAAGCCACAGCCGACTTCATCAATTAAGGTAGATCAAGCCTCTCCCCATCACGTTCTTCCTGCGCAGGCTTGCGCAGCTGTCACTTTGTCACCAGTTTAATATCTTCTGTAGACATGTTCCATCGCAGCTGATGCTCTGTCCCATTCCAACCTTACTTTGTTTTTCCAGCAAGAGCCTGGAGCTGACCCAATAACCATCCCTGTCCCACCCTGGTCATTGCTGACGATGGATTGAAGTAGCATCTCACCAACTCAACCCAGCTTATTAACCACTCCTTGGCACGCAACACACTGAAGGCCTATCGCACTGCTTGGAACACTAACTGCTAATTTTTGGCCACTTGCCTCGGAGCAGCAATAGGCAACGTTAGACACGTCCTAGCCTTCATATCGTATTGCCACACGCAGCTGACCCTTTCTCACAATACTATCACGCCATATCTAGATGGCGTCTAGCATTTCCTGTCCCTGCAGGACCCCAGTAAACTGTCAGTATTCTCGAGCCCATGCATTCAAGTCCCTTCTACAGAGCATACAGAAGCACCAACCTGTAGTCAGTGGCGAGCGCCTACCTTTCAAGAGTGCCCTCTTTAGGGACATGTCTGAAATCCTTACTCGTTCCCCATTTAGGGCCTTGCCCAGCATAGTCATCCAAGCAGCCATCTACCAGGCCTTCTACGGTTCCCTACAACCTAGTGAATTTACAGTCAGTGGCTCCGGCAGTCAGACACTGCTCCGACGCCACCCGACTCGCTTTCGAACCCCTACACTCTCAATCTGCAAATGCAACAAACCAGCCCCGGGGGTTGACATCAACCTGTTTCAGACTAACAATGCCTGACACCCAGTGACGGTGCTCGACCGACTACTGCTCCATCTACCCAGCCAATCTGATGGTAGCTCGTTGCTACCCCTTCTAAACCAGCTCCATGAGTGGCAGACAGTTGTCAAGCATGTCAGAATCCTAAGCAACTTGGGCTTCAAATCCCAGTCGGTTCTTTGGACATTCTTCCGAATTAGAGCAGCCTCAACTGCCTCCCAACAGGGAGTACCAGACCACGCAATCGAGATACCAGGCTGCTGGAAAGTCTCCTTGTTATGCCACATACATCCCAAATCCTCAGGAAGGAATGGCACAAGCCTTTACCAAGCTGGCTCAATAAATACAAGAAATCAATATAAGCTATTTCCCTATCTGAGTCTTTTGCCCCCTTTTCTTGGCATACTGACCAGACCACAAAGGCACACTTCAGGTCTATTTATGTTGTAAGTCTTGTCGCGTGTTTATGTGATCCACATCACTCTCGGTCAGAGGGCCACGACCATAAATAAGAAGGCCAGTATGGTGGCCTGAGTTTATGGGAGGAGCCCGGAGTGTATTTAAGCAGCCCACTCACTCATGCTCTTTGTCGGTTCAGTGTGCAGTACTACACGTCACTGGGCCGACTCTTCCCTGCTCACCTCATGTCCGTGAGTCTGCGCATTCAATCGCATTCGACACCCTTCCGCCCTTCCCTTTTTCAGGGCACTTCTCAGCATATCCTTCTTCAACAACTACCCATTACTTACTTTGGGTATGCCCCCTTTTCTTGGCATACTGACCAGACCACCAAGGCACACTTCAGGTCTATTTATGTTGTAAGTCTTGTCGCGTGTTTATGTGATCCACATCACTCTCGGTCAGAGGGCCACGACCATAAATATATATATATATATATATATATATATATATATATATAATTATTATTATTATTATTATTAATTATTTATTTTTTGAGTGTGGAGGGATGGGCTTGTATTGTCTTTAATTGTCATTAAAGATGTTATTATCTGTACTACTGAAGGCACACCACTTGTATTTTGTTGCAGGATTGCGTGATGTATTATTATATCAGGAAATTACATTAGTATACTATAGGTTCTTTGCATGGCAGCCTGACAATACAATGTTACATAATGATTATACTTAATGTGCTGGTTGTAAAAATAGAACAGCATACCGGGAAAAGGAAATTACATTATCATCCAAAAAATGTGCTTAAGTTTATATATTTTTTTTACCATAAGGAGATATATCGCTTTGGAATCATTTGAGGCCATCAGTTTCCATAGATACCAAGTGAAAGTTCCAAGCAGTAAACAAAGGGAATAACAATGCTTTTTGTAGAAGACGTAATAAAAGGGGAGCAATTTCGCACTAATAAGTAACTGGTATACTATAAAACATGGAAACCCATATGGTGTTTTGCATATCTAACATTGTACACAGTAATGCCTTGTACACGCGATTGGTTCGTCTGATGAAAATGGACCGAGGGACCATTTTCATCGGACGAACCGATCGTGTGTGGGACCCATCAGTTTTTTTCCCATCGGTGAAATTTTTGTATGGTTAAAAAAACGATAGAAAAAAAAGATCGTCTTTGGGGAAGTCCATCGGTCAAAAATCAACGCATGCTCAGAATCAAGTCAACGCATGCTCGAAAGCATTGAACCTAATTTTCTCAGCACGTCATTGCGTTTTACATCACTGCGTTGGACAAGATCAGATTTTTAACCAATGGTGTGTAGGCAAGACTGATGAAAGTCAGCTTCATCGAATATCTGATAAAAAAAATCCATCGGTCCGTTTTCATCAGAAGAACCGATTGTGTGTACAGGGCATTAGTTAGTTAGTTCACCTTTATCAAAAAACTGACCACAAACTAATTATACTAAAACTAACAAATAATACAGACCCAATTAAAAATGTCTTACTAAACCAAATATAATATTTGTGCACTTGGAAAAAACTGTAAGCCTTAATGACAAAAAAAAATTATAATAAAAACTCAATTAAATCAAACAGGCAGAAGCATCTAAATCACCAATCTGAGTAGGATGTGTAACAAGCTTCAACCAAACAATAATTAAAAATACCCTATCCTTGTGCTAGATATAAGTTAACAAATCACATAAGAGACACAATAAAAGTGCATTAAAAATATGATGAACTCAACCTAAATTGATATATCTGTGTAAATAAAGTCCATATAAAATGGACAAACACTGTGCAAAAAAAAATCTATTCTAAAAAAAATAGTATATATATATATATATATATATATATATATATATATATATATATATATATTTATATATATATATATATATATATTTCACACAATATTTTTATAATTGATCACATTATTAGTTCAGTGAGGTGAGCGCAGAATAGTTAAATTATACGCAAGTGCACGCTCAGTGCACTTGCGCCATTGTCTACGCTTATCTAGGCTTACCTGTAGGTAAAAGTGAATCAATTTGTCCATCCATGACTTGGCGACATAACCTCTCATAAAAAATTCAGGCCAGCAATATAAAAGGGGGTTGGTGGTTGGGTGCTCTTTGCTTATTATTGCAACTTCTGCAACTGCTCCAAGTGCAGGTACTTTGGTGACACATAGCAAATGTCATACGTTATACTTACATTATATATCATTTGGGTTGCATTGACGCACATTTTTTTTTTTTTACTAATGTAGAACAATTTGACCTCTTGACTCCTGATGAAGTGGTCTTTTCAAGGTCCAGGAAATGCACCAGGCTATTATTACCTATCTATAGGAGTGTATAAGTCTGTTGTAATTGGGGCTATCTTTCCCTATATCTGAATATATTTAATGTACTCAAATGAAGTGAGTGATTTGGATATATATATATATATATATATATATATATAATTAAGAGGTAAAGCTTTTGCTTTTCAGAGATATTTTATACTAATGATTTTAAATTTTGTACAAATAAAGATATCTTGTTTCTACTAAGATTGAATTGTGTTTATTGTGGTGCTTTAAAATTCCTGCCTTTTTGTGAACTTTATTAAAACAGTGCTTCAGCTGCTCTTTATGCCCTCACTGAACTGACATGCTGGATCTAGTAAGACTGTCTGCCTAAAGCCAGCAGGGGGAGCAGACAAGCCAAAGGCATTCCATAGACTTGTGTGTTTGCCTCATTGGACTTTGAGAGATGAAGTCCTGGATGGAGCCATGCTGTGGTATCCTATGGACCATTGTACTACAGTAACCACCAGGAGACTGTGAGAGGGAGGAAAAGCTGTATTTACATGGATGCAGACCAAGGAGCTTTCTTTTTGTTGCAAGGAGAACAAAGTGTGCACATCACTGCTCCTGTGTGCATATCAAGCTGCCACAAGCCTGTGGCCATATGCTGAGTACCAGAGCCGCTCTGTAAAAACATTGGGATCCCTGATCCTTTATCTCTGGGACTGGTGAGTAAACATTGACCTGTTGCTAGCATATACTGAGCACATAGGGCTCGCCATCTAACTAGCAGTATTATTTACTGCATGGAAACTTTACTGGGATTGTACTAATGCACCACTGTAAAGACTGGGCCCCACCGCTAGCCTGCTTTAGAACTAGGGCTAACGAGTGCTTACTCAGATAGCTGCTTCACAAGAACTTTGCTTATTATTTATAGTAAGAGGTACTTTTTTAGGGAGTTAGAAACAGAAAATGGAGTGAGTTGTGTGTGAGTTATAGGCTGCTCTGTCCCTAAGGGATTTTTTGTAATTACTGTGTTTAGCTACAACAAAGTCCCATGGGAGACACTGCTTTTTACTTTATAGGGAGTTTTACATTAAATTGCTGATATTCTCACACATAGAGTGTACTCTAAAGTGAATATACAGTAATATACCTAGAGGCTCCTCTGGGGCCAAAACTACACATACACACTGTTAAAACTTTGTACATTTGAGAAAAATGTGCCTTACTGCTTCTTTAAATCTCCTCATCACCGTGAAAGAAAATGAACATCAAATTGACCCTAATAACTATTATAAAAAGGAACGAATGTTCATACAATGTTCTTACAATGAATAATATTGAACAGAATTCTACTAGTGTATACCCAACTTAACTCTGTTCCTTTGTATTCTTTACCTACAACTGTGTAGCTTTGTCTATTTGGTGTATTTTTAGATTTGTTCTGCCACAATATGTTCTCCCAATGTGTCTTTAGAATTAGGTTTGTGCCAGGACACTGAGGATATAAGGTGAGACACACTTCACCAAGAATCAGCAGACTCAATAGAAATGTTTACAGCTGGGGGAGAAATTGGAGAAAGTAGGTGATGAAAGAGTTATTTTTACAAAAGTTAAAAAAATCATTACAGTAATATTGATTTATCACATTAGTAAATAAAATTCTGGCTGCCAATACAAGGGCTTTTGGTTGCTCTGCTGTGCTGATTTTGACAGCCATCGGTGACCGTGTGCAGTCCTCCAATCATCAAAACATTGAAGAAATCTGAATTCTTTTAAATCGTTAAATAGCTTACACAATCAATAATAAATTCTGAATGTGAATAGGTTAGCATATTTACAAAACCTTGCTGCCATCAGTGTTGCTCATCTTACTTTAAAGATAAAGATAAAGTAAAGTAATTAGTTACAGTTACAAATTACTTCTCCGAAAAAGTAATTGCGTTAGTGACTCAGTTACTACATTGAAAAAGTAATTAGTTACTCAACAAAGTAACTGTTTTTTTTTTTAATATTCTACAATGCTTTGTTGAGATGATTTCCTTTCTAGAATGCAGGTGACGGGCGCTTGCCAGGGAGCAGTGAGTTAATACTCCAAGACAAAAGAATGCCAGATCCTTGAGAGAAGAAAACCGGAAACAAATGGTGATCTTGTGTACATCCCAGCCTAGGTGCCTCCATCCCACCATGTATGTGCAGCTAATAGGACTTAAAACCATTATCCATCTGCTATATATTACATCCAAATTATAAGCTGGATTAAAATGTATGTTTATAAAGTTTACAGAATCTGTAATTTATAATCTTATATTAGGCTTTATTCAAATGTTCTATAGTTTATTGTTTATTATTTTATTTATCTTATATAAGCTTTATTAGATGCAAGGGATCTGGAATGGGGATGTCAGATTTTTCTTTGTTGTCTGATGAAGAGATGAAATCACTGACCAAAAATAACCTGCTGATCATTGGTCTGTATAGGTGTCCTGCACTTACCATGTTGACCACTAGATGTCGCTGTGTACAGTGTGTTGTATAGGGAACGTTTGTTCTGTGGAACATTTTGTTCCGGCCATGTGTTCCCCGGATCATTGATCAGGTTGTGCACACAGCGTGTGTGATCGATGTGAGTTGTTCCCCGGTGATAGGTCAGTGTGAGGCGGGTGGGGCTCATTGTATCCAGGGCTCCTTGCGATTGGGATTTTTCAGACCGCTGTGACAGGCCATCACAGCGGTCACAAGATTCTAAAGCGGAGTTCCACCCATATTCGTGTTCACAGCTATTACTCTGCTGCCATCTAGTGGGGGGTAGATGTAATTGCGGTAATGCCGCCCAAGTAATGGGAACTGCATTACTGTAAGGGGAAGAGTAATCAGGTAGATTACTCGTTACCCTCAAAAGGGGCTGCGTTAGGTAACTGCGTTTATTGTAACTCCGTTACTTACAACACTGGCTGCCATACATGTAATAACAATCATTGACAAACTTAACTGTTTCTTTGGGTTGAAAAGGGATAATATAGTAGGAACAAGAAAATATGGACTTGGTCAAATGTGAAAAAACTTGAGAAACTATTTTTTTTTTTGGGAAACCAGTTGATTTGAGTGATTACTTTTTTTTTTGTAAAACCAATTAATTATTAATGGAACTACCCCTTTAGGGCATTTGATTCTTAAAATTTGTGATTTATTCAAAATAGTTTTATTAAGCAAGCACATTGATGCATGAAATGGATCTAGAGCAGCCTTTTTCAACCAAGGTGTCTAGGTGTTTCCTTCAGGTTTCTTCAGTGGTACCTTGGCAAAATGGCCATAAAATTCTCAAAAATTGTATGCAAGCCAGCATATGGATCAAGACTGCCTTTTAGTTACACAAAAGCCACAGGTTTTCATTGTGCATCATTACAACCTTCTAGCCTCTGGGCTCATAACAACCAATGATGTCATGGGTTGATAAGTAGGATGCTGGGCACCTGCACAGCATTCTTTTCTACCCTTCCCAGGGCCGCTCCTTCAGCGCTGGGGTCACAATAGCAGATTGAGGGAGATGAGAAACATTGGAATACTAGTCAGTACCAGTGTGCAAAGGTGTATTTACTTTGGAAGAATAAATCACCTCTAGAGTTAGGTGTCCTACATGTGTGGATGTTGCTGCAATATGTAAAATTATTAGGTTTGTTTTGTACATTTTAGAATGGGGTGCCTTGTGCATAATTTTAAATGGTGCCTTGACTGAAAAAAGGTTGAGAAACACTGATCTAGAGTCTTATGTACACCCAGGGCCGGTGCAAGGATTTCTGCCTACACAAGCGAAGCTCCATTTTGGCGCCCCCCCCCCCAACGGCCACCCACCTCCCTTGAAAAAATGTTTCTTTCATTACATGCCAGACGGTGACCCATTACATGACCAGACCTGCCCCATTACATGACCAGACTGTGCCCCATTACATGACCAGACTGTGCCCCATTACATGACCAGACTGTGCCCCATTACATGACCAGACTGTGCCCCATTACATGCCAGACCGTGCCCCATTACATGACCAGACCGTGCCCCATTACATGACCAGACCATGCCCCATTACATGCCAGACCTGCCCCATTACATGACCAGACGTGCCCCTTTACATCACCAGACTGTGCCCCATTACATGACCAGACTGTGCCCCATTACATGACCAGACTGTGCCCCATTACATGCCAGACCGTGCCCCATTACATGACCAGACTGTGCCCCATTACATGATCAGACCATGCCCCATTACATGCCAGACCTGCCCCATTACATGACCAGACTGTGCCCCATTACATGACCAGACTGTGCCCCATTACATGACCAGACTGTGCCCCATTACATGACCAGACTGTGCCCCATTACATGCCAGACCTGCCCCATTACATGACCAGACTGTGCCCCATTACATAACCAGACTGTGCCCCATTACATGACCAGACCGTGCCCCATTACATGACCAGACCGTGCCCCATTACATGCCAGACCGTGCCCCATTACATGACCAGACCGTGCCCCATTACATGACCAGACCGTGCCCCATTACATAACCAGACGTGCCCCATTACATGACCAGACTGTGCCCCATTACATGACCAGACCGTGCCCCATTACATGCCAGACCGTGCCCCATTACATGACCAGACCGTGCCCCATTACATGGCCAGACCTGCCCCATTACATGACCAGACTGTGCCCCATTACATGACCAGACCTGCCCCATTACATGACCAGACTGTGCCCCATTACATGCCAGAATGTGCCCCATTACATGACCAGACTGTGCCCCATTACATGCCAGATCGTGCCCCATTACATGCCAGACCGTTTCCCAATTACATGACCAGACCTGCCCCATTACATGACCAGACCGTGCCCCATTACATGACCAGACCTGCCCCATTACATGACCAGACCTGCCCCATTACATGACCAGACTGTGCCCCATTACATGCCAGACTGTGCCCCATTACATGCCAGACCTGCCCCATTACATGTCAGACTGTGCCCCATTACATGCCAGACTGTGCCCCATTACATGCCAGACTGTGCCCCATTACATGCCAGACCTGCCCCATTACATGTCAGACTGTGCCCCATTACATGCCAGACCTGCCCCCATTACATGCCAGACCTGCCCCATTACATGCCAGACCTGCCCCACCAGACCGTCCGTGCCCTTACCTTATTCCATGCGAATCGCGGCTGTACGATTTTTCAAAAGCCGCGCCTCCGACGTCTTCTGTTCCGTGATAGGCGGAACATTCAGCTTTCCATGAGGCACTGTGTTCAGTGTCCGCCTATCACGGAGGCCCTCTCGTCCGAGGATGAGAGGGCCTCCGTGATAGGCGGACACCAAAAACAGGACGAGAGGGCCTCCGTGATAGGCGGACACTGAACACAGGACGAGAGGGCCTCCGTGATAGGCGGACACTGAACACAGTGCCTCATGGGAAGCTGAATGTTCCGCCTATCACGGAAACAGAAGACGTCTGAGGCGCGGCTTTTGAGAAATCGTACGGCAGCGATTCTGGTCATTTTTTCGCCCCATCCCAGGCTGCGGACCTGCCCGCCCACCCAAGCGGCCGCTTGGTCCGCCTGGTGGTTGCGCCGGCCCTGTGTACACCTTATGGATACCTAGCTTAAAGCAGACCTAGCTAAAAGAGGAAATTCTGCTGATCCTTCCATTTCCCACCCCCTCTGCCACAACGTGTTTTGCGCATGCACAGTGGGAAGCCGTCTGTGAATCAACAGGAAGTCACAGTCAGCTTCCCACAAGCAAGATGGTGGTGCTGGTGACCCAAAGACTGGCAAAGAACCAGTGTCGGTATGCAGACATCATTGCCCAAGATGCATTGGGGTAATAGCGATCAGAAAAAAATTGGAAAACTATTGCTATTAAATTCCTTTTGATAAGCTGTGCTGAAGGTGCCTGTGGTGTATCTTTCAGACCTTTCTTCGTGAGCAATGTGTTTGAAGAAGTGCTAGACTTAATCAAATGCCTAAGGGTAATGCTTGCTCCTTCAAATGCCTTCTAATTTTTAAGGAAAGCTGGCCATAGGTTCGAATCTCAGTTGGTTCAGCAGGGACCGGCCAAGATTCGAACCATGTATGGCCAGGCTGATTGTTCCCAAGTTTTCAACTTGGGTACAATCAGCATGTCAGACTTTTCTTGATATGATTACTGTCAGTGGCTATATAACCATTGCATTCTGTCCAGGGAAGGACTTAGGGTGGTGGGGGCTTGAGTGTTGAGGGCCCCCTGAAGCCGAGAAGGGGGGATCGAAGTTGTTGAGCGAGGGAAGCGTTGATCGGTGGGGGATGCCTCTGACTGCTGACCGATCATAGTTGTTGAGCCAGGGGGTGATCGAAATTGTTGAGCGGGGGGGTCAAGGTTGTTGAGCGGAGGAGGGGATAGCTTGAATGGGAGAGCAGCACGATCACAGTAGCTGAGCGGGAGGTGGCGATCGTAGTTGCTGCCGCTGGGGAGTGCTGCCGATGGACGGACTTCTTACCTCTTCTTCCACAACTGCATGGCTCTTCCTGCTTGCTCCTCTCATGCTGCATGGCTCTTCCTTCTTCCTCCTCCCTCAAACTTGTCTTGCATACGATCACCAAGAACGCGGTCACGTACAACACATATGATGGCACAATTTAACCACTTTACAACCGCCCTATAGACAAAGTACGTCTACAGGGCGGTTGCTTAACTCTGGGAGGCCGTTAATTAACGGCCTCCCAGAATCGAGCTCCCGCGCGCCCCCTGGAGTGTGGAGTGTCCGTGACCGCCGGGTCCGGCATCATCCGGCTGATAGCGGCGGTTTACCATGTGATCGCTCCGTCCAATGACGGAGCGATCACTTGTAAACAAAGCGGCGTCATGTGATGACGCCGGTTCCTCCCTCCCCTCTCTGTACCGATCGGTACAATGTGAGAGGAGAAGGGAGGGAGCGGACGTCAGCGGCAGTGCTGTGGGCTGGATCTGTGACAAATATAGTCACAGATCCACCCATCCATCCCTCCATGCTCAGCCATCCCTGGGGCCAATACTCTGGGCATACTGTATGGGGGCCAATACTCTGGGGGGGCCAATACTCTGCATACACTCTGGGCAATACTCTGCATACACTCTGGGCAATACTTTGCATACACTCTGGGCAATACTCTGCAATACTCTGGGCAATACTCTGCAAATACTCTGGGCAATACTCTGCAAATACTCATACCGACAACGCTACAATCGAAACCAGGATTGTTTTTTTTTTTTAGGCTTCCCAGCCTAGAGGTGAGATGTGGGGTTTTATTGACTCCATATCTCTCTGTAAAGAGGACCTGTCATGTCATATTCCTATTTCAAGGGATGTATACATTCCTCGTAATAGGAATAAAAGTGATTAACATTTTTAATTTTTTGCGGGAAAACGTGTCAAACAAAAATAAATAAAGTAAAATGAACAATAAAATATATATCTTTTTTTAAAGTGCCCGTGTCCCTGTGAGCTCGCATGCAGAAGCAAACGCATACGCAAGAAAAAAAGGACAAAAATTTAATTTGGTTACAATGTTGTATGACTGAGTTATTGTCATTCAAATTGTGAGAGCACCGAAAGCTAAAAATTGGTCTGGTTATTGAGGGGGTTTAAGTGCCCAGTGGTCAAGTGGTTAAGTGAAGTTCAATACCAGTCTTGTTAGTAGAAGTTTGGTGAGAGACGATTTGCGCTTTTCAGCCTCATACTTTTCAGTCCGTTACAGCACAACGAATGTGTTATCGCCATTATGAACGCTAGTTTTACCAGACTTCCGTCTCATACTTGATTCAGAGCATGCGTGGAATTTTGTGCGTCGGAATTGTCCACACACGTTTGGAATTTGCGAGAATGGATTTTGTTGTCAGAAAATTTGAGAACCAGCTCTCAAATTTTTGTTGTTGGAAATTCTGACAGAAAATTTCCGACAACAAGCTCCCATCGAACATTTGTTGTCAGAAATTCCGAGCATGTGTACGTAGCATTAGACTCAAGCATTCATAAGCATTAGAAAACAGTTTTCAAATTTGGCTGATTTGGCCAGATTAGTTGAAGATCCAATGAGGTACCTACAAACACAGTTGGTCAAGGCTCATTGTCAGTTATGAGAATTGAAAAGCTTGAATAGTCACTGTTGTCTTTTCCCTGAAGTGCCAGCGTTGGAGGTGATTGCAAAGTGATTTCCCCTACTTATTGGCCCAACAGGAAGCTTAGATTCTTGAGGCACATTGCAAACACCCATCTCGGCTATCCAAAGTTAGCCATGCACTGAGCTCATTTATGTCGGTTCATCAGGCAGTTTGATCAGTAGGTGGCCCTCCCAATAACACTCTGCCAGTCAGATGCAGGCACTGTTCAGGTACTTTTACAGCTGACAGAACTGGTAGCAGAACACATTATTGGAAGCAGAGATATGTCCATATGCGCTCTGTAGCATTTATGGAGGAATCTGTTTGATTTCTTTTGTTCCGCTCACGTGTCGAACGAAATAAATCTATGGGCCAGACTTGCGCTGGAGTATATCGATATGCGCCGCGTAACTGTAAAGATGCGCCGTTGTATCTATGTGGCCGTACCCACCAACCTAGATGCGCCAGAAAACGGGCCTTTTCCGTTCGGCTTAACTTTCCCTCGCCAGAGTATCGTTAGCGCATATTTTCGCTTGTCGCATCCGTCGCACCTATTGATTTGCCATGCAAATATGCAAATGAGGGAGATTTCCCGATTCGCGAACGGATTAGCACCATACGCTGGCTACATGCGCCGCGCGTATGTGGAACGGCTAGCGCAAAGTTATTTCTACAAATAGCTGGTTTATCTTTACTCCAGATGGCCACAGGTCAGCAGGAGAGCAGCTACAGCAGCAGCGTTACCGACAAAACTAGCAAGCTGAACAACCACACGTGCAAGGACAACACCTCTGTGTGCCAACATGCCAGGGGCAGTCGCGGTCCTAGCACTACTGATGGGTCCCCCGGAACGAAGGAGGCGGGCACGTGAGAGGATATACCGCACGCGCATGAGCCTCTTTGGCATGGGGGATGAGGAGGTGTATCGCCTCTTCAGATTCAGCCCTGATGCAATACTTGAACTAACCACAACCCTGCAGGGTGACATCACCAGCAAGACACACCGCTCACAAGCAGTGCAGCCACTGGTGAAGGTACTGGCAACACTTCATTTCCTTGCCAGTGGATCATTCCAGCGTACAAGTGGAGTGGTGGCTGGGATGTCACAGTCCTCCATGAGCAGATGTGTGCACCAGGTTGTCCCTGCAATCCTCAGACGCATGTCCAACCAGTTCATCAGACCCACCACTGAGGAGCTGCGGCTGAAGGCAATGACAGATTTCTACAGCATTGCCAGATTCCCACGCACTGTGGGGGCCATTGATTGCACACATGTGGCCCTACAACCCCCCAGTGCCACAGAGCACATATACCGCAATCGGAAGCATTGGCATTCCATCAACGTACAGGTGATAGCTGATGCCCAACGCCTCATATGGCACGTCCGTGCCAAACACCCCGGATCCAGCCATGACAGCTTCATATACAATCAGAGCCCCATCCCAATGGATTTCGAACAGAACATGTATGGGGACAGCTGGCTGGTTGGTGAGTGACATGGGTGGCAGGCATGACTATCCCCTCCCATGATGCACACATCACAAGGGGCACATGCATGACTAACATCCTCCTGTCTTTTCCCTTACAGGTGACTCTGCATATGCACTGGGACCCCATCTCATGACTCCTTTCCGGAACCCCCAAACCAGAGGAGAGAGAAAATACAATGAAGCACACATCAAAACCCGTGCAGTGGTGGAGCAAACATTTGGGCTCTTGAAGTCCCGTTTCCACTGCCTGGATAAGTCTGGGGGGGCCTTATTGTATTCCCCTACCTTTGGGTGTCAGATCATCGGTGCATGTTGCATTCTGCACAACTTTGCCATGAGAAAAGGCCTGCAGATTGACATGCGTGATGACCTGACCACCCAACCAGACAGCCCCCCCCTGCCAGAGGAGACCCAGTCTGCTGATGGAAGAGCAGTCAGGAGGGTCCTCGCTGTAGGCATCTTTGGACACTAAACAAATACATTGATCACACGGACAATGCACGCATGCACACCACTGATGTCCCTAGATCACACACACCACATCCACATCGCACTGGATTAGCCCAAGTCCAACATGTAGGACTTGGGAGCAGCAACGCCAGCGTCAAGGCCCCAATGATGTCGCTGTCCATTCATACACCTTTCACACGTCATTCACACAGCCGTGGGGATAACTTCTCCACCACGGCCGAGGGTGACACCCCTTACTGGCAGGAGTGCCACCCCCTCACATTCACACACCATTCACACTGCAACGTGTGCAGTATCAAAAAAATAAAAATGTCATGTCCTGAGCATTAAGAACAAATAAAATAAAAATGTCATGTCCTGAGCATTAAGAACAAATAAAATAAAAATCTCATGTCCTGAGCATTAGGAACAAATACAATAAAAATCTCATAACCTGAGCATTAAGAACAAAAAAAAAAAAAACATCATCTGGGATGCCGGGGGCTCCTTCTGGTGGCCCCTTTCTGGCTCCTCAGCTGCCTGGATGGAGTGGCTGGGGGTGGGGGGGCATCTGGAGGTGGCTGATCCCCGGGTGGGCCACTCCTGGCAGGTGTGGCCTGCATGCCCTCCAAGGCCATGGCTATCCGGCCGAGGTAACAGTTTGTCTGGGCCTGCATCCTGAGCTGCTGGGCCTGCATCCTGAGCTGCCGGGTGACCTGGTATTGTTGGGCCCGCCGACTCAGCCTCCCCTGGTCCCGGATGGCAGCAGTGTTTGCCTGGACGGCTGCAGTGAGGTGCCTTATATCACCCTGCACCTCCCCCAGACTGGTCACCACTGCAGCACAGTTGCAGCTGACATCCTGCACTGCATTGGATATCTGGGCCATGGAGCACAGGTTGTCAGCCACTCTGTCCAGGTGCCCAACTATGTCCCCCATTTGCTGGGTCTGCCTGGCGTGATCCCTCGCCACCTGGTCCTGGACCAGATCAGACACCCCCCTGGTCTTCCGGGTAGCCTTCCTGGGGCCAGGAGATGGTTGTCCCCGGGGGGATGGAGTCGCCCTTGAGGGGCTTCCTAGGATGGGGGAGGGTATTATAGAGGGCCCTGCAGAAGAGGAGGACTCCTCCAAAAATAAAATAATGTCATGCTCTGCCACAACAGGCTGCTCCTCAACCACCTCTGCAGGTGAGGTGTGGGCACTCTCCTCCTCCACCTCGGTCTCTTCACCACCCAGGGGCTCGGGCACAGGATGCCGTTGGGGGGATGGGGTGGACTGGCCGCCAACTGATGATGGCCCAGCTCCGTCATCTGTGGATTACACAAAGCAGACACATGTTGGGTGGTCCCACACACTTGGCACATGTACCCTCCCCCCCCACATGCAAGACACCAAAAAGAGGGTAAAAATCACTAACCTGTCCTGGAGCCTTCCTCCATGGAGTCATATCCAGGGACCCCCTCCAACTGCTCCCTGTCCAGGCAGCGGGCGACCACCTCCTCCTCCGTGGTCAGGCTGACCGCACATGGGGGTCCACCACCCGTGCCCCTCTCATGCCTCCTGATGGTGGCCACCTTGCCACGGACCTTGCGCGTCAGGTCATTTTTTTTTTTGTATATCGCCAGCAGTCCGGGTGGAGTACCCCAAAACATTCACCCTGCCAGCAATGGTCTCCAGGATGGCTTGCTTCCTATCCCGGCTGGTCTTCCGACTTTTTTTGCCGTGGAGGAAGTCATTAAAAGTCTCCATAGCGGAGATTATAACAGAGACCTCCTGAGAATTGAAATTAAGGTTTCTCCTCTCTTTGGGGGGAGCGGAAGCAGCCATCTCTTTGCAAAAGTAACTTCCCTGGGGTGGGGAGAAACGGAAATACTTTTGCGCCGGAATGGCGCTTCCGCTAGCACTTTTAAACCCACAACGGAACACATTGCGCTGACGTTTACCGTGAAGTGGTGCCGACGGAAGTTGTGAGCATGCGCACAGGGGGCCGAGTGAATCCTCAGGCCGTGTACACACGGCAGAGAACCTCGACGGGCAGAACACATCGTTCCGCCCGTCGAGGTTCTCTGCCGGCCGTCGAAATCGGCGACTCACCCGTCGGGAATGGCAACCAGCCATTCATCCAGGCGGGCCGTCGAGCAAATAGAGAGCGTGCTCTCTATTTCTGCTCGACGGGCTTCCCGACGGGAAGCTCGCCGAGAGCGTACACACGGCCGAGGTCCTCGCTGGAATGCAGCTTCCAGCGAGGTTCTCGCTGGTTTCCAGCGAGAACCTCGGTCGTGTGTACGCCGCCTCTCTCACTGCGCATGCTCTGTGGATGATGCGCTGAACGTAAGCCTATGTGCTGGGCTCCACCCATCATTTACATATGATCACACCCACTTCCACTTGCGTCGGGTTACGCCAGCGCATTTCCGTTACTCCGGCACAAAGTAACGGACAGGCGCTTGGTGAATACTGTACTTCACTCGCTAGTTTGCGTCAGCGCAGCGTATATGCGCTGCGATACGCTGGTGAAAATATGCGCGCATCTACCTGAATCTGGCCCTATGTGCCTATAGCCAGTTTAGGACTACCTTTTGTTGTTAGAAGCTCTACGTTCTCTGATACAGTTGTGGTATTAGGGAAGAGGGGACGGATGATGTGGGCTTTGCCAGTCAATCAGTGCTGCTGCCTAATCCCAGATCTGGCAGAGCCCACATGAATTATGAACATATATTCAGAATGGCAGAAACTCAACACATTATTTTACAATTGTCAGCTGAATGGTCTCTGCATTTTATAGTATTCAGCAGACTGAGCTTATAGTCTATTCAGCAGGGAGGGCTCTACAGTTTATTCTCTTCAGCAGGATAATGTCTGTTGTATGATTTTAATCACATTACACTTTTCTTTTTAAACTATTAAAAATAATTAAAAAGAATAGGCTCTGCTCTTTACATGATTATGTACAAATCATGCTTCTTTGTGCTTTTGAGTTTAAAAATATATAGTAAAATCTAAATACCACCTGTGATCTCATCCCCATCTGTCATTCCCACTTTGATTGCTGTATGTCGTGCCTGATACTCAGCGCTTACTGGCTGTAAAAATAGCAGTTGAGCCCTAAATACTACAACATGAGATTGGCTCTTCCACTATAAAGTACAGGGCTGGGCTGTCACTTTGGTTAGCTCTGAGCATTCAGACCCCCGACGATGGATCCTAAAGCATGTAGGACAAGGCTGTGAAACTCATACCTCACGCCTTACGCATACTGCTCACTATCATAATCTTCACACTTCTCTCCCATTTGCCCATGGTCATTCCCTCTGCATTCCTCTCATGCACATACTGCTTACTGTCATGTCTTCTTCATTCCACCCCTGCACACATTGCCTGCTGTCATATCTTCTGCACTTATCTCTTGCATACACTGTGCTATATCTTATTTTCTGCACTTCTCTCCTGCACATACTGCCTGCTGTCATATCTTCTGCACTCTTCTCCTGCACATACTGCCTGCAGTCATATCTTCTGCACTCCTCTCCTGCACATACTGCCTGCTGTCATATCTTCGGCACTCTTCTCCTGCACATACTGCCTGCTGTCATATCTTCTGCACTCTTCTCCTGCACATACTGCCTGCTGTCATATCTTTTGCACTCTTCTCCTGCACATACTGCCTGCTGTCATATCTTTTGCACTCTTCTCCTGCACATACTGCCTGCTGTCTCATTTTCTGCATTCCTCTCCTGCACATACTGCCTGCTGTCATATCTTCTGCACTCCTCTCTTGCACATACTGCCTGCTGTCTCATTTTCTGCATTCCTCTCCTGCACATACTGCCTGCTGTCATATCTTCTGCACTCCTCTCCTGCACATACTGCCTGCTGTCATATCTTCTGCATTCCTCTCCTGCACATACTGCCTGCTGTCATATCTTCCGCACTCCTCTCCTGCACATACTGCCTGCTGTCATATCTTCTGCGCCCTTCTCCTGCACATACTGCCCGCTGTCATATCTTCTGCTTTCCTCTCCTGCACATACTGCCTGCTGTCATATCTTCTGCGCTCTTCTCCTGCACATACTGCCCGCTGTCATATCTTCTGCTTTCCTCTCCTGCACATACTGCCTGTAGGGATGAGCCGAACACCCCCCAGTTCGGTTTGCATCAGAACATGTGAACAGGCAATAAATTAGTTTGAACATCCGAACACTGTTAAAGTCTATGGGACTTGAACATGAAAAATCTAAAGTGCTCATTTTAAAAGCTTATATGCAAGTTATTGTCATAAAAAGTGATTGGGGGCCCAAGGTCCTGCTCCAGGGGACATGTATCAATGCAAAAAAAGTTTTACATTTTTTTTTTTCAGGAGCAGTGATTTTAATAATGCTTAACGTGAAACAATAAAAGTGAAATATTCCTTTAAATTTTGTACCTAGGGTGTGTGTATAGTATGCCTGTAAAGTAGCTCATGTTTCCCGTGCTTAGAACTGTCCCTGCACAAACTGAAATTTCTGAAGGGACAAGGACCTCATCCCCACAACCCATACCCGGTGGTTGTAGAGGTCTGCGGGCGGGGGGCTTATCGGAATGTGGAAGACCCCTTTAACAAAGGGGACCTCCAGATCCCTCCACCCCATGTGAATTGGTAATGGGGTACATTGTACCCCTACCATTTCACAAAGAAAGTGTACCCCACCCCCCTCTGATGTAACGCAGGTTTCCCGTTGCAGCAGAGGGGGGCTGGGTCACCCGTCACATCACTGGGTATGCCCAGGTTTCCCCTTGCGTTAGAGGGGGACGGGGTCACATGACGGATGGCCCCGCCCTCAGATACATAAGACCTGTCAGGCTGCGGTGACGATATTCCTGGGGTGTCTTGTTAAAAAGTCGTGCCTCCTCCTCATTCTGTTGATAGGCCGAACACTCAGTTTCCCAGCAGATGCTGTGTTCAGTGTTCCACCTATCACGGACATCCTCTAGTCCAAGGATGAAAGGATGTCCGTGATAGGCAGAACACTGAACACAGTGTCTGCTGGGAAAGTGAGTCTCACTTACAAAAGTTCAGACCTAATTCTTCTCCCGAAAACCTTCAAAAGCTCATTATTCCCTCCCAGGGGCCACCCAAGGAAAACAAGTTTGTTGGGCATAAAATGCTAACCGTCAACACTGGGGTCAGACTCCCCATTAAGTGTCCCCCCACCCCTTCCTTGTAGATATCCAGTGCCTTTTTGAAGAACTTCACAGAGTCAGATAGTGCCAGTTCATTTGGAAGACTATACAGGCATACCCCACTTTTAAGTACACAATGGGATTGTATCACATTTTCATAGCTTCTAGTCTAAAGATCTCTTCCAGTATGTGTAATCCCTTTTATGATAAGCCTCTTAAGGGTAAATACAATGAATTTAGCTGATATTTCTTCCTAAATGGAATCTTCCATGCATCTTACTAATTCAGCTACCCTACCCTACACTATTTCCAGTTCCACCATATAATTTCCGTTAATTGATTAAAATTAGTGCATTTTGATTTTCTTTGTTTACCTCCTATTTAATTGTCAAGTTTTATGTTGTTAAAGCATCTCTGAGGTTTATTTTTCCTGACATTCCATTAAAGGTTCTCCTTGTATCCTTTACATTTGCAATCATTCTCCTCCTTTGAGGTATAATATAGATGTGTTTACCGTGCAATGTTTAGATCTGTCATATAGAATTGCCTCTATTCCTTTCACTAATTATTGGAGTATGGCAGATGTGAATGTTACATTTCTCAGAGTCAGAGATTTAAAGCCCTGGATCCTCCAGTAGCTGACACAGGGTTTTAGGGCCAAATATTAGCATAGGCAGATTGAAGTTAATGTGTTTCTAGATAAACTCAAATGCTTTTTGACAAATGTTAAGCTTTGATTTTAAACTAGACGCAAAATGAGCTATTTTGTAGAGTAAGGCAAATACACTTCTAGTTAGTTAAAAATGCTTTCCAGCAGTGTTGCCAACTGTCAGTATTTTTACTGGCAGCCAGTAAAAAAACAGACAATTTTCTCCTGCCAGTAAATGCCAGTAATGCCTCGTACACACGACTGAAAAAAACATAGTTTTTCCCTACAGGATTCATCTCAAGCCTGCCTTGCATACACACGTTCAGGCCAAATACCACCTGTCCAAAGCTTGGTGACGTACACCACGTACGACGGGACTATAAAGGGGAAGTTCCATTCAAACGGTGCCACCCTTTGGGCTGCTTTTGCTGATCTATGTGTTAATAAAAGTTTGGTGAGAGACAATTTGTGCTTTTCAGACTTTGTGCTTTTCAGTCCGTTACAGCGTTACGAATGTGCTATTTCCATTCCGAACTCTAGTTTTACCAGAACGAGCGCTCCCGTCTCATACTTGATTCTAAGCATGTGTTCTCTTTTTTTCCCCCCAGTTTTTTTTTGTCGGGAAAACGGCATGGAGCATACACATGGCCAGGTGGCTCTGGTGGAGGCGGTGCCTGAGCATGTTTTGTTATGTCACAGTGCAATGGAGCCAGGTCGTAGTGGCCAAAGCCTCGTGTGTGGGTCTGCGGTATGGGAGCAAGGCAGGCTGGGACCGGGACCATCAGTGCTGTTTAGAATAAAGTAGACTGGAGGGACCACTTGGCTTGGAGAGAGACTGTCACTGGGATGTGATGCTTCAGTGAGGTCTCATCCTCATCTGTGCTGCTGCACACTGCTGTCAGTGTCACTAGGAGAGTCAATTTTAGATGTGTGTGCCACCCATTCTAATTTCTTGCCCTCCATTCTCCTGTTCCTGAGCTACTTACTTACTATATTAAAAATAAAATAAGAAATATGTTGTTTGCCTTATTACAGTATCTACCTTGAAACATATTGCTAATTGCATAGTGTATTTGTTTGTAGCCTAAATAATCTAATTTGCACTTAAAACTGTAATTTTGTAACTTTTGGATATGCCAGTAAGAACTTGGCTGTGCCAGTAAATTTTGGATGTGGTGTCAATAAATTTCAATCTGGTAGGTTGGCAACACTGCTTTCCAGTTATATATTACAATGTTTCAGTTAAAGAAAAACCTCCATAAAAAAAAGGCAGAAAATGCTAAGATACAACATTGGAAAAATATACTTGTTTTTTGTACAGGTCTGGATTAAACATAAAGCAAAAAAAAAGCATAGGGTGCACCACAGAGTTTTTCCTCTAGTTATCATGGCCTTAAAGGATAAGCACACTTTAAAACAAAGTGCAGTTTTCTTATTTGCCCCCTTTGCCCTGACCTACCTGATTTCAGCCTCCCCTCCACAGATATACTGTATACTGTACATACCGAGATACGACTACTGCGACCACATTGTTTATTTATATGACGTTCTGCAAAACCATTTTCCTTCTAGCTGTGTAGACACATTACAGCCCGCTAGAGTTTTACCTTCATCTCTTGGCCAGGTGGAGTAGGGTGGGACCGGTTAGCTCAGGGAAATGGAGCAAAAAGAATAAGTGCATTTCGTAAGTGCACTTATTCTTTAACACTTTTACTCCATAAGTAAATCATTTGCTTATAGGGTTTGAGGTTCAAAGTAAAAAATTATTAACATCAGAGTGAGAAGTTTTGGGGAATAAAGGGGTTTTGAGTGCATATTTCATGAACATCAAAGCTCAAGAAGGGTTATATATTTTCAATCACTTTCAGTGTTTTTTGAGTTATAATGTCTTGTCAGCAATAGAGGGTCCAAGGGAGCGCCATTGTTGGGCCATACTTAGGGCATCAAAGCAGAGGCCCTTAAAGCAAAGTTTCATCCAGAAATTAAACTTCTGCTAATTGCCCCCCCCCCCCCCCCGCGGTGGTGTCACATCTGGCACCTTTCAGGGGGGAGGCGGGAGCAGATACCTGTCAAATACAGGTATTTGTTCCTACTTCCAGCAAAAGAGCCCTGCACGTTGTGTGGCGAACTACGCTATGTCTGGCCCCTCCTCCTCCCCCTGCTGTCTTCTGGGAGACACACAGGTCCCAGAAAACAGCAGGGACCATTCAGAATGTGCAGCGTGACTCACGCATGTGCAGTAGGGAACCAGGAGTGAAGCCAAAAGTATTCACTGCCTGGTTCCCTTACCAGGAATGGCGGCTGCAGCACCCTTGAGTCAATCCGAAGATTGGCTTCCCTGGACAGGTAAGTGTCCATATATTAAAAGTCAGAAGCTATAGTATTTGTAGATGCTGACTTTTATTTTATTTTTTCAGGCAGAACTCTGCTTTACTATGGCTTTGCATTACAATTTCCATGTCTGCATATATGGAGTCTTCGGGTAGATTTTAAACCCCCTTAGTTTCTGATAACAGTGGTCATTGCTCCACAACACTTACCAGGTCATAACTTCTATTGTTCGTACAGAAACAGGTGTTTTAAAGCAGACCACCCAATGCTTCAAATCACCTTGTTCCCGGTAGTTTGGTGTTCTGGGAACAACAGTATCTGAGTCTGTCAACGTGTAGGCCATGTATTTTCAACTCTGATGATGGCATAACACAGCAGAGGTAGGAGTGACTACAGTTAGGCCTCATACACATGACCGTTTTCCTCGGCAAAATCCGTCAAGAAAAATGCTGGCAGAGCAAAAAAAAAAAAAAAAACGGTCATGTGTATGTTTTTCGTTAAGAAAACTGTCGTGGATCTCGACGAAAAAAAAAGAGAACATGGAGTCTCAAGTCGGGAGTCTCAATTTCCTCATCGGATTTCTCGTCGGGCTGGTTTACGACGAGAAACACGTTCGGGTGTATGCTTAGAAACCCACACATGCTCAGAATAAAGTATGAGATGGGATTTTACCTTTGGTAAAAGTAGTTTTCGTAATGGAGATAGCACATTTGTCACGCTGTAACAGACTGAAAAGCGCAAATCGTCTCTCACCAAACTTTTACTTAACACAGAGTAACATGAGATTAGTAAAAGCAGCCCCAAGGGTGGCGCAAGTGGAATCAAACTTCCCCTTTATAGTGGAGTCGTACGTGTTGTACGTCACCGCGTTTGAGAATGACACAATTTTGTCTTGACAGTGTGTATGCAAGGAAAGCTTGACAAGAAGCTCAGTGGGAGGTAAGAAATGGATACAGTCCCTTTTACTCTCCTCCAATAGTTTACATACTATTGATGTTAGACTCAGTAGCCTCTAGTTCCTAGATATATCTCCCTGCCCTTTATTAAATATTAGTACCACATTGGCTTTTCGACAATTAGCAAGTACCATTCTGGTCACTAAACTGTCCATAAAAATTAGGGATAACGTATGGCAATTACCTGGCTAAATTCTTTGAGGACCCTTGGGTATTAGTCATCTGACCCTGGTGATTTATTTGTGTTAAGTTTTTCAAGTCGTTTTTGGACAGTGGCTCCTGTTAGCCACAAGGGACATTCAGTGATGTGTTACTAACAATACAGTCCTTATTACTATACCCCTCCTCTTTCTTTATAAAAACTGTGCAGAAGAATGCATTTAGTACAGTTGCCTTCTCCTTGTCAGTGGTAACCAACTTCTGTTGATCATGCTTTATGGAGCCAATATCCTTTGACCTCACTTTCTTACTATTAATATATTTCAAAACAATTGGGAGGATTTTCTTTATTTTTTCTTCTTTGCTATGTGTCACTCTTGTGTTTTACAGTGAATCTGTACTAACGTTGAAGTACACATATGCCCAGACTATGGATATTAAAGTATTCACATAATCCTAACAGGCAGTAAAAGAGCTGTAAAGTATATCCTCCTCGACATCTCCAGCTGTAGGCAACGTTCAGAAATTCATCTTTAAATTTTACAACTGAGGCACTAAAAGCACAGCTCCCATACCCTTAGCCCTGGTTCACATTGCTGTGACTTGTCATGTGACTTGTGACACATAAAGTCGAATGCATTTATTTCAATGGTGGCCATTCCAATTAATGCAACTTTTCATGCAACTTTATGTGTCACAAGTCGCATGGCAAGTCACAGCAGAGGGAACCGAGGCTAAGGGTATGGGAACTATGATTTTAGTGCCTCTGTTGTGAAATTTAAAGATTAATTTCTGCATAATGCCTACAGCTGCAGATATCAGGGAGTGCATGCTTTTAAAAAGGTTCCTGCACTGCTTTGATGCAACTTCGATTCCCTTACACTGTGATGTCGCATGAAAGCCACAAGCAAGACGCACTGCATAATCATACTAGAAATTGCATGACAATGGAGTATTTTTAAAGCTCCAGGGACCTAGCAGCTTTCCATCCCAATAACGTAAACTAACAACAGGCACACCTAAACTGTTTGTAACTGACTGAAGCCTTAATTTAGAGCCTCTCTTGTGATTTTTGAGGGTGAAATACTCCATAGTATCTGCAACTACAGAAGTATGTAATGGGTTATAATAAAGCTCTTTTAATGCTTGATAAAGATTTGTAAATACATACTCTGCACACCTGCATACTTTGAAAGAGAAGTATGGGTTTAGGTAAAAAAAATATCATATTCACCTAGGTGGATGCAGCATCAGCCCAATGCTGCATCTGTCCTGCCCCCCCCCCCCCCTGCTGGCTCTAAGACCAAACAGAGCAATTAAATGCCACTAATTGCTCAGCTCTTGGCCTTCAGGCTGAAAAGAGCTGATGACTGTCAGTTGGGGGATACAAGAAAAGGGTGATGATAAATGTAAGCGCAAATACAAAAGTGCACAAAATGATTACAATGGTAATTTACTAGGTCATTAGTCCATGGGCAAAACAAGTAGTTTAAGGTTTTAACATAGGTGATGGCAAGGCAAGGGCAGTGGCGTATCTAGGGTATGGCAGCCATGGCAAGTGCTATGGGCGCCATATGAAGGGGGCGCTGTTGAGTGGCTGGGCAGCAAGGCACTTACCAGGATCTCTTCTTCCCTCCTCCCAAGCATAGGCAGGATCTCCTTTTCAGCACCTTTTCTAATGGACAATGGCAGCACTATCCCTGCTGCGTTCAGCCACAGCCCTCCTGTTCTCCCGTTCCATCTGGTCGGATTGGCAGCGCACAAAGAAGAAGAAGGAACATCAGTTTCTCCATCTCCTCTGTGAAAACTGAGGCCTTAAGTGATGAAGATTTCATCACTTCCAGTATTGGTTCTGCATTTACCTGGCCTTAGAGAGTAGAGGAGGGATCAGGGTTCTAATAAACCCCAGATTTCTCCATAAAGAGGATATGATGTCACTACCCAAGGTGTCACAAGGGATGATAAATATCACTAGTTTTGTTAGCTGTTTTTTTGTTAGGTTATCTGAAAGATGGGTTTCAAATGTCTCAACAGGGGCGCAGTCTCAGTGCTTGCCATAGGTGCTATTTTCGCTAGATACGCCCCTGGGCAAGGGTGGCTGCTGTCATCAGAGAGCTGGCTCTGTGTATAGACAAAAAGGGAGAAAATGAAAACGCCACCTAAGTGCAGTATTAAAAGGACTTTAATGGCAAGGTATGCAATCACACTTACAAGAGGTAAGAAGATAAAAGGCTCATCTGTGTTTAAGAGTCCCTGACGTGCTCCAGGGACTATACAGCTACACAGCCTCACATAGGAACTGGGTCCGGACCTAAGGATCTCCACAGGGACTCCTAAACACAAATGAGCCTTTTACCTTCTTACCTATTGTAAGTGTGATTGAATACCTTGCAATTAAAGTCTTTTTAATACTGCACTTAGGTGGTGCTTCCTTTTTCTCCCTAGTTGGGGATACAGGTGGGTCCCGCTGAGAGGCTAAGCCCGCTTGCTGATCCAGGCATCTGGGTAGATCCCAACCATATGGTCCGGTTCTTTTCAGAGCTGGCTCTGTGACATCAGCCAACAGAGGGCTTTAGTCTGCTTTGGGCTGAACGCAGTTTGTTCTGCACTCCTGTGATCAGCCAAAAAAGCTTTGACTATTAAAGTGGGTGAATATACTGTACATGCTAGAGGTGCTACCATCATAGGACTTTTAGAGCACCCTGAGAACTACAAAAACCCAGTACTCTTATGCAATTATTGGTCTTATCCTATTGTTCTTAGTTCATCCTTCCTACTCAAGCCTCCTGTGTCTGCCTATTGTTCCAAAGCTATGATGGGCTGCCTCACAGTTCAACAGTAATGCCACGTACACACGACCATTTTTCATGACGTGAAAAATGCATTTTTTTTTTATTGGACATTAAAAACGATTGTGTGTAGGCTCCAGAGCATTTTTCATGATGTGAAAAATGGGCGTTACAAATTTAGAACATGCTCTAGTTTTTTGCATCTTCTTTTTTCACGTCGTCGTTTTTCACATAGTGAAAAATTGTCGTGTGTAGGCTTTAATGACAGGGAAAAAACGCACATGCTCAGGAGCAAGTTATGAGACGGGAGCACTTGTTCTGGTAAAACTAGCGTTTGTAATGGAGATAACACATTGGTCACGCTGTAACAGACTGAAAAGCATGAAGACTGAAAAGCGCGAATCGTCTCTCACCAAACTTTTACTAACACGAAATCAGCAAAAGCAGACCAAAGGGTGGCGCCATCTGAATGGAACTTCCCCTTTATAGTGCCGTCGTACCTGTTATACGTCACCGCGCTTTTCTCAAGCATTTTTTTTTTTACGATCGTGTGTAGGCAAGGCAGGCTTGACAAGAATCACTTCGAGAATTTTTTTATTTTTCTATGACCTTAAAAACGGTTGTGTGTAAGGCTTGGGATGTGGGAGTTCTCATCCACAAGAGTTGGTCAAGATTTACATATTAAAGCACTCCAGTCTTTGGGCTTCTGGGGTGCTCAGGAGGAAATGTAATTATCTTCAGATGACTACATATATTTTATGAAGGAAAGTGAGAGGTGGTGGGATTATTTCGGTGCTAAAATAGAGACCAAACAAGGCATATATATATAAACATAGAAAAATTTAATAGGTACATATGAAAAAGGCAGTAAATACAAAAAAATTGGTTCAATCTCAGTTATTGTGGGAGCAATATTTGAAAATACATGTCAGAGGTCAGATCTTCCCTACTAGTTTTGCCAATCCTTTGGCTTCATCGGGGTTTTATGACGTGACTTTTCACAAAAAAAGCTCTGTAGAGTTTGCGGCTGGATGTGAATAAAGGAAAAAGGGAATTTATGGTGACTGCAAGGACGCTGGAGGTTCTGCTTGTGTAGGGAGTTATTGATTATGCAATGTAGGCAAATGAGGAAAGCAAGCCTCAAAAGGAGCTTTAAAGTGGAGGGTTGTTTAAATCAGGCAACACAGGTGACTACATATATTTTATAGTCTATAGTTTATAGGTCTATATCCATTGAATCTACTTTTTCATTTTTGATCCTGTCCTATAGGTACAAATTTCATATTATTATTTAATTTGGTGTATTTTATTCAGCTGTTTATGTTTTACGTTTTGATGTTTGACCCTTTGGAATAACATGACTTGCTGTGTTAGTGTATTCACATGATGTATTCAGTATAGTTATTGATAAATGTTTCATATACACTACACAGTGGTTATTGCCCTTATTATATATATTATACTGATTTGAGATGTTTATTCTAATGGGTGGTATATATTGTTGACATTTTTCAATCTACAGTTGAGTGGATCTATTATTCATCATTCATTTATTTATCCATTGTTCATCCATTCTATGGTCTTTTGATGCATGCGCACTTGTTTGTTTTGACCTCTACATTGTTTGTCACTATGGGCAGCTTGTGCATGCCTGGTCTACAGACGAGTGTATCTATATGTACTGGTGCTTATTAATTAATTGGCCAACTCAGCTGATTGAATTTGGTATATAATATTGATCAGTCATGAACTCAACAGCACTTTGGTTTGTGTCTACCCCACATTGTGTGATTCTCCTTTTATCTACCTTTATCTATCTTCCTCCATCCTATTATTATTACACTCTGATTGCTATTATTTTTTGCTTTCTCCCATCGATAATCCTGTCTATTTTACATTTTATGTATGCATTTTTATGCTTTGTCAGTACATGGATGTGTACATTTAATCTTTTCCTATATTTTCCTATCTTATATATATATATATATATATATATATATATATATATATATATATATGCACTTCTCTATTCGTGACAGCATTTACGACACTTTTGAAAATATGTTTTTGATAAATATGTTTTAAAGCAGAGTTCCTACTAAAACAAAAAAATTAAGTCAGCAGCTACAAATACTGCACTTACCACTTACCTGTCCCAGGGTCCAGCGATGCAGGAAACAAAGCCCTGCTCCTCTCCTTCTCCTCTCCACGGCGTCAACATTGTCACTGTGGGTGCCTGGCTGTGGCTTCACAGCCGGACATGCACTGGGCATGCGCGAGCCGCCCTGCGCACTGTGACTGGCCGAGCAATCATCTGGGACCTGTGACATGTCCCAGATGATTGCTGAGAGGGAGGGAAAGATTTGAACATCCTTATGGCACCGCGGTGCCCCGGGAAGAAGTGGGAGCCGGAACCCTCTAAAAATAGGGTTTCCACCCTCCCCAAAAAAAAAATTACATGTCAAATGTGGCATGTCAGGGGGTCACCTTCCCCTAAAGCAGAAGTTACATTTTTGGGTGGAACTCCGCTTTTAATTATATATAAGCACTTTTCAAGGTATAGTACATTCTAATTTTTTTTTTTTTCTTTTTTGATTCGTCATTATACTCCTATTGTTATATGCACATTTTTCCTGTGTTCTTCAACCACACCTGTTTTCTTTTTAATTCTAATTTATCACAGTTGATCCTGGGACTATGTTACAGTAGTCCATATGTGTGGCAAACCTTTGTGGTTGTGTAGCTATAATAAATCACTATTGACAGTGTGAAATGCGTCAGCTATTTTATCCTGTACTCTGATACTGTAACAACTTTTGTTATTTTACACATTAAACACGGTTGTATCGAAGTGCGGCTGTCCAGATACTCTTTCTTCATTACATATATATCACGCTTTTTCTGTGAGAATTCAGGCCAAGAAAAGATTGAGAGCCAGGATTTAAATTTTCGTGCTGAAAAAAAAAAAAGGGTTTTTCTTGTCGGAAATCGCGATCGTGTGTACACGGCATTAGACTTTTGTTCCAATTATGTTTATTGAAAAGATATATTATAACAAAACAAAAGCATCTCAATAGATTCAGTGAGTGTTAGCAAACACCATCAAGGTCCATATATCAAATACATAGTGCAAAGTAGTATTTAACACAAAGGAAAAACTCCAGGGAAAAGGATAACATGTAATCCAGTATAAACAACATAAATAATCAAAGCTAACCATAGGAATCCCAAGACCTACCGGCTAAGGGTCCCTGATCATAAAATCCTAAACCCATCTAACTGCCAATGCTATAACCTAGATGGGAGGACCCATGGTTAAGAGCTTCTGTAAGAAAAGTAGAGGTGAAAAGGAAAAGGAAGAAACAAAGATATACGAGAAGAGAAGAGAAAAAATAATAAAAAAGAAAGAGAGAAATAAGAGAGCAACCGACCAGCACCCTGAGACCATTCAGATAGGACCGTATATACATCGCCAACGATCTTAGATCGTTAGTTAGATACGCAAACTATGGGTCCCAAACCATATGAAACATCTCCATTTTATCCTGAACCAGTGCCGTCAGTCTCTCATTGATCATTAACCATGACAGTTTCCTTTTAAGCTGTTCGAATGGCAAAGAGGCGGAACGCCAATTCCTAGCTATCGTAATCTTTGCTGATATAAAAATAAAAGTAAGCAGCCGCCTTTGGGCTTTAGAGGCCTCCACCACCCCGTCACCTAAAAGAGCCTGTTTCGCAGATTTAACCATATTCAACTGTGTCAACGAGTAAAAAAAATTATAAACCCTAATCCAGAATCTCCTGACCTTTGGGCACGACCACCAAATATGGTAGGTAGTTCCAATCTGGCCACAACCCCTGAAACACTTAGGGGTGGCCCCATGCACAAAAGTGGCGAGCCTGGCCAGCACCATATACCATCTAAGCAACACTTTATATTTAGCTTCTATTATAGATGTATTTATAAGTGAGTTTGAGGCAGTCCCCGACATTGTATGCCACAGATCAAAGGTTTCCTGTAGGTCCTCTTTTGTATACCATGTCTCAAATATACAGCAGAGTTCATGAAATAGTTTGTAACATAACGTTTCAATGTAACAGATTGTTCTGGTCTTTAGGATATTACTCCATAAGCAAGAAGAAGAGACAAAAGTTCTAGTCTTGGGAAATAGGAGAATGGCATTTTGTAGACCTTTTTAACACCATTATATTACCGTGCATAAGAGACATTCTCTGTGGTTAGTAGTAAATACACAACTCCTAATCATTTTGCAATGATTTAGTCTGTATCTTTCCATCAGATTTATAAATCATGGTCATTTCTTAGCAACAGGGCACCAAACATTGCACTTGTCCTTGAAAGTGCACAAAGTTTTTAGCGCAGCAGACAAAACTCGATGTTGTATGTATTAGGAAGAAATCCTTCACCGCAATGCTATGTTCCTTCTGGAGCAGTGAACATTTCTGTTATCATTAGTTTGTCATGTAAGGTCCTAAAAACGAGGGAAAGCACTTCCAGCAAGTTCATTAATATTTCATTACAAATCTGAATCCTGCTGAGATTTGACAGACGGCACTCCGAGCAAGTGCTCTATATTAAGAGACTCGTTGCATGGCTGGGAGATGCTGGGACTGACATGAGCGACGCAAAGCAACTTAATTCACTTCTAAACGGAGATGTCTGGAAACAATAAACAGGCGGATAATGAGTATGACGTGCAAAGACTTCAATAGTTAAAGGAAACCTGTACTGTGAGAAATACGGAGGCTTCCATTGCTCAATTTCTTCTGAAAATGCTAATTGCGCGGCTGTCATGGCGATCCTTGGAATTCAATATTTTCTAAACAAATTACTTGGAACAAGCTTTCAGTAAGAAAAGCCAGATTATCTGACTTGTTGGCATGCTTCAGGTTAGAAACACAGTGGGAGTTATTTACTTAAGCTGGAGAGTGCAAAATCTGTTGCAACTCTGCAAAGAAACAATGAGCTTTCAGGTTTTATTGCCAAAGCTTAAAGGGGCTGTAAAGGAAATTTGTTTTCCCTAAATGGCTTCCTTTACCTTAGTGCAGTCCTCCTTCACTTACCTCATCCTTCCATTTTGCTTTTAAATGTCCTTATTTCTTCAGAGAAATCCTCACTTCCTGTTCTTCTGTCTGTAACTACACACGGTAATACGAGGCTTTCTCCTTGGTGTGGAGAAAGCCTCTTGAGGGGGCAGGGGGCGAGCAGGAGTGTCAGGACGCCCACTAATACACAGCTTCTTTCTCTATCTGCAAAGTAGAGAGTGTCCTGACTTGCCTGCTCGCCCCCTCCCCCCTCAAGAGGCTTTCTCCACACCAGGGAGAAAGCCTTGCATTACTGTGTGGAATTACAGACAGAAGAACAGGAAGTGAGGATTTCTCAGAAGAAATAAGGACATTTAAAAGCAAAATCGAAGGATGTGGTAAGTGAAGGAGGACTGCAAGGTAAAAGAAGCCATTTAGGGGGAAAAAATTCCTTTATAACCCCTTTAAAGTATAACTAAAGGCAAAACTTTATTTTTTTTTGTTTTGGATAGAGTGGAAAGGGATTAGAACACCTCATTATGGAGATTCACCCTCTCTATTCATCCTGTTTACCCTTATCATTGAAAATGAAATTAAAAGAAAATCCCAAATTTTGGGTTGTTCCCAAAAATGTAAGGCCTCGTACACACGACCGGTCGCGTATACGTTTTTCATCGAGGAAACTGTTGAGGAACTCGACGAGCAAAAAAGAGAGCAAGTTCTCTTTTTCCTCGATGGGAGTCTAAATTGGCTCGTCGTGTTCCTCGTCGGGCTGCTTTTCGACGAGAAACTCGAGTGTGTGTATGCTTAGAAACTTGTGCACCTTTGGTAAAAGTAGCATTTGTAATGGAAATAGCACATTTGTCACGCTGTAACAGACTGAAAGTGCAAATGTCTCTTACCAAACTTTTTCCTAACACGCAGTAACATGAGATTAGCAAAAGTAGCCCCTGCCGTAGTATGTGGTGAAGTCATCGCATTTGAGAACAAGGAGATTTGGTCTTTAACGTGTGTACGCAAAGCAAGCTTGTCGAGTTCCTCGACAAGCCTAAAAAGAAACTCGACGTGGAAAACAATGTGTTTCGCCCAACGAGTTCCTCGGTCGTGTGTACGAGGCCTAATAGAAGGGAAATCTTCAAGTGGGGACACTAGTTCTGATGACCTAGGAGTCCCCAAGAAATACCCTTAATTTGCAGGGATTTCCTCTCTCTTCCTGTTTGGCTATGGGACAGAAAGCTGAAGTTAGAAACTGATTTGCTACCATGCACAACTGCACCATATTCTGTAAATCTAACCCAGAGAGTACCTAAGCTATTGCCTCAGTATGACAACCTGGGTTAAAAAGAGGTCAGCAATGACAAGACTTTGCATTATCTTCAAAGGTGAATTCCAGGCAGAAATAAAGGACACATAATAAACTAGACCTAAGAATAAAAATGTAATACTGCTTAGAAACCTTGGATCTAGTGGTGGCATACACCTGTGCACAGTCAAGCACCTTAACAAAAGCACCATGTGACAGAGTGAGGCATCTTCTTCATAACAACGTCCTAAGAGTTTAGTTCCTTGAAGTCCTTTTCTTCAAGTAATGCACTTGTTATAACCCAGGCAAATGCTGAAGTTCCAAAAGCATGTGCCACCAAAAAACTGGTACCCTAGAAGAAGCTACAATCTCTGTGGACTAATGCAGTGAATACAGCAATTAACCTGGTCCAGAGCTCAATTTTTTTACCCAGATTTGGTCCAGTCTATGTAGGGATCCCAACTTTATTGTTGGGATCCATCCAGATGCCTGACCGGCAGCTGGCTTAGCCTCTCAACACTTCACTAAGAGCCTGAGCCAGCTGCTTCTGCCCCCCTCTCCAGCCTGGAGCTCCAGTAAGCACTGGAGGGGCTGAGCAGTGACTGACACCGCTTTCTGTTTAGTGAGGACTGAGAAATCAGCGGCCATGTGATTGTTCTTAGAGCCAGTGGGGAACACAGGGTAAAGGAGAAAATAATTGTTTGCTTTTTTAATTTCTTGCACTTCTTTTAAAGTTTATTGCTGGGTAACTAAAGCCTAACTACAGTTTGTTTGTGCCTTTACATTTGTTTGCTCGAAATGGTCCAAATTAATTATTACCTTCACTAACAGATGCGTCCACTGTGAGAAAGGTATAAACTGTACAGGCATACCTCATTTTTAAGTACATAATGGGACCAGAGCATGTAAAATGAAAATGTACTTAAAGTGAAGCAATCCCTTATTTCACTTCTAGGGGATCAGGGGCTGTAGTGTGGGGGGGGGGCGGGGTCAGGGAGAGAAGTTAGAACTATACAGTAATCTACTTATGTTTAGGCAGCAACTCTGGGCTGGCTGGGGGGAATTTGCCTCTTCCGGCCTCTAGTAATAGCAACAACACACAGCCAATAATGTCTAAACCGCTGGGAGCAAAAGTGAGTACACCCCCAAGTGAAAATGCCCAAATTGGGCCCAATTAGCTATTTTCCCTCCCTGGTGTCATGTGACTAATTATTGTTACAAGGTCTCAGAATGGGGAGCACCCAGTCGTGTGTACGAGGCATGTGTGTTTACTGCGACCACACCACTCTGCACCTCTCCGCAGGGGTTTATCTAATCTCTATTCCATCTAATACAAAAAAAAGGTTTGGCTATAGATACAGTTTGGCAGATGCGATTGCATACATTTTACTCATTATGAAAAAATACTGAATACTGAAATCCTGAAGGCTACAGAGCCTGGCAACTTAGAGTTATCATAGACAGACAGACCTCTTAACTTGGAAATGAGTCTGCTGAGCATAGTAAAAGGAGCAGGGAAATCAGCATAAACTACCCTGAGAATGGTAATAAAATGATCTGGGAAAGACAAGAGTGCAAGCCGCTAGGACTCCAAGGAGCAACAGATGTGCATTGCATTGCAGCTCCTGACACTATCTAAGGTAAAGGACTATTCAGAGACTTAACCCAATAAACATCTGTGTTACACCGCTGCCCTCTGAGAAAATGAGTCTGTGTTTGGAGTGGAGAAACTGACAGCTTTATCTATCATTCATGCTTCAAACCCATATGCCCCTGTGCCCTCTGAAAAGACACAGGCCCAGATTCAGAGAGAATTAGATTATCGTAGAGTATGAGAAATACACTACGCCGCCGTTTTTTACCTGGCTCTACGTGGAATCCAGGTAGATTTTGTCCAGTAAACGACGGCGGCGTAGTGTATTTCTCCCGTCGCAATCCATCTGCGCGAGTAGGGGGCGTGAAGCATTTAAAATAGGCGCGTTCCCGCGGCGATCGAACTGCGCATGCTCCGTTCGCAAATTTCCCGCCGTGCATTGCGCGAAATCACATCGTTACGTCATTTTTTCTTGAGTAGCGTCGTTTACGGAGATTCCTATTCCCGAACGAGTTCCGTAAAAAAAAAATAATAATTTTAAATTCGACGCGGGAACGACGGCCATACTTAACATGGGCTACGCACCGTTAGACCAGCAAAAAGCTGGTCTAACAGTACGTATAAAAAAATAGACGAAAGCGATTGCGAAGACCGCGCGTATCTTCGTGGATCGCCGTAAAAACTCATTCGCATATCCTGACGCATGAAAACGACGCGAACTCCTCCCAGCGGCCGCAAAAATATCGCAGCGTAGATCCGAAGGCTTACGAAGACGTAAGCCTCTCGGATCGAAGCCCGAAGCCGCCGTATCATGGTTTGAGGATTCAAACTAGTGATACGGCACGCAAAATTTGAAATTACTCCTGTCTAACACCAGTTAGACAGGCGTAATTGCTCTGTGAATCTGGGCCACAATCTCTATATTTTAAGATGCTTCTGTCAATAGCTGTTGCTGCTTAACCACTTAAGCCCCAGACCAATATGCTACTAAATGCCCAAAGGCGTTTTTACAATTCGGCACTGCGTCGCTTTAACAGACAATTGCACGGTTTTGATTGTATTTTATTGCCTCTGCGATTTTTATTTTTTGCGCTATAAACAAAAATATAGCAACATTTTTGAAAAAAAATCTATATTTTTTACTTTTTGTTATAGGAAAAATCGAATACACTAAATTTTAGTCAAACATTTAGGCCAAAATGTATTCAGCCACATGTCTTTAGTAAAAAAAAAAATCGCAATATAAAAATAAAAAAATAAATAAAAATAGCTACCTAGCGGCAACAGTAAGGCCTCGTACACACGATCAAATCTGTCCGCTGGAAACGGTCCGCTGGACCGTTTCAGCAGACAGATTCGATCGTGTGTACGGCCGAGCCGACGGATTTGGCCACCCGACAGATTTCAAAGCATGCTTTGAAATCTATCGGGTGGGAATCCGTCCGCCCGACATGTCTGCTGGTTAGTACACTTACCAGCAGACATGTCGTCATCCCGCACCGCCGCCGCACCGCCGCCGAATGGATTCGGCGCATGCGCGGAAGTGTTTTACTTCCTGGTGCGGTGACGTGACGGCGTCAACGTCACCGCCACGTCACCGACACGTCAGCGCGCTCTCTGCTGGCGGGGATTTTGGTTTGCTCGTGTGTACACGCGAGCAAACCAAAATCCCAGCAGACAGATTTGTTCAAATCTGTCGGACGGACAGATTTGAACAAATCTGTCTGCTCGTGTGTACGAGGCCTAACACAAATACAGCGATCAGAAAACCGATCGCTTAGTGACACTGGCAATAGGGGGTGAAGGGGTTAACTAGGGCGGTGATCTAGGGGTTAAACCTTTATTAGGGGGGTACGGGGCTACCTAACACTTACTTCCTATCACACTAACGGTCACACTGACACTAAATGCAGTGATCAGTAAATATATGATCACTGCAATCAGTGACACTGTGACAGGGGGCTGGGGGGGGGGGTGATCGGAAGGGGTTAAGTGTGTCTATGTGTACTGGTGTCAGTGTACTGTTGGTGCAACTTACTGTGATGTCTTCTCTCCTCTCGCCGGATTGAAAATACCGCCGAGAGGAGAGGTGACATTACTTCCTCTGCCAGTGTTTACATTACACAGGCAGAGGAAGTGCAGAGCGGGGGGAGCGATTGCGAGGGGCGGACAAAAACGAACAGCCGCCCCCTCATCCCGGATTGCTCCCAAAGGTAAGACGCCCGCCGCATGTAGCGGGGGGGTCACGATCGGACCCCCGACCCGCAAGAAGGCAGGGGCGTACTATCAGGGACGCCCATCTGCCTGTACGTGCCATTCTGTGGACGTACATATACATGCGGCGGGCGTTAAGCGGTTAACATAAAATTGTGGGTATTAAAGCTGAACTCTGATCTGGCTAAAAACATTTTGGACCTATTCACATCTACTATGTCTTTTCCCCCAATATGTTTTTCTTTTAAATCAATGGAAACACTTTAAAGGAGTTGTAAAGGGAAAAAAAAATGTCACCTTAATGCAATCTATGCATTAAGGTGAAAAAACATCTGATGATGCCGGCCCCCCCAGCCCCCGTTTTACTTACCTGAACCCTCGAAAGTCCCGCGCTCGGTCCCGAGATCCTCTTCGCCGCTCAGCCTGGCCGCTGATCGGCTAAAGCAGATGGATTGAGAGCAGCGCAGTTATTGGCTGGCGCTGCTGTCAATCATATCCAGTGATGCGGCACACCGAGGGGCAGGGCCGAGTGATACAGTGAGCAGCTATGGCTATGGTGTGTACAAGGTTTTCAGGTTTCTCGTCAAGAAAACTGCCCAAAATCTTGACGAGAAAAATAGAGAACCTGCTCTCTATTTTCTTGTTGTGATTCTCGGCAGTGTTTTCCTGCCAAGAAACCCGAGAGTGTGTATACTTACCTGTCGCCTTGAAAACCCGTGCATGCTCGAAATGACTTTGACGCATGCGTGCTAGCTTCCTAGGCATAGGTAGGATGTAGCAAGATGGCGGTGATGGCATCGAATGTGATGAGCGCATGCTCGTCGTATTCGATGACATCACCGCGTTCGTTTCATTCAAAAGAACTGCTTTTTTTAAGGGAGTGTGTTTACACTCGGCCGGCATGAGAAAAACAACGTTTTTTTCCTGACGAGATTCTGTGCCGTGTGTACGGGGCTTAGGGAATAACACACTTAAATCTGTCCAAACAAGAGTCTAGTAGACATCCCGGGTATGATAGTTTGAAACACAAAATCATAAATTATAATATAATAATTAACTATAACAAATAATAATATAAAAATAATAAAAAGTACTCAATAATGTAATCAAATCAAAAACACTGAAATTTGTTCAGTTGCAGAATTGTCGCTGTCATTACTTTCAGTGTTTGATGACGAATTTCCTTACAAATCGCTATCGCTCAATTCTGCAAGTGATTCTAATGTATTATTGCCGTTTTCTCGCTTTTGACCTAAAGGGACACTTTTTGGTTGCTATAGACAATCTCAAGTTTCCAGGCAGAAAGAACAGTTTTTATTATATAAAAGTGCATGCAGGACACTGGACAAAGCACTAGAAACAAAAGGGACGTGAAATAATTTGATACAGTAATGTAATCTGCTTGCAGGGAACGGAGCACGGCACTGTGATGAATCGAGCGAAGGACACAGCTTGCACACACAGCGGGGAGACATCGCAGGATCCTGGGGACAAGGTAATAAATTTGCCTGGATCCTACGATGCGATCCCGAGTGTGGCTAGGGGTTACCGCTTTTGGTATAGAAAATTCACCCCGAGCCTCACTTGGGAATACCGCCAGGTAGGTTAAAACACACAACATGCACAGGCGTATAACACGCACCCTAACTTTAAGAGGGAAGTTTCAGGAACAAAAACTTTCCACAGCCCCATGCGTATAACATGCAGGCACAGTTTACCCTCTATTTTCAGAGTAAAAAAGTGAGTGTTATACACCAATAAATACAGTACTTACTGTATGTATCAATTTATGCAGCGTTTTTACATATTTATTATACATTCCCATCAGATATAAAAATACTTAAAAGATTGTGGTATACTTAGCCTATAGGTTCACACTTGTGCATGTGTGTTTGCCTGCTCATTTGTCAGGTACAGCAGCCCATTCCTTGGGCCTCTGGTGGCAAAGATGTTTGTGGCTCACAAACTTAAACAGGTTCTTCGAAAAACATTCTTATGGACCTCTCTGTGGGTCTCAATGGGTTGGAGTTCACAGTATTGGCGTTTCATTGTTTCTTGAGTTCCTTCTCTCGGAATATTATTACCTGGCTTGCCTGAAATAGGACAACTTCAGGTACTTCTTCCCATGATGTGTGCAATTTTCCTTGTTAGCGTCTACCTGCCATGGCAAACTTTATACGTGATCTACTATGACTAGAATGTGATGGTATTTGTCTTCTGACATGTCAAGTGTAAGAAATCCAATGGTCAGTACTTTCAATGGAGAAGATATTTACCAAGTCAGGGGTGGAATTTGGGCCTCAGCACCCTTTGACACTAAACAAACTGTGCATTGTCTGAAGACTTGCTCAAACCTCTAGAACAGACCCACCCACGTGCTTTTCTCTTGAACTAGGTGAACATTCTGTGGACAGCCCAGAGCCCCACTTCCATATGTATTCCCTTTGCAACAGAGAGGTTGCAGGCCCTTGACAGTATGAAATGCCAGGCCACTCAGGAGACATGGGTGCACATTATTTTGCTGTACATGATGAGATGGGACCACTCATGCAATTACTGGATTTTCTCTATGTGTCTCTGCCCAGTTATACTCTTCTAGCACATGGACGATGTTCATCTGAAGCTTACTCTTGGTCTTCCTCCATTTAAGCCAGAGATTTCTAAAGTTTCTTTATAAACATTTCAGTTTCTGAGATGCAGAGTTGTTCTACTTTGCAGCCCCATTACTTGATTCCTACAATTCTAGTTTAATGGATTCAGTTTGTATGGTTGGAGCAGTTTTGGAGATGGCCAACTCAACCTCCCCAGCATAGGTATGGCGACCTTGCCTGCCTTAGTCTCCTCTGAGGCAGTGTTTGCCCTCTCCATACCCCTTGCCCCATGTATGCTTGATGATACATACCCAGGGGATGCCCTGAGCTTACAGGAAGTGGATTGAATGAAGTTAAGAGACAGCAGTAGGACAGAGTAGACTTTCTGCAAGGGGTAGCTCTGTCATTGAAGGTAAGTATTGCATCAAAATCAGTTTTTTGTTTTTATTTTAAACACTGCTGGGCTATTCATTTTTCAATTTTTGGTTTAAACTGGAGTTGGGCTTAACTCAACAGGGTCAGCAATTTCAGCATCTATATTTCTATCCCCGTAAAAATGGTTTAGGATTTTTCATTTTGATCTCTGTTTTCAGGGAACAGTATATTTACCTTAGTCCAAAAAAAAAAAAGGCAAATATAGCCATGAGGTTTCTTCTGACTGTATTTCAGATTCAACTAAATGGCATAAATCTGTTTACAGACCATCAGCCACCGCTTTCCTATAAGACGACCCCTCAGGCAAGGGGACCGGTTACATTAATTTCCTACCATGCATTTTATTTATGACAGACTTAATACATCATTCATATTTCAGTCATACATGGCTTCATCCCGGGGAACAGAAAACAAATTTGATTCCTGTCCCAACTATTCAGCTACAAATGTGCTCAAAGCTAAAAACTTACAGAAGATAGGAAGATTCCTCAAGTTCCAATAAGCCTCATTTCCAAGTGTTCAATCATGCATGGAGATGTCAAGAAATATTTAGCAAATGAGAATTTCTAATTATAATAAACACATTTGCATTAGTTAAAAGGGAATAGAATGTTCTTTATTTTAAATAGGAGAATTTTTTTTTTTTAAATCTATTTTTGGTTCAGATTTTGAAAAGGCTCCTAACAGTTGTTTAGATTTTGTTTTCTCTCCTGCCAAGAGTAGTAAATCATTATTGATCTCTATGGCTTTCACTAGAAATTATCTTTATAAAGGGGGGAAAATAAAAAAAAAGTAGGTCCATAGCTAGTCTGAATTACTCTAACTCGCCCTTGGCATGATTCTCTAAAGAATGATGGTTATTTCACTGAGTGGCGGCCCGCCCATATGGACGCACGGGCGCCGCCCCCCTCCCGCAGTCACAAGAAAAAAAAACAAAGAAAAAACGGGCCCTTTAAGAACTTTTATTCGGCTAAAATGTCATTTTGGACATTTTAGCCGAAGTTCTGGCGGCCGTCTATAGAGGGCGCTGCAGCGCCACCCCCTCTCGCAAGTAACACACGTTCAATGCTATGCATTGGACGTGTGTTACTGTTGCCAGCTGCCTGGTCTATTCGTATAACCGGACATGGGACGTCGGTTACGCGAATAGCGGCAGCTGGTTGGCTGAGGGGAACTGCCTATCAAAGCCAGCGGCTCTGATAGGCTTTTCCGGTGCCGCCCTCCGGCTCTCGGAAGTCTATGCTCGGAGCGCAGGCAACCTGCGGTCCTTGCATTAGACTGACAGCCGTTTCAGCCAATCAGGTTCCCGGATTCTGGTTTTCAGGAACCTGATTGGCTGAAGCTTCTCCACGGCGGCAGAAGACATCGAGGGAGGACATGGAAGCGTCAGGTAAGTGATTTTTTTTATAGGGAAAGGGGCAGCATGGGGCACAGTGGCAGCATGGGGCACAGTGGCAGCATGGGGCACAGTGGCAGCATGGGGCACAGTGGCATGGGGCACAGTGGCAGCATGGGGCACAGTGGCAGCATGGGGCACAGTGGCATGGGGCACAGAGGCGACAATGAGCACAGTGGCATGGGGCACAGTGGTGACAATTGATGGCACAGTGGTGGCGTTTGATGGCATGGCACAGTGGTGACAATTGATGGCACAGTGGTGGCGTTTGATGGCATGGCACAGTGGTGACAATTGATGGCACAGTGGTGGCGTTTGGTGGCATGGCACAGTGGTGACAATTGATGGCACAGTGACTGCATTTGATGGCATGGCACAGTGGTGACAATTGATGGCACAGTGACTGCATATGATGGCATGGCACATTGGTGACAATTGATGGGCACAGTAGCTGCGTTTGATGGCATGGCACATTGGTGACAATTGATGGCACAGTGACTGAATATGATGGCATGGCACAGTGGTGACAATTGATGGCACAGTGACTGCATATGATGGCATGGCACAGTGGTGACAATTGATGGCACAGTGGTGGCGTTTGATGGCATGGCACAGTGGTGACAATTGATGGCACAGTGACTGCATTTGATGGCATGGCACAGTGGTGACAATTGATGGCACCGTGACTGCATATGATGGCATGGCACAGTGGTGACAATTGATGGCACAGTGACTGCATATGATGGCATGGCACATTGGTGACAATTGATGGGCACAGTAGCTGCGTTTGATGGCATGGCACATTGGTGACAATTGATGGCACAGTGGTGGCGTTTGATGGCATGGCACAGTGGTGACAATTGATGGCACAGTGGTGGCGTTTGATGGCATGGCACAGTGGTGACAATTGATGGCACAGTGACTGCATATGATGGCATGGGGCACAGTGGTGACAATTGATGGCACAGTGGTGGCGTTTGATGGCATGGCACAGTGGTGACAATTGATGGCACAGTGGTGGCGTTTGATGGCATGGCACAGTGGTGACAATTGATGGCACAGTGGTGGCGTTTGGTGGCATGGCACAGTGGTGACAATTGATGGCACAGTGACTGCATTTGATGGCATGGCACAGTGGTGACAATTGATGGCACAGTGACTGCATATGATGGCATGGCACATTGGTGACAATTGATGGGCACAGTAGCTGCGTTTGATGGCATGGCACATTGGTGACAATTGATGGCACAGTGACTGAATATGATGGCATGGCACAGTGGTGACAACTGATGGCACAGTGACTGCATATGATAGCATGGCACAGTGGTGACAATTGATGGCACAGTGGTGGCGTTTGATGGCATGGCACAGTGGTGACAATTGATGGCACAGTGACTGCATTTGATGGCATGGCACAGTGGTGACAATTGATGGCACAGTGACTGCATATGATGGCATGGCACAGTGGTGACAATTGATGGCACAGTGACTGCATATGATGGCATGGCACATTGGTGACAATTGATGGGCACAGTAGCTGCGTTTGATGGCATGGCACATTGGTGACAATTGATGGCACAGTGGTGGCGTTTGATGGCATGGCACAGTGGTGACAATTGATGGCACAGTGGTGGCGTTTGATGGCATGGCACAGTGGTGACAATTGATGGCACAGTGACTGCATATGATGGCATGGCACAGTGGTGACAATTGATGGCACAGTGGCTGCATTTGATGGCATGGCACAGTGGTGACAATTGATGGCACAGTTGCTGTGTTTGATGGCATGGCACAGTGGTGACAATTGATGGCACAGTGGCTGCATTTGGTGGCATGGCACAGTGGTGACAATTGATGGCACAGTGGCTGCATTTGATGGCATGGCACAGTGGTGACAATTGATGGCACAGTTTCTGTGTTTGATGGCATGGCACAGTGGTGACAATTGATGGCACAGTGGCTGCATTTGGTGGCATGGCACAGTGGTGACAATTGATGGCACAGTGGCTGCATTTGGTGGCATGGCACAGTGGCTGCATTTGGTGGCACAGTGGCTGCATTTGGTGGCATGGCACAGTGGCTGCATGTGATGGGCACAGTGAGGCTGCAATATTTTTTTTTCCGTTTGCGCCCCCCCCCAAAAATTTTGAGCACCAGCCGCCACTGATTTCACTACATGATATACTGGTACATTGGTTATTGTACCTGCAGCCTCAAAAATGCCAAATTATTAACCATTACTGTAGAAAAGTCTTCTTGCAAGCAATGCAATGCTTGTCCGACATGACAATGAACGCACAAATAGGGTCAGTAGTCAGCGGATCTCACCATCTGCTGCGCCTACTACGCAGACTTATTCCTTTCATTCCCAAGAAAGATGTAGCGGTCGTGGTGGGAGCTATTGTAAACTCCAGATTGGACTATGCAAATGCCCTTTACCTCGGACTCCCTAAGTACCAAATCGCTCGTCTTCAAGTCGTTCAAAACACGGCCGCCAGACTTGTGACTGGGAAAAAACCCTGGGAATCAATCTCACCTTCACTGAGATCCCTTCACTGGCTACCAGTTAAAGACAGAATCACCTTTAAAGCTCTCTGTCTAACGCATAGATGTATTCATGGGAATGCTCCCCATTATCTATGCGAAAAGTTAAAAATTCAGAATCCCAATCGTATTCTACGATCCACCAATCAAAATCGGCTTCAGATACCGAAAGCCAGATACAAGTCCAAAGGGGACAGAAGATTCGCTGTCCAAGGTCCCAGGCTATGGAACGCCCTACCAGCCAGCATTCGGCTGGAGGAGAACTACTTGGTCTTCAGGAGAAAGATTAAGACTCATCTCTTTTGATTCCAAAGGAGACAGGAACAACAAGCGCCCAGAGGCGATTTACTTCGCATGTGCTGCGCTATATAAGTTTTCATTCATTCATTCAATGCTACCTACAGCCTCCTGGTTGTGAGCGCATGCTGCTGTGTGCTGAAAAGTCCTATTTAGTTTACTGCAGTCTACTAATCAGTTTACTGCAGGATCTCCAGATAGGGCTCTCTAGTGGGGTGCAGGAACAACATGTTTTCAACAAAAGATGTATGAAAACCCATGGCCAGGTCCTGCTATTGTATATCTACTGTATAACTGATGTATCTGTATAAAGTTTAACCCATCAAACTGCCAATTTGTTTAGAGGCTGCAAGTACAAATCCAAATTTCAAGTCACTCTGGTCATAGCTCACACTGGGCCATTGCCTCTTAACCTTGCCCCGTTTGAACATGTGTAATGTATAATACATTGTAATATCACCATCCAGTGGTTATTTTATATACTCAGAATTTGTAAGATTTATTACTAAAGGTAGATAGAGATTGTTTCTTAAAAGCCACCATAGCTTCAAATAATTCTTGTGGACTATACCATGAGGTCTGAGAGACAGCCCCCAGTAGCCATATTCCTTCTTCATACATGCACCTTCTCCAGAGGACTCAACATCTATTCGGCTGCAATTCTAATGTCAGCCTAATGGAAACATTGCCGGTATGCTTATAATCCCTTTACCCAGTTAGACTAGTGTGTATATTGTTTATATCCAAAAAAGTGTAGCGCTGGAGTAAATAATGAAACCATGTGTTGCAATGAATAGACAATATGAAGTATATATATATATATATATATATATATATATATATATATATATATATATATATATATATGTAGCACTTACCCCCGAAGGAGCTGCTGGTAATTGATTGGGCCTGTACTCTGTTTTAACAACCCCCCCAATGATTTGGTCTCGCTCCCCTTGACACAGCTGTGGTGCAGTGCTGATATGAAACTTTCACTAAACGGAACAATCCCACCATAACAATGTGTATATAGTGTACCTTTACCGTTATCTGGGCATCCGTTGTTCCACCTGTTAGAATAATGAACAAGCTTCACACCAATTGTGATCGACCAGGATGTAAGTTTACTGGAACTGGTATAAAGACAGTATTTATAATAACTGTATCAACATACAAACTTACTATAATAATGCAATGAGTGTACACAAACTAATAACACTTAAAGGTCCATTGAGCCTCTACTGCGGCGCGTCTCTGAGTGGGACTAGTGCTCAGAGTGACAATGCCTTGACACTGACCACCTTCCCACTTCCAGTACAGCCACACCAAACATACCAATGCAAAGATATCAACACAGCACAATACAATTTCTCAAGAGCTTCCCCTGAGGTATAAGGCAGCCTTTTGACTTACTGCATCCAAAGCACAAACCCTCCCTGTGAAGAAGTGTAGTCTCCGGTCTTCTTTCTTCAGCTAGCTATTATACTGCAGTGTTTGTAATCCAATGGTTTAACAAGTAATGAAGTAACATAACTGAAGAGTTAATACAGTTCCTGCTGTAAAACACACTTGCAGATGCCTTCGGTGTAGGTATACCTTAACTGTCAGTCAGCCCTCAATGAAGCATAGGCTTTTAGGCCTGATTAAACTCAGTCTATTTGAATGAGACCTCCCTGTAGGACTACAGGTCCCAGCAACTTTGTGAAATGAGTCTAAGTGTGTTAAGGGTGTTAAAGAACTTCTGGGCGACAGCCCTCTCACCACACCAGGCCTGGGAAGTTGTGAACCTCCGCTCCAGTTGTGTCAATCCTGCTGCCAGTCAGCACTGCCACGCTGCCCCGCTCCTCAAGCAAACTGGACATCCACTTGGCTCTGTTAAGGGTCCTGGATCCTCAGACCCAATCACACTGCTTCTCCAGCACACTGTGGTAAGGTAGAGTCAATGGATGTTGTTCTGCTCTGCACGATGTAGGCCCTCTTCTGAACACTACTTCACAGATCCTTGCAGGCAGGCCATGTGTCCAGAAAGAGGCAGAAAATGGCTCCACTCTGCCTTTTATATCCACCCAGCATGCAGTTCAGCCACCTAGTGTTCATGGGTAAGTGAGTCTTTTCACAAGATAAACATTTTTCTGCTCTGCATATGTAAGTAAAACATATCTCGCTCACATTGGTATTTGGCTCCCTCTAGTGGTATGCCATCTTTAGCATTATATGGCAAAAATACCAGTGCTACATATATATATATATATATAAAAAGTATAAAAATCAATAAAACAAAAATCAATAATCAATCAATAATGTTATGGACAGTCCACAAGTAAAAGGATCAAATAATGATGATGAATACAGTCCACAAGTGAATCCCCAAGGACAAATGTAAAGAAGGAAATACGTGGAATCCAATCCGTGAAGATACCCGTCACCAAATAATAGATTCAAGGCTTACCAGGTAGCCAGTGACCGCCCTTCTTAGGGGGGGGTCAAACAGGCTAAGTAGATAGATGATCCTCACAGGAGTGTTGTGGAGTCTTTCCGCCTGTCCTGGATCAAGGAGTTCACCACAATCTCAGATAGCCTAGCTGTCTTCCCAGTATACAGGAGAGTTGTGGCTTCGATCTGTCAGCCACTTCAGAATATGCTGCCATAGAATTACACCTGGGGATATCACTCAGACTCCTTGGGACTTCCAGAACGCCGGAATACCTGCTATATTACTAATATTATGTGTTGCAATGAATAGACAATATGAAAAAAAGTATAAAAATCAATAATCAATCAATAATGCTATGGACAGTGCACAAGTGAAAGAATCAAATAATGATGATGAATACAGTCCACAAGTGAAAAATCCCCAAGGACAAACTTCAAACAGTTCAGATAAACTTCCAATGTGAAGAAGGAAATATGTGCCTAGCCTAGCTGTCTTCCCAGTATCCAGAAGAATTGTGGCTTCCATCTGTCAGCCACTTCAGACTATGCTGCCATAGAATTACACCTGGGGATATCGCTGAGACTCCTTGGGAGTGATTCTACCCACCCACCCTTTTAACTGTTTTAACATTTCTTGATGTATCAATTTCAATGTGCTTTATTCTACTGGTCCTGAGGAAGCAGACAATCCACGAAACGTGTTGACCTTCTCAGAAGACTTTATGCACAGTTCTTATAAGACCCCACTTAGGAATTGTGGACCTGAACCCCTTGATCCACGACAGGCAGAAAGACTCCACAACACTCCTGTGAGGATCATCTATCTACTTAGCCTGTTTGACCCCCCCTGAGAAGGGCGGTCACTGGCTACCTGGTAAGCCTTGAATCTATTCTTTGGTGACGGGTATCTTCACGGATTGGATTCCACGTATTTCCTTCTTTACATTGGATGTTTATCTGAACTGTGTTTGTCCTTGGGGATTTTTCACTTGTGGACTGTATTCATCATTATTAATTGATCCTTTCACTTGTGGACTGTCCATAACATTAATGATTGATTATTGAATTTTGTTTTATAAAACTTTTTATACTTTTTTTCATATTGTCTATTCATTGCAACACATGGTTTCATTATTTACTTCAGCGCTACACTTTTTTGTATATATATATATTTTACACCTTATATCAGCTTAGTGGTGTTTAGCAGCAGGACGTCCGTTAGGGACTATTTGTATTCATTTTTCACATTTATTTATTTCTCACTTAGCGCAAATTTTTCCAATTTTCCCTTTAGCTTTTTTATCCATCTGTATATTGTTTATACTCATTGTATGTTATTTATTTTATTTTTATTTTCACTCTAACTTCCCTGCAATAAAAGTTGAAAAAAGGCCCTTGTGCCTGCCTCAATGAGTTGTTAAGGGAGGAGAGTTAGCTGTCTGTCTAATTATACCTCAGCCACGTATAGTGAGCACAGAACAATGTAACTGAATAAAAAAAAAATAACTGTACAGGAATTCTATGGAGACAAGTAGTTTAATACAGAAAAGTGCCAACTGTAATTTCAACTTGCCCTGCAATGTATTCATTTGCAGACTTCCCATGTTGGTCTACTCTACCTGATCAACAGCCTTTTTTGGTCGCTTTGACCTACCATGGTATTTATTCTTTCCTTACCCATCAGAGTCAGACTACACCATGATTAGAGTTTTCTTTTTGCTGACTGCGCTTTAGCACCCAGTGCACGTGTATACGCAGCCTCAGTCATCTAAATGAAAAATGAGGCTCTTTATATTTTTGTGACTTCCATTGTCAATACTAAGAGGCAGGGGGAGGATGAGAAGACAGTGATGACACTTGAAATGCACTGTGTAGGATTTCTCTGTACAATCAGCCAAATTGCCTATAATTTCCCTTTCATCCATATAACAGCTTATTCCTGACAGTGGCTGGAGTGATCCAATTGTGGAAGCCAGGCTGACTCAGAACACATCCGTGTGGATGGAGGTCATCCAATACATCCACATATCTGTGTCTTGTATGTGTTTTGTTCTTTTAGTTCTCTCATATGTCATTTTACATACCGTATTTATCGGCGTATAACGCGCACATTTTCCCCCTGAAAATCAGGGGGAAATCGTGGGTGCGCGTTATACGCCGACCCCTGCTTCCCGCGCTGTGTTTGAACCACTCCGCCGACATATACCGAGCGCAGTAAACTCGGGTACAGTCGGCCAGGTTCGGCTCCGCTCACAGTCACTTCCTGTGCGTCCTTTACGCGAGATGAGCCGAGCGTGCCCGAGTGTACTGCGCTTGGTATATGTCGGCGGAGTGGTTCAAACACAGCGCGGGAAGCGGGGGATCGGCTGAAAAACACAGCGGGGAGGACACCACGATGGCCGCAGAAAGACGCCGGACCGGACAAGGCCGCCGAGCAAGACACCGACGAGGGGCATCCAAACTGTAAGCATTTCTTTTTTTTACAGGAATTTTCCTTTTGGTTGGGGGTGCGCGCTATACGCCGGGGCGCGTTATATGAAGATAAATACGGTATATCTGGCAAAACCAACCCATTTGCTGAGCTTACATATATACGTGTGGAGAATAGGGCACTGTCGATAACAAGGAGACTTTAACAAACGGTATATGAGGCCGTGTACACACGGCAGAGAACCTCGACGGGCAGAACACATCGTTCCGCCCGTCGAGGTTCTCTGCCAGCCGTCGAAATTGGTGACCCGCCCGTCGGGAATGGCAACCAGCCATTCATCCAGGCCGGCCGTCGAGCAAATAGAGAGCGTGCTCTCTATTTCTGCTCGACGGGCTTCCCGACGGGAAGCTCGCCGAGAGCGTACACACGACCGAGGTCCTCGCTGGAATGCAGCTTCCAGCGAGGTTCTCGCTGGTTTCCAGCGAGAACCTCGGTCGTGTGTACGCCGCCTCACTGTCTCTTGAGATCTGATTAATGCACCATAGCAGCACTTCAGAAGAGGGAAGCACACTCTATAGGAAAACAAGCAGAGAAGAAGGCACTTCTAAGTGCAGTAATAAAACACTTTAATGACAAGGAAGGGTTAAAAACACTTAGGCTCCATGCACACTGAAGCTGATAAACTGCAGTTTATTGGCGTTTTGGACTTTTTTTAAAAAGCCCATAAACTGAACTCTATGTTAGCCTATGTGCCCATGCACACAGCTTTGGAGCTTATTGGCTTTTTTCTGAACACCCGAAATTTGCGTTAAAAAAAATGCAAAACTAGTTTTTTAGCGTTTTTTTTATCCATTGACAATATTAATAAAAAAAAAGCAAATTCTCCCAACGTTGCGCCGGCAAATTCTCCCAACATTGCGCCGGCATAGTCGTTAGCATAAGCCGATGTAAGTCAAAATAGGTGGAAGTGGGCTGGAAGTGGGCATGTAACATTTAAATGAAGCGTGACCCCATGCAAATGATGGGCTGAGCTTTAAACAAGTACTAAAAATGAACGGCGCATGCGTCGTATCTTGGACACATCCCAGTGCGCATGCTCACAGTCACTGAACACAGAATTGGGCTTTCCTTTTTTTATTTTGACCTAGGATTGCTTTATATTGACTTAAAATTCCAACATTCTTTGGTAATTATTATTGCTTTATAATGAGTTGAACTCCAGGCAAACAGTTAAAGTGGAACTAAACTTCATTTTCCTTACAGTGTTGCACATCCACACTTTCCCTCATTCTTAAAGGAGTTGTAAAGGAATTTCTTTTTTTTTGCTGAAATTACTGTTTACAGGGTATAGAGACATAGGGCCAGATTCAGTAAAGAGATACGCCGTCGTATCTCTGCGTCTGAGCCCTCCTATCTATGCGCCTGATTCATAGAATCAGTTACGCATAGATTTATATTTGATCCGACTGGCGTAAGTCTCTTACGCCGTCGTATCTAACTTGCATATTTACGCTGGACACTAGGTGGCGTTCCCGTCTAAAATATGCAAATGAGCCTAATACGCCGATTCCCGAACGTACTTTTTTTACGTCGTTTGCGTAAGCGTAGGTCCGGCATAATGTTACCCCTGCTGTATGAGGCACAGCCAATGTTAAGTATGGACGGCGTGCCGGCGTATTTTTTCCCGTCGTTTACGTAAAACATTCGCGAATAGGGCTTTGCGTAAGTGACGTTCACTTAGTTTTCATTGAGTATTTGTGTTGTGATTTGGAGCATGCGCACTGGGATAAATTCACGGCCGGCGCATGTGCAGTACATTTGGCGCGGTATCGCGCGTAATTTAAATAATACACGCCCCCTACCTGCCCAATTTGACTTACGGCAGGCCATTTACGCTACGCCGCCACAACTTTACAGGCAAGTGCTTTGTGAATACAGCACGTGCCCGTAAAAGTTGTGGCGGCGTAGTGTAAACAGCATACGCTACGCCGGAGTGGAGATACGCCGCTCCTACCTGAATCTGGCCCATAATAGTTAACTGATTCCTTTTAAAAATGATTACAAATAGAAAAAATCAATCATATAATGTACCCACAGTTTCAGTTTAGTTTTTCATCTAGTTTCATGCTTCTGTGAAGTACAGAGACACAGAGACAATACAGGGCAGTGTTTGTTTTTAAAATGAAACTGATTGGTTCTGAGGGGTTTTAGACACACAGTAATCACACCTCCTTGATTAGAGACCACAGAGAGAAGCTTCCAGGACTTTTTTCATAAGGAAACAGACAACCAGGAAGTGTGCAGAACAGAGAAGAATTACAGCAACATCATAGCAAAAACAAACAATGAGGACATGAAACCAGGACTAACAAAGTGATAATCAATCAATATGCATTAATCACACCCAAATGGGTGGGACTATATAGTGATAAATGAACAAATTACAGTACATAAATCATGAAGTAGTGCTAGGGATATTATACTCTTAATGTGCACATATCAAAGTGTTAAAGAGCATGTAGGAAGTCTTTCCAAAAAACAGTGTATAAACACCAGCAAAATGAATCTTCTTAGAAAGCAAGACAGTCCTGCATCATTGAGAATTCAAATGTGGGATGGGATTACGCCAAAACAATCCGCCTCCAAAAGCATGCAATGTAGCCAACATGGTGAATTAAGAGAATGGATACTCTTACCGCATGAGATGGACACCTATGCCAGCGGCACCGTGTCAGATGGGCATGTGAGAGCTCTTCAGATGGATAGCTCAATCAGAAATGATGGTGAAAAAATGATGGGTCCTTCCCAGGAATCCAGGGATCGCAGATGATGGATGGCTCCAGGGATCGCAGGTGATGGATGGCTCCAGGGATCACAGGTGATGGATGGCTCCATGCTGTTTAACTGGAACAATTCGCATGTATGGCCATAGAAAGGATAAAAAAAACTCCACATAGTGTAGTTTGTTCAAATAAGGGAGAGCCTTTATTAGGCTAATAAATTACAAGGATTTAAAAACAAAGAGAAATACCAGTACTATGGAAAGATCTGGCACACGTGATCACATGAATAAAAAAGCGTGGTAGTTGGGTATGTAAAAAGAACTATGTAACCAACATGTTTCGAGCTAAGGGCTCTTTAACTGCCCCAGTTGAACATCCAATTGTGAGTTTTTTACCTATAAAAATTTGTATACAATAAATTTTAAAAGTTTTTACACTATCGAGGCATCCTTGTCTTTTTCCAATTACATGTGATTACCATTAGTGATGAGCGGAATACGCCATATTTCGAAGAATATTCGCGAATATTCGTTAATATCGAATATTCGTGATATTATATAAAAAATAAAAAAAAATGCGAATTTTCGCCAATGCGAATTTTCGCTAATGCGAAATTTCGCGATTTTTTTTTTTTTATATAAAATATCACGAATATTCGATATTTATCGCTATATTTTATAAAAAAAAAAAATAGCGAAATTTCGCATATGCGAAAGCAAAAATGATTGCGAAATTTCGCTTTTTTTTTTTTGGATAAAATATCACGAATATTCGATATTTACGAATGCGAAATTGATTGCAAAATTTTTTGCGAATTTTTTTTGCGAAATTTATTGCGAAATTTGAAAAATACGAATATTCGAAATAGCGAATATTCGCAGCGATATTCGAGATATTCGCGAATACTCGAATATGCAATATTCGTAGCGAATATTCGCAATGCGAATATTCGTGAGCAACACTAATTACCATCATTGGAGCCACTGATAAGGAGATGATCTATGCCAGGCTGTCCACCTCTTAACGAGCCCAGCAGTTTGCTATACATTACACGCTACTTGCGGTCCCCTATAACCAAGGGACCAACTCATTTTGGTAAGCAGATTTGCATGCTTTTTGGTGGAGGTCTTCAATGGAATATCACCTATCAACATAAGTCACAATGTATTGCCCCATTTCACAAAACTAGGATCTTTTCACCAGGGTGGATGAGGATTTGAATTTCCTTCTTTGTCCTTTTTCAACTTCAGACCATTTGGATACTTTTCTGTTTTTGACAATTTTATGTTAGCCCTCTCCTGTTAGGAGGATTATGGACCTTTGCCATGAGCACACATGCACAAATTCACATTTGTTAGTTTTGGGTTGCATTAGTGTTTTCTTAGCAATATTTTTATGTATTTTGCTCATTAAGTTAGTAGCGCAATTTTTTCCTTTTTTCAGAATAGTGTAACGATTCTGTTAAAAAACAAGTAAATACCTATTAAATTCCTTCATCTATATCACCTCCGGCATTCTAGTTTCTGTTCACTCATTCACTTCCTGGTTTGCAGCGCTCGTTAATGTAAGAACTACATTTCCCAGTATGCATTGCGGCACGCCCAGTAATTCACACCTCCTTGAAGTCTCTAACACGTAGAGAACATCCTGCCGCACAGATGTAGTTCCCAGGAGGGGGTGAGCACGTCACTGACCACCGCAGTAAAGCCTCCCTTCACTGTGGTAAATAACAATCAGACAAGCAGGAAGTGAACAGAACAGAAAAGAAATAGAGAAACTTCTGAGCAAAAACGAACAATGAGGAAGTGAAAAGAGGAATGTCTGCAGGTAAAGGATGCTTATTATGAAAATATTTTTTTTTCTTTCCAACCCCTTTAAGGCCCGTACACACGATTGGATTTTCTGACAAGAATTGTGTGATGGCAGGCTGCGGTCGGATAATTAGACCGTTTGTATGCTCCATCGGACAATTGTCGGATTTTCCGACAACAAATGTGGGGTAGCATACTTTAAAAAATTTCCGACAACAAATGTGTGTTGTTGGATTATCTGATCGTGTAAAAACATGCATGCTCAGAAGCAATGCTAACCATAAGACAAAATTCTTTGCCGTTTGTAAGACAAGTTCACAGCCAGCGCTCTTCGGACAAAAGTCCTACGCTTTGTCCGATGGAAATCCGATCGAGTGTACGAGGCTTAACACTGCCTGCATTAAAGGGGTTGTAAAGGATTTTTTTTCCCCCTAAATAGCTTCCTTTACCTTAGTGTAGTCCTCCTTCACTTACCTCATCCTTCCATTTTGCTTTTAAATGTCCTTATTTCTTCTGAGAAATCCTCACTTCCTGTTCTTCTGTCTGTAACTCCACATAGTAATGCAAGGCTTTCTTCCTGGTGTGGAGAAAGCCTCTTGAGGGGGGAGAGGGTGAGCAGGAGTGTCAGGACTCCCACTAACACACAGCTCCTTTCTCTATCTGCAAAGTAGAGAGTGTCCTGACACTCCGGTTCCTTTACAACCCCTTTAAACAATGCTGTACATAAATGATCACAGAGCTACAACAGTTTGCGTCTTTTATATCTGCCTGACGTTCAGCGATAAAGCTATTTTTGGCATTTCTGATTCAAATGAATTGTGTAATTATAATTAAGCATGTTCTCAGTTTTTTTTCTACCTTTTAACAGCTTTCATTTCAAAAATGTTTAAACTGCAATTTTTCCCATAAATAATATAATTATAGATTTTCAATTTTTTTTTACTTTGAACAGCTTTATTTAAAAGTATATACACACACAACTGACCTTTTCGTGTGATCTTTATCACAACAAAACTAGATCCAAATCCAAACTCAGCAGTCAATGTAAACCATTAGACAGGAAGAGTGTATTCCAACCATTAATTGTTCTCCTATGATTTACTGATGGAGACACTGTATGTTCACAGCTAGATTCTTGTGTGCGCCAGACATAACTGGTAGTTCTGGTGGTGGTGAGAAATCATCCAAGCCTAGGAAGGAATCGGATTGAAGTGACATGCTTTGGAATTCTGTATTTATTGAAGCAAGCCCCAAGGCAGTAATTCAGAAATATCCTTTATAGAAGGTTTACACTTCTTGAGAAGAATAATGATACACAGTATAGGGTTGGGTGGGACACTGTATACATTGTATAAACTCTTTCAGTTGTTTTGCTCACAAAGACATATTGGTAATGCCCAATGATCTGCCGATATTAGGGTTGTCCCGATACCAAGCATTTGCCCGAGTACTTGTACTCGGGCAAATGCTCCCGATGCTTCACCCGATACTTGTCCTGTGTCCTCCTCCAGCCCCCCTCCGTTTTGCTGCAGTCTCTCTCCCTCTGTGCCCCCCTGCCGTGTTTTTCTTCTCCTCTGTGTCCCCCACTGTTTCCTTCTCTCCTCCATGTCCCCCGCTGTTTCCTTCTCTCTCCCGTGCCCCCCGCTGTTTCCTTCTCTCGTCCGTGTCCCCCCCGCTGTTTCCTTCTCTCCGCCATGCCCCCCACTGTTTCCTTTTCTCCTCTGTGTCCCCTGCTGTTTCCTTCACTCCCCCGTGCGTCCCCCGCTGTTTCCTTCACTCCCCCGTGCATCTCCCGCTGTTTTCCTTTACTCCTCCGTGTCCCCCGCTGTTTCCTTCTCTCCTCCATGCATCCCCCGCTGTTTCCTTCTCTCCTCCGTGTCCCCGCTGTTTCCTTCTCTCCCCGTGTCCCCCGCTGTTTCCTTCTCTCCTCGGTGTCCCCCTGGAACTGTCAGGATGGAGAGCGGCGGTAGGAGCCGGTAAACCCGGCTCCTTACTGTTCCAAATGGACAGAGTCAGCGATGACTCTGTCCATTCACAGAACTGAAACATCGTAAACTGTGATTACAGTGTTTCAGTTTATGAATGAAGAGAAGACTTCTCTCCATTCATTTTCAGCGCAGCTGAGGCTGCTGAGAAAGAGACAGGGGAATCTGTTTCCCTAGTACCTTTCTCTGTCTCAAAGGGAAGATGTCAGAGGTCTGTTAAGACCCCTGATATCTCACCAAAGCCCCCCCCCCCCCCAACAGGGCTGATTAAAAAAAAAAAATTGCAATAAATAAATAAAATGATAAAAAAATTAAATGTAAATAGTAATAAAAAATTTAAAAACACACTGACAATCCACTACCCCCCCCCTCAAAAAAAAAAAAAAAAAAAAAGCTACTGTAAAAAAAAAAAAAAAAAAAATTCACTGTCACATGACATAAAAAAAAAAAAAGGATCGGTATTCGGTATCGGTGAGTACTTGAAAAAAAGTATCGGTACTTGTACTCGGTTTTAAAAAAGTGGTTTCGGGACAACCCTAGCCGATATGGTTCCCCTCTTGTGTGCGTAGGTGCAATCCGAGCCGACGGAAATCACCAAACCTGAGCAGCTATAGCAAGAGGTCCAGGGCGACGTGGAATTTGCTGTAAGTGGCCAGTCGGCCTCTTGCTAAACTTGCTCGGCCTCCTGCAGGCCCGGACTGGGACAAAAAAATAGGCCCGGGCATTTTAGACTGAGCAGCCCGGGGGGGGGGGGGAACGGCGGGGGTTAATGATGGGATGTTGGGTGAGATAAAGAAATATAGATAGACAGAGAGAGAAAGAAAGAAAGAAAGAAAGAAAGAAAGAAAGAAAGAAAGAAAGAAAGAAAGAAAGAAAGATACAAAGAAAGATAGATATAAAGATTGAAAGAAAGGAAAATGGATAGATAGATAGATAAAGAAAAACAATAGATAAAGACGGGGGTTAATGATGGGATGTTGGGTGAGATAAAGAAATATAGATAGACAGAGAGAGAAAGAAAGAAAGAAAGAAAGAAAGAAAGAAAGAAAGAAAGAAAGAAAGAAAGAAAGAAAGAAAGAAAGAAAGAAAGAAAGATAGATATAAATAGAAAGAAAAACGATACAAAGAAAGAAAGAAAGATAGAAAGATAGAAAGGAAGGAAGATAGATAGTAGATATAGATAGGTAGAAAGGAAGGAATATAGATAAAGATAGAAAGATATAGATAGATAGAAAGGAAGGAAGATAGATAAAGAAAGAAAGATAGATAAAGATAGAAAGAAAGAAGGGAAGGAAGATAGATATAGATAGAAAGGAAGGAAGATAGATAAAGAAAGATAGATAAAGATAGAATTAAAGAAGGGAATGAAGGAAGAGAGATAGATAGAGATAGATAGAAAGGAAGATAGATAGAGATAGATAGAAAGAAGGGAAGGAAGATAGATAGATAGATAGATAGATAGATAGATAGATAGATAGATAGATAGATAGATAGATAGATAGATAGATAGATAGATAGATAGATAGGAAGAAAGGAAGATGGATAAAGAAAGAAAGATAGATAAATATAGAAAGAAAGATAGAAAGAAAGAAAGAAAGAAAGAAAGAAGGGAATGAAAATAGATATAGATAGATAGATACAGATAGATAGATAGATAGATAGATAGATAGATATATAGATAGATAGATAGATAGATAGATAGATAGATAGATAGATAGATAGATAGATAGATAGATAGATAGATAGATAAAGATAGAAAGAAAGATGCGAATAAAGGAAGATATATAGAAAGGAAGGAAGATAGATAAAGAAAAAAAATTGACAAAGATAGAAAGAAAGAAGGAAAGGAAGGAAGATAGATAAAGAAATAAAGATAGATAAATATAGAAAGAATGGAAGGAAGGAAGATAGATAGAAAGGAAGAAAGATATATAAAGAAAGAAAGAAAGATAGATAAAGATAGAAAGAAAAAAGAGAAGGAAGGAAGATAGATAAATAAATAAAGATAGATACATATAGAAAGAAGGGAAGGAAGATAGATAGAAAGGAAGGAAGATATATAAAGAAAGATAGATACAGATAGAAAGAAAGAAGGGAAGGAAGGAAGATGGATAAAGAAAGAAAGATAAAGATAAAAAGAAAGAAGGGAAGGACGGAAGATAGATAGATAGATTGAAAGGAAGACAGATAAGGATATAAAGAAGATAGATAGATAGATAAAGGAAGATAACGATAGATTGATAAAGATAGATAGATAGACAGTGGCAGTGCATCTATAGAGGGCGCCGGAGCACCGCCCCCTCTGGCTCAGCTGCGACAATGGGCACAGTGGCATCAATGGGCACAGTGGTGACAATGGGCACAGTGGCGACAATTAAAGGGCACAGTGGCGACAATTAAAGGCCACAGTGGCTGCATTTGATGGCATGGCACAGTGGCTGCGTTTGATGGCATGGCACAGTGGCTGGGTTTGATGGCATGGCACAGTGGTGACAAATGATGGCACAGTGGCTGCGTTTGATGGCATGGCACAGTGGTGACAATTGATGGCACAGTGGCTGTGTTTGATGACATGGCACAGTGGTGACAATTGATGGCACAGTGGCTGCGTTTGAGTGGGCGGGGAGAGTGGGCGGGCCAGACAGAGGAGGAGAGGAGGGGAGGAGTAGAAGCAGATCCTCTCCTCTAACTGGTCGTGCAGGCAGCAAGGGGAGGGGAGAAGTGTCATAGCTGGCTTTGATACGCCTAGCTCATCTCTCTGTATCTGGCGCTGTGTTGGTGCTGTACACCCCTGGGGAGACGTGGCATGCGGCCCTTGGGCCACGAGGGCCGCTCGCGGGCCGCGACCGGCCCGCAGGATGCCGAGGGCCACACCCGGCCCGCGGGCCACCACGGCCCACCGGGCATTTTCCCGGTATGCCCTATGGCAATTCCGGGCCTGGCCTCCTGGCTCTTTTTTTAACATCCTCCAAGCCACAGGGATGTTAAGGAATGAGCCTGGATGCCGCCCGAGGTTCAGAGATTTCCATGGGCTTCGCCTGTGCCTGCGCAGTCAAGCAGGGAACCATATCGATAGGGGAACTAGATCGACAAGACTCCGGCACACAAGATATTTGCTTCTTTGCAGTGTGGGTATGGTATGTCCAGGGCCGTCTTTAACATTTTCAATTTTGCTCTCAATCTGCTTTGAGACATACAATAAATAACAGCTAGACTCAAAATACGTTTATGGAATCAGATCAGACAGCGATTGGTTGCCAGAGGTATTATTACTGCTCACTGACTGGCTGCTATAGGTTGCAGCACATAATATGGCTCACTGATTATTTGCTAGAGGTTACAGCACGAAACTTCTGCTTGTTGATTGGTTGTTAGAAATGACTACCGTATTTGCGAGCGTATAAGACGACTTGGCATATAAGACGACCCCCTAATTTTCCCAGCTAAAATTTTGGTTTTGGGATATACTCGCCGTATAAGATTACTTCCTTCCTACTAGTCATGCCTCGCCTCATCTTACTGTGCCATTACATGCCTCACTGTGCCATTACATGCCTCACTGTGTTATTACATGCCTCAATGTGCCACCATTACATGCCAGACTGTGCCACCATTACATGCCTCACTGTGCCACCATTACATGCCAGACTGTGCCACCATTACATGCCAGACTGGGCCACCATTACATGCCTCACTGTGCCACCATTACATGCCTCACTGTGCCACCATTACATGCCTCACTGTGCCACCATTACATGTCTCGACAATCCCTTACCTTACCCCTGACATGCAGACTCTCAGTCAGACCGCGGCGTTCATTTTTCAAAAGCCGCTCCTCCTCCTTGTGCTGTTCTGTGATAGGCAGAACACTCAGCTTCCCAGCAGACACTGTGTTCAGTGTTCCGCCTATCACGGATGCCCTCTCGTCTGAGGACGAGAGGGCATCCGTGATAGGCGGAACACTGAACAGAGGCTCTGCTAGGAAGTGTTCTGCCTATCACGGAACAGCATGAGGAAGAGGCGCGGCTTTTGAAAAATGGACAGCCGCGGTCTGACTGAGAGTCTGCATGTTAGGTACCGGCGTATATAACGGCCGCCGACTTTTAAGAAGAATTTCAGGGATTAAAAAGTCGTCTTATACACCGGAAAATATGGTACACATCAATATTGCTCACTGATTGGTTGCTAGAGGTTACTGGACATCCTTACCACTCACTAATTGGTTGCTAGAGGTTACTACTCACTGATGGGTTGCTAGAAATTACTACACATCAATACTGCTCACTGGTTGCTAGAGGTTACTGGACATCCTTACCACTCACTCATTGGTTGCTATAAGTTACTGCATATTATTACTGCTCACTGATTGGTTGCCAGAGGTTACTGGACATCCTTACCACTCACTAATTGGTTGCTTGAAGTTACTACACATTATTACTGCTCACTGGTTGCTAGAGGTTACTGTCAGTCTGCGGCTAATAGCCAATTTACATATTAATGCTACATATCAATGTTGTCTCTATTTACATATCAATGTAGGTTATTTAAGCACAGGGTCTGCAGGTGAGTCATTTGTACACAGCAATAGGGCAGAGCAGAGGTCGACAGACACTATGAAGCAGTTGCAGGAATTTATGACAAGGTGTTCATGTACACAGGGCAGTTTAAAACCTTTTCTGAATGCTGGAAATTTGGGAGCTGGAAACCAAGGGTAAAAAAAAACGTCCGGTTTACAGCTTTTATATACCGAGTTTATGCAAGTTTAGCAACGGTTATGAGCGCTTAAAGTTTAGAAGCGTTTTTAAAAGATTAACCTCAGCAAACCCTCCCAAATGCCCACAATGCATGAAAAACAAGAAAATGATTAACAATTTCAGCCATTCTGTGAGAAAAGAGGGAGCAGTGTGCTTGTAAAAATGCTCCTGATGTTGCGGTTGCTGAGGCTCTGAAGACGTAGACCAGGGATCCTCAAACTACGGCCCTCCAGCTCTTGTAGAACTACACATCCCATGAGGCATTGTAACACACTGACATTCACAGACATGACAGGGCATGATGGGAATTGTAGTTCCTGAACAACTGGAGGGCCGTAGTTTGAAGACCCATGACTTTGAACGATGTTCAAAATTTTTCAGAATTGTATTCTCCTTTAAAAACGCTTATAACCGCAAACGCGCATAAACGCAGTTTACCATGGTTACATGAGGTTACAAGCATTTGGCATATGAAACAGTCCTGAATGTAATTTTTCTGCTTTAAAAAAAATGCCTATAACCTCAACTGCCTCTAAACTACTATAAACCACTGAGTGTACATGTAAGACAATATAGAGGTGAGATCAGGGGCTGCTGGAAAAAACGCCTAACTGCTCCTAAACTTTAGTTTAGCAGCTGCAGTGTACCTGAGGCCAAAGAGTGGCCATTGTGTGCATGTGACATGATTTTTTTTATTATTAAAATAACAAGCATGTTGTACAGTGGAACCTCGGATTGTGAGTAACGGGCGTTTCGCAATACGAGCACTGCATTTCAGGCCGAAGCGGTGTGCAATACTGCTTTTGGCCTGAGGTGGGGGGGGGGCACCGAAACCGTCCAGAGCTGAATGTCGCTGATTACAGACGATCTGTGCCATTTGGAAATGCCCGGAAATGCCCGAGGACAGCATGGCTGACCTCTGCAAATCTCGGGTAGAAAGTCTTTCTGAGGTTTGCCGAGGTTAGCCTAAGTGTCCTCGGGCCTTTTCGCCAGTTTATGAGGCTCTTTGGTGCCCCCGCTTCTTCTGGCCACATGCAGTATTGCATCCCATTGAAGTCAATGTGGAACAAATTATTTTAGTTTCCATTGACTTCAATGGGGAAACTCGCTTTGATATGCAAGTACTTTGGATTATGAGCATTCTCCTGGAACGGATTATGCTTGTAATCCAAGGTTCCACTGTACTTACCTGCTCTGTGCAATGGTTTTTCACAGATCATCCCTCATCCTCCTCTTCTGAGGTCCCCTGCTGATGCTTTAGGCCCCTCCTCTTTGGCAGGTGCCCCCCATGGAAAGCCCTTTCCCCCATGCATGCTCGCTCCTGAGCCCCGCTACTGCATCCATTGACACAAAGCATTTGATTGACAGGAGTGGAAGCCAATGGCTCCCTCTGCTATTAATCTGCCCAATGAGGAAAGAGACAGCATCTGGAGCCACTGCTGACATGCACATCGCTGGATCAGATTGGATGCAACCATAAGCCTTTAGAACCACTTTAAGGCAATTGGGCTGAGGACTTGATGCTAAGAATTTAAAGCACTGTGCTTAGGGGTTAATACACTTGAGCTGAGGAGTGCTGGTCATCGGTAGATATGGGTTTATATACGGAAAGCAAGGGTCCTTCTCTACAGCAGTCTTTTTAAACCAGGGTGCCTAGGCATGCTGGGGTGCCTAGAGGTTTCTTCAGGGGTGCCTTGGCAAAATGCATAAAAATTGCCGAAAAATTGTACACAAGCTATGGATAAAGCCTGCCTTTAGCCCAGTACACACGGCCGAGGTTCTCGGCAGAAACCAGCGAGAACCTCGCTGGGATCCTCATTCTGCCGAGAACCTCGGCCGTGTGTACGGATTCGCCGAGCCCAGCCCGTCGGGAAACCCGTCGAGCAAATAGAGAGCAGGTTCTCTATTTGCTCGATGGCCCGTCAGGATGAATGGCTGGTCGCCTTTCCTGACGGGCTGGTCGCCGAATCTGACGGCCGGCCAAGAACCTCGACGGGCGGAACGATGTGTTCCGCCCATCGAGGTTCTCGGCCGTGTGTACGGGGCCTTTTAGTTACACACAGCCACAAGTTTTCATTGTGAATCATTACAACCTTCTAGCTGCCGGCATCCTAACAACCAATGGCATCAACTGATAAGGGGTGTAAAGGAACGTCCCACACTCCGCTTCAGTGCTTCCGTCATACACCGCTTCCTATCAGTCTGGATATAGATATCAGATATTCCAGCTGCTTTTTTGACTGGCGTAGCACACCTCCTTTACGTTAGACCGCTGCAATGTAGCGGGGCAATCACTGTATTCTCGTGTGATTTGCGCAGAAATTAGCGCCTGTGCAATGTAATTTCAGAGGCGTAAGGCAGAGTAATTCAAATTGGGAAGGACGTGGGCGTGTTACATTGAAATGAGCCGTGACCCAATGCAAATGAAGGGCCGGCCGGATCACGCATGCGCGCATGAAGCAGACCATGGTCAGCACCTCTGTGCGCATGCTCACAACTCGGGAACGGCGCAATCAGTGAAATTGGAAGTTGACCCGGGCAACTTAGTGAACTACGCAGACAGCATAAATAGACAGACACAAACGCACTTTCTTTGCAAAAGTACATCCCTTTGTATCCCTTCCTATACAGCAAGGTGCTTTTGTTCTGTTGTTTATTAGCGTTTGTTTGTTTGTGACGTGTCTTTGAGATATTTGGGGACTGTTTTGCAGAGTGATTTTTGTATTTTATGTGTTTTCTTTGTTGTTGTTTTTTTTTTTAAATTAGATTTTTGCTGGGCATTTTTTATTTTTTTGCTGGTCAATTTTTTATTTTTTTTTGTTCTGTTTGTGAATTATTTTGGAATGTGGGGGTGACATTCCTGCCGGAAAAAGGGGTGTCACCCTCATTTGTGGTGAAGAAGTGATCCCCAGGTCCGTGTGAATGGTGTATGAATGTACAGTGACATAATTGGAGCCGTGGCGTGGCGTTGCTGCTCACAAGTCCTGCATGATGGTGGGCTTGAGCCAATCCAATGTGATGAGGATGTGATGTGTCTGTGCTAGGGACCACAGTGGTGTGCATGCATGCATTCTCATTGTGCCATGATTAATGTGTGTGTTTAACGTGCAAAGATGCCTAATGTGAGCTGGCTCCTGGCTGCTCTTCCCTCAGAAGACGGGGTATCCTCGGTTAGGGGGGGATTGTCTGGTTCAGGGGTCAGGTCATTACTTATGTCAATCTCCAGGCCCTTTCTCACTGCGAAGTTGTGCAGCATGCAACATGCACCAATGATCTGGCATACAAAGTTTGGGGAATACAACAGGGTACCATGGGGGGTTCCGGATAGGAGTCATGAGATGGGGTCCCAGTGCATATGTAGAGTCATCCTGAAGGGATAAGACAGGAGGATGTTAGTAGTGCATGTGCCCCTTGTGATTTCAGCATCATGGGGGGGACAGTCATGCCTGCCACCCATGTCACTCACCAACCAGCCAGCTGTCCCCATACATGTTCTGTTCGAAATCTGTGGGGATGGGGCTAGGATTGCATATGTAGCTGTCATGGGTGTCATTGGTGGTGTCATGTGTTGGGCTGGTGATGTCCTCCTGCAGGTTTGTGGTTAATTCCAGGATGGCATGAGGGGTGAATCTGAAGATGCGAGACACCTCAGAATCACTCATGCCAAAGATGTCTATGCGTGTGTGATATATCAAGTGAAGAGTGAGGGGCTTGTATCAGATTAGATTATTATATCCATCAAGGTTTTAAAGGGCTATTGAAAGATAGTGAGACCGTGTTTGTAATTTGTATGTATGTTATGTATTGATGTATATATGTATGTATATTTTTTGTAAAAATGTTTATAAAAGCAAAGAATTTTTTTGGGAAAAAAAATAAAAATCCTCTCCCGTGCCCTCCTCCATGCCCTCCTCCGTGCCCTCCTCCGTGCCCTCATTTGCATACTTGAATAGCAAATCAATGGTGTGTCTAGCACAGTTTTGTGCGGACAGATGCGCCTGTGTATTGAAATTTCGCGGGTCAAAAAAAAGTAGATTTCTTGCGTATCTCGTTTTGGGGATGCGGCGCATCGAAACGCATGCGCAAATTTAGACTTACGCCGCGCATCTCCTGTAACGCCGGCGTAATCGCTCTGTGAATCTGGCCCGGAGTGTTTAATAGAACCAAGAATACAACCTTATATACAGTTAAAGTGGAGGTAACCAGAACATAAATTAACATGAGCTAATTAACTAATCATTTATCCAGACTAGGTGACTCATAGATGTGTCCTTTCAGGGTAGACGTCACGTCTCCTCTCACCTGCTATACAATGCACATTATTATTAGTGTAAACACAGGACATCTTCACACAATAGCAGGGTCAATTAGCACAGAGAACAGAAGATGGCATCTCCTTACACTGTATGTCCCAACAGTATGAATCAGTCACTTTAAGGCTGCATTCACACCTGGGCGGCAAGTAACGCCGCATACGGCGTTTCAGAGATGTGAACCATCTCTATAGACATGAATGGGATTTTTCCCCTCCAGCGGCACGAGCGTCGGGCGACAGGCGTTTTGTCGCTCAGGTGTGAATGGAGCCTAATATGGCATATACAGGGTCCCCAGGCATACAGCTCACAAAGAGCACCGTTCCCCCAAATGCCAGGGCCCATGATCGCAAGGCAAGAGGCGACCATTCAGTCACCTCCAAAAGCCTCTGTCCCAGGTGAGTCTGTCACAAGGGGGATGTCAGTCGCCTGCATAGCATCCTTGTTTGACCCTCCCCTGCCCCTCTCATTGAGGCAACCTTAGATGAGTGATGGAGAAAAACGGGGGGGGGGGAGAAACATTGGCATACTAGTCAGTACCAGTTTACAAAAGTGTATTTGCTTTGGAACAATAAAGTATCTCTAATGTTGGGTGTCCTACTTGTGTGGATGTTGCTGCGGTATGCAAAATGATTAGAATAGTTTTTACATTTTAGAATGGGGTGCCTCGTAATTTTTAAAGGGTGCCTTGACTTAAAAAGGGTTGAGAAACACTGCTCTATAGCATAAAGGCAGGGGACAGTCCTTTCTACTGTGGCTGTTTCCTAAAGAAAAAGACATTTTGCACAATTTTTGCTTTGATGCGCCTGGAATGTACATACCTGATTTAAATTGAAAGTTCAGCAGGGTGGTTATGTTGGGTAAGGTGCGATGGTTAGGTGTTTGGGTCAGATTACGGGACGGTTCACAGCACTCCAGACCTGTTCCGTATTCACGATTCTGCATGCGTGTTTTTAAAACGTTTTTGATGTGTTTCCAGATACATTCCAGGTGCTTCTTTTTCCTGTGTTTTTTTTATCTATACTTGGGTCCCATGCGTTTTTGACGCGTTTTTGATACGTTCCAGTACAGTCCAGTGCAGGAAAATGCAACATATTCTGGGCCAGATTCTTGTACATCTCTGGGGTTTTTTGCGTAGCGTATCCCATTTACGCTACGCCTCCGCAGCTTTTACGGGCAAGTGCTGTATTCTCAACTTGCTCCGTAAATTGCGGCGGCGTAACGTAAATGGGCCGACGTAAGGCCGCGTAATTCAAAGTAGGAAGGAGGGGGGCGTGTTGTATTTAAATTAAGCGTGCCCCCGCGCCGAACGAACTGCGCATGCGCCAGCTGTAAATGTAGCCCGCTGCGCATGCTCCATAGTACACCGCAAATACATTGGTTTCGACGTCAACGTAATTAACGCACAGCTCTATTCGCGACGAGTTACGTAAACGATGGAAAAACACGACGCTGTCCCGAAGTCCATACTTAACATGGTGTATGCCGGACCTACGCAAGGTTACCCCTCATATAGCAGGGATAACCTTACGCTTACGCAAACTACGTAAACTACGACGACGGCGCGCAAATATGTTCGGGATTCGGTGTATCAGGCTCATTTGCATATTTGACGCAGAAATCGACGGAAACGCCACCTAGCGGCCAGCGTAAAATTGCATCTAAGATCCGACGGTGTAAGTGACTTACGCCAGTCGGATCTACGCCAAATCTATGCGCAACTGATTCTAAGAATCAGTCGCATAGATAGGAGGGCTCAGAAACAGAGATACGAGGGTGTATCTGGAGATACACCCTCTTATCTCTTCTGAGAATCTGGCCCCTTTTTTCTGGAACTGACTGCACTGGTGTGAACTATGCCATTGGAAACCATATATCCTACTTTCCATGCGTTTTTTGATGCAGAACAAAACTGCACTGGACTGCATGTGGTGTGAACTGGCCCTTATATTTGTTAATGTTGTATGAAAAACATTTTATGCAGAAATGTTATGGTTTTTACATGTCATTGCTAAAATCAACAAATTCATGTACCATTTGTAAAATGATGTCCACTTTTGTGAGCCCAGGTATGGATAATTAACCACTTGTCATCTGCCCACCGTCAAATGACGGCGGGCAGACGACTCCATTGTTCTGACATCACGTCATATGACGTGATGTCCCTTTAAAGCCGCGGGCGGGCGCGCGCGCGTCGCCAGGGGCGCGCGCACCCGCCGCTCTGCGGGGATCCCGTGCGAGTGCCCGGCGGCAACGATCGCCGCCGGGCACACGCGATTGCTCAGTAACTGAGCTGGGACGTGCAGCTCTGTGTGTAAACACAGAGCTGCACGTCCCTGTCAGGGAGAGAGGAGAGCGGTTGTGTCCCTTGTACATAGGGACACAATCGGTCACCTCCCCCAGTCACCACACTCATAGGACACACATTTAACCCCTTCCCCGCCCCCTAGTGGTTAACCCCTTCACTGCCAGTCACATTTATACAGTAATCAATGCATATTTATAGCATTTTTCACTGTATAAATGTAAATGGTCCCAAAAATGTCAGAAAAGTGTCCGAAATGTCCGCCATAACGTCGCAGTCCCAATAAAAAAAATTGCAGATCGCCGCCATTAATAGTAAAAAAAAAAAAAAAAAAAAAAAAAATGCCATAAACTATCCCCTATTTTGTAAACGCTATAAATTTTGCGCAAACCAATCGATAAACGCTTATTGCATTTTTTTTTTACCAAAAATATGTAGAAGAATACGTATCGGCCTAAACTGAGGGAAAAAATATTTTTTTTATATATTTTTTGGGTTATTTATTATAGCAAAAAGGAAAAAATATTGCATTTTTTTAAAAATTGACGCTCTATTTTTGTTTATAGCGCAAAAAATAAAAACCGCAGAGGTGATCAAATACCACCAAAAGAAAGCTCTATTTGTGGGAAAAAAAGGACGCCAATTTTGTTTGGGAGCCACGTCGCACGACCGCGCAATTGTCAGTTAAAGCGACGCAGTGCCGGAAGCTTATATTTTGTCTGGGCAGGAAGGGGGTGTAGGTGCACAGTAGGCAAGTGGTTAAAATGATACATAAACCAGAAACCAAATTTATCTATAGCTTTCTAATTAGTATAGTTTACAGGCACAGAACCATAAACCAGAATCGTGATACCTTCTATTCTTGTCATTCTTGGTGCTCTGCTGACATTATGTGGTAGATCATGTGTATTGCTGGCTCTCTCATACAATGACTGCACATTTTATATACCTTCTTCATCATCCAGGGTACCTACTACTGTATTCCAATGAGTATGTGCAGGGTGGTCCAAGATGCTAAAACACCTGCCCTTTCCTTCCTTCTGTTTCTGTTTTTTTTGCTACTGCTCACTGTTCAGTGGCTACAGTAGGGTGACCTCCATCTGACAGCTCTAGACTGTAACAGTGGTGCTCATAAGTTTACATACCCTGACAGAATTTATGATTTCTTTGCCATTTTTCAGAGAATATAAATGATAACACAAAAACGTTTCTTTCAAACTCAGTGTTTGGCTGAATCCATTTATTATCAATCAACTGTTTACTCTTTTTAAATCATAATCACAACAGAAACTACCCAAATGACCCTGATCAAAAGTTTACATACCCTGGTAATTTTGGCCTGATAACATGCACACAAGTTGACACAAAGTGGTTTAAATGGCTATTAACTACTTCAGACCCGCGCTACCGTCAAATGACGGCAACAGCGCGGGTCTGAATATCCAACATGCCGTCTTTTGACGGCCGCCCCTTTGGGCGTTCCCAGCGCACGCTGTAGAGCGCGCTGCGGGGAAGCCCTGTGTTGTGCGTGTCCCTTGGATACGGCCAATCACAGATCGCGGCGAAAGGCCAGTCAGAGTGGCCGTTTGCGATGCGATCTGTGGGCGAATGAGAGATGATCTCATAGATCATCTCTCATTGCCGTTTTACACAGAGACAGTGTCCTGTCTCTGGAGAGGAGGAGACCAATCTGTGTTCCTTGTACATAGGGACACAGATCAGTCACCCCCCCAGTCACCCCCCTCCCCCCCCACAGTTAGAACACACCTAGGATACACATTTAACCCCTTTCTCACCCCCTAGTGTTAACCCCTTCAATGCCAGTCACATTTATACTGTAATTAGTGCATATTTATAGCACTGATCGCAGTATAAATGTGAATGGCGCCAAAAATGTGTCAAAAGTGTCCGATGTGTCCGCCATAACGTCGCAGTACCAATAAAAATCGCAGATCACCGCCATTTCTAGTAAAAAAAAATAATAAAAAACAATAATTCTCTCCCCTATTTTGTAAGCGCTATAATTTTTGCGCAAACCAGTCGCTTATTGCGATTTTTTTTTTTTTTTACCAAAAATATGTAGAAGAATACGTATCGCCCTAAACTGAGAAAAAAAAATGTGTTTTTTTTTTTAAATTGGGCTATTTATTATAGCAACAAGTAAAAAATATTGTATTTTTCTTCAAAATTGTCGCACTTTTTTGTTTATAGCGCAAAAAATAAAAACCGCATAGGCGATCAAATACCACCAAAAGAAAGCTCTACTTGTGAGGAAAAAAGGACGTCAATTTTGTTTGGGAGCCACGTCGTATGACCGCGCAATTGTCAGTTAAAGCGACGCAGTGCCGGAAGCTGAAATTTCACCTGGGCAGGAGGGGGGTGTATGTGCCCAGTAAGCAAGTGGTTAAAGGGTCACTAAAGGAAAAAAAATTTTTTTTGCTGAAATGACTGTTTACAGGGTATAGAGCAGCTGTCACTTAATGGCGGCCCGTGGTCCGAGTCCGGACCAATTGACGCTTCTCCACGGACCGCCAGTATAATTGTAATGGCAGCGTTGGTTTGCTGGGATTGCGGGCTTCCTCAGCAACCAGTGACGCTGCGTGCATGTGCCCGCCCCCTGATCCTCACCGCAGGTCTCGGCGAAAACAAAAGTTGACTCACGGGCCGTAAGTAGGGCGTGATGTCACACGCGCCCCGCCTCCCTGCTGCTCATGGTTCCCGGCTCTCCCTGCAAGTAAAGGTGTGTTGTCACATGCGTGCCCGGCCCCCCCGCTGTTCGCGGTTCCCGGGTCCCGGCTCCCAATGTCTCGCAGCTTCCGCCCCTTCGATATTTAAGATGTGCCCTCCTGCATGCAAGGTATGTGTTATACACTTAACTAGTGATCACTAAAGTTTTTTTATTGTGCACACTGCTGGGCATATTTAAATTAAAGATCAGGAATATGAAATATTGGGTTTACAGTGCATCCAAAAAGCAATCACAGCGCTTAACTTTTTCGACATTTTGTTATGTTACAGCCTTATTCTAAAATGGATTAAGGGCCAGTTCACACCAGACGCAGTTCCGTATAGTTTCGTGTCCAGTAAAAATGCATGCACAGTGTTTTCCATGTATTCCAATGACTCTAGTTGGCTCTAGTTCACACCATGCAGTCAGTTTCTGGTACAGAAAAAAACGGGAAACTGACTGCATGGTGTGAACTAGAACCAACTAGAGCCATTGGAATACATGGAAAACATTGTGCATGCATTTTGTGCAGAAAAAATGCGCACAGAACTGCGTCTGGTGTGAACTGGCCCTAATGGCCCGTACACACGATCCGAATATCGGACGACGGATCGGACGACTTTTTTCGCGTTATATTTGCAAGTAAAATAAAATAGGTTATTAAAGTCACGAAAGTTCTCTGCTCCAGGGGGCCCATGCCTGAGGCTGTGTAAGGGGCCCCATAATTCCTAATGCTGGCCCTGGTCTTGATAATCCACCCCCCCCCCATGCCTGAAGCTGTGTAAGGGGCCCCATAATTTCTGGTGGCGGCCCTGGTCTTGATAATCAGTGCAGCCCCAACATTGCTCATCAGTGCTGTCTATCAGTGCCAACCAGCGCGTATCAGTACTGCCTATCCGTGCTGTGTATCAGTGCAGCCTTATCAGTCTCTCTTCATCAATGCCAACTATCATTCCCCTTCAGTAATGCCTATCAGTGACATATATCATTGCAGGCCGAATGCTTTTCACAGACCTCAGAGCATTGCAGCACATGCAGAGCCCTGTTCCTCCTGTTTATGTACAGGAAAGCACCACAACCAGGGGGAGGAGATGGCAGGTTCAGCCACTCTGCACTGTGTGAGAGTCAACCAGCCGTTAGAGATGCCGGATGACAAATAGAGATGTACTGCCATGCGGGATCCCAGACACACAGCACAAACGTGTGAAGATCTTACTGGTGCCCAAAGCTTCTGCTCTCCTTCTGGGCAAGTCCCTGGATCCTGCATAACTGCATAACTGCAGTCTGGGTTCCATAACTATATTTTATCCAACCTCAACCCTTGATTTTATCGGGTAAATATCTCACTTATTCATGCATTTTAAGATCCTTTCACTCTTTACCATACTCACTCACACCATCCCCCATTTCATTGGGGGACTAATCATCCACCTTCCTATTTTTTATTTCACTCTCACCATATTGTTTCTCACTTCAACTTTCACTCTTATTTCACACACTTATTTCACCATTGGTTTGTCCTATTCTGGCAATCACCCACCTTATCAGTTTACACTCACTATCTCATTCACTTGTATTCACTGATTCTCATTACAGCAATTTTTCACCTAATTTATACTCCCAAATATTTTACTCGTATTGGACCCCTAAGTATGCCTTTACTCTTCCTATATATGTTGGCAATTGGCATTTGCCCTTAGCCCTTGTACCATTATATTACCTTAATATATGTACCCATACAATTAATTGGCTGTATTTCAGCAATTAACTTTTTAACCAACCTACCCGAAATAATTCTTTCTACTAACCATGGGCTTTATGGGTGTTCCTCTGCAGGTGGCTGCCCCTCCGCTGCTCCTGGGGGGTGCTCTTTGTGTGGCTCCTTGCAGGTTCCCTGGGGTGGGCCCCTCTGCTACTTTGGGTGGGCGGGGCAGTCCAGGCCCCTCCGAACCTCACAGCGGCTTTTTATGTTATCCATTTCCTGATTCAGTGGTAACTATATCATTATGGCATTCTATTGTTTTATATGCTGTCATGTACTTACTTTGAACTTATACCATAATATTATTATTTCTAGAAACATTTTTGCCCCCTGAAGAGACCGGATTGGTCGAAACGCGTCGGGGCTCAACGATACAAAACTGTATATGTATTATTTATGCATACTGTATTCAGGAATGTTGACCTTTATTTTATTTATACAAATGTTCCAACTTGTTCTAACTCATGTGGGTATCGGGGATTTTGGCAATAAATACTGTTTTATATAACCTATACAATACTTCTACATTTTTTTATATTGCTGCCTAAAAGCCCATTTGGGGAACCCTTCTCTCTCTCTAGTCCCTGGATCCAAGTGCCTACCTGATTCCTACACTGACCTACCTGTCCACTACACTGACCTACCTGCCCACTATAATGACCAACATGACCCCTGCACTGACCTTCCTGCCAACTGTACTGACCTGACCCCATACACTGAACTACCTGCCCACTAAACTGACCCTTCTGACTAGTGGCGGCTGGTTCTCAAAATTTTTGCAATTTTTTTTTGCAAACGAAAAAAAAAAAAACAATTACAGCCTCACTGTGCCCATCAAATGCAGCCACTGTGCCCATCAAATGCAGCCACTGTGCCCATCAAATGCAGCCACTGGGCCCATCAAATGCAGCCGCTGTACCATCAATTGTCAGCACTGTGCCATGCCATCAAACGCAGTCACTGCGCCATGCCATCAAATGCAGCCACTGTGCCCATGATGTGCCACATGATTGACAACTTTTTATTACAGCACATGCTCTGAATAATCATACACGGTGGTCTTTTGGGGCAATGTTATGGGAGCTGCATTCAGTTTTGTACCTCCCCAGTCCATTTTGCCTTCGATTTCCACTGCGTTCCTGGATACATGGACACACACACACACCGATTACCCAAATTTCCCTCTTCTATATACACTTGTCACTATCACTTTTTTGATTAGTGTGCATTTGACCTATTTGGTCAATAGGATTTTGAACTGTACACTATATATCTCACTTTATTACAATTCTTCATGTGAGCGTCACTATAGTCACTGATAAATATACTCAATTCCACTTCTATACATTATCTAGAGCTTTGTCTTCATATCACTCTCTTCTATTCATGTTCTTCTATTCGATCATAATATCTGAGTTTCCTGCTACACAATGTGACTCAATCTTTGATGCCCATTATATTTGCACATATATGCACATGACTAGTGTAGTTCTAATAGGCCAACCCTCCCTTGACCCTTTTAGCTTAACCTCCCACCCCCTTTAGCTTAACCTCCCCAACCTTTTCCCATTAACGAGAGCGACACAGATATTGGAGTAAAATTGGCCACAACAGCCATTTTATTTTATATAACCAAATTTAAATAATTTCAAATAAAATTCCAACTTTTTCTTCATTAACAATAATTACAAAACTTTTATTATTAACACCAGTCTCTTGGTCTTTTTGACAGTACCCCATTAACCATTCTCACCACCACACTGCTATACCTTTACCATCCACGGCCTCCAGCCGACTCCAGCTCAGAGACACCCACTTTTTAACCTGCAGTGTACCACAACCGTATTACAGCGGACACCGTTCCTCTGCAAATAACCCCATAATGGGCCCATCCCAAGATGAGCCCCCAACCATTTTCCATTCCATCTGTAAACTGTCACCATCCAAAGACCAAGGACACCGCCACAGCCCGAAAGGGAAAAACTTTTTCCTTAAGGGCCCCTCCACACTCGCAGGGCCCTCTGGATACCCTCCTGTATCCCCATTATCCACAAATCTATACCCACATCAGTTAGGTGAACACCATCCCTGAGCAGGTATAGCCCCACGTTTAACTCCAACTCTCTGTGCCTCACTACCAACCCCCCATGCTTTACCACAAACCGTCCCAAAACCTTATTAACCTTAATCCTCCCCTTGTTGAGCCGATCCACCGACCTTGCCATACGCCAGTTAGTGCGTGCCACAATGTCGGACCACACCAGCAGCATCCCTGGGAAAGACGCCCGGAATGTCAAGACATCTGCCTTAACAGCCGAGATCAAGTCCCCTATAGGCCGTATCCCCAAGTCGTTCCCCCCAACGTGTAACACCAACACATCCGGGGGACGATCGAGCAGAGCATAGCGCTGCACCTCTGGCAGCACCCTGCACCACCCCATCCCAGGGATACCCAACCACCTCAACGTTGCCTCCCGCCTAGAAATCCCCAACTGCCTACCATTCGGCCTAGCATCAGCTCTCCAGGCCCCTCTACAAACATATGAATGCCCCATGATCCACACGAGGCGTGAATGACATCTGAAAGACAAAAAACAGCAGCCATAATAATCAGAAATCACCCCTCAACATCATAACCCAGAAAACCCACCCCCACTCAACCTTAATCCAACACCATATGTGGGCGCACATAAGAGCGGAATCTCCTTGATTCCCACCTCCCAATTCTCTTAACTGCAGCCTCATCCAACCCAAACCAGGCCGCCTCAGTAGCCGCCCCGATACGGAAGGAGTGCGAGGCAAACAGCCGCTCATCAAACCCTGCCTTTTTTAAGCACCTCCTGAATATCGCCACAAATTGAAACCTCGACACAAATGAACCATCCCCATGAATCAAAAAGTAGGCCGCCCATCCCTGGTCGCACCATCAAAAACTCCCGTACCACCCGCACCGGACACACCTCCGAACCCGGTAACTGATATAAAAACACATCCACCCCTTTCCCTCTCTGATCCGTCTTCGACCGACGTAACCGAAAAACCACCCTGTCCTCCGATGCCCGCACATCCTCGAATAGGAGGCCCCCAGCCACCTGTTTCGATGGACTGACCAGCTCCCCCACACGAAATGCGCCAAAAAACGCCACCGAAAAAACTGCCCGGAATAAACTCACCTCGTATCCGGATGAACATACATCCCCCAGGACTCCAAAAATCCTCTGCAACATGGAAAAATACACAGGCATACGCGCATCCTTGCACGGGTGTCCCTTTTTGTACCCCTTAACCGCTTGTTTGACCCAAAAGCTGTTAGTGAGATCAGCCCCGCCTTCCAATTTAAACAAAAAGGCGAGACCCGCCAGTTTCTTCTCCAAAGCCGAAACTGACCCCCCACTCTCCATATGTCTGGCTACAAAGTATACCATCAACCATCCCGTCTCCACCTCCCCCAGTTTTGTGTCCGCCAGCCGTTTAAAACATGCCCATTCCTCCCATACCTTCTTGTACGCAGACCACGTCGGCCCACTCACCGACTTCCTGATCCAACCTCCTGCGATTCCAACGCAATTCCCCACATCCAACCTGGGCATGGGACCCCTTCCTTGTCCGCCTGTGGAGCCAGCTCTCTGAACCTGTCCCACTGAAACCAAGACAAAGCGCCAGCGAGTCTGTTGTCCACTCCCGGAATGTGCACCGCATACAGAAAAATATTCCATTGTAAACAGCGCAACACGAGGTGGCGCAGCAACCGAACCACCGGCAACGATGGCCTGGAAATCCGGTTAACAACTTGCACCACCCCCATGTTATCGCAGTTCAACCTGATTTTCAAATTCCTGCACTCCGCCCCCCATAGCTCAATTGCCACCACCACCGGGAAAAGTTCTAACAGCACCAGGTTCTTTTCAAAACCCGCTGCCACTCATGACTCGTGCCACGCCTCCGCGCTCCACCATCCCTTGAAGAAAGCCCCATAGCCTGTGGACCCGGCCGCATCCGTGGCCAGGTCCAGGTCAAAATTTCTGACCGGCCCCGACATCCAAATCGCCCGCCAATTGAATGCCTCCAGAAACGTGTGCCACACCTGCAAATCAGCTTTCAGTTCCCCTGTCAGGCAAATAAAATGGGTCGGAGACCTCACTCCCGCCATGCTGCCGACAGCCATCGGCAGAAAACCCTGCCCATAGGTATGATGCGACAGGCAAAGTTCAACTTGCCCAACAGGGACTGCAATGCCCGCAACTGAACCCCGAATCTCCAGCCGAACATTCTCCACCTTGTCCATCGGGAGCCTGCACTCCATCTCCTCTGAATCAATCAATATTCCTAAAAAACTCAACACCGTGGTCAGGCCCTCCGTCTTGTCAGCTGCCAATGGCACCCCGAACCTGTCCGCAATGCGCTGCAACGTTGCCAACAAAATCGCACACACATTGGAGGACTGAGGACCCACGCACAGAAAGTCATCCAGATAGTGAATGATTGAATCCGAACCCGACATCTCCCTGACCACCCACTCTAGGAATGAACTGAACGTTTCAAACAACGCGCAGGATATGGAGCAACCCATTGGCAAACATTGATCCACGTAAAATTCCTCCTGCCACCGGCAACCCAACAGCCTAAAACTGTCCGGGTGAACCGGCAACAATCGAAACGCAGCCTCAATGTCCGATTTTGCCATGAGAGCTCCCTTCCCATAGCGCCGAACCCACCGCACCACGCGTCAAATGACGTGTACAACACCGTGCATTCTTCTGGATCAATCCCGTCATTCACCGACCCCCCCTTTGGAAAGGAAAGGTGGCGAATGAGGCGAAACTTGTTTGGTTCCTTCTTGGGAACCACTCCCAGGGGCAAAACCACCAAATCCGGCAAAGGCAATTCAGTGAATGGCCCACCATCCTACCCAACTCTACCTCCTTTGCCAACTTTGCTGACACCACCCCAGGGTTCTCCAAAGCAGACCGCAGGTTCTTCGCCAAGGGAGGCACCTTCGACAAGGAACACGGAATGACAAAACCCTCGGAGAACCCTGACGCGAGCAGCCTCGCCGCTGCCCTGTCCGGATACCTATTTAGAAAAGGCTCCATCCTTTCCCACTTCACCGGCGTCGTCCCTTTTTCCAGCAGCCTCCCCCGCCCGCTTTCCTTTTTTGAAACACCGGGACAAGGGGTGGGCACCCCCACAACCGGAGCACTCATGCTTAAAATGACAGGTTCCCCAAACTTGCAGGAACCCTCGTTGTATTGCCAACACACCCCCCACTTCTTTCCGGCCGGCGATCCAGAGGTGGGTGTACCCCCGGCCCCCCCATGAAAAAACGGGCTATTAGTCCGGGGCGCAGACATCATCCGCATCCACAGAGTAATCTCCTTGTGGTCCCACGGAAGCGTAGGGCGGACAGCCCGCCGTTGGCGAAACTGCTCGTCATACCGCAACCAGCCTGTCCCCCCATACGCCCGATAAGCCTCTCCTATCGCGTCCATATAGCAAAACAGCGCGGAACAGTGTTCCGGAGTCTTCTCCCCTATGACGCTGGCCATAATCGCAAACGCTTGCCACCAATTGCTAAAAGTACGAGGGATCAACCTATACCTCCTCTTTTCCTCATCCTCCTTCTTCGAACTGTCTGGCTTCACCCTATCTAGGTTTAACTTTTCTAGTGGCAGAAGGGAAAAAATCTCAACATACTCACCTTTTCCGATTTTTTCTTAGACCTCCTGTTTCAGGTGCGCCCCTAACGGCCCATCAAAACAAACATACACCTCACCTCTTGCGGCATAATCCAAACGCACAACGTCAGTCCTACCCGCCGTTGGCTTCTCTCCCCCTTTCTCCCCCCCCCACATTTTGACCATCACCCACATTAAGCGGAGCACCCCCGCCCCCCACCCCCAACAATGCACATAAAGCAGAAGCTACATCCCCAGAAGAAGCAAGATTGGACTTACCGAGCTGGCCGGGAACATCCCTCACAGCCGTCACAGGCACATCCATCGCAGGCGACTCCTCCGGGCGACTTTCATCCTCCGAACCTGATGCTTCACCCTCAGACCGATCTTCCAAGGCCGGCGTCATCGGCAATGTCAGCCCCCCAGGCGAGGAAGGCCTGGAGGCCGAAGATCCCAGCCTCCCGGCGGATCGTCCTCTCACGCTCGACCCGGCCGTGGACGTCTCAGCACCCCCACTCCGCCTGGCAGGGCCCCGATTGGACCCACCGCTGCAACCTGGGTACTCCGGCCTCCCCCTGCCCTGGAACCGGTGGCCGCGATCCGGGACGGCCCCCCAGTCGTGTCACTGCACCTCCCACGCTGAGTCCCCCCCCTCGCCGGCCCTGTAGTGGAGGGGGGAACCGATCGCTCACCGCTGCCCCGCCGATCGAGCACGGAACGGGCGCCATTCCTGCCCGTAGCTCCGCCCCCTGAGGTTGTCCGTCACCCTGTGTCCCGACCGCCTGCCCCCCCACCCGAAGTGGATGTCCGTTTTGCCGGAGGGGGTGAATGCACCTCTAGGGGACTCCTGCTGCGCCGCTGGGACACCGCCGTAGGCCCAGGCGATTACCCATCCGGCGGCCGCGATTGGCGACCGCGTGGGGACACCACCCCGCTGTCCTGGGACCCCCCAGCTTCCTCTACCAAAAGGCCCCCCACCTGTTCCTCCAACCAACCTGGCGCCCGTAAATCCGCCGCTGAGCGCAACCGCGCCAAAATTAAGTCCACGCTTTCCATGCTTAGGCCTAGGTACAGGGAGCAGAGAACAAAACCTGCCTCCCTGTGTGATTTCCTCCCGACTTGTGCCAGGTGGGATGCCCCGCCCCTGTATATATAGGGCTCCTCCCCCCACTCTCCTCAGCCTCACAGCCACTCCTCTGAAGCACCTCCTTCAAAAGTTAACCCTTCTGTTGGCCATCCTCCACCCCAGTCATGCCTGGCCCTCCGTTATCCTTTTGTCCTGTCACTCTGGGCCTCCCTGGACTCTCTATTATTTTTATTTTTATTTTAATGTTGATTTATATGTCGGATTATGACACATGCACTTATATTTATTACATTTAACGATATTGCTCCGTATCATGTATTGTATTTTAGTTATATTTGTATATTTATTGTCATCAAATTTTATTCATGATCTTTTACTTAAACTGAAGGTTCGTGTTTGTTCCATATACATCCTGTATTTGGCTTGTTCACTGTTTTTTACTTCTTTCACCTTATTGCTTTCTGTAGCTTTGGATTCCTTTTACATATGTGTGTTATATTTCACCACTGAAATGGTTTTCAGTGGTGGTATTGGTTATGACTCGCTGAGTTCTTCAGGGATTGAGCTATCGAGGGAAACCTTTGTGTCCATTGAAAAACCAATTAAGGTTTTGCATGGTTTACAACTGAAAATGAGTATATTACAGAGCAAGGAATACCCTCTTATGTACCTCAGCCGAAATTTGAAGACCAATAGGAGAATAAGTAGGTGGTTCCTGGCCCTTCAGGAATTTAGTTTTGTCGTAACGCATCGCCCCGGTGTTAAAATGGGGAATGCAGATGGTTTGTCCCGAGTGCATGCATGCCTGGCAACCTGTGTCCCAACCCTAGGGATGAAACAAGAGGGGGGGGGGTATGTGACAGGAAGTCAGGTAAATCTGTGTGTGTTGTCCCAGATGGAAGATACTTTCCTGCCTTGTGTAGACAATACACCAATTACTATTGGGCGTCGGCTGTAGAAATGGCCAGAGAGGTTTGGGGAGTTAGAAGCCTTCAGCTGTTCAAAATTAAGCAATTAAAGCCCCTATAAATATAGCATAAGGATAACGACTGATTGCTGGATCCTGGGGCTTTGTGAAGTGAAGGAGCAGTCAGAAGCACTTCTGAAGAGGTGAGGTGCTGATGGATATTTCTGTGTGAGAAATATCAAAGAGAATTTTTTGTTGTTTCCTGCTGTAGGACCAGCAGTGTCTGCCCAGCAGTAGGCTGTGCCAGACTCAATAGGTAGGTTCCTGTGTTGGGAAGGTAGACGCCCCAAGTGGCAAGGGTTTATTTTATGTTTTGTTTTGTTTATGCTGTTTTGATGCTTGCACGTGTATCCCGCCAGATGGAAAAATAAACCATATCATTTGTTTTCACTCATCCTCAAGTGCCTTTTTGTACAGTTCAACGTGTAGTGAACCCATAGAGGGGGTCACACACACCCGCTACCGAGTTAATCCCTCACACATGCCATAAAACATCTAGAGCAGGGACAGCCCAGAACATGTGTAAAGGGATGCAGGGGATACCATCCCCCAGCACACTGATAACTGTGACTCACCTCGATTCTCTCTTTGTGCAGCCTGAGATAGAGATGGGAGGGGGAGGCACTCCAACTGGAGGATCCAAGACTCCCAGTGTGAGGAATTCATTCCTGCACATCAGCACTCAGTAGCCACTGAAAACTAGAACCCTTGGATCAGGAAGTGGAGCGGCCCCTCCCCCGAGCACTGCCAGGCGGGATGGGCTGCCCTATGCTCACACATCAGTTCTGGATGGACACACACCTATGCTCAGAACACTCGTTTTGGATGGACACAAACAAGGAGAGAAGGAGGGAGGGGAGAACTCTGGCACTTTGGCACCCCTACCTCTGCAGGCGCTTGGGTGCAAAACACCCTGTGCACCCAGCCTAGGATCGGCCCTGGACTTAAGGCTTTCCACTTTTCTCGCCCTCCCTGGTAGCAAAGTTAACCCTTGCATTTGATATTGCTACAGTGATAAATCCAAGTACAGGAGTCTAGTACACTATAACAGCCAGCCAGTTAGGAAGCTGAGGTGACTTGGCATAGGTAGCAGAGGACCCCAGTAGAAAAGGAGATGGTGTGTGTGGGTTGCATTCCAAGTGATCAGTACCCCATCTTGGGTTCAATTGCGGTATGGAGCATATAATAGATATATTCTGTATATGTCTGTAAACTGTTGGGGGCATTTCTATTTCGGTTCCTGCCCTGGATACACCATGGAATGTTTTAGGACATTTCTACAATGTGAGGAAAATTCCTCTATTAGTTAGTTGTCTTTAGAACAGGTACTCCCATAGGAAGATTTCCCATCCAATCCTATTACAGTCACAACTGTTAAAATGTTGGATTTCTCATTACTTTTTTTTCCTGGTGATCATAGTGGGGACACAGACAGCCATACAACATGACAGAGATTACAACATTATCTCAAATAGAAAAAAAGGCCTTGACCTAAATATACTTTAATCAAGAAACTGCTCAGACAGTGCAATAAACTTTAAAGAATTGATACAACCAATATTTGATGTGATTGTATTTTCTGAAGATACTATGCATGGTAGGTTGTTCCAAGCACCCCGAAGAACTTGCAAGAGTTCCATTGCAGATATTGGATGTCCTACTTTCTTCGGTCTTTGCAAGTAATCCAAGACTGACTTGATGTTGAAATCACAGCTCTTTAGGGACCATACTATTTCTTACACAATTATTTGTTCTTATTCGTGCTTGAGATAGTTATTTCATTATTTTTGGCCATAAGGGGCCAAAGGATTGGATGGAGAGAGTCTGAACAGCAGTTTCCATTTCCAATTGAGAATCCACATATGCATACTAGCTCATTATGCCTTTGTCTTGCAGTTTTTTTTTTTTACAACCACTTTAAAGCAGAAGTCTATTTTTTATGATTTCTTTTTCCATAATAAGCGCTAACAATTTTCTGATTCCTATGGATTTTTATTTTAACTGTACTGTATGCCCTATTGTTGTAAAGTGCTGCACAAACTGTTGGCGCTATATAAATCCTGTATAATAACATTAATAATAATAATAGTCAAAGTAGGTTGAAAGATTTTGCCCATGAATCAACCTGATAGCATCTACTGGTAGACTGGTGGCATCTAGTGGTAAAACAAATGAATACTGCAGGAAAGAACTCTATCAATAATAAAATATTGCAAAAAAAAAAAAAGTACCTTTTTTATTTTTAATAATGGTGGCTTTCAGGCTCCCAAACAAAATTGGCGTCCTTTTTTTCCACAAATAGAGCTTTCTTTTGGTGGTATTTGATCACCTCTGCGGTTTTTATTTTTTGCGCTATAAACAAAAATACAGCGACAATTTTGAAAAAAATGCAATATTTTTTCTATAATAAATATCCCCCAAAAATATATAAAAAAACATTATTTTTCCTCAGTTTAGGTCGATACGTATTCTTCTACATATTTTTGTAAAAAAAAATAAAAATTGTTTATTGATTGGTTTGTGCAAAATTTATAGCGTTTACAAAATAGGGGATAGTTTTATGGCATGTTTATTAATATATTTTTTTACTACTTATGGCGGCGATCAGCGTTTTTTTTTCCGCGACTGCGACATTTTTGGGACCATTATCATTTTCAAAGAGAAAAGTGCTATAAAAATGCATTAATTACTGTGAAAAATGACAATTGCAGTTTAGGAGTTAACCACTAGGGGGCGCTGTAGGGGTTAAGTGTGGCCTCATATGTGTTTCTAACTGTAGGGGGGCGAGGCTGGATGTGTGACATCAGTGATCGTCTTTCCCTATATCAGGGAACAGACGATCACTGACATTGCCACAGTGTAGAATGGGGAAGGTGTGTTTACACACATCTCTCCCCGTTCTTCAGCTCCTGTGACCGATCACGGAATACCGGTGGTGATCGCGTCCGCGGGTCTGCGGGCGCAGTCACGGAGCTTTAGACCGGGTCACGGGCACGCGCCGGCGGCCCACGTCATTCTGCCGACGTAAATCGCCGTTAGGCAGTCCTTAAGTGATTAAAGGGACACTAAAGTCAGGGCTTTTAAAAAAAACAAACGTGATACTTACCTCCACTGTGCTGTTCGTTTTGCACAGAGTGGCCCGGAAAGCTGTCTTCTGGGGTCCCTCGGCGGCTGTCTGGGCTCCTCCTCGCAAAAGCTTTCCCTCTTCATGCGAGGGCGCTCGCATGGAGGAAAGCTTTTGCGAGCGCGCTCCCGTGATACAGCGGCGGCCATAGCCGCCGACTGTATCACTCGGCTCCGCCCCCGGCGCGCCGCGTCATCCGCTCTGATTGGAAGCAGCGATAGCCAATGGCTGCACTGCTATCAATCCGCCCAGCCTAGCCAATAAACGGCCAGGCTGGGAACCGAAGAGGACGATGTGGACGCGCCCGGGAGATTCGAACGGTCAGGTAAGTACAACGGGGGCTCGGGGGGGGCCAGTGCTGTGAGATGTTTTTTTACCTTAATGCATAGGATGCATTAAGGTAAAAAAACATGTACCTTTACAACCCCTTTAAGCATATTCATAAAATTGTATTACTTCACTTTTTTTAAATGTTTGGAATGCTAACATATGCACTATTCTATTGAGATACTAATGCAGAAAACATAAAATGACTATCTAAGGCAAATATTTTAGAAAACTACCTAAATTGCTTAAGACTTGCACATTATGGTACATATTTGAGCTAAAATTAGGAAATCAATACATTGAATAATATACTTGAGACTAAGCCGAAAGGTTTATATAAATAAATGACCTGTTCAGCCAAGTTCATTGCCAAGTTTTAAATGGGCAGCACTTCATCTTTTGTTAAGAACAAACATTTCCAAGGAAGGCACTCATAGTATAGAATTATAGTTTAATGTTTATCTAAAGCCAAATCTGTCAATCAAATCTTGTGAGGAAAGAGCAGGGTCGGGGCTGTCTTTGGATGCACACAGCCCAGTTTGGGAGCCAGCCCACAGGTGCACCACCATAGGAAGCAGCTTCCCATCGGGGGACACAAAGAAGAGGAGGAGCCCAGAGGAGGAGGTTTGCGGCCAAAATTCATCCCAAAGGTGTTGAGGTCAGGACAAGTCAAGTTCCCCCATGGGAAAATTGGTGAGAGATGGATAGCCGCACTCCAAAAACCGTTGAGGTTGTCTTTATTGAAAAAGCAGCAAATGCATCACAGGATTACAGCAATGGAAACATGAGAACATCCGACGTGTTTCGCCCTGGATCAGTGCTTATTCATGGCTTAACTCAAGTTCCCCCACCCCTAACTCGCTCATCCATGTGTTTATGGACTTTGCTTTGTGCACTGTTCCAAATCATTTGGTGGAGGGGGATTATGGTGTGGGTTTGTTTTTCAGGGGTTGAGCTTGGCCCTTTTAGTTCCAGTGAAGGGAACTCTGAAGGCATCAGCATGCCAAGATATTTTGGACAATTTCATGCTCCTAACTTTGTGATTACATTTTGGGGATGGCCCCTTTCTGTTCCAACATGACTGCAAACCAGTGCACAAAGCAAGGTCCATAAAGCGAGTTTGGGGTGGAGGAACTTGACTGTCCTGACCTCAACCAGATAGAACACCTTTGGGATGAATTGGAGCAGAGACTGTAAGCCAGGCCTTCTTGTCCACATCAGTGCCTGACTTCAGAAATGCGCTTCTGGAAGAATGGTCAAACATTCCTATAGGCACACTCCTAAACCTTGAGGACAGCTGCAAAGGGTGGGCCAACATAATATTGAACCCTACAGACTAAAACTGGGATGCCATTAAAGTTCATGTGTGTGTAAAGGCAGGCGTCCCAATACTTTTGGCAATATATATGTATATATATATATATATACATATATATATATATATATATATATATATATATATATATATATATATATATTGTAAGATGCACTGGCGTAGCGGGGGGGGGCAGGGGGGGCTGTCGCACCGGGCGAAAAATGGGGGGGGGGGCGAATCCATCCACTGGCTCCGCGGAGCGCTCCGGAGCCTCGGCCTAGGAAAGTCCCCGGCTTCGGCCTAGCTCCGGAGCGGCGGCCATCTTGGTACACCCGGCGGCGGCCCTCCTCTCTGTTCACACCCACAGAGGAGGAGGAGCCCGCGCTTGAGGGAAACCACACACGCCGCTGTCTGAGGTCTGAACTACTGGGGGTTACTGTCTGAGGTCTGCACTACTGGGGGTTATTGTCTGAGGTCTGCACTACTGGGGGTTATTGTCTGAGGTCTGCACTACTGGGGGTTATTGTCTGAGGTCTGCACTACTGGGGGTTATTGTCTGAGGTCTGCACTACTGGGGGTTACTGTCTGAGGTCTGCACTACTGGGGGTTATTGTCTGAGGTCTGCACTACTGGGGGTTAATGTCTGAGGTCTGCACTATTGGGGGTTAATGTCTGAGGTCTGCACTATTGGGGGTTAATGTCTGAGGTCTGCACTATTGGGGGTTACTGTCTGAGGTCTGCACTACTGGGGGTTACTGTCTGAGGTCTTCACTACTGGGGGTTACTGTCTGAGGTCTGCACTATTATGGGGGTTACTGTCTGAGGTCTGCACTATTATGGGGGTTACTGTCTGAGGTCTGCACTATTATGGGGGTTACTGTCTGAGGTCTGCACTATTATGGGGGTTACTGTCTGAGGTCTGCACTATTATGGGGGGTTACTGTCTGAGGTCTGCACTATTATGGGGGGTTACTGTCTGAGGTCTGCACTATTATGGGGGGTTACTGTCTGAGGTCTGCACTACTGGGGGTTACTGTCTGAGCCGGTCTGCACTACTGGGGGTTACTGTCTGAGCCGGTCTGCACTACTGGGGGTTACTGTCTGAGGTCTGCACTATTGTGGGGGTTACTGTCTGAGGTCTGCACTATTGTGGGGGTTACTGTCTGAGGTCTGCACTATTGTGGGGGTTACTGTCTGAGGTCTGCACTATTGTGGGGGTTACTGTCTGAGGTCTGCACTATTGTGGGGGTTACTGTCTGAGGTCTGCACTATTGTGGGGGTTACTGTCTGAGGTCTGCACTATTGTGGGGGTTACTGTCTGAGGTCTGCACTATTGTGGGGGTTACTGTCTGAGGTCTGCACTACTGGGGGTTACTGTCTGAGGTCTGCACTATGGTGGGGGTTACTGTCTGAGGTCTGTTAAATAGGGGGTCTGTGATTGTGGGGGGTCTATCTGTGATTGGGGGGATCCATCTGTGATGAGAGGTCTGTTATTTAGGGGGTCAGTCTGTGATGGGGGATCTGTGATTGTGGGGGGGTCAGTCTGTGATGGGGGATCTGTGATTGTGGGGGGGGTTCAGTCTATGATGGGGGATCTGTGGTTGTGGGGGGGGGGGTCAGTCTGTTAATCCCTTACAGTAAGGGGTTAAATGATTAATCCTGCAATAATTTACCCCTTACATGCTGAAAGCCCTGAGAAGGATACATTACAGATCCTTATAACCAGAGTGGATGATTATACAAGGGGGGGGGCGAAAAAAAAATTCTGCCCCGGGCGCCCATAACTCTGGTTACGCCACTGGTAAGATGGGATTATTAGACTCCAGTTATAGATGCGTTTTCCAGTGAGTATACCAATCAGAGCTGCGTTTTTAAGGGCCTGGTAGCCCAATTTTATTTAAAAGTTCACAAATACAAATAGCAGTCCTCGCAGGGGGTTCCACCATTCCTGTATCTTTTCATCCGGCTGTTTCAGGCGTCCAACTTAGGCCCAAGTTCTGCTCCTCAGAACTACCCGCTTTCTAACGGTAAGCACACAGCTAACCTACTTCTGATTAGTGTCTTGCTGCTCAATAGCACTACATCTGCCTCTTTCAGTCATGCATGCTGTAGCTGCACCTATGCAGCGCCTCTGACTCCTCTTAGAGGGTTTGGGAGCTCACACCTGGCTCCCAGGACCAGACTTCCTGTCTGTGGGTGGGGCCCTGAGCCACAGCCAGGCCAGCACTAAATAGCTGAACACACCGCTGTGTAATTAATGTGTCTGTCTCTCTAAAATATGGCGAAAACCAGCCATCCTTCAGGTAGGACAGAGTCAAACCATCACAATATATATATATATATATATATATATATATATATATATTATTTTATAACCACTTTTAGTGTGAAAAAAAATAATCTAGGACTGTTGCTAAAAGGAAGCAGTGAATAAAATATCTGAAAAGATTGACGACTTTTAAAATAACATTATCATATTAAAGTTTGATTCAACCCTCTTAGTGTATTACTGTAATGGAGTCAGGCTCCGTGAGTGAATGTCATGAATATGCCTCGTTTTTATGTCTTCTTTTTATTTGCAGAGCTATAGCAAGGGGCTAAAAACTGGTAGCCCTAGACGGGTTAGACTGCTGTTCTCACATAGAAGCTGCATCCCAAATCTCTCTGACCCCCACCCCCCCAGTCCCATCCCCTGAACATGGCTCAATCAAAGGCACTGGTCAGGGAGTGAGAGCAATGATGATTAGAGTAGTGTTCAGTGGGGCGTAGGGTTACCACCTCATCCCTTTAAAACTGAACATCTATTAATTACACAGGTTCTGTGGCTAATTTAATGCAAATAAGGCACTACTTTAGTTTAATTACAGCCTTAATCTGCCACAGAACCTGTGTAATTAATAGGTGTTCAGTTTTAAAGGGATGAGGTGGCAACCCTAGTGGGGTGTCAGACTGCAGGAGAGCCAGGTATGTGAGAGCTGTGGTTTTTAATGCTTGTCGCAGTACTTAGCTGATAAAAAATAAAAAAAAGGAATATTTACTGGTGACTATGCAACCTGACTTCAGTAATACATTAAGGGGTTTCAACTGGGATTTAAAAATTATATGTGATTTAAATTATTTGGGTTTAGATTTACTTTCAGTCAATGGGGCTGATTTATTTAGCACTTCCCTACCGAGTCATTGTAAAATGACGTCGGCGGGAACCCTCCCCCCAGGTGGACGTCATACGACGTCCCGGGCGGCTAGGGGGCGCGCCTACGGCATCGCTCGGGGACCCGATGCGCGTGCCTGGGGTCCGCGATGTCCGCCGGGCACCCACGATTGCCCGCAATCACGGCAGAACCATGGATCTGTGTGTGTGAACACACAGATCCATGTCCTGTCAGAGGAGAGGACACTGATGTGTGTTCCCATCCCAGTACAGAGGAACACACATCGGTCTCCCCCCCCTTGTGAGTCCCCTCCTCCTACAGTTCGAACCACTCATTAGGGAAAATATTTAACCCCTTGATCGCCCCCTAGTATTAATCCCTTCCCTGCCAGTCACATTTGCACAGTGCAGTTTTATAGCACTAATCGCTGTATAAATGTGAATGGTCCCAAAAACGTGTCAAAAGTGTTCTTCTTTTGTTTATAGCGCAAAAATAAACACCGCAGAGGTGATCAAATACCACCAAACGAAAGCTCTATTTGTGGGGAAAAAAAACACTAGATTCAGGTACGGCCGCGTAAAAATGTGCGGGCGTAGCGTATCCCATTTACGCTACGCCTCCGCAACTTTTACGGGCAAGTGCTGTATTCACAAAGCACTTGCCTGTAAAGTTGCGGCGGCGTATCGTAAATGGCCCGGCCTAATTCAAATTCGGTGGGTAGGGGGCGTGTTTCATTTAAATGAACCGCGTCCCCGCGCCGAACGAACTGTGCATGCGCCAGGCCTGAACGCAGCCCAGTGCGCATGCTCCAAATCACATGGGAAATAGTCAATAAAAATGACGTGAACGTCACTTACGCAAAGCCCTATTCGCGAACGTTTTACGCAAACAACGTAAACTACAGGAAAAACGCCGTCCATACTTAACATTGGCTGCGCCTCATACAGCAGGGGAAACATTACGCCGGACCTACGCTAACGCAAACGACCTAAAACAAATGCGCAGGCCGGGCGTACGTTCGGGAATCAGCGTATTAAAAAGGTGTGGTATCTCGCGCCAATAAAAATTAATGCGACAACAACATATAATTATAGTAAATAAGCAGCTCCCCTAAGATAGAGACCTCATCAAAGGTCTGAACTGAACAGTAATGGTATATGTATTACGCACATTTTCATATTTAACATGGGAAAGCCACCTAGCGGCCAGCGTAAATATGCATCTAAGATACGACGATGTAAGTGCCTTACTCAGCTCGTATCTTAGCAACATTTAAGCGTATCTCAATATGAGCATACCCTTAAATGTGCGATGGCTCAGAGTAGGACTTACGACGGCGTATCTACTGATACGCCCATCGTAAGCCTACCTGAATCTACCCCCAAGATTTCATTTGGGTACAGTGTTGCATGACCGTGCAATTGTCATTCAAAGTGCGACAGCGCTGAAAACTAAAAATTGGTCTGGGCAGAAAGGGGGTGAAAATGCCGGCATTGAAGCGGTTAAAGTCTTTGTGTGACTATATGCTTCAATTATCTAATCATGTGTAAAACATTCCACTGAATGAGGAACGTTGACATAATTAGTAACAGAGGTTTTCTTTGCAATCATCTTCTTTACCATTTGCATATTCTACTCCTGGAATAATTACCATTAATGGTTTAAATTGTCACAACACTAATGAAAAAATCAGACCAATGCTATGCAAAGTGAACAAAACATAAAACTCCATCCAGCAGCAACTGTCTGTTTTGTGGCAAAGAGCACAAACAGTTCTATTCTATAAGGTAATTCTTTTTTTCTCTCCTTTCTTTGAGCAGGAAAAGATACGAGAGTTGTCGGTGATGGGTGCAGCAGGCAGACGTGCTTAGTGAAAGCTTTGACAACTCTTGGCAACAATAAGATCTACTTGTGTCTGGCGGCCCTTAGATTTCGATTTCGTTCAGTAACTAAAAGTCTAATAATCTAAGCAGGATAAAATGCTAATGAGTACGACAATGAGATTCTTTCAAAATAAAATATGCAATCAACAATAGAACAGACCATTGAGTCCCTCGGTGACTCTATCACAAACATTTCCTGGCATCATCCGTTGTTCATTGTTGGCATCAGACATGGTTACCGCACAACTTGAGATGTTGCCAAAACATGTTTTTCATTTGTCATTTTAATTAGAGACTATAAATTCTCTCTGCTGCCATTGAATGATTAATCAGCTTGTGGCATCGAAAGAACATCTCTCTTGGTGGAGTGGCTGGTGCAGAGGCTGTCTCGTTTCCTCTGAGCGATTGTTGTGTGTAAAGTGTGCGTATAATGATATTAAATAACAGTCCTCGAAGCTTGTAACAGTTCTATCTGATTTTCTCTCTGGAAACTTCAGCTCCAACTTCTTCTTCTATTGGGCCCGGATTCACAAAGCACTTACGCCGACGTATCTCAAGATACAGTGAAGATCCGACAGGTGTAAAACACTTACACCGTCGGATCGTAGATGTAATTACTTTTCTGGCCGCTAGGTGGCCTTTACGTTGTTTTCTCATTTGTCTATGCAAATGAGCCTAATACGCCGATTCCCGAACGTTTTTACGCCGCCCTGTCGTCGTTTTTGTCGTTTCCGTAAGCGTAAGTTCCGTCGTTGCCATGTTAAGTATGAGGTCGGGTCAGCATTGTTTTACTAAGTCGTTCGCGAATAGGGCATTGCGTAAGTGACGATCACGTCGCTTTGACGTCGGTTTCAACGATGCCTTCCAACGTGAGCTGGAGCATGCGCACTGGGCTTTTTTCCCCGCCGGCGCATGCGCAGTTCGATCGACGCGGGGGCGCGCTTAATTTAAATACAAGCCGCCCCCTTTGAATTACGCAGGGATACGCAGGGCCATTTACACTACGCCGCCGCAAACTACGGAGCAAGTGCTTTGGGAATACGACACTTGCTCCATTAAGTTGCGGCGGCATAGTGTAAATGGCTTACGCTACGCCGCTGCAGATTCTATGTGAATCTGGCCCTAGACATGTGCAGACTGGAATATTTCGTTTTGTTTTTTCGTTTGGAAAATAAATGTATTTAGTTACTCCCGAAAATCGTTTTGATTTATGTCGTTTTCGTCGGTAAAGTTTTCGTCCGAAAACGAAGATTTTCGATGCTTTGCCGATTTTTCGTAGTTCAATTTCTACCTATTCACTGTATTCAGAACGACGATTTTCGATGCTTTGTCGAATTGAACGACGAAAATTCGACAAAGCATCGAAAATCGTCGGATCTGAACGAAAACGAAAATAAAGCATTTTTTTATGTCGGATCTTTCGGTTTTCATTTCTTGCGCTTTTGTTTTCGTTCGTTAAAACGATAACAAAAATACCCGATTTTTGGACAAAAATGCATTCTAACGAAAATGAATGCACATGTCTAGTAAAAACTGACTTTATCCGACCGACGTAACTTGCCTACCCTGGCGTATAGTAGGTACATATTTACGCTGAATCCATTTGGCACTCCCATTGATTTTCGATGCAAATGAGGGAGATACGCCGATTCACGAACGTACTTGCGCCCGGCGCATGTTTTAAGAGATTTGCGTGAGGTTTACGTCCGGCGTAAAGTTATTCCCCATATTGGAGGCGCAACTCATGCAAAGGTATGGACCAGGGAACGAACGCCGTAGAATTTTACGACGTTTACGTAGTACGTGAATAGGGCTGGGCGTAGGTTACGTTCACGTCGTAGGCAGTGATTCGACGTATCTTAGCCAGTTGTTTCAACGTGATTGTGAGCATGCGCACTGGGATACATCCAAGGTACGAGGCATGCGCATGCGCATTTTAAGTACTTGTCTCAAGCTCAGCCCATCATTTGCATGGGGTCACGCTTCATTAAAATGTATCACGCCCACTTCAAGCCCACTTCCATTTACACTGCCTACGACTATACGATACACCGGCGCAACGTTGGGAGCATTTGCTTTGTGAATTCCATGCTTCCCTCTCTGCGTTGCGCCGGCGTAGCGTAAAGAAGATACGCTACGGTGGCATAAAGATGCATGTGAATCCGGGCCTTGGACTCTAATTACTCTGGTCCTTTTCCTAGATGTGTGTCCTTTTGGACATCAAGTGTAGATCTGTATTGCCAAATGTATTTAGGGAAATCTCTAATTACACAGTTGAAATAAACCTTTTTTACCTACATAAAAGATATACAATTCTGGGGTAGAGGGAAGGGAAGATTCAGGTACCTGAATCGGACAAATCGGTTCCACACTGGATTTAGCAACTACCGGATAGGCCCACTCTCACTGACCTATCAGCTAGTGCGAAGCTCATTCAAAGTCTCTGCCACGGGGGCGTGGCCAGGATCGGCATGTGAGAGGCAGCTTCCTCACAGAGCTCCCGTGCATCACCCTGAATTTACCCTGTTCCCGACCACATTACTCTGCCTAACGGCTACGAGCCGGTACCGGAACCCGTGGGGAACCCGCTGAGCCGTGCACAATGGCGGATTACAAGATGGGCTTGAGGGGAAAGGGCAAGGAAGACGGACAGCGGCCGGAGATCCAAAATGGCGCCCCAGGGGGACCGCAGCTGCATGGTTTCAAAACTAAGGACGGAGTGAGTAAACCTCCCAAAACACCTAAGGGTGCTAGCGCTGACCCCCTCCCTACGGACATTAGATTTTACACCCAGAAACTGGCAGGCTCCCTGCATATAGCAGAGCAAGCTGAGGAGGGGGGGGGAGAACCTTCTGCACAGGGGAATATGGAGGAAGGCTTTCCAGAGTGCACAGCCCCGAATCTCTTTGCTGATCAGGACAAGGAGCAGGAAGAGGACAGTGGGGATGAGGAACCTGCGCAGCCCACACTGGCAGAAATCCTGAAAGCAGTTCATAAATGCACAGCATCTGTTAACACACTGCAGGAACGTTTTGGGGGACTGGAGTCTAAGGTTTCTCTAATAGGGCATGATATACAGAAGATCAGGGAGAGAACCACGGCTGCAGAAAACAGGATTAGTGAGGTAGAGGATCAGCTCCCTCCCCTGGTGAGAGACACACAGCACAATACTAGGATGGTTGCAGCGATCGATCAGCGTGCTGATGACCTTGAGAACAGAATGAGACGCAATAATGTGCGTATAGTTGGTCTCCCAGAGAAAACGGAGGGTAGAGACCCCACTGAGTTCATTGAGAAATGGCTGCTGAAAATCTTTGGGAAGGAGGCGTTTACATCGCTTTACGCTGTGGAGAGGGCTCACAGAGTCCCCATGAGGCCCCTTCCCCCGGGGAACCCTCCACGGCCCATACTGGCGTGACTGCTACACTACAGAGATAGGGAGATTATTCTGCGGTTGGCTTGAGAAAAACAGAACGTGCAGTTCAACGGTGCTCGCGTTTCCTTTTACCCTGACTTTTCTTCTGACATGCGGAAACGACGGGCCAGGTTTTCAGAGGTAAAGAAGAGGCTGCAAAAGTTACAGGCACCGTACGCCATGATGTACCCAACGCGCCTCCGCATCACTATGAGAGGCCAGGCTCACTTTTTTGATCACGCTGCAGACGCTTCGGCGTGGTTGGATGTAAATGAGCAGGCAATTCGCCCACCTAGGAGGGAGGCAGCAGAAGTGGACTGACCAGCCCCAGATGCGTCCTTGTTACAGGCCTATGAGGAGCTAGGGCGCCCTCTTTCCCCATTTTCTTTATGGTTACTGGTTCTCTTTTCTATTTTTTTTTTTTTTATGTTTGCAACGGTTTACAGTTTTGTCGGGAACAAGAGATGATCCTTTTTTGCCTTTTTCTTTTATGTGCGGCACGCTCTAATACCCCAGCTGAGGGAGCGTGTGGAGCACATCTGTGTTTTTTCGAAGAGATCAATGTGCCATATTCGGCATGTAATGAACCCCCGTATGGTGGTTGTGATACCAGCGGGAGGCAGGACGTGTTGTCCTAGTACTGATTCTGCTGAAGTTGGAGTGCCGTTGCGCTCAGAGGTTCAAACTGTTTTGATGTATTTCTACAGTGCAGCACCGAACTTACAACACCGTCATGGGCAGATTTTCTGGACATTACCACACTTATGGGTCACGGGGGATGGAGGGAGGAGGGGAGGTACACTGAATTGGAGTGAATTACTGTTTCAGAGCATGGTTTTGAGTCCAATATGGCAGGTGGGTTGAATGTACTTAAGGTGGTGTCCTGGAATGTTCGGGGGCTTGGTGACCCTCTCAAACGCACGATGGTCTCAACATCATTGCGAAAATATCTCCCGGCCATCTGTGCGTTGCAGGAGACTCATCTCACCCCGGATTCCGTGCCCTGCCTTAACTTTCGGTGGGTGGGGAGGGCGTATCATTCCACCCATACCTCCTTTTCCAGGGGGGTGAGTGTCTTGATACACGGCTTTTCCAGGGGGGTTCATGCCTCAGAAGTCCACAGCTATTAATTTGCGCAGGCTGTTTGTGAATATGCAAACTATCTCAGACAACATGGGGGACAGGGCTCTGCTCTCCCTAGACGCACATAAGGCCTTTGACAGTATCGAATGGTCTTATTTGTGGGCCATTCTACATAAATTCGGATTTGGGCCTAATTTCATAGCCTGGGTACAGTTACTGTATAGTTCCCCAAAAGCAGCTATTAGGGAGTCCGGTAGGGTATCGCCATATTTTGACCTTTTTCGGGGCACCAGACAGGGCTGCCCCCTGTCCCCTCTGCTATTTGCGCTGGCCATAGAGCCTATGGCAGCCCGGATTCGTGCCCACGCAGGTATTAGAGGGTTTCAATATGGGGAGCAGCAAGAAAAATGCATGCTATATGCCGATGACACCATGCTTCTTTTGGGGGACACTGATTCGTCTCTGAGGGAAGCAATGGAGGTTGTCCGGATCTTTGGCCAGTACTCTGGCCTGGTGATTAACTGGACCAAGTCCTCTCTCATGTTCTTAGACAGGAAGCCAGACCCGCAGTTGACACATTTGTTGGATATTCCAGTGACCATGAAATTTAAGTATCTGGGGGTACAGGTTGCGCCTAACCCTTTGGAGTATATTGCCCTTAATCTGTCCCCACTGTTGAATCGATGCAGGGACAGGGTGAAGGTGTGGTCCAGATTGAAGGTGTCCCCGGTGGGAGGGGTCAATCTGATAAAAATTATCCTCATGCCACAGCTCCTTTATGTACTACACAACTCTCCTATGGTTGTCCCCCTTAAGCAGTTCAGGGTTATTAACTCAATTTTAAGGTCCCTTATATGGTTAAACTCGACAGCGAGGGTGAAACTGGAGCAGCTTCAACGCCCAAAGGAGGCGGGGGGGCTTGCTCTCCCGAATCCGTGGCTGTATTATTTGGCTTCCCAGCTCCAACACATTGCTAGGGTGTTAAGTCCCCCCGGTAAACCAGTGTTGAACCTGGTGGACCCTATGGCACAACTGTTTGGCTCGGTAACAGGTGGGGAGGTTGAGGAGGGCTTAGAGGCGCTGAAATTTGCCAAGTCTAATAAGCTGTTCCCTACTTATAACCTAATGCAAAAAATATGGAATAAAACTAGAACATTGCAACAGGTGGAAGGTTTCACTAGATATAGCCCCATTTGGGGGAATAAACGTTAGCCAGAGCTGGAAAAAATTACGATACGGTAAAAAATGGCAACGGTACGGGATTACTGATATGAGGCAAATTTTCCGGGATGGTAAGCTGCGCCCATTTACGGAGCTGAGGGCGGACTTTCAGCTGCCTGCACCCTGCATCTATGCAGTTTTATTATTTTCAACTCCAACATGCTGTCAGAACCCAGATGGGGGGGGGGGGGGGGAGTGGGTACAGAGCGCCACACCAATTTTCAACTACTTGAGAGACGTGGCCTCATTTAAAGGTTTCATATCCTGCAGTTACTCCATGCTCCTTAGTAAATTTCTTCCTGACAACACGGCAGGCATCATAGCAAAGTGGGAGATGGATGTGGGAGCATTTGAGGAGGACCAATGGGAAGAGGCTCTTTTGGCAATTCCCCTGAGTTCTCTGAATGTGGCCCAAAGGATGTCGCAGCTGTATATTCTGCTGCGTGTGCATTACACACCGGCTAGGCTGGTTGCAATGGGGGTGAAAGAGGATCCCGCCTGCACTAGGTGCAAGAGGGATCATGGTGACCTGATCCACATGTTATGGAGGTGTCCCAAATTGCATCTTTATTGGAAGGAGGTCTTGGACACTGTCAACCGTGTATTCCAGGTGCAACTAGCTCCACATCCTAAGCTGTGCCTGCTGGGAATCATTGATAACGTGCCGGAGGAGGATCCAGCTAGGCTGGAGATACTGAGGGCCCTGTTTCAGGCGCGAAAACGTATTCTGCGGCACTGGAAGTCGGAGGAACCCCCCACTGTAAGGGAATGGCGGAATCACATGGGAGACACAATTAGACTGGAGAAATATATATATCAACATAGGGGGTGTGTGAAAAAATTTGAAAAGGTCTGGGCAAGGTGGTTGGCAGTGCCGGGTCTGGCCCCGGTAGATCTGATAATGGACCGTTTGCTTGGGTAAGGGCCGGGTCCTTGGTGGTGGAGGGAATGTGGCACCTGGGATGATGTGACCCCCCCCCTGGCAGAGAGCTTTCGTCCTGAGTTGGGACCCTGTTTCTCAAGGTATTCATATCACTGTTGGGCATTGTACTGTGGGTTGGCCACAACTATGGGGTATCCCTGTGCTCATCTGGACATGTCTGAAATACCCATATAGAGGCTATAGATTGAGGGGTAATGTACATGACAAAGTATAATTGCCTAGGCGATGATCTGTTACTGTGTACAAGTGATTGTGTGAGCTGTACTGTACAATGTGTTTGCAACATGTCTGTTGTTTGTTTAATAAACGCTTTTCTGATTTAAAAAAAAAGTCTCTGCCACAGACTTGATGAGTGTTGTTGGGTCTTTACACAGCCCTCTGCCACAGGATCGTGTAGAATACACTTAGAAAAATTTCAACCAAAGTACACAGCTCACGGTATCAGGATCTTTCAGCCAGGCCGGCAGCACAGTGAGGCAATTTGATCCGGGTGCGTCCTTCAATTGAGTCCCCAATTGCTCATCTTCTTCCCACAGGGAAGACAGCACAGGACCACCCCCGGACCAGTAGGCCCCAGAAACTCCTGGGCCTACTCTCAGTTGCGGAGCCCCGGGCCAGCAGGCCCCGAGACCGGAAAACACTGTCAGCACATCCCTGAGGCCAGGAGGGCCAATACGCCCAGCCTATTGCATTCCCAACCTTGACTTCTGGTGACAGCGACACCTGCAGCAAGGGGAACATGTGCAACACAGCTGGACTGGAACAGAAACTCACAATTTGGTATAATCCTCTGAACTAAACTACAGCTCAGGTAACTAAATTTACAAAATAGCACCTACCCACAGGGCTGGACTGGGACAAATATTTGTCCCTGGACTTCATCCAGACTGGCCCACTTTGACAGGTCTCTCCCATGGCGGCTGGACAACTCCCCCACCCCAATCCCCGGCCACACAAGCCCCCTCTCCCCCTTCGGCTGGTAATGGAACTCTTATAGGCAGTACCAGTGGGGAAGCTGGACATTATTTCACCCAGGGCAAAGAAATCAGTTTGGTGCCCCCCTTATGGGATAAGATTAGGCAGAAATGAGAAACTCCCAGGCCATAGCTGCTGAGTCAGCTGTTTTGTCCCCTCCCCCATGCTCCTCTGTCATCCCTCCTGCTCCTCTGTTCCTCCCCCTGCTTCTTTGTTCCTCCCAGGTGAGCGCTGTGGGCAGGGAGAGACAGAGGAGCGGAAGGGGGCGGCGGTCCACTGTCACTGAAGCCGGCCCACTGAGCCATCGGCCCACCGGGAAACTCCCTGTAGTCCCAATGGCCAGTCCATCCCTGCCTACCCAACAGGAGCAGGGCGCTACATACATCAGTCCCACTGCCCAAGTAAACCCTCTCTTTAAAAAAAAAAAAACCTGCAAGACAAAGGCATAATGAGCTAGTATGCATCGTATACTAGCTCATTATGAATTACTGTACTTACCCGAGAACGAAGCCCCCACAGGGGTCCTTGGACACCTTCTCCATTGTCGCCATTATACCCGCAGTGACTTCCAGGCATCGCTGCTCCGGCAATGTGACTGGCCAGAGCAGCGATGACTTCACTCCCACAAATGCGCACGGGAGCCAACACTAACTTCATGTAGCCCTAATCTAGGCTTACCTGTAAGTCAAAGTGGTCTATAAGGGTTTACAACCACTTTAAGGCTATCTGTGTTCCTGGTAGAATGGATAGATTACTTGTATGTATTTTTGACCTGAAAAAGCTTCATTGAGCAATAAAACAAAGGAAAGTTTCCAGAGCAACTGATAACATAGGTTTAGTGAAATCAGACTTCAAGGCACAACAATATACATAGCATAGGTAGTAATCTGCTATAACAAACATCATGCATTAAATAATCACTGCAATGTATACAGTGCAAAGAGCCATGTGGCCCTACATACAGTACCCTGCAGTCTTAGGCCCCATGTGCATGGAAAGCTGGTGCAAACTCTGCGGAACTCATTTTTTTTAACCACTTCAGCCCCGAGCCTGTTTTTCAGATTCGGTGCTTACGAGACTAAAACATTTTTTTTTGCTAGAAAATTATTTAAAACCCTCAAACATTATATATTTTTTTTCCGAACACCCTAGAGAATAAAATGGCGGTCATTGCAATACTTTTTCTCACACCGTATTTGCGCAGCGGTCTTACAAGCGCACTTTTTTTGGAAAAAATTCACTTTCTTGAATTAAAAAATAAGACAACAATAAATTTGGCCCAATTTTTTTATATATTGTGAAAGATGATGTTACGCCGAGTAAAATGATACCCAACATGTCACGCTTAAAAATTGCGCTCCGCTCGTGGCATGGCGTCAAACTTTTACCCTTAAAAATCTCGATAGGCGACGTTTAAAAAATTCTACAGGTTGCATTTTTTGAGATGCAGAGGAGGTCTATGGCTAGAATTATTGCTCTCGCTCCAACGATTGTGGCGATACCTCACTTGTGTGGTTTGAACACCGTTTTCATATGCGGGCGCTACTCGCGTATGCGTTTGCTTCTGCGCGCGAGCTCGTCGGGACGGGGCACTTTAAAAAAAAAATTTTGGGTTTTCGTTTTTATTTCTATTTATTTTATAATGTTTAACACTGAAAAAAAAAAAAAAATTATCACTTTTATTACTATTACAAGGAATGTAAACATCCCTTGTAATAGAAAAAAGCATGACAGGTCCTCTTATATATGAGATCTGGGGTCAAAAAGACCTCAGATCTCATATTCAGGCTTAAATGCAAAAAAAAAAAAGAAAAAAAAAAAGTCAAAATGTAAACAAATTAAATGTCTCTTTAAGACGCTGGGCGGAAATGACGTTTTGACATCACTTCCGCCTAGCAGAGGTATGGGGACGGCTGAGGGACATTTTTTCCCTCAGTCGCATCCCCGGACAGCCAGCAAGAGGACCCGATCGCCTCCGCCGCTACCGACGGCTACGGTAAGCGGCGGAGGGCGCGGGAGAGCGGCGGGAGGGGGGGCACCCTCTCCCGCCCGCGGTAACGGCGATCTCGCGGCGAATCCGCCGCGATGACCGCCGTTATCGTTAACAGGACCGCCCCACGAAGAGATGGATACCTCGGTTGTGGCAGCAGCTGCTGCCGTTACCGAGATATCCATCTTCAAAAAAATGACGTCTTTGGACGTGGGGCTGGTCAGAAGTGGTTAAAGCTGAAACCAGCGTTTAGAAACGCCCGTTTAGCCATGTTAGCATGCCGCGTTTAGCCACGTTTTACATTTATAAGCGTTTAGTTAAGAAACATCTTAACACCTTGCCTAAGCTCAAAAAACTGTATTATTTAACCATTTCAGCCAGTTTGTGAGACCAGAGTGAGTAGCAGCAGCTGAGAGAGCAGCAGTGTACTTGTATTTAGCATGTCACTTGCCACATCACCTGCCACAAGCTGTGGATTGTCCACTTGCCACATCACCTGCCACAAGCTGTGGATTGTCCACTTGCCACATCACCTGCCACAAGTTGTGGATTGTCCACCTGGCCATGTCACCTGCCACGTCACCTGGCCACATCACCTGCCACAAGTTGTGGATTGACCACTAGCCAGGTCACTTGCCACAAGATGTGGATTGTCCACTTGTCACAAGTTGTGGATTGTCCACTTGCCACGTCACATGCCACAAGTTGTGGATTGTCCACAATGCAATGCAAGCAATTAGAGTTTTTTTATGGTTTTTCATAATTTTCCATAATTAGAGATTTCTAATGTAAAAAAAGGTCACCTTTAAAAACGCTTATAAACGCGAACGCATTACCGCGTTTAGCCGCGTTTTGCATCTGAAACGTGGACATTTTTGTGTCTGAACTATTTTTTTTGCTTTCAGGAAAACTGGGTTAAACGCAACTGCATATAAACGGCAATAAACGAGACAGTGTACATGGTCACATAGTTTAACAGCGTCCCGTGTACATGGGGCCTAACAGGACATTACACAATTATATACATCACTAAGTCTAATGGGCACACGCCCGGTGTATCCAGCCAATTCACCCAGAATCTTTTAAAATTTAGCTGGGCATCTTCATAGATATAACGCTCAAGTCTAAAGCTGGATACACACTATGGGCCAGATTCAGGTAGATGGGCGAATCTTAATGTTGGAGTAACGTTTCTCATTTACGTTACTCCGACGAAACTTTAGGAGCAAGTACTGTATTCACATAGCACTTTCTCCTAAAGTTGCGGCGGCGTAGCGAAAATGAGCCGGCGGAATTCAAATTGGTAGGGGGCGTGTATTATTATAACTAGGCGCGATTCCGCGGCGAACGTACTGCGCATGCGTCGACTGTCAGTGCGCATGCTCCAAATTCTGTCAGTGAACATCAATGACGTCATCCCCATTCATGGACGTTTTACGCAAACGACTCAAATTTTTTTTTTCGACGCGATGACGACGGCCATACTTAACATAGGATACTCCACTAGGGGGCTGCTTTATCTTTACGCCGCGTATCTCTTACGGAAACGTCGGAAAGTCACTGCGTCGGGCCCGAATACGATCGTGAATTGCCGTATTCTCGCTGATTAACATATTCTCGGCGTTAATCAGCGGGAACGCCCCCAGCGCCATTTTTAAAATTGCAGTTACGATACGACGGCGAAATACAATTACGCCGCTCGTATAGGAACTCCAACCCGGCGTTTCTTGTTTTCTGACTACAGAAAACAGAAACGCCGGCTCAAAGTGAGAGTTAGGCTGGAGTATCACTGATACTCCAGAGTAACTCTACCTGAATCTGGCCCTATACAGCATTTTTGGTTTGATTTCCTTTAGATTTACCAAAACCATGTAGTGCAAGGGCCTGTCTGATTGAATACAAATAAAAATGTTAAGGTTTGACATCAAATTATATGGTTTTGGTAAATCTAATGTTAAAAAAATTAACAAAATTGTATAGTGTGTTTATTCAGCTTCAGGCCCATACACACTATTAGATTTTCTGCATTTTTTTTGTCTTCAGATTTACCAAAACCATGTAGTGTAAGGGCCTGATTGCATACAAATTTAAAGTCTAAGGCCGCTTACACACGATCGGTTCAAACCGATGAGAATGGTCCGACTAACCGTTTTCATCGGTTCACCGCTGAAGTGGCCTGATGGTCTCATGTGCGTACACACCATCAGTCCAAAATCCGATCGGGTCAGAACTCGGTGACGTAGAACACAACGACGTGCTGAAAAAACGAAGTTTAATGCTTCCAAGCATGCGTCGACTTGATTCTGAGCATGCACAGGTTTTTGGACCGATGCTTTTGCATACTAACCATCAGTTTGGACCGATGGTCAGGCGTCCATCGGTCAGATTTTAAAGCAAGTTTTAAAACTTTGGTCCGATGGACGACGGACCAATGGGCCGTACACACGGTCGGTTTGGACCGATGAAACTGAACTTAAGTCCATTCTCATCTGTTTGAACCGATCGTGTGTACGCGGCCTTAAGGTTTGGCCTCATATTATATGGTTTTCGTAAATCTGAAGAAAAAAATCTGAAAAAAATCTAATAGTGTGTATGGGGTCTAAGAGTGTCACCAACCTGTCTGGTCCACTTCACACATTATTTCCAGTACTGTAAAATCAATTTGCAGGTCTAGACTTCATTTTCAATGATGGGATTTGATAAAGCCTTGGTAGGTCAAGATTCATTATGTTGAAATTCAATCTCCACCTTGTGGGTTCTGATCATCCTTTTGAACTTTTGATTACCAATGTGGATTGTGTACCCTAGGGAAGATATTGAAGGGCCTGATTATGGGTGCGCTGGTCAGGTATATACTTTAAATTGTGACTACCGGTAGATTGCACCTATAGAGAAGTAAACAGAAACAACTTCGACATACGATTACTCTTCTCATATTCTTACCTATTCTATATTTTCTATTTTCTTTCAGCGGTTGAGCAGAAAAATTGAAAGTCAGTAATCTTACATGAATCATTTGTATAATGCAGTTTTGGGAACGTCAGAGAAGTCATTTGATTTCTTTCACTAGCTCTCTGATGATGTAATTATCAGGCTGTAGAGAATTGCCGCCATTCACTGGGTAGCTCGGAGAATAATGCAATGGAGTTGGAGACAGACAGTCTCAGCGAGAGAAAATTACAAGGTGATTAAAAGCCATGGTGGTTTGTGCTGTGACACCTCTCTATGTAAGAGGAGGATTACGTTGTAAACAAAGATATTGGATACAGCAGAACACACTGTGGAAATACCCAGCTTTATCATTTAAAGCCTAACACCATGAAAACTATACATTTTTTCTTGCAGTGGGGCTGCGCTCACACTGAAACGATGAACTGCTTGTTTAGTCTAGGGCACATGTGTCAAACACAAGGCAAGTGGGGCGAATCCGACCCACCATGCCATTTCATGTGACTTCACTCCTCTGCTGCAGCTGCGGCACCCCCCTTGTCTCCAATGCCACCTTGTCTCAGCAGTTGACAGCAGAGAGGAGGACAGAACTTCTCCTACAGATACTGCGCCTCACTATGCAACTGCAGCACCCCCTTGTTGCCGCCTCCCCTATTCTCAGCATTTAGCAGGCCCTGGTAGCTGACACCCACCCTCCTTTGGTCCTCCCTCAGACCCTAAACTTTCTACTTCCCAGCTCTGCCTCCAGATTCTTCTTGGCAGATGCCAGGACATCTAGTCTTAGGCCGCGTACACACGATCAAATCTGTCTGCTGGAAACGGTCGGCCCGACCATCCCAGCAGACAGATTCGATCGTGTGTACGGGCGAGCAGACGGATTTGGCCAGCAGACAGATTTGAAAGCATGCTTTGAAATCTGTCGGCTGGGAACCCGTCCGCCTGACATGTCTGCTGGTTAGTACGCTAACCAGCAGACATGTCTTCTCGCACACACGTCGAATGGTTTCGACGCACGCGTGGAAGTGTTTTACTTCCTGGTGCGGTGACGTGGTGGCGCCAACGTCACCGCCACGTCAGCGTGCCATCTGCCGGCGGGGATTTTGGTTTGATCGTGTGTACACGATCAAACCAATATGTCCCCAGCAGACAGATTTGTTCAAATCGGTCTGTCCGACCGATTTGAACAAATGTGTCTGCTCATGTGTATGGGGCCTTACAGATACAACCGGCCCTTAAGGGCAACCATAATGGTGATGCGGCCCATGATGAAATTAAGTTTAACACCCCTGATCTAGGGGGTAGTAAAAACCCTTTTACTTTCCCAATCATCCACTTACCCAGCAGACGGCATACCTCCCAACTTTTCAACTTCAGAATGAGGGACAAATGAGCATACCTTCCAACAATGTTGTTGAGCAGGGGACCGTTGGGGACAATGCATCATATATGGTGGCAGTGCCCCCTGGTGACTAGATTTTGGATTTGGATATTTAATTTAATAAATTTAGTGATGGGGGGTGAACATCTGTAGATCCCCAGAGGTTGCCCTGTTCCATAAATTAGCAGATGAAGTGCCCAGGAAATCAATTAAATTAATCACATGTTTGTTTGTTTAACTCAAATATATATTGGGTTGCCTTTCGAGCTTTATTATGTTTATTAAGCTCCCCCATGTACCAACAAAGCATTGATGCACTTTTTTTTCAAAAATATCAACACTTTGCATTAATTCTACATACACTTACTTCACTGTCCTCATAAATTTTTCCAAACATATCCATTAGTTTTGCCTTACTTCCTGGTCAGACTTTAGGTCATGACACAAGAAGGATTGACCAGCTGACCTCATTAACACACACACTGCATCATCCACCCTCCTACCTACCCACCCATTCCCAACTGCATGTTTTTTGATTGAAATCAATCAGTGATCACTCTTGTCACTAAATACATAATATACGATCAGATTGCATAATTTGTCGCCATGTTTATACACGTACATAGGAGGGAGTGGACAGAAACACCCAGCTGTCGAGCCCCATTCACATATTTGCATAGCAAGAGGCATTTTGGAGCATTTTCATGCATCACACACAGGGCAGCCCATCCACCTGAATGGGCTGCCTTACATGCATTGATCTCCCCAAAGAAGCTTCAGATCTTTTTTTTAGAGTGGAGCTTTGTGTTTTTTTAACTGTGATTTTTGGTGCAGTGCATTTCTGAAATTCAAGGAACCGCACAGATGTGAATGGAGCCTCATTAACATGAGTTGCCAGCCTTCTTATCTCTAATGTAAAAAGCAGGTACATTGGAAGAGGGGGAGAGCAGAGTTGTGACCCCCAACTTGAATGATATCACTGCTTCTATTGTTAACTTTGAGGGTGAATTGTTCCACAATGGCTGTGGTTAAAGTGGATCTGAAACTAAAAAAGTGAAAATTTGCTTTGTTATAGGGAACCTTTAGAAATATTAATTGTGCCTAAGCAATATTTTTTGTCTTGGATTCCTCCTAAAAAATAGCAATGCACTTCCTGGAATTTGAGGGTACCTAGACACACATACAGCCTTATAGCTGTATGTTTGCAATGTGAGCTATCAGGTACTGCTGCCTCTATCTGCCAGTCTTATGCCGCGTACACACAACCATTTTTCATGGCGTGAAAAAAGCATTTTTTTAATTGGTCATTAAAAACGATTGTGTGTAGACTCCAGAGCATTTTTCTCTACGTGAAAAAATGGGCATTCAAAATTTAGAACATGCTCTAATTTTTCTCGTTGTTTTTCACGTCGTGAAAAGCGGTTGTGTGTAGGCTTTAACCACTTAACCCCCGGACCATATTGCTGCCCAATGACCAGAGCACTTTTTGTGATTCAGCACTGCGTCGCTTTAACTGACAATTGCACGGTCGTGCGACTTGGCTCCCAAACAAAGTTGGCATCCTTTTTTTCCCACAAATAGAGCTTTCTTTTGGTGGTATTTGATCATCTCTGCGGTTTTTATTTTTTGCGCTATAAACAAAAATAAAGCGACGATTTTGAAAAAAATTCAATATTTTTTACTTTTTGCTATAATAAATATCCCCCAAAAATATATAAAAAAAAAACATTTTTTTCCTCAGTTTAGGCCGATACGTATTCTTCTACATATTTTTCGTTAAAAAAAATCATAATAAGCGTTTATTGATTGGTTTGCGCAAAAGTTATAGCATTTACAAAATAGGGGGTAGTTTTATGGCATTTTTATTAATATTTTTTTTCTTACTAGTAATGGCGGCGATCAGCATTTTTTTTCAGTACTGCGACATTATGGCGGGCACTTCGGACACTTTTGACACATTTTTGGGACCATTGGTATTTTTTTAGCGATCAATGCTATACAAATGCATTGGATTACTATAAAAATGCCATTGGCAGTGAAGGCGTTAACACTAGGGGGCAGGGAAGGGGTTAAGTATGTCCCTGGGTGTGTTCTAACTGTATGGGGGGGTGGACTCACTAGGGGAAATCACTGATCTTCCGTTCATACATTGTATGAACAGAAGATCAGCGTTTCCCCGCTGACAGGACCGGGAGCTTTGTGTTTACACACATAGCTCCCGGTCCCCGCTCTGTAACGAACAAGCGCGCGTGCCCGGCGGTGATCGTGCCCGACGGGCACGCGCATGGGACTCGGGGACGAGCATGGGGCGCGCACACCGGCCGACGGTGGCGCGCAGGCGCCCCCTAGTGGCCGCTTAAAAGCGGACGTATAGCTACGGGCTCTCGCCCAGGAGAGCTGACCTGCCGCAGTAAAATGATGGCGGGAGGACGGCAAGCAGTTAACGACGGGAAAAAAACATGCATGCTCAGAAGCAAGTTATGAGATGGGAGCGCTCATTCTGGTAAAACTAGCGTGTGTAATGGAGATAGCACATTCGACACGCTGTAACAGACTGAAAAGCACGAAGACTGGACAATGATTATATCATTGCTGTGCTGCTTGTGGAGGCGCAGACATGATGAGCCAAACCCTGAATTTACCAAGATGGCTACCCCCAGGCAGAGAAACTCAGTGCAGAACAAGGCATGATAAGTCAGTTATGGCCTATGGGGGAATAACCAGTCATTTGCTCTTTGCCTTCCTTTATTTAAACCATTTAAAATATGTTGGTGGTCTAGGGTAGCCCTTTTCAGGGGCGCCTTTTCAGGGGCGCCTTGGCAAAATGCAAGCAATTGCCTCAAATTGCCCAAAATTGTCAGCATGCTGGCAATCACATCATTACAACCTTGGGCATCACGTGAACCAGCTGTTTTGGATTCTGGATTCTAATAAATGATGATGTCATAAATTGACAAGGAAGACATTGAGCACCTGAGGATGTCCTTGTTTGCCCTTCTCTGTTTGCATTGGGGTCACATTAGCTGAATAAGGAAGTAAAACACCTGAATACTAGCCAGTACTAGTAGTGTGCAAAGGTGTACAAAATAAATTATCTCTAATGTTGGATGCCCCTGCATTATGTAAAACTATTAGTTTATTTTACAATGGGGTGCCTCGAGATTGGTAATCATTTGAAGGGTGCCTTGACTGAAAAAAAGTTGAGAAACACTGGTCTAGGGTCCAGGTCAGAGTGGGTCATCACAGGTGCAGAGCAGAAGGGATCCAGTACAGTTTAGCTTCTCCTTTGGGGATGTGTGCCACAATATGTTTTAGGGTTAAGTGTTAAAGTCAGAATTCCTCACATCTGTCCCTGGGCAGTGGCTCAGAACTCCTTTCCAAAAAAAGAGATCACTAATCGCAGCCTACGTATTTCGTATGACAGGTTTTCTTCAAATCTCAGTTGCAGTGACACAGTGGGGTTGATTTAGTAAAGGCAAATAGACTGTGCTCTTTGCAAGTGCAGTTTCTCCAGGGATAAGTAAATGAGCTAAAGCCTCACCAGGGCCGGTGCTACCACTAGGAAAACTAGGGCGCACTGCTGCCTAGGGCACCCGACCACTGGTGTTCCTACTCTCTACAGCAGGCAACTAAGTCTCAGCATCAGCAGGCAGCCGCCGCTCCATTTGCACATAGTGTCAGAGGCGCAGCGGCGGCGGAGGACTGTGTCTGTGTCCCGACTCTTAAATGAATAGAAGCAAGCAAACATTCATTAATGGGCACTGGTGAGGCTGCATTAGATGGGCGCTGGTGAGGCTGCATTTGACAGGCGCTGGTGAGGCTGCTTCAGATGGGTGCTGGTGGGCTGAATTTGATGGGAGCTTCATTAAAAAGTTGGGGTATACATGGGCAGGGCAAAGGGGGTGGAGCCAAGGGGAGGGGGGTGTCAAAAATCCTTGCACCAGCCCTGAGCCTCACTTTGCAAAGAATACCCAATCTTGTGCAAGTAAAATAAAAGAAAAAAACTACATTTTTGCCTGCTCATGTCTTTGCCTGCTTTGTCTGCTCATTTACTAAGCTCTGGAGCAACTGAACTCGCAGAGTGCAACTACACTTTATAAAGTGCACAGTCTATTTGTCTTTAGTAAATCAACCCCAGTATCCAATAAACACAGAAAGATATGTGAAAGTTTGGGTGCAAAATTTACACCTGAAAGCTCATTTGTTTTGGGGAGTTATGCAAGTATGGGAGGCTGTCAGTTGTGGGTGTTTTGCACTTAGTATGGGTGTGAGCAGGGATTTTATTAAGCTGGAACTTAGTGTAACCAAGTTCCACCACCTCTGGCTCAAATCCTCTGCTCCTTGCTGACCACTATTACTTGAAAACACAAAAGTCTGGCTTCTATGCTTACAAGTAACAGCTTGTTCCCCAACGCCTCTCACAGATCAGATCTCCTGAGTGGCTTTCACTGAGTGGAGGATGGGGGAAAAGGGAGATGTAGGTACATGGGGTGCCAACTGGATGATCAACCACTAGAGGATCTCCCCTGCAAGTGAGGGGTGGAGCCAACTACAGTATGTGGGGGAGGTACTAGAACTGTCTGGGTGCTTTAGCTTAATACAGAAGAAGATGCATGCAAAGGTCAGAGCTGAAGAGGGGTTAAAGCGGAGTTCCAGCCGCAAATTTTTTTTTTTTTAAAGTCAGCAGCTACTAACAGTGTAGCTGCTGACTTTAAATAAGGACACTTATCTGTCCTAGGCGCCCGCGCTGATGGGCCCCCCCGATGCCGGTCCCGCGATCGCTCCGAGTCCCGCACCACCATTCACACTATGGGAAACAGGCAGTGAAGCCGTATGGCTTCACTGCCCGTTTCCTACTGTGCCTGCGCGAGTCTCGCAAAAAATAAAAACCGCAGAGGTGATCAAATACCACCAAAAGAAAGCTCTATTTGTGGGAAAAAAAGGACGCCAATTTTGTTTGGGAGCCACGTCGCACGACCGCGCAATTGTCAGTTAAAGCGACGCAGTGCCGGAAGCTTATATTTTGTCTGGGCAGGAAGGGGGTGCAGGTGCACAGTAGGTAAGTGGTTAAACAACATGGCAAAATGTTGTTTTCATGGGTGGAGCTCCGCTTTAACTTGAGATGTGGATGGGGGATGCAGAGATAAGCAGCTGTGGAAGAAGGTTGAATTCTGCACTCTGTGTGTAGTGCACCACTAAACTCTGCACTCTGTATGCAACGCACCCTTGAACTCTGCAGTTTGTGTGTAATGCACTCTTGGGGCCAGATTCTCGTATCCCGGCGTAAATGCCAGCGGGGCGTAGCGTATCGTATTTACGCTACGCCGCCGCCGCAAGTTTGGACGCAAGTGCCATATTCTCAAAGCACTTGTGTCCTAAGTTACGGTGGCGTAGCGCAAATGGCCCAGCGTAAGCCCGGGTAATTCAAATGTGAAAGAGGTGGGCGTGTTTTATGTAAATGTGTTGTGACCCCACGTTTTTGACGTTTGTTTTTTAACGGCGCATGCGCCGTCGGTGGAGGTTTCCCAGTGCGCATGCGCGAAATCACGTCGCAAATAGTCAATGCTTTCGACGTGAACGTAACTTACGCAAATCCCTATTCGCGAACGACTTACGCAAACGACGTAAACGACGTAAAATACGATGCTGTCCCGACGTCTATACTTAACATTGCGTAAGCATCACCTACGCAAAGTTACCTTTCATATAGCAGGGGTAACTTTACGCTTACGACGACGGGGCGCAATTACGTTCGGGAATCGGCGTATCTAGCTCATTTGCATATCCGACGCGGCTAATCGACGAAAGCACCACCTAGCGGCCAGCGTATAATTGCACACAATTATATGCCGGCGTAGACCAGTTACATTGGCGGAAGAAGCCTATTTTTTTAACGTATCGGTCTTTGAGAATCGGCGTTAACATACGCCGGCGCAGATTTGAAATTACGGCGGAGTATCTGGAGAATGGCGGCCATAACAGCTTTGAGAATCTGGCCCTTGGTATTTAATTACCCTGTTAAGACCCTCCCACTGTTGAAATTTGACCACACCCACTATCTGATATGGTTTGGAGGGTGTGTGTAAGGAATTGGGGGGGGGGGGTCGTGATTGAGTGTCTGTACCTATTTTCTGAGAAAAAAAGCCCTTGGTGTTAGAGGAGTAATGAGAGGCGCTAACCCATTGGAAGGACTGTTTGGGGCACTGCTACTTATAAGTTCTGGGCAGATGTGTGAGTTGCCAATGCTTGCCTTTTAGCAAGTGCATTCAGATGACTGTTGTGAGATTGGTGGGAGTTTGGTGTGCAGCTGGACAGTGACTCAGTGAGTCATAGGGATGGTGGATTATTCTTATGTGGTGTGTAGGTGGGTGCTGTGGGTGGTTATGAGCTCTGGGAGGAGGCTCGGTGGGCGCAGGTACTTGTGAGGTCATGCAGTGCGTGGGTGGGCATTTGAAGAGGCTAATTGAGGATACAGAGTAGAGGAAACCTGCCCAGGGATGAGCAAATGGCACTGATATCCTCAGATAAGTGGAAGAGAAATGATTTCACTAACTCCCGACAACCATGAAATGTAGCTGTGTTATTAGATGAATACATTTTATTGTAAGCGGAGGAAAAAAAGCTAAACAGTCAAAAATTGGTTTGTAAAAAATAAATCATTAATAATATGAATCATACAGTAAAAGCGATCACACATGTGAAAATGAAATTCAGCCGGATAAATTTAAACCTAAAATTGTAATATAAAAAGTTTAACTTTTTTGGTCTTCCTTCTAATTAGTTGTATTCTAGCGTTTGAAACTCCAACACATTCTTCTTTCCCCCGCGGAAAGTGTAAATTGTGAATCTGACCTTGCAATCTGCTAAATGTGTTGCTATGGAATCCTTTATTTGTAGGAACTGCAGTGACACTGAAATTTCACAGCTTTTAAATTATCTCTAACAATGAAAATGCACCCGTAATGAACTCTGCTATTATCACCAGGGCATATCAAAGGTGGGTCTCTGTGTTTTAATGTAATTTACTCAGAAATCTTATAATTAGCTAACAGTAAGTTGTGTGTGGTGGACGAGGAGGTTATTCTGAATGCATAACATGGAAATGTTAATCCACCCAAAACAGAAAGTACATTTTGAGTGTTCGATTATGCTTAAAGCGGAGGACCGGTTAAAAAAATAAATAAGGAGACTTACCTGTCCAGGGTGCCCGCGATGACGGCAGCCGAAGCCGAGCAAATGCTTGGGTCTCGGCTGCCCGCCCCCATCCTCAGTGAGGGAATCATCGATTCCCTACTGCCCATGCGCGAGCCGCGAGGCCCAACGTGAATGGATGATGTCTCCTGGGACACACACAAGGTCCCAGAAGACACCGCTCCCCCATTCCACAGGAGGCAGCAGAGGAACAGAAGAAAGAAGATGGACCGTGGATCAGGAAGTGGCAGATTATGATGATCTGCCTAGCAACAGGCACTTCAGGTATGTATAAAAAATTGCAGCATTTAAAAAAAACTTTAAGGCCCTTACACACAATCGGATATTTCAACAACAATTGTCCGACGGATAATCTTTTGTCGGATAATCCATCGGACAATTGTTGTTGGAATTTCCGACAACAAATGTTGGTTGTGCATGCTCTCGAATTGTCCAACAACAAATATCTTCCGTCGGATTATCCGATCGGACTAAAATCCAAAGTACAAACACGCATGCTCTGAACCAATGCTAACCATCAGACAACATTAGCAGAAGTTGCCCAAAGGGTGGTGCTAAAGTGCAGGAATACCGCGTAGTTTTGCTAATGTTGGATAAAAAAAGTTCTGCTGTCTGTATGCAGAATAAGTTCACGGCCAACGCCCTTCGGACAAAAATCCACGGATTTGTCCGATGGAAATCCGATCTTGTGTACGAGGCTTTAGAATTACAATTTTGTTTTCATGACCAGTGTAGATCAGATGTTACCAACCTTCTATATCTGCTCGAACACCATACTCAGCTTACCCCTTAATAATAATTCCAATTAATGAGACCACACCTGGAATGGAGTACAAATGGCCATAGCAGCCTTCTTTATTAACCAAAAACACTTATTAAAATAAACATTTTTTCACATAAACATCAGAAACAAACATAACAATTTTCAGCCTGATTTGATGGTACCCATAATCCAAATACTATTCCAGTCCTGCACTGCGGGCCCTTTCACCAAAATAGGCCTCCAGCTGTGAACACCAGCTCTGAGACAACCGCCACTACCCGCAGTGCCACCATTACCATATTCCAGTAAACCTATTTAACTGGAACACACCAGAGGGGATCATACCGCCAATACGTTCCCCACATTTCCATCTCTAAAGTATTTTTTTAAACAAAAGACCAGTTATTGCCACTCGCTCAACCGATCAGCTGCCATGAATTCCCCCTCAAATATTGCACCTGCAATGGAAGAAAAACAGACAAACAACACAGGGAGAGTGGGTGGGAAACTGCCTGCCTTGTCACCTATCCCTCCACTGATGCCTGGGAGACCCCTCCTCCCTTTTAAATAAACAAACTTTGCCCCTCTTCATCCTGTTACTCTTGACCAATACCAACATTTATATACTTCTTTAACCCTATAGTTGCCAACCCTTATCACCCTGTCATGCTGTCCCTTTGCTATCCTTTCATTTCATTCCCATCGCTCCGGGCCTTACTTTCTGGCATTTCAGCTGGCTGTATAGTCCCCCTGTTGGTATGTAGGGGGCCCTGAAGGATTTTTCCCACTGTAAGAGGTGGGGGTCAGGGGTAGTTGCCTGGTGTGGAGTATTCTGAGAGGCCCAGAGCTTCTAATTTGAGCAGTGCTGGCTTGTCTGGCCAGAAGCTGGGAAGACAGGTCCCACGGTGTCAAGCAACCCCTGGAGGGGTGTCCTGGGGGGTGCCAGAGTAGCACTATAGGTTGGGACACGGCTTTGTGAAGCTGCACTAAACCACCACACATTTGCCTTTTTCTTCACAAGGCCTCATTGGCTAGGCCTTTTGGCTGAGACCAGAACAAATGTTTATACTTAGCCAATGCACCTGCACTGGCACTTTTTACTTATTTTCTCTCCACGTATGTCACCTGCACATATGTGTGTTTTCCTTCTTCACTTCGATGGTAGGGTGTGGTTCTGCAGGCCTACCCTAAAGTCTAGGGAAAGATGTGTGGCCATTAGGTTCCTTTCCCCTTGCCTTGGAAGTCCCTCTTCAGGAGAGGCCTCCACCTATTACTCGGGCGGCGGCAGCTGATCATGAGGAGGGGTGCCTTTTTCTACGAGGACATGAGGGTGCCTTACCCCATTCAGGCAGTGAAGGGTTTTTCCTCTTTGGAAGGGGACTACAGGCACATTCTATATTAGAGGTCGACCGATATATCGGTCGGCCGATATATAGGCCGATATTCGACCGTTTTTACATAATCGGCATCGGCTGATTATTGTGGAAGCCAGGCCGATTTTGCGGCCACCAGCAGTACTGACCAGGGCCCCGCTCCCGCAGCATGTGAAATGAATCTATTACCTGTGCGGCATCCGGCCACTGTAGAAGGGAAGGAGAAAAAGTTTCACTGGCACCGCACTGCCCCGCCCCCCTTCCCCCCTGTAGCAGAAGAACAATAAAATCATTAGCATGTGACAAGCCCAAGCCTCTGCTGCCTGACTAGTAACCCGACCCCAGCAGGAGATTGTGGCCAGCACTAGCTAAGCTTCTCTTCCTTCCCTGCTGAAGGGAGCATGCTGGCTGCTTGTATTTTTTTTTTGTGATAGACGCTGATGAGCTGACCAGCCAATCTGCATGCACCTATCCCTATCAGGTGCATGCAGATTAATACCAGGAAGCAGCATGGATGGAGGGTAAGTCACACAAGTTGAGTGTGTGTTACTGTGCCCCCCCTGCAGACTTTATTTAAACTCCTTTTTAAAGCGAAACCTGGCTGAGACTGACATTGAGGAAATGGATGAGGATGACTCTAGGTGGATATGAGAGTTACATTGTGGAGATCCTCTTCACAATGTAACTCTCATCCCCACACAGATTCATCCTCATCCATTTTCACAATGCAACACAATCATCTTCATCATCACCCAGCACCATCCACCTCTCTCCAACGCATCCCCTTTACAGCCACCTCTGTACCCCCCTCCTCCACAACCACCTCTCTGTACCCCCCCTCCTCCACAACCACCTCTCTGTACCCCCCTCCTTAAAATGACTAAGATTGTATTTTTTTTCTTTTTTAATAATTGGTGGCACTAATGAGGTTGCACTGACAGGCTGAACTGGTGGATACTAATTAAGGTTGGCACTGATGGACACTGATAGGCTGCACTGGTGGGCTGCATTGGTGGGCACTGATGGACACTGATGGGCTGCATTGGTGGGCACTGATGGACACCGATAGGCTGCACTCCACCTCTCCACCCTAAACAATAACCTCCTCCCCACCCTAGATTTTCTGAGATAATGAAATAATAAATACAAATCGGCCTAAAATATCGGCCGCAAAAATCGGCCTAAAATATCGGCCATCGGCCGCGCCAATTTCGAAATATCGGTATCGGCCAGAGAAAAACCCATATCGGTCGACCTCTATTCTATATGCACATTTTTGTCTGTGCTCACATGTACTTTATTGTTTACTTTTGGTGATATTGGTAGTTTTTGTGTGCTGCACCACGGGTTCAAGAAAAAAATTATGCTTTAAGATATAAACAATTTTTTTTTTAATATCTCAGATGCCAAGCTCTTCCTATAGCTTTGCCACAGACATTTTGAAGTCCCAAGGTATGGCTGCACGAGAGGCTGCAACTACAGAGCATAGAGCAGCCAGTGTTAAGGTTATGGACTTCTAGAGACTTTTGGGAAAAAAGTGTGGAGGATTGTGGGAGGTATAGTTTCTATAGACTGGGCTGATTTCAGACTCTCGGTTCCAAGAAGCACTGGAGTGGAGGAGAGTTGTAACTTTCCCGGGCAGAGGAGAGGTAGGGGAGATGATTTGCAGAGGAATGGTGGCTGCGAACAGACTGTTGCACCTGGGAGAAGAAGAGACAAAGTGGCAGAGGCCACTGGCCAACCCTGCATTACGCCTGGATAAAAGAGAGAGAGACAGAGTTGTCTAAAATAAGTACAGCGGCAGTGGCAGTGTCTGCATAAATTCTTAAAGGGACACTAGCCTAAGTGCACCACTATATTGCATGGGCCCCAACAAGCTAACCAGCAGAAGAAATAAAGTAGTATATTACTGACTGCTGAACTGTTATTGTGGTATACTGTGTATGTGTATATATATATATATATATGTATCTTCCTAGTTAGGGTTGCGTTGCCCAGTATAGGGTTCAGGAGGGATTGTGCTTTAACCTCCCTGGCGGTATTCCCGAGCGTGACTCGGGGTTAACATTCAGTGCCAGAAGCGGTAACCCCGAGTCACGCTCGGGGTGCATTTTTTTTTTCCCCCGGTCAGACTAGCCTCCCTGGCGGTCTTCACGTGTGTGGCACGGGGTGAGATTTTTAAGCTAATATCGGTAACCCCGTGCCACACACGCGCTTACCTCGCTGGATGCAGAAAAAGTTTACTTACCTTTTCTCTGCGATCCAGCGATGAATCCCCGCAGTACACGGCGGGCGGATGTCCGCCTGATGCTGTGTGTACCTCCGATTCCCTTCCCTGCGAGCGTCGCGACGTAGGGGGGGGAACGGCGCCAAATTTAAAAAAGTAAACAAACACTATACATACAGTACACTGTAATCTTATAGATTACAGTACTGTATGTAAAAAATACACACCCCCCATGTCCCTAGTGGTCTGCCCTGTACACTACATGTCATTTTGTATAATAAAAACTTTTCTTTCTCCCTGCAAACTGTAGATTGCCCATAGCAACCAAAAGTGTCCCTTTATGGCAAAAATTGTTTTAGAGCAGCTAAAAAACAGCGATAATAAATCAGAATCACTTGCAGAATTTAGCGATAGCGATTTATGGGGAAATTCGTCATAAAAAAAAAAAAAAAATGACAGCAAAAATTCTGCAACTGAGCAAATTTCAGTGATTTTGATTTGATTACATTATTGAATAATTTTTACTATAATTATATTATCATTTGTGATCATTTTTTATAATTATTTATTATATTATAATTTTTAATTAAAAAAAAAAAAAAAAATCATACCCGGGATGCCTATTAGACTCTTGTTTGAATAGATTTAAGTGAGTTATTCCTAAGAATTACAAGCCTACAGTATAAAACGCCAAATTCCCTTGCAAATAATGGTACCGCTTTTAGCACCTAAAATCTTAAAGAATCATACCGCCAGGGAGGTTAAGCCAATTATTGTTTCTGCAGGATATCCCGTTTACTGTTTCACCATTGCAGAACATTTCTTTTACCTTCTATTCATTACAGTATATTTCTTCCTTTCTTTACCTTATTGTAATATTGTATTGTATTGTAATATACTTCTTGCTATTATTACTACTGTGTCATTCCTTGTTGTCTTTTGTCATTGAACCTATGAGGTGTATAAACTGAACAGATATATACAGATATCTACAATAAACATTCCCCGCCCAACCAGGTGTGTCAGGTTCTTCCTGAAAGATCAGTGCCGACTATAGCCAGCAACACTGATCAATATGTTCAATATGTTCTGACAGAAGGGAAGGCTCCCTGCTGTGAGGACACAATAGTGCAGTGGGAGGGATTCCCACATCCACCTTAAATGTGTGGAATGGGGGGATAGGGTAACTTTCTTTGTTCAACTCGCTGATTGAATAAAACAAAAAGATTACTGTATGGTCTGCCTTAGGATGGGGTACTAGATACATTGACCCTCATGCTTATTTATTATCTAAGGTTTATATAAGATTTTAGAGATTGGATTCACATACACTTTAACCACTTAACCCCTGGACCATATTGCTGCCCAATGACCAGAGCACTTTTTGCGATTCGATACTGCGTTGCTTTAACTGACAATTGCGCGGTCATGCGACGTGGCTCCCAAACAAAATTGGTGTCCTTTTTTCCCCACAAATAGAGCTTTCTTTTGATGGTATTTGATCACCTCTGCGGTTTTTATTTTTTGCGCTATAAACAAAAATAGAGCGACTATTTTGAAAAAAATTCAATATTTTTTACTTTTTGCTATATTAAATATCCCCCAAAAATATATAAAAAAAACATTTTTACCCTCAGTTTAGGCCGCTACGTATTCTTCTACATATTTTTCGTTAAAAAAATTGCAATAAGCGTTTATTGATTGGTTTGCGCAAAATTTATAGTGTTTACAAAATAGGGGGTAGTTTTATGGCATTTTTATTAATATATTTTTTTTACTAGTAATGGTGGGGATCAGCGATTTTTTTTTCAGTACTGCGACATTATGGCGGACACTTCGGACACTTTTAACACATTTTTGGGACCATTGGCATTTTTATAGCGATCAGTGCTATAAAAATGCATTGATTACTATAAAAATGCCACTGGCAGTGAAGGGGTTAACCCTAGGGGCGGGGAAGGGGTTAAGTATGTTCCTGGGTGTGTTCTAACTGTATGGGGGTTGGTGGACTGACTTTGGGAAATTACTGATCTTCTGTTCATACAATGTATGAACAGAATATCAGCATTTCTCCCCCTAACAGGACCGGGAGCTGTGTGTTTACACACACAGCTCCCGGTCCTCGCTCTGTACCGAGCAATCGCGGGTGCCCGGCGGTGATCGGGACTCACACGGAACTCATGCGTGCCCCTAGTGGCCGCTTTGAGAGCGGACGTATAGCTACGCGCTCTCCCGCAGGGGAGCCAACCTTCCGCCGTAGAACTGCGATGGCTGGTCAGCAACCAGTTAATTAACATTCTTACAGCACTGAAAGAGGCAGATTGCAATCACGTGGTTATATTATAATAGAAGCTGTGTCGCTATTTTATATGGTTTAATTGTGACTTGAGGCTTATACTGATAACTAAATTGCCGAATACACACAAATATAAAAGCAACAGCAGATTATAAAGCTGGGAGTCATTCGCTAAAGGAGTAGAGATTGTTCGCTTTGCAAAGTGAAGGTTTACTAAGCTTAAGGCTTGTAAACACTATGAGAAAACAGGGTGAGCATTTTCCACAACCGATTCTGGCCTTAATAACGAAAATTTCCGAAGGGACAAACTCAAATTTTTTCTTGTGCAGGAACCAAACAAACAATTTTCGTTTTTCTCTGATGAGAAAAATCAGAAATGAAAGACTGCGCATGATCAGAAACTAAACAAAACTAAACAAACTAAAAAAAGTCGTATTAGAATTTTCATATATTATTTTCTTCCTCTATTTCCAAAATTGCTGTGAGGCAAATCGGCCGATCGTTCGGCTGAGCTTCTTATAGTGTGTACCCCACATTAGTAAATAAGGTAAAGCTGTGTTTACCTCAAAAATGTGTTTGTGTTTTAGCAAAACCCCTGTTTTTTTATACTGTAGAACCGAGCATTTTGACATTTTTATTACGGGCCTATTTGGCAATAACTTTGTCATTACTTAAGATAACATAGTATTGTTTTTAGGGACAAACTAGGCTTTCTCTTGGCAATTTTTTTTTTTCTATAATTAGACAAAAGATATAAGAAATTAATAAATAAAAAAATGTTTCTAATCAACTGAAAATTGTACTTTTTTGTTTTATTTATATATTTGGTGCAAAACATGGCAAGGTTAAAGTGGAAGTAAACTTCCTTGGTTGATTTCTACCTATAGGTAAGCCTATAATAAGGCTTGTCTATTGGTACAGTAAATATCTTCTAAACATGCACTGTTTATGAGATATTTACTTGCGATGCCACCAGTGACATCACTGTCGCAGGCAGTCTGAAGGAACAGCATGCCGGTGCCATACCCTCAGAGTCCTGTGCGTGCGCGGGAGTGACATCATCGTGGCTCATCCAATCAATGGACCGGAGCCCGCCAACCCAGAAGGAAGAGTGGATGAAGATGGAAGCCCTGTTAGTAGTGACAGTGCACTTAGGGCTTAGTTTTAAGGTAATTTTCACATAATATTCTAGTATGCAATGTACATTATAACTTTGCCTTGCAAGTTTTTATTTTTTTCTAAATCCAGGGATTTTTTACCGCTTTTAATTACAAATTAAAAAAATGCTTTTTTTTTTTTTTTTTCTCAATTTTCTTTTTATCTGACAGTGAAATAAATAAATAAATTATTAAAAACAAAAAAAAATACTGACAGTCAAATGGACTTAAACAACATTCTCAGAAAATGACTAGATAAGGGAGGAATAGGCACACAGGTTAAATGAGGGCTGATTAGGGCTAATTATTGGCTAATAAGGGGTTAAATAAAAATACTTTTTTATTTTATTTGTAAGGTTTCTTTAACTGATGTCCTATGTGGATCAAACATTTACACATAAAGGCTGCTTTTTAACAGCTGCTTGAGCTGTGTAATACAAATCAATTCCTGGCTGTCATTCTGACAGCCATAAGTTGCCAGTAGTAGCGGCAGGGGAGCAGTGATAGATGGATAGGAGCTTGACATGCATTCTAAAGATGTTTTTAAGTTTTGCAGGCCATATCTCTTACATTCAAAATCCTGAAGTGGTTATTTTCCCATGCACATGATTGTGTATTCAAGGGAAATACAGATGCATCTTATTTGCTAACATTAACTTTGTACAGTGAACATATATTTTCCACGGTTGACTTTGCTAAGTGAACAGCCTTTATTCTTTGAGTATATCAGCCCCAGTCTATAGACACCCAGTGAAAAACTTGAGTATAAATACATTCTCTACTAAAATATTCTGTCTCAGGGAGAAACATTGCTTATTAAAATGCTCACAACATTTCACTACATTACATTTCAGCTTTTTTTTGTTTTGCACCAGCTGTGTGTAATAATTGGCTGGGCTGGATCTTCGTCTTACTGCTGTATACTTTAAATTGTAAAAAACAATGAACAGAGTCCAGTCATGGATGCTAATCTCGATATTTTATATGTCCACAAAAGCCAGACTTTTGTCCGACCAAATTCACATCGGAATTCCAACGGAATTCCATTGGAGGAAAAGAGAACATGTTCTCTATCTAAACTCTGATGGAATTGCTCGGAATATACGATGGAAAAACTCAGATGGGCATACACACGGTCGGAATATCCGAAGGAAAATGTCCGTCTGACTTTTTCCATTGGAAATTCCGATCGGGTGTACAAGGCATAAATGGCCATTTAAAGTGGAGTTCCAGTCCCCCAATTATTATATTTTTTAAATACTCTGCCATAATTGTGTTCAGTTCAAGTGCAACATTTAGATGCTGTCATTAATGTCGTCCTTTTAGTTTATGTTTAAATCATGTAAAACTGACCAGATCTTGGAAGCAGGCAGGATCAATTTTTTCAGTGAGCATCTGAAGCCCTCTTGTCTAAATTTCCAGGGTTTGGCGCAGCTGGCTACCCAGCATGCATCTCCTGATCTTGTGCTTGCGCAGTAATGCTACTGCACACCGCTATTTCTTCCTGACAGGTTTCCACAGCATTGGCGGCATCGGCTGAAGTACTCGCACCTTTTGCTACAGCAACCTGTCAACCTGTTCTTCGGAAAAAAATGGTGCGTGAGATTTCGTCACTAGGTGATTCCCAGGAGTCCATGCCAATCGCCTAATGCTGAAGTCGCCTAGGCGGCCATAGCTGGATGTGCTGCAGAAAAAAATTGTATTTTCAAAGAAAAAAAATAATTATAGTCATTCATAATAGCATTCTATAGATGGGCATTACAAAGATTTTGACTTTTTAAAAAAAAGGGTTTTTGAATTTTTGTGCATTTTTACTCTTATTTTTCATGCTTCATGCATTTTTTTAAAGGAGGAAGAGGCTGGATTTTATACATCCAACTCTGGCAAAAATGCACTGTCTATGTTTACAACATCTATGCGGTTGATGCGTTTTTCAGGCATGTTTTGCGGTGTGTTTTAGACCCGTGTTTTTGCATACATTTTGCGTGTGTCTATTTAAAAATATTGTATACAACTGGTCACTAAGGAGCCAGCCGGGAAGCTGGCTGCCGCATGCTTAACAACTGATGTTCCAGTTAAAAATTATAAAAACAGTGCCCACCCACCGCTCAATGCATTTCGAGCTTCGGGTCTGTTACGGGTTAGGAGGGGACCCCCACACCAAAATAAAAAAAATAGCCTGCCCCCCCCAAATCCATACCAGACCCTTATCCAAGCAAGCAACCCGGCAGGTCAGGAAAGGGAGGGGACAAGCTAGTGCCCCCCCTCCCCTTCTGAATCTTACCAGGCCGCATTCCATCAACATGGGGGGGGGGTGTTTGGGCTCTGCTCCCCCCACCCTAAAGTACCTTGTCACCATGTTGATGGAGACAGGGGCTTCTTTCCCACAATCCTGACTGATGGTTGTGGGGTCTGCAGGCAATAGGCTTATCGGTATCTGGAAGACCCCTTTAAGAAAGAGGGCCCCCATATCCCGGCCCCCCTCCATGTGAAAAAAGTTTCCAGCGAGAACCTCGGTCGTGTGTACGCCGCCTTCCTGTGTCTTCTTTCTCTGCTTCCTCCACCAATGTCTTCTTTCTCTGGTTAAAGTGCATGTACATGCATTTTACATGAAGTTTTCATGCGCTTTCCATGCACCCCTATTGAAGTCTGTGGTATCGGGTATCATACGAAAATAATTTTCCTGCTTGTCTGATCGGATAATATCGGATGAACTGTTGCGATGGGCTCTCGAAAGTTTTGTACTAACAATCTGTTTATCGTACAAACCCTTTAAAAGCGCTATTTTTCATACGATTTTCTTATAGTGTTGTATGGGCCATAAGGCTTCATTCAAACACCTAATTAGTAATTACGGTCGTATTGCAGTAGTAATCAATGTAAATCTGTATCGGAAATCAATTTGCCTCACCCAGGAAGCATTTACAAATCATCGACAGGCTAATAGACACTGTGGCTGTTCGCCTATAACCATAAATCGAGTGCTTAGATGTGACTACAGACAGATGAGTGGCTCTGGGCTCAGACAGTTTGCACCCATGGCAGCTCATCTGTCCCTAATTGCATGTAACGGCTCGATGTTCAGTTACATGTAGACAGCTGTGGCACCTGCTATTAATTTGTACAGGATTCCATACCGCGGCTGATTGCACGCACCTGTGACCTCGCCGTAGATTAATACTAATTCTTGCTGCACCGCAGTCCTTATTTCCTGTCTGAATGAGAGGTAATAGTGTTTCTGCTTCTAAAATCTCAGACTGTAACTTGTGTTTTATTTTTCTAACGTGCCCTTGAAGCACACTGTAATGGAAAGCCTGCAGATTTCCATCTTCTCTAATTGTGTAGTGTGCATTTTACCTGCATTGCTTTCTTTATCAGCAGAGCTAATGATGAGGGTACTCTGCCAAATCACCAGTGGAGCCAGTTTTCCATTATTTTTGCATCTCTTGTCTACAGCACTGATGTTTGTCAATCAGGAATAATTTCTAGCTGAAGGCACTGAAATAAATATGCAGTTAGATAGAACTTCTACTAATAACCTGCATTTTCGGTCTTGCCTCCATTTACCTACAGCTGTTGTAACAGGGTGTTTAAAGTGGTAGTAAAGCTGCTGCTGTTTTTTTTTCCATACCTGAAAAGCAAAAGCTATAATGAGCTAGTATGCACCGCATACTAGCTCATTATGAGATACTTACCTTGGAACGAGGTTAGGGGAACTTACCTGGGCCACCCTAAGGGAGATGTCATCTTGCCTCCGGGTGTCTTCAGGGTATCGCCGATCCAGCGCTATGATTGGCTGGAGCGGCGATGACGTCACTCCCACACATGCGCGCGGGAGACTTCTGTCCAGCAAGGTCCAGCTGCGCATGCGCCACTGCAGTCAGCGGCGCATTGCGAGGGGAATATCTCCTAAACTGTACAGGTTTAGGAGATATTCTTTATACTTACAGGCAGGGGCGGACTGACCATTGAGGAACTCGGGCACTGCCCGAGGGCCCCATGCCACTAGGGGGCCCCATCAGGGTTGCCAGGCTCATTAAAACCAGGGACAGTATGTAAAAATCTGTGTTTTTTTTTTTTTTGTGAACTCGAGAGAGAGGAGCCGGACTGCAGGAGTTGGGAGTAGTCAGACCCTCCCCCCGGAGGCAATCGCCATCCTTCTCCATGCCCCTGGTGGCAATGGCGGGTGTGAAGGGGGGCCTCCCACTCACCCCGCCCTACCTGCTCCTCTTGGGAGCCCGACTGGGGCCCAACGGGACCCCAATGGGGCAGAGGGACTCCCCCTATGAGGGAGTGAGGGGGCCTAGCCCACCAGCCAGCCCCGTAGGTCCTTCGCCTCTCTTTATTTTAAGAGACCGCATGGCCAAAGTGCATGTGTTTTTAAACCAATTTCGTGTGCGTGCAAGTGTGGTGGTTTTGTGGGGGGGGTGGGCATACTAAGCACAGGCGTACCTTGCATAGCACACCCACCGGGAGCCGGGCTGAGACCACCAAACTCAATTCACATGTAGCCGAGACCGGGATCCGAACCCTTGGCTGCAGAGGTGAATGGCTTGTCAGCGCAGTGCCAATCACGTTGAGCCACCACAGCTCCCTGAAAAAAAAAAAAAAAAATCTGTGTTTTTTTTACATCTGTCCCTGATATGTCCAAAACCTACATGCTTTTGATGTGAAAATCCCGAGATTTTAGCTGCCCCACCTCTGTACTGCCACCTGGCTTGCTTGGCAAGAAAGTGAAGATAAAGTTTGGCGAATAATAAGTCCAAAAATTCTCTGGCAATACCCTCGTTTATTTTTGGACTTATTATTCACCAAACTTTATCTTCACTTTCTTGCCAAGCAATGTGTGTTTTTTGGGGAGTTAACCCTTCACAGATTTGCTTTTGAAATTAACTCTTCACAGACTATATTATGTTCTTTTTGGACTCTGCATTAGTTTTTCTTTTAATACATTTTTCACATATCATTGGTTTACACTTCAAGGTATAACATTTATTTCACACGTGGTTTTAACCAGAAAAGCGCTGCACTCTTTACACGTTTTGAACACAGGTGACCTATCTGACCCCCCTGACACACACACTGATCTATCTGACTCCTACTTTCTGCACTACTCACATAGACACTGACCCCCGACAGACACTGACCCCCCCCCACACAGAGACACTGACCCCCCCCCACACAGAGACACTGACCCCCCCCACACAGAGACACTGACCCCCCCCCCACACAGAGACACTGACCCCCCCCCACACAGAGACACTGACCCCCCCCCAGACAGAGACACTGATCCCCCCCACACAGACACTGATCCCCCCCACACAGACACTGATCCCCGACACCTACAGTAAGCAGACTACTTCCTGCACTTCTCACACCCCCCTCCCCACAGCTCGGTGCAAAATAGTCCTCCTTACCTCATCCTTGTTTCTGTCCCAACTCCCCGCCAGCGCCAGCGCCATCCACCCGCAGCCCGCTCCATGGTGCAAGACGCTGCACCTCCAGGCTCTGCATCTGGACACACCGGCCGCAGGGGGGGACACCGCCGCAGGTGGACATCGCCGCAGGGGGACACAGTGCAGGGGCAGAGGACACAGTGCAGGGGGACACACCGGCCGCAGGGACACACACCGCCATAGAGGGACACCTCGGCAAGGAGAAAAAAACCGCCATAGAGGGACACCGCCGCCGGGACACACACCGCCATAGAGGGACACCTCGGCAAGGAGAAAAAAAACGCCATAGAGGGACACCGCCGCCGGGACACACACCGCCATAGAGGGACACCTCGGCAGGGACACACACCGCCATAGAGGGACACCGCCGCAGGGACACCGCCGCAGGGGAACAAGCGAAGGAGGGGAAGGTCTCCCGCCAACATATTCCATATTTCCTGTCGCCCTGTGATTGGACGTATAGCGGTCATGTGCGGAGGCGGGACTTCTAGACAATCGCAGACAGGCCAGCCCCACGCCGCACATGACCCCCATACACCCAATCACAGTGCGCCGGACTGGACAAACATGGCGCTGCGGGCGAGATCAGGGACTGGTCCCTGCTCGGCGGCATTGACTCAGGGCTGGCAATTAAACATTGTAAGCCCGAGACTCGGGGCTTTTCGGTGGCACATTCGGGGCTCCAGCCTCCTTAGCCCACCCCTAACGACGCCTCTGTTTGCCATGTTGCCTGCAAAATAAAAAAAGGCATTGAAGGAAACTTTATTGACTGTCTGGACATTCGCTCATTACTCCATCACTGGCATTTCACCCCTAGACATCACCAGGGTAACTTGGTGTGCCAATCCCAGTAATTAACCAGCGGCTCCTTCGGGGGTAACGCTACATATACAAGGAACACAGAATCTGTCTCCTCTCCCCTGACAGGAACGTGGATCTGTGTGTTTACACACACAGATCCACATTTATGTTCTCTCACCAGCATTCGCGGGTTCCCGGCGGACATTGCGGCCGCTGAGCACGTGCATCGGCTACCAAGTGACGTGGCACGCACGCGCTCCTCCTATACCACCGGAAAGCCGAGGACATCATATGACACCCGCCCGGAGGGACAGAGTGTTACTGCGGACGTCATATGACAATGGGCAGTAGGGAAGTGGTTAAGCCTCATACACACGGTACAATTGTTGGCCAACCGAGCGTCTGATTTATGTCAAAAGGGGCGTGTGCCAAGATCTTGTCTTGCATACTAACACTACACAATTGTCGTGCCACAAACACGAACATAGCCAAGTACTACGAGGAATTTCAACTCTTAATGGCCACCCTTTGGGTACACTCAGAAGGAACAACATGTTTGTGGAATATTGTATCCCCTCTACTTCACAAATGGCTCTCCAGGCTTGACATGGAAGTCTTCCACACTCCAAGAATGGGGACACTCTTCTCATCTCTAATTTATTAATTTGTCAGTGTCATGAATGATGGGGAAATGTCATGGCATAGAGGAGGTCAGCTGGAAAACCACAACCTTTCAAAAGTACCTACAGTCTTTTATTCAGTGGTCTATTAATAATGTTCTTTGACATGTCACCTGTACAGATGCTGTAAGCAAACTACGCCTCGTAAACCATTTTGGAACAAGTCTTGGAATGCTCTGCACCTCTAGAGAGCTAGATAACTTTTAGCTGAAATTGTGTTTCCTTTTCCCAAATGAATGTTTGGTGTGCACAATACAGTACCCTTCCTCTCTCCTTTTCTCTATCGATCTCATTCCTATTAAACAGTTTTATGACAGCAAGTTGGAGTTCATCCAAGTTTCCTGCAGAAACCAGTCAGTTAAGGTGAAGGAGAAGCATGCCATTTATATGGAAGAAGCTTTGTGTGCTGACATTCTCTGGAATTTTTTTTTCAATTACTTCTTCTATAAAGTAAAGTGGCTCTACACTTCAAAATTGAAAAATCTTTTGTAAAAAGCACAGCCTGGGTCAAATCAGAATTTTAATGAATTTTTCACTGCCGTACAAACCTTTTAGGCCTCGTACACACGAGGCAATAGATTTGTTCAAAACGGTCTGTCCGACCGATTTGAACAAATCTGTCTGTTTGGATTTTGGTTTGCTCGCGTGTACACACGAGCAAACAAAAATCCCCGCCAGCAGACGGCGCGCTGACGTGTCGGTGACGTTGACGCCGCCACGTCACCGCACCAGGAAGTAAAACACTTCCGCGCATGCGCCGAATCCATTGAGTGCCGGTGCGAGACGACATGTCTGCTGGTAAGTGTACTAACCAGCAGACATGTCGGGCGGACGGATTCCCACCCGATAGATTTCAAAGCATGCTTTGAAATCTGTCGGGTGGCCAAATCCGTCGGCTCGCCCGTACACACGATCGAATCTGTCTGCTGGGACGGTCTAGCAGACCATTTCCAGCAGACAGATTTGATCGTGTGTACGCGGCCTGAGAGGGTTTTTAATAGTTTTTAATAGAACATGCAATATTTGTTCACTGGTGTATCAAAGAGATTTTAAATCTAGTTATGTACTGTATATGTTTGACCCTGCAAAACAAATTATATGGGTGGATTGAGCTACTACACTCTCATCTGTAACTACGCTATCATGTGTGCTCCCCGAATAAAGGCAACTCCGGCAAAACACAAGTTATGCCACGTACACAAGATCGGAAATTCAGACAAGAAAAGTCCGACGTGAGCTTTAGGTCAGAAATTTCCGACTGTGTGTAGGCTCCAACTGAATTTTTCTGTCTAAATTTCCGGCAAGAAAAATTTGAGAGCTGGTTCTCAAAGTCTCAAGTTCTTGGCGGAAATTCCGATCGTCTGTATGCAATTCCTACAGAGAAAAATCCTATGCATGCTCGGAATCAAGTCGACGAATGTTCTGAAGCATTGAACTTAATTTTTCTCGGCTCGTCGTAGTGTTGTACCTTGCCGCGTTTTTGGCGGTCGGAATTTGGTGTGCCCGTGTGTATGCAAGAAAAGATTAAGCTGATTCAGTCGGAAAAAAATCCACGGTTTTCTTGTCGGAATTTCCGATCATGTATACGTGGCATTAGAGTAAGAGGTTGGTAAAGATTTACCCATGCCTGCTTTTTTTTTCTTTTCTCTACTTTACATGGAAGACAAAGTACTCCTGTCTAGGAATGTGTGAAATTTCCATTGTCTTTTTTAAAATGTATGTACAGCCAAGGCAAGGGGTGAACCGTGTTTTGCTTGCCGTACATCACCCTTCTCCTGGCGTTTTCCTGTTTATGCACTCATGTCCTATGTGACCTTGACCTTGACATGTGTAGCGCTACCCCCGTAGGAGCCGCTGGTTGATTGTTGGGTTACATGACTCTATCGTTGTCTAGGGGTGTGATGCAGGAAACAAAGTAGTGAGCGGAGGTCCAGACATTCAATAAAGTTTTCCAAGGCTTTATTTCCAGGCCAACACAGCCAACATCAACTTCAGTTAGGAAGGAAAAGGTTGATGAGAGTAAAGGGATTAACTTGCAGAGTCAGGCCTGGATGTGGATGGGCAATCCAGCCCTTAGTAACAACAATCTGTAATGGATGAATAGGGGCGAATCCTTCCAATGGACTCCAGCCTGGGTCACCGGGAGACAGTAATGCGTACCTGTAGCATCCCAGTCACCAGATCCCCGATTAGGACGGCACTCAGCCTGAGATCCATTTCAATGGAACCTGGAACCCAGTGGATCACTGGGGTCCTCTTTCGCCTCCGGTTGAGACTCGATGAAGCCTGCAAGCTTGGCCAGGAGGGCCTCGCTGGTGGGGCCCATAGGTGCGCACACCCTGAAGGTGGATGCCGCACCCAGCAACGGGACCCCGCAAATGTTTTTTTACACATGACACCTGTCACAGATATACTCCTCCCCAGCATGCCCTGCGAGGGAGGAACTCCTCTAATTGGCTGCTGGGGAAGACTTGCTCTGCCAGAACCCCCGCTGGCGCCAACTGCTGGCCGGAGATGATACTACATCCCTAGAATGCAGATTGTCCCAGGAGACCTTTCTGGAGTGACAGAGGTCGTAATTTAAATAAATCACCAATAGGAGCAACATAGCTCTCCCATTCCAACTAACTTTAGCATAGTGCCCATACCGAAAGTAAGGGGACGCTACACATGGAACCATCTCCTCCCGATTTGTCTGTGGACATGGGTCTGTGGACATTGAATGTGCAGGCGTCAGCCTTTTATTCAAATCGGGAGAGAGAAACCTAGGGTGACAACTATAGATGAACAGTGATTGAGCATTGTAACCCTAGTACAGGAAATGTTTTGCTGCCAGGATCTATTAAGTAGGCGAAAATAAAGGGCGAAAAAAAACATAAATAGGAAAATTAATGCAGTCACTACACCTGAGGATTAGGAGGCTGCAATATATGTTATTTATTATTTAATCTATCTTGGGTTTGCAAATACTTTAAGACATGGGTTGGCAACCCGTCAATCGTGATCTACCTGTTGGATGGGTAGACGGTGATCCTTCCTTGTTGACCCCCAAAACCTGGACAGGAAGGACGAGGTGAATGGCATTTACCGGAACAAGCCCAACAAGGTTTCACTTGATTGTCCCTTTTTTAGTTCAATAAATTTTTATTAAAAGATTATATAAAGAAAAACAGTTTACTGTCGTCGCAGCTTCTTGCAAGAAGGGACGATGAGAACATCACAACCGTAAATATCACAAAAGAATCACATATTGCGTAGTGACAGTATACGGTAATCAACATTGAATCATAACATAACACAACATGACAAGGGCTGTAGTCTAGGGATTGGTAAAATTGGTTAACAGTGGAGTATAGGTGAAGGAGCCCCTCCGGACACCCCTATGGGGACAATCTGTGTCCTGAGCGGGAACTCCCCCACCCACCACATTTCTAGTCAAGCATTAAAGGTCTCAATATCATATCTAAGGAATTATAGACTCAGCCCTCAGAGAAATAACAAAAAAGAGAGAGAGAAAGTAAGAGGATGAGAGAAGAGAAGGAAAGGAAGAAAACAGCAAAGGAAAGGATAGGAAAAGAGCACAATAGTAGCTGGATAATAAATACACCACATCACCTCTGATCACTACGAGGTCATGGAGAGGTTATTCCATGTAGACCAATTAGTTTCAAATGTCAGCAAATTACCATCTCTATATGCCAAAATTTTTTCATACTCAGATATCAGTTTCAGTCTACCTAACACATCAGATATTCTAGGGAGTTCACTGGATTTCCATCTATTGACTATTGCTAAGCGTGCCGCCAGTAGAGTATGGATAGTGATGGATCTTGCTGGGAGGGGAAGATCCACCACATTTATGTTTAAAATAGCAAATTCTACACTGGGCCTAACATAGCACCCTGTTAATTTGGATATCAATTTAAAGATCTCTGTCCAAAAGTCACGGAGCAGGGGGCAGGCCCAGATCACATGTGATAGGGTGCCTACTTGCCCGCAGTCCCTCCAACACAAATTAGAATTTTCTTTAGAGAATTTTGCTACTACATATGGGGTAAAGTACCATCTCAAAAGGAGTTTCAGGTATAGTTCCTCATAGTTAGAGCACCTAGAAAATTTATAGTTGCATCTAACTGCATTCTTCCATTGAAGTTCAGTGAAGGTCTTACCCAGTTCTTTTTCCCACTTTAGCAAGGGATTAAGCTTATCAAAAATGTCTTTTGAACTCAAGAAATTGTAAACTAAAGAAATACCCTTCAGATTAGTATTTTGGGAGTGAAGAAAATTCCAAGTTTTTTCTATGATAGGTACATGCGTAGTCTGTATTTTTTGAAAAAAAGAGGCTATTTGAATGTACGCGTAGCTCTCTGTGGTCGGGACGTGGTATCTTTGTTGAATAGATTTAAAAGACATGATTTTGTTTCCCTCGGTTACATCTATTAAAGTAAGTACCTTGTTCTCAAGCCACTTGTGCAGTCTCAAATTGGGGACTATCCACTGCAATGACTCCAATGGGACGGGAACGTTAATTACAGGATAATGTGTATTGCCCTTCGAGCTAATCAAAGGCCAGGCTTCACATGCAGCCCGGATAGTGGGGTGATCTTTCACATTGATATCTACCGAGATGGAAGATGCCATCAAAAGTGATATCGGCGATAGCTTCTGGAGCATGGCGAGTTTTGATTGTCCCTTTTTATTCAGTGTATTTCTTGTGGTGTTCTTTGCATTGAGAAGCTACCTTTAAGGCGGTGTTCACACTGGGAGATCTCCGTTGCGGCTCCGGTGCGAATTTGCACAGGAGCCCTGTGCGTCTTTTGATCCGTTTCAGGTCCCAATTCAGCCAAATTTGGGCTGCAATCGGACCTGAAATGGTGAACCGTAACACACCGGACTCTGGGAGCCACATGCGAAGATAATTTGGACCCAGCCTCAAGGCACTATATAAAAAAAAGTTTATTTTTATTTGTTTTCCTCCTGCAGCAGCTGAAAGTCAGCTTCTCCTCCTCTCCCTCCTGCCGGTGTTCAGCTGCTGCAGGAGGAAAATTTACGAGATCCGATTCAGTAAATGTCACCCCCACCGCCCCTTCTGTTCCTGTTCTCTTCTTTCTGCTGCCCATCCCCTCCCCTCTCCCAAAACTCTCATGGCTCCCTGCCTCCTCATTGGCTCAGGTACAGCAGAAGGAGCCATTGGCTCCCGCTTTTATCAATCTTAGCCAGTGCAAGGGAGTGGAGAGTGTTGCCGAGCCCCACTCTACTGTATGTGTCTTATGGGCTCGAGGCCACTCTGTACAAAACTAACTGCACAGTGGAGGTAAGTATAAGAGTCGGTTCCCACTGGGGTGACACGACTTCCAGCACGACTTTCAGAGGCAACTCCAACACAACTTCAGCATGAACCACAGGGCGATCTGGGGGCGATCTACAACACTACTTGAAGTCGTCTCCAGGACAGGAAACTTTCCACTGGCCAATCAAACAACAATCAGCTCTGGGAGAGGGAGGGGGAGGGAGGGGTTTGCCTGAGAAATGTATGTTATCTTCCTGGAAAGTTGCTTCAGTTAAGACAGTGATCAGACTTTAACATGTTTGTTATTTAAAAAATAAAATAAATAAAAAACGTTACAACCCCTTTAAACTAAAAGCAGTGCAACAAAAAAGGTTTAAAATTTTGACATTACGCCCCCATTCTCATTGGAGCCATTTGTCATGCGATTTAAATTGCATGACAAGATGCATCCTATTGCCATCAATGGCAGTGTTCAAACTGATGCGACACCGACTTTGCACTGTTGCATCAATTTGAAAACATAGTACATGCACAACTTTTGGCAATTTCCGGTCCGACTTCAATAGACATCTGTGAATGAAGCCGCACAGATGTTTGACGTTGCACTGAGATGCGGTTTAAATTTTGCAATTTTACCTGAATTTCAAAGCAGCACTCAATTTGAATGGGGCGCTAAAGGAACACGTACAACAACATTTTTGGTTTAGGTGTTTAGGCTTAGATACACATGTAACGGTGCAAAAGGTGGAGTCAGCCTTTAAGGCTGGATTCACACATGTGCGGTGTGAATTCCATCTTCGTTTTATTTGCGAAAAGAAAGTGCAGCTGTTCAGTGGCACCTCTTCATTGTATCTGCGGATCAGCTGAGCAGATAGAGAGGGAGGTATAGTGAGGAGTGGGAGAGAATGCCTGTTCACAATGGAATGCATCTGCGAATCAGACGCATTCCCATAGAGGAATATGTGCCTGCAATTCGCACTGCCTAGAAAATGCACAATTTTGCAAAATGCAACATATCTGAACCAGACTGTTTGAAACAAATAGATTTTTAAATGTTCTTGGAATTCGATGCGGTGTGAACCCAGCCTAAAGCTGAACTCCAAGTATGATCTTTATTGCATACTTGCTTTGGTGCAGCTGGATAAATATCGTATACCTGGGGGCCGCTGGGGAAGATGATAACCACTGCGATCGCCTCAATCTTCCGGGACCTAGCTCGGCACTGCCGTTATTCATAGAACACCTCGGGTGGATTTACTAAAGGCAAATAGACTATTGGCTAGATTCATGTAGAGCGGCGTAATTTTATGCGGGCGTAACGTATCTCAGATACGCTACGCCGCCGTAAATTAGAGAGGCAAGTGCTGTATTCACCAAGCTAAGTTACGGTGAAGTAGCGTAAATGGGCCGGCGTAAGCCCGCCAAATTTAAATGTGTTTGATGTGGGCGTGTTTTATCCAAATTAATTATGACCCCACGTAATTGAAGTTTTTTACTAACGGCGCATGCGCCGTCAGTGGACGTATCCCAGTGCGCATGCTCCAAAAGATGCCGCTATGACTCATTGGTTTCGACGTGAACGGAATTTACGTCCAGCCCCATTCACGGACGAGTTACGCAAATGACGTAAAATTTATAAAATTCGTCGTGGTCCCGACGTCCATAATTAACATTGGCTGCGCCATCTTTTTGTTGCAATATCTTTACGCCTGAAAACTCCTTACGTAAACGGCGTATCTGTACTGCAACGTCCGGGCGTACGTTCGTGAATAGGCGTATCTCGCTGATTTACATATTCTAGGCGTAAATCTGCGTACACGCCCCTAGTGGCCAGCGTAAATAGGCAGCTAAGATACGACGGCGTAGGAGACTTACGCCGGTCGTATCTTAGCAACATTTAAGCATATCTCACTTTGAGAACACGCTTAAAGATACAATGGCGCAGATTCTGAGTTACGACGGCGTATCTACTGATACGCCGTCGTAACTCTTACTGAATCTGGCCACATGCTTTTTCCAAGTACAGTTGCACTAATTTTCCTTTCACATGATTGGATGATGGAAATCAGCAGAGCTTTACCACACTCGCAGTGGTCTGGGAACAATAAGTGCAACTGCACTTGCAGTCTATTTGCCAATAGTAAATCAACCCCAACGTATATTTTTTCAATGAATGAAAAGCTTTGTCTAATTAAGTGTAGCTCCACTTGTATTGGTAAAAAAAAAAAAACATTCCCCTCTGGGTGATCTATGTATATTACAAGAATTTTAAATTTAAGATTTTATTTAAATAAGTATCAAAGGAATACAATCAATGCTCCCAATACAGTCTTGGAGCGAATAAACAAGCAAGAGGAAAAATACTGACAGAGAACAAATAGTACAATTCATCCAGAAAAATAAAATAGAATACTCCTCCTCAATCTAATATAATCAGGTGGCTAGTGGTATATAACAAATAGTTAAAACATAAGAATACAATTATAATTAAATATTGCAGAAGAGAAGAAGTAGGGGGCAAAGCCCCCAGCTATCAGTCAGTATAAAACAGTTCAATCTACCCTACCAGGTAAATAGAGATTCATAGGAGAGAGGAAGCCTGAAACAGGTGTCAGACCTAAAGTACTGTTTCGACACCCCTATTGGGAACAAACTGTGCCGAAAGAGAACTTACCTCCTGGTTTCAAACCACAGTCTCAGAACTCCCGGAATATCCATACGGATGTCTTGAGGGATCAAAGATCAGAGAGCCGCATGGATGTACAGTATATTACAAGAATTTTAACGTTGTTCCAGATTCCTGCTTTTTGTTATTCTGAAGAAATCCCTGGGTGTTCCTCTGTGTCCATGACTATGGTATAACTAAACATGACCCTTAACTGCTAGGAACCCACATTTTACCCAACCTTTACTTTAATAAATAACCGAGACCACCACTTAATGTTGGAGTAAAAAACTGGCCGTAGCAGCCTCCATTTATTTTAAATAACTTCTTAAATATTAAATAACATTTATTAACAAAATATATATATGTAAACCTGAAATACAATCACATTTTCTTTTAACCCTACTAGTGCTGGACTTTCCAGGAACATTAACACAACCTTTTAACCCTTTTAAACCTTTATGAGCACTGCGGTACCTAACCTCTGGTCATAGGCCTCAAGCCGACAAGCTGGCTCAGAGACGACCACTGACCGCAGTGCCCCCATTAACAAACCTCCCAGCTACACCTTGGTAAACTGGACTAACAGCCCCTTCAGAACCCATGCCACCTCTGGGTAATGGCATCCACTTTAGGGTAATTTCTTCTCCTGCAAAGTCCAAACACCCGCCACCAGCACCCAAAGGTAACTCCTTACCTTTGGGTGCACCTCCACACCCTCAGCGCTCGTTGCACACCGTCCTGCAGACCCAACATCCACATGTCAATCCCCACATCTGTCAAGTGCACTCCATCTCCCCGCTGGTACCTCCACGTATCCACCTCCAACTCTGGATGCCTGACCACCAGCCCACCGTTTCTGAAAACAAAACGTGCCACGTCCCGGTTAACCTTTCTCCTGGCCCTGTTCACTCCTTCTACCGACCTAGCCATCCTCCAGGATGACCTGGGAACAATATCTGACCACACCACTACCGTGTCCGGGTAGGCCATGCGGATCCTTAAAAAATCAAACTTAATGTCCCTTGCGACATCCAACATTGTACGAACCCCGAGGTCGTTGCCCCCACGTGTAGCAATAAAACATCAGGCGAGCGGTCTAATTGTGCAAACTTGTGCACTTCCGGAACCACCCTGCCCCACAACATCCCCGGAAAACCCAACCATCAAATACACGATTCATGTCTTGGTACCCCAAGCTGACGACCGTCCAGTCGCACGTCCGCTCTCCTAGCCCCCCAATGAACGAAGGAGTGGCCCATTATCCAAACCAGTCCCTCTCCCGTACCTGAAAGACATGAAACAAAAAATACGTCACCAACAGACTTTCAAGAGACGCTCCCGTCCCCCGTAATCACATGGTCCCTTACCAAAAAACCCTGGCCCCCCTGAGCCTAGGGAGTGACCCCCCCCTTAAAACCCTCCAGGTTCCCCTGTGTGGCCTGCTCTCCCATTGACCCCCAGGGTCACCAACAACTGTGGTCTCACATACAGCCGAAACCTCCTCGACTCCCATCTGCCAATCCTTTTTACCATCTCATCATCCATGCCACTACGTGCAGCCTCCGTCGCGGCACCGATGCGAAAATAGTGTGCTGAAAACTCCCTTGCCACGAGGCCCAATGCCCCCAAATACCTCCTGAACACCGTCACGAACTGGTACCATGACAACGGTGCACCATTCTCATGCACCAGAAATGCACCACCCAACGTCGGACGGACGTCTAAAAATTCCCGCACCACTTTAACGGGACACAGCTCCGATCCCCCAATAGGGAAAACCTGCACGACCTTGCCCGTCCCCTTTTGATCAGTTTTTGACTTCCGTAACCACAAACTGACCCCCTCTTGTGCCCACCGCACATCCGTGGCTAACATGCCGCCCTGTGTTGACTTTGAGGGGCTGACCAGCTCCCCCACCCGAAACGCTCCAAAGAACGCCAGCGCAAAAGCCGCCCTAAACAACAGCGCCTTGTACCGTGACGTGCACAACGTAGCCAATTCCCCCATAATACCCCTCAGTATTTCAAATGACACCGGGCGACGGGCGTCTGCCCGCCGCCCCTGCTTTCTGTAACCTTTGAGTGCCTGCCGCACACAAAACTCCTTTGTAAAGTCTGTACACCCCTGCAACTTCAACAAAAATGCCAAACCTGCCAATTTCTTATCCAACACGGGGTGGGACACCCCCGCCTCCATGTTCCTAGCCACAAAATACAGCACCAGACCCCACCGGGTCCACCGCCGCCTCGCGAACCAGAGCCTGCCACTCTAACCATACCTTCTCGTAGGCCGCCCATGTGCCCACACTTACCGACTTTTTGATCCAATCGGAGATGATTCCAACGGAATCTCCCATAGCCACTCTGGACAGGGTACCCCCTGCTCTTCCGCTTCCGGCACCAACTCCCGGAACCTGTCCCACTGAAAGCGAGACAAGGCGTCAGCCACTACATTTTCCACACCCGGCAAATGCACCGCATACACAAATACATTCATCTGCAAACAGCGCAGCACCAGGTGCCGCAATAGCCGAATAACCGGCGGGGAAGATGCCGTGACCCTGTTAATCACCTGAAGTACCCCCAGATTGTCTCCATGGAACCGCACTTTCCGATCCCGGAAGGACGAACCCCATAGCTCCACTGCAAGCACCACCGGAAACAATTCCAGTAGCACCAGGTTTTTAGTGAACCCCGCTTCCAGCCAGGACTGGGGCCAAGGCCCAGCACTCCACTGACCCTGAAAATATGCGCCAAAACCCGAACCCCCGGCCGCATCTGTGAACAACTCCATGTCGAAGTTGCTGACCGGACCGGACATCCACAAGGCCCTTCCATTAAAGGACTCCAAAAAGGAGTGCCACATCAACAGGTCATCCCTGTGATCCTGCACCAGACGGACATAGTGCCTAGGGGACCTGACCCCCGCTGTACTAGCCGAGAGGCGTCTGCAAAAGACTCTCCCCATCGGCAGAATGCGGCACGCGAAATTGAGCTTACCCAAGAGCGACTGCAGTGCTCGGAGCTGCACCTTCCGCAGACCTAACAACTCGCTAATCTCCGCCTTGAGGCCGTTCAGTTTGTCTAGTGGCAACCTGCACTCCATTGCCATTGAATCAATCACAATTCCTAAAAATTGAATGACCGACTTAGGTCCTTCAGTTTTCTCGGGTGCCAGCGGCACGCCGAAGCGCTCTGAAATGTGTTCCCGCGTGGCTAACAATATTGCGCAAATGCGCGACCCCGCCGGGCCGATGCAAAGGAAGTCATCCAGATAATGTATCACGGAGCTCACTCCGGACACATCCCTAACCACCCATTCCAGGAACGAGCTGAACTGTTCGAACAAGGCGCACGAAATGGAGCAGCCCATCGGTAGACACTTGTCTACGTAGAACTCCCCACCCCAGTGGCAGCCCAACAGCCGAAAGCTATCCGGGTGAACCGGGAGAAGTCGAAAGGCGCCCTCAATGTCCGACTTGGCCATCAACGCCCCCCGGCCGTACCGGCGAACCCATCGCACCGCGGCATCAAAAGAAGTGTAGCACACCGTACAATCCCCCACGCTGATGGCATCGTTGACCGACCCACCCTTTGGAAATGACAGGTGGTGAATGAGCCGGAACTTGTTCGGCTCTTTCTTTGGCACCACCCCCAACGGGGAAACCACCAACCCTTCCAAAGGAGGGGAGACAAAAGGGCCCCCCATATGGCCCAGCGCCACTTCCTTCAGTAGTTTCTCGGAAACCACTTCCGGACGTTGTAACGCAGAACGCAAATTTTTCGCCACCGGGGGGACCACCGCCAAGTTGCAAGGAATCACGAAACCCTCAGAAAAACCCCTTTCTAACAACAGCGCAGCCGCCCTGTCCGGAAACCTACCGAGAAACGGTCGCATCCTTTCCACCATCACCGGAGTCCTCCCTCTTACTCGCAGAGTCTCCGGGACGCCCCCTGCCTTGCTTAAAACAACGGGAAGAGGGGTGATTACCCCCACAGCCAGAGCACTCGTGCTTGAACCGGCAGGACCCTCCAAACTTGCAGTTACCCTCGTTGAACTGCCAGCAAACCCCTTTTTTCTTTCCGGCCGACTGTCCTGGGGAAGAGGTTCCGCCGGCCCCCCCTGAAAAAACGGAGCAGACGTCCGCGGAGCCGACATAAGCCGCATCCAAAGGCCGATGTCCTTGGTATCCCACCTAATATCTGGCCTAATTGCCCGGCGTTGCCGGAATTGCTCATCGCATCGGAGCCACCCCGTGCCCCCGTAACACCGATAAGCCTCGCTGATGGCCTCTTGGTAACTGAAAAGCGCCGAACAGTGTTCAGGGTTTTTCTCGCCAATCACGCTAGCCAAGATCGAATAAGCCTGCGACCAATTCGCAAACGTCCTGGGAATAAGCCTATAACGCCTCTTCTCTTCATCCTCCTTCTTAGACTCCTCCGGCTTAACCCTGTCCAGGTTAAACTTCTCCAGAGGCAACAACGCAAATATCTCAACATATTCGCTCTTCCAAATTTTCTCCCTCACCTCCTGCTTCAAATGCGAACCCAGGGGTGCCTCATAACAAGTGTAAACTTCTCCCCTTGCAGCGTCCGCCAACCGGACCAAATCCCTTTTTTTTGCAGAGTCACCCCCCGCATCACCCTTTGCACTTGGCTGTGCCGCAGGCACTGCCCCATCCACCGCCAAACTCGTCCCTCCATCCACTGGCACCACTGTCCCAGTCACTGAAGACGCCTCCACGGGTACTCTCGCCCCGGCTCCTAACGCCGGCGCCCAGGCAGCCGACAGGGCCAATGGCAGGGCTCTCCCCCCCCTTTAGCTGGCTCACTAATGCCTCTAAACCCACCAAAAAACGCTGCAACCCAGCGCCCTCACCTGACTGCACCCCCTGGGCCCCAGACGTAACCCCACTACCCCCCGCCGCCGCGGGGACTACCAACCTACCCCGGGAGCCCCCCCCCGGCCCCCAGACAACACACCAGCATTGCATAAAACATCAGAAAAAAATGAAAACGACTTACCGGGCTGTCTGGAAGCAATCCCACCAGCCGCACGCCTCGTCTCCCGCGCTGCGAACTCCGTCCTAGGAACGAACTCCTCCTCCGATTCGGACAGCTCACCCTCCGAAAGAATACCAGGCCGGACGTCTTCTCCAGATGATAGCCCACCAGGCGACTCGGGCCTGGCAGCCGAGGGCCCAGAGCTGGCCTCGCTCACCCTGCGCACTCTGGACCCGTGCACCGATTTCCCCGACGCTTTTCTGGGTGCCGCACACTCTCTGCCGTCTTCCACTCCCCCACGCCCCTCATCCCTCGGGCTGGATTGGTGGTGGCTAGCCGCGGATGGTGAAAAGCTAGCCACCGCATGGACAGGCCTCCCCCGCCGAGGCTCCCGGACCTCCGGTGCACAACCGGGGTTGGAGCCCGCATCAATCTGCTCAGCACGCTGGGCGGGCCTGGCCGCCGCCTTGGAGCCCCCTGGCCGCCCCCCCCCCCCTGCACCCCGCTGCTGGCTAGCTGCCGACTTGTGTCCCCCCCGCCCCCGCCGCCCTGCGCTTGGTAATGGGGGCCGAGGGGGACCGGATGGGGCTCCCCTCCCGCCTGCGGGATATGGTGGCAGGACCCGGAAAATAACGGCTCGGGGGCCGCGAAACGCGGGTGCGGGACCCGCTTACAGCCACCCCTCCCCGCGACGCTCAGCCTCCTCCCGGAGCTGAGAAAACAACCGATCGGTGCCTGACATGGCAGGGCAGAGAAAGAGGAACGAGCGGGTGCAAATGAAAAAAATTAAGAACAAAAACGCAGGTGGCTTACCCCCCTTTCAGGCAGAGCACAAGACCCCAGCAGCGTGTCCTACAAAACTTTCCTCCACGTGTGTTAGCCCGGGAAGGAGGAGGAGGGGAATTTAAAACCTCCCCTCCCCTCCCTCAGCCAACACACCAAGCCACCCCCACCGACCAGACCAGGGCTTAGTTAACCCTGTCATGGCCGGCACTCCACTTAATGGCTTTGCCATTGCTACGTGCCTTACTAGTGAAAAAGTGAATCTAATGAGAGTTGTTTCATAATTATCAATCAGCTGCTGCACCTGCAGGGCTCTAATGAGGAAACCTGCAGGGCCTGCATTCCTTTCATTTCCTATTGGGAGTATCTCTCCAAAATTACATTTTTGTTGCAGGGGATGCCTGATATCTGACCTAATCTTAGGCCCCGTACACACGAGGAGACATGTCCGATGAAAACGGTCCGCGGACCGTTTTCATCGGACATGTCTCCTGCAGGATTTTGGTCTGGCGGTGGGTACACACCATCGGACGAAAATCCCCTCTGACAGAGAACGCAGTGACGTATACGTCACCGACGTGCTCAATCCAGGAAGTTCAATGCTTCCACGCATGAGTCGAATCCATTCGACGCATGGGGGGGATTTCTGTCCGTCTGTTTTCTGTTAGTCGTACTAACCAGCGGACATGTCTGACGGACATGTTTCCAGCAGACAAGTTTTAAAGCATGTTTTAAAACTTTTGTCTGCTGGAAACCTGTCCGCTAGGCCGTACACACGATCGAATCTGTCCGCTGAAACTGGTCTGCAGACCAGTTTCAGCAGACATGTTCGATCGTGTGTACGCGGCCTAAGTGTACTCAGTGAGCCTATTGCGACAAGCAGGAAATTACATATCTGGGAGCGTTCCGTACTTCTCCAGGTAGCCATATTGCATTGCATTTTACAGAAAATGACAGAGCTGCAGATTGAAAAGGAAAGGTCATTTTTAATAACTTTCAATTATAATATGACTTGAGTCACAATTGTTTATGATATATTATTATTATTTTTTCCCCCACAAAAGTGGCGTTACCCTTTAACCACTTGCCTACTGAGCACTTTTACCCCTTTCCTGCCCAGGCCAATTTGCAGGTTTCAGCGCTGACACACTTTAAAAAGACAATTACGTGGTCATGCTCCTGTACCCAATCGACATTTTTATAGAAAAAAAAATCAAACAAATACAGCTTTCTTTTGACAGTATTTAACCACTTGAGATCCGCGCTATGGACAAAAGACGTCCACAGCGCGGCTCTCAAGTGCCAGGTTGATGTCTTTGGATGGCATGTTATTGTAATTCCCCGCACGCCACTGGGAAAAACAGTGCGGTCGCATCGCTGAGGAGCCGATACGTGTGGCTGGCGGCCGCGGTGTCCGCCAGGTACACGCGATCGACGGTGACAGAGCAGGGACATGGAGCTTTGTGTGTAAACAGAGAGCTCCACGTTCTGTCAGGGAGAGGAGACAGATGCTGTTTCCCTTGTACATAGGGACACAGCATCGGTCACATCCCCCAGTCAGTCCCCTCCCCCCACACAGTTAGAACACACCCAGGACACACATTTAACCCCTTCCTCACCCCCTAGTGTTAACCTCTTCAATGCCAGTCACATTTATACAGTAATTAGTGCATATTTATAGCACTGGTCGCTGTATAAATGTGAATGGTCCCAAAAATGTGTCAAAAGTATCTGATGTGTCTGCCGTAATGTCGCAGTCCCAATAAAAATCGCAGATCGCCGCCATTACTAGTAAAAAAAAAAAATAGTAAAAAAAAAATCATAATTCTGTCCCCTATTTTGTAGGCGCTATAACTTCTGCACAAACCAATCGCTTATTGCAATTTTTTTTTTTTTTTTAATAAAAATACGTAGAAGAATATGTATCGGCCTTACAAATACCACCAAAATAAAGCTCTATTTGTGGGGGAAAAAAGGACATCAATTTTGTTTGGGAGCCACGTTGCACGACCGCGCAATTGTCTGTTAAAGCGATGCAGTGCCGGAAGCTGAAATTTCGCCTGGGCATGAAGGGGGTTTATGTGCCCAGTAAGCAAGTGGTTAATCACAACTGGGTTTTTTTTTGTTTGTTTTTTTTGTTAAATAATGGTAATGGTAATTGATGGGCCTTGATATGCCGCACTGATGGGCACTGGTGGGCACTGATGAGGAGGCACTAATGAGGCTGCACTAGGTGGCAATGATAGGCAGCACTGATGGGTACTGGTAGGCAGTGTTGCTCATCTTACTTTAAAAAAGTAATTAGTTACAGTTACAAATTACTTCTCTGAAAAAGTAATTGCGTTAGTGACTCAGTTACTACATTGAAAAAGTAATTAGTTACTCAGCAAAGTAACTGATTTTTTTTTTTATATTCTACAATGCTTTGTTGAAAAGCAGATGACGGGCGCTTGCCAGGGAGCAGTGAGTTAATACTCCAAGACAAAAGAATGCCAGATCCTTGAGAGAAGAAAACCGTAAACAAATGGTGATCTTGTGTATATCCCAGCCTAGGTGCATCCGTCCCACCATGTATGTGCAGCTAATAGGACTTAAAACCCTTCCATCTGCTACATATTACATCCAAATTATAAGCTGGATTAAAATGTATGTTTATAATATACATTCCCTTGACGTTTACAGAGTCTGTAATTTAAATTCTTATATTAGGCTTTATTAGAATTTTCTATAGTTTATTGTTTATAATTTTATTTATCTTATATAAGCTTTATTGGATGCACAGGATCTGGAATGGGGACATCAGATTTTTCTTTGTTGTCTGATGAAGAGATGAAATCACTGACCAAAAATAACCTGCTGATCATTGGTCTGTATAGGTGTCCTGCACTTACCATGTTGACCACTAGATGTCGCTGTGTACACTGTGTTGTATAGGGAACGTTTGTTCTGTGGAACATTTTGTTCCGGGCCATGTGATCATCATTGATCAGATTGTGATCGATGTGAGTTGTTCCCTCGGTGATAGGTCAGTGTGAGGTGGGTGGGGCTCATTGTATCCAGGGCTCCTTGCGATTGGGAGTTTTCAGACCGCTGTGACAGACCATCACAGCGGTCACATGATTCTAAAGCGGAGTTCCATCCATATTTATGTTCACAGCGCCGGCAGAAGCAATTACTCGGCTGCCATCTAGTGGCGGTAGATGTAATTGCAGTAATGCCGCCCAAGTAATGGGAACTGCGTTACCGTGAGGGGAAGAGTGATCGGGTAGATTACTCGTTACCCTCAAAAGGGGCTGCGTTAGGTAACTGCGTTTATTGTAACTCCGTTACTTACAACACTGCTGGTAGGCGGCACTGATAGGTGACACTGATGAGGAGGCACTGGTGGGCACTGATTGGCAGCACTGGTTAGCATTGTTGGGACTGCACTGATAATCAGGACACTGATTATCAGTGTAGATGTCCCTTTTACACAACCTAGTTATACGCCCTCTTCTCCTCTCCTCATGCTGTCAGCATGAGGAAAGGAATGCCGATAATCAGTTTTTGTTTACATCGTGATCAGCTGTGATTGGATCGCTCTTTACCTCAATCTGTAAATACAGAGCACGCTGCCTGAGCACCGCAGCAGGTGGGTGGCGTGCACGATCGTAGGATGACTTTATATGATGCCCTCCTAGAACCAAGCGGTCGTGCTGTAGCCGTCATTCAGCTATAGCATGGACGGCAAGTGGTGAATATTGGGACAGGAGTCACTTTGGGCGGGCGGCTTATGGAACCCAACTTACCATAGAGAGGTCTTATGTGAAAATGATGGACAACTACTTAATGGACACTAAGGCCCCGTACACACGAGCAGACAGATTTGTTCAAATCGGTCGGAAAGACCAATTTGAACAAATCTGTCTGCTGGGATGTATTGGTTTGATCGTGTACACAAAAAAATTTATAAAAGGAAATTACAAAAAAAGGGGGATTTCCATCCGAGACCTCTGGGCCCAAAAAGAAACCTCTGGGCTCTTTAAAAGAAATAAAAAAAAAATAAAAAATAAAAAATATATATATATATATATATATATAAAAGAAATAAACATTTATAAAAAAACAAGGGGGGTTGCCTTCCAGGGCCCTGGGGACCTCTGGGCTCTTTAATAAAAAAAAAAAAAATATATATATATATATATATATATATATATATATATATATATATATATATATACATACAGTGCCTTGCGAAAGTATTCGGCCCCCTTGAACTTTGCGACCTTTTGCCACATTTCAGGCTTCAAACATAAAGATATAAAACTGTAATTTTTTGTGAAGAATCAACAACAAGTGGGACACAATCATGAAGTGGAACGAAATTTATTGGATATTTCAAACTTTTTAAACAAATAAAAAACTGAAAAATTGGGCGTGCAAAATTATTCAGCCCCTTTACTTTCAGTGCAGCAAACTCTCTCCAGAAGTTCAGTGAGGATCTCTGAATGATCCAATGTTGGCCTAAATGACTAATGATGATAAATAGAATCCACCTGTGTGTAATCAAGTCTCCGTATAAATGCACCTGCACTGTGATAGTCTCAGAGGTCTGTTTAAAGTGCAGAGAGCATCATGAAGAACAAGGAATACTCCAGGAAGGTCCGAGATACTGTTGTGGAGAAGTTTAAAGCCAGATTTGGATACAAAAAGATTTCCCAAGCTTTAAACATCCCAAGGAGCACTGTGCAAGCGATAATATTGAAATGGAAGAAGTATCAGACCACTGCAAATCTACAAAGACCTGGCCGTCCCTCTAAACTTTCAGCTCATACAAGGAGATGACTGATCAGAGATGCAGCCAAGAGGCCCATGATCACTCTGGATGAACTGCAGAGATCTACAGCTGAGGTGGGAGACTCTGTCCATAGGACAACAATCAGTCGTATACTGCACAAATCTGGCCTTTATGCAAGAGTGGCAAGAAGAAAGCCATTTCTTAAAGATGTCCATAAAAAGTGTTTAAAGTTTGCCACAAGCCACCTGGGAGACACACCAAACATGTGGAAGAAGGTGCTCTGGTCAAATGAAACCAAAATCAAACTTGTTGGCAACAATGCAAAACGTTATGTTTGGTGTAAAAGCAACACAGCTCATCACCCTGAACACACCATCCCCACTGTGAAACATGGTGGTGGCAGCATCATGGTTTGGGCCTGCTTTTCTTCAGCAGGGACAGGGAAGATGGTTAAAATTGATGGGAAGATGGATGGAGCCAAATACAGGACAAGACAATGATCCAAAACATAAAGCAAAATCTACACTGGCATGGTTCACAAATAAACATATTCAGGTGTTAGAATGGCCAAGTCAAAGTCCAGACCTGAATCCAATCGAGAATCTGCGGAAAGAACTGAAAACTGCTGTTCACAAACGCTCTCCATCCAACCTCACTGAGCTCGAGCTGTTTTTCAAAGAGGAATGGGCAAAAATTTCAGTCTCTCGATGTGCAAAACTGATAGAGACATACCCCAAGCGACTTACAGCTGTAATCGCAGAAAAAGGTGGCGCTAAAAAGTATTAACTTGAGGGGGCTGAATAATTTTGCACGCCCAATTTTTCAGTTTTTTATTTGTTAAAAAAGTTTGAAATATCCAATAAATTTCGTTCCACTTCATGATTGTGTAACACTTGTTGTTGATTCTTCACAAAAAATTACAGTTTTATATCTTTATGTTTGAAGCCTGAAATGTGGCAAAAGGCTGCAAAGTTCAAGGGGGCCGAATACTTTCGCAAGGCACTGTGTGTGTATATATATATATATATATATATATATATATATATATATATATATATATATATATATATATAAAAAAATAATATAAAAACAATTTAAAACATTTTTATAAAAAAAGGAGGTTGTCATCTGGGGCCCTGGGGACCTCTGGACCCTTTAATAATAATAATAATATTATTAAATATCATTAAATAAGGGGGGTTGTCATCTGGGGATCTCCGGGCCCCTGGGGACCTCCAGACCCCTAAAAAAAAAAAATTGTCCCTTTTAATGAAAAAAAAAAAAAAAATATATTAAATATATATATATATATATTTTTAAAAAACAAATAAAAAAAGGGGGGTTGCCATCCGGGGCCCTGGGGGCCTCTGGGCCCCCGGGGACCTCTTAAAAGAATAAAAGAAAAAAATTGGCCCTTTAATAAAAAATAAAAATATATTAAATATATACTTTTTTATAAAAAATAAATAAAAAAGAGGGGGGTTGCCATCTGGGGCCCTGGGGGCCTCCGGGCCCCTGGGGACCCCCGGCCCCTTACAGGTGTACTTCCTGTACCCCCCTGATGGCGGCCCTGATGTGGAATTCCCTGGTTTCAGCATGGAGCATTGATTATTTAAAAAAAACTATTAGATAAGCACCTGAACCACTACAACACACGGGGATATACAATGTAATACTGACATAAAATCACACACATAAGTTGGACTTGATGGTCTTTTTTCAACCTCACCTACTATGTAATTTTTTCAATTGACATGGCTGCCAAGGGCCCTGTCTGCAAAACAGCATCATTCATTCACAGAGATCTGCGACTGAATGAACTACTAGTCCTGTCTACCACTTCAGTAGATAGACTTTTAGATCTCAACGGAACACGAACACAGTGATCACCAAATTCATAGTCAATTGACACTTACCAGCTAATGAAAGTTCATACTTTGATACAGACACAGAGCTGGAGGAAGAGTCTGCAGGAGCCTGATATTCAGGGCCGGATTCCAGACAAGGCCACTAAGGTCTGGCCTCGAGGCGGCAACACTGCAACAGGGGGCAAGAATGGACTGGCCATCGGAACTACCGGGATTTTCGGTAGGCTGACGGTCTCAATGGGCCAGTTACAGCGGCCGGCTAATCTGCATCGGAGGTGCAGGTGCCGTCAATCGGCAGAAGCTGGTGCCTGACGGGTAGATCCAGATTTAGCCGGCATGCAGAGTAGCACAGGAAGTGTGTGTAATAAGACGCAGACTCATGTCACTCTTTTCCCGGACGGCCCCTCCTCTCTTCTCGTCCATCCCCATTTGCTTGTGACATCATCTGGGATGGATGAGAAGAGAGGAGAGGCCACCGGGAAGCAGAGTGACATGAGAGAGAACTTATTACACACACTTCCTGCGCTACTCTGCATGCTGGCTGGTAAACAATGTGCCCCATAATGTGCAATGTGCCCTGATGTGCCATGTGCCCTGATGTGCTATGTGTCCTGATGTGCCCTGTGCCCCGTGTCCTGATGTGCTATGTGCCTCGTGCCCTGATGTGCTATGTTCCCTGATGTGCCCTGTGCCTCGTGTCCTGATGTGCTATGTTCCCCATGCTCTGATTTTTTCCCCCGTGCCCTGTGCCCTGATGTGCCCCGATGTGCTGTGCCCTGATGTGCTGTGATGGGCCCTGATGTGCTGTGCCCTGTACCCTGATGTGATGTGCCCTGATGTGCCCCATGCCTTGATTTGCTGGGCTATGTATCCTGATGTGCTGTGCCCTGTACCCTGTACCCTGATGTGCTGTACCCTGATGTGCTGTGCCCTGTACCCTGATGTGCTGTGCCCTGATGTGCTGTGCCCTGTACCCTGTACCCTGATGTGCTGTGCCATGTACCCTGATGTGCTGTGAGATGTACCCTGATGTGCTGAGCTCTGTACCGTGCCCTGATTTGCACTGTACCCTGATGTGTTGTGCCCTGGGCCGGTCTGGATGCAGACCTCCTAAGTGATGGTGTGTGTGTGTGTGGGGGGGGGGGGCTATTGAAGGCCCGCCCTTGGTGCAGTAAAGGGAGTAAATCCGAACCTGCTGATATTGCACTCCCTATCCACTGAGCCCAAGTGCAATGCCTTTACAGGCTCCTTTGAAAAAAGCTAATGAATGCTCCTTTGTTCCTGCAATTATATGTGCATTTGTTATTTTTCTTTAATAAGGTGGACTTTAAGTCTATTGGCGTTCCTTGATTAAAATAATAACTGGTATGGCAAATTACGACTACTATAGCCACAATTTTATGTAATCAGTTAGCTTATTTGTGTCCATGCATTGTTTTTGTTCGGGACAGGTTCCCTTTGGTTTATTTCATAGAAAGGCAACTCTCGCAGCAGAAAATAAATCCATAGCTTTACACGTGTTTGATATTCATTCTCGGATCTGGCGTAGTAGTCACTAGATAACGCTTGTAGTTGCCATGACAACGTCAGTCTCAGAAAGCTAAATGCGGCCGTGTCATCCAATAATGAAGCAATGTTTGAAATTTGAACCTTCACTAGCAGAAATGCTATCAGACAGGCAGGATGTTGTTGTCAACACACAGAGAAAACAACTGTCTCTCTTGAAAGAGACCTTCACTCAAGATAAAAATTGCCAGTTAAAAAAAGGAGAAAACAAAAAACGCATAAGATCAGATTATGTGCTAATGGAATTTCTTTCTTTCATTGTAAGCTGCAGAGATAAATGGACCGAAGGCTACAAAGGCTGATGGAAGCAGATTTGTACTCAAGGCATGACGATTTGGTGGGGTCCAAGGCTGGACTATCATACAAGAGTGTTACAATTTTGCATTACTTTACGGAAAGCAAATATGCAAGAGTGGAGAGGAATTACTATAAAGAATAAAGAGGGTCTGTCTCTGCTCCAATCGGTGATGAGTGAAAGTATCCAAAAATTTGGGCACTCCAATCTAAAATGGGGTTCCCTGTCACATCAGAATTTTCCCTTTTACATCAGTCCTCAGTTCCCTACATTTCACATCAGAGTCCTCACTTCCCCCTCCCTCTTTCACATCAGAGTCTCTCCTCTTTCACAATAGAGTCATCACTAACCCCCCCTTTTACATTAGAGTCCTTGGTCCCCCTTTTGTCATACCCTCCAATCTTCCACAGCATGACTGTGGCAGCTTAGCAATGGACAGGAGGTGGAGCAGGTCTACGGAGGTGGACTTCCATCACCTTCTAAATGCAGGAGCTGCCATGGATAATGCCCACCCTGGATTAGTGTTTTGTGTTCATGGTGTTGGCTGCTGGACTGCTTGCACCATGGAAATGCATGAGGTTGTGCATAAATACTAGATGCAGTGCAGCACCCCTGATAACTCCAGATGACAGACCATGGTTCTGCAGTTGAGAAACACTACCCTAACCCGAGTTTACTCTCCTTCCCCATATGTCTCCACTGCTTCATTCCTGCACAGCCCTTCCCTTATTTAAGCTCCATGTCGAAGGGGGGGGGGGGGTCAGAGCTTACACAGAGCTCATGATGTCCACAACAACTGCATCCTGGGGCTGGGAGGTAGGGGGCACATGCCCTCCCATACCTTAAAGTTTGAGTTTAAGCAATGACTGTTATGGAGTAATGGAGTGGTGGGAGAATGTGGGGCTGTAAGTATAAGCAGATCAAGGGGTGACCTATTGAAGGAGTATGGGCATTCATACATCCCTTAAAGCAGGGGTAGGCAACTTTCCAGAGGTGGTAGAGATCTACCTGAATAACATGAAAGGGATCAGTGATCACCGGGGTTTGGCACTCATTCTTTTAGAGGAATTAACTAGCAAGACCTAACTAAATAGTAAGAAAAACAAAGAAAAATGTAATAAAACAAATGACACTGTAAAAATATAGACTTAGCCTACGTTAAAGGTGGACAGAGTAAGTCAGTAGAGCAGTGGATAGTGTCAGTAGGGCACTGGAAACAGTGTTAGTAAGGCAGTGGACAGTGTTAGTAGGGCACTGGACAGTGTTAGTAGGGCACTGGACAGTGTTAGTAGGGCAGTGGACAGTGTTAGTAGGGCAGTGGACAGTGTCTGTAGGGCAGTGGACAGTGTCTGTAGGACAGTGCACAGTGTCAGTATGGCAGTAGACAGTGTCTGTAGGGCAGTGGACAGTGTTAGTAGGGCAGTGGACGGTGTCTGTAGGGCTGTGGATGGTCTCCTTAGCTGTCGTACGTCGCGCGCATGCGCAGAAAGGATTATGATGCCCGAGACAACGTAGTGCTGGAGCGCAGCCACTCTAGAACAAGTGGCGTGCGTTCCAGCCCATGCGGAGGATGTTAGGAGAATGGAGTACAAGGTGAAGCAAGGCACTACCTCTGGACATGTAAGGTATGTGCACCCTCAACAACAAAGTTTTCAACACCTGACAATGGAGGCATTTCTCCATATATCCTCCTTCCCCTTCCCCTCCAGATTGGTGGTTCTTTGGACTTGGGGATACCCATTGTTGAGACTATGCCAAGTCTGAGATATAGGTACTGTATATACAAGGGTTAATTCACAAATGGGGGGAGCTTTTGTCAAGAGTCCTCCCTGTGGGCGGGGTGACCTGTGACCTTCCAGCACATGCTCTTTCTACCTTTGTGTGTGTATATAATCTGACAAGCTGTACAGTGAGGGAGCAGTGCAGACCACCGGGGCTCTGAGGAAAGGGGTACGCCCCCGAAACGCGTAAGCCTAGCTTCAATATCGGTCAGATACTTTTGGACTGAAGCAACCGTCCTGTTCTGCTGGCGCTGTTGAACTGTCTTTCAAGGCTTGTTTTTAACTCATTTTGTGAGTATTATCATTGATTTTAGTATTTTAATAAAATCGTGTTACAGTATCACATTAGGTCGGTGCGCCCTCCATTCTCTTTTCTTTTTTAGGGCTGTGGATGGTGTCAGTATGGAAGTGGACAGTGTCTGTAGGAAAGTGGACAGTGTTAGTAGGGCACTGGACAGTGTCAGAATTGCAGTAGGTGGTGTCTGTAGGGCAGTGAATGGTGTCTGTAGAGCAGTGGACAGTGTCAGTAGGGCAGTGGAGTGGTAGGTGTCTGTAGGGCAGTGGACGGTATTAGTGGGGCAAAAGCATTGCAGAGAGCAGGTAAGTATAGGCATGTTTGTTATTTTAAAACAAAAAAAAACGACACAACCACTTTAATGCCGCGTACACACGGTCGTTTTTTGCGATAAAAAAAAACGTCGTTTTTTAAAACGTCATTTATATTGATCGTGTGTGGGCAAAACGTTGTTTTTTGTCTTAAAAAAAACGACCCAAAAAAATTCCAACATGCTTGGATTTTTTGTGTCGTTTTTCAAAACGTCGTTTTTTGTTTCACAAAAAGTCACCGTGTGTAGCAAAAACGTCCTTTGAAACGACGTTTTTCAACCCGCGCATGCCCAGAAGCTAGTTATGAAGCGAGCTTCAATGGAAAAGAGTGGTGAACGTAACCTCGCTTTTTGTGAAAAAAATGATGGTGTGTATGCAAAATCGTCTTTGAAAAGTGACGTTTCAAAAACTTCGTTTTTTACTTCACAGAAAACGTCGTTTTCTTTCATCACAAAAAATGATCGTGTGTACGCGGCATAAGTAATAGATATATAAATAAATGTGACAGCACTGCTGATAAACTATTAAATAAATTATTGAAAAATAATTTCAAAGTGCAAAAATATCCAAAGCAAAGTCCAATAGTGACATATTAATGATGGTGCTAATAAAAAAAAGATTAATTATTAACTGCTTCAATACCGGGGCTATTTTGGCACTTCTCCTACATGCATAAATCATAATTTTTTTGTTAGAAAATTACTCAGAACCCCCAAACACTATATATGTTTTTTTAGCAGACACCCTAGGGAATAAAATGCCGGCCATTGCAACTTTTTATCTCGCACATTATTTGCGCAATCATTTTTCAAACGCCTTTTTTTTGGGGAAAAAACGGTTTTGTGAATTAAAAAATAACAAAACAGTAAAGTTAGCCCAATTTTTTGGTATAATGTGAAAGATGAAGTTACGCCGAGTAAATAGATACCTAAGATGTCACGCTTTAAAACTGTGCACACTCATGGAATGGCGCCAAACGTCAGTACTTAAAAATCTCCATAGGCGACGCTTATTTTTTTTTTACAAGTTACAAATTTAGAGTCCCAGAGGAGGTCTAGTGCTAGAATTGTTGCTGGTGCTCTAACGCACGCGGCGATACCTCACATGTGTGGTTTGAACGGCGTTTACATATGTGGGCGGGACTTGCGCGTGCGTTCGCTTCTGAGCGCGAGCTACCAGGGGTAGGGGCGTTTAAAAAAAAATGTTTTATTATTTTATTTTTTATTATACACAATTTATTTTATTTTTAAACTTTTTTTGACATTTATTTATTTTTGATCACTTTTATTCCTATTACAAGGAATGTAAACATCCCTTGTAATAGGAATGTGTGTGACAGGTACTCTTTATGGAGAGATGCAGGGTCAATAAGACCCAACATCTCTCCTCCATTCGGGAAAGCATTAGATCGTGAAAAAAATTCACAGATCTAATGCATTCAGCCGCTGTTGCGGCTGTGTTTACATTCCAGGACCCGGGCATGACGTCATAACATCGCGCCCAGGCCTCCAACGATCATAGAGATGACTGGTGAGCATCTGGTCACCAGTCTACTCTATGGTTTACAGCGGACGGAGGCGGGTCGTTTCTCCGGGTCTCCGATGGCAAAGGAGAGCCCGGAGAAGCACCGGATGGCGGCGGGAGGGGGGGGACATCCCCTCCCGCCGCCTTTAAGAATGATCAAGCGGTGGAACCGCTGCTATGATCGTTCTTATGGTGCAGGGATTCGCCGCCTGAAGAGGTGGGTATCTGAATGATGCCTGTGGCTGCAGGCATCATTCAGATATCCCCACTGAAAGCCAGGACGTCAATTGACGTCCTTGGTATTGAAGTGGTTAACAAAGAAACTTAAAGTGCACAGATATCCAGAACAAAGTCCAATAGTGACATATGAATAGTGAATCTTCTTCTAAAGTGCTACGAAAAGCAGGTATTTTCAACGTGCTTCACTGAAAATCTGCATCAATCATTAAAGTGCTCCCACCACCGCGTGCAATGGTCGCCAACGGATCCTAGTAAGCTCTTTCGGGTAATGAACGCTGTGCAAGGAGTGCAGCATCCTCCCAATATAATTACTTCAAGATTGGCTCCACATTGCTTTCCGGCAGTTCCACAATCACATAGAAAAACAAAAGTGCCTCCAATAGTGCAGTATCCGGGGTATTAAATGGACAGAACCTCACCACCGCAGCTAATTAATTGTGTGTAAAATAAACACCCTGCAGCTGCTGTCCACCAACTGCTAAATCCCCTCTAAATGTAATGTAAATATTACAGTGCTTGCAGATCAGAATATGTACATACAGTATCTCACAAAAGTAAGTAACCCCCACATTTTTGTAAATATTTTATTATATATTTTTTTATATTTGTATTTTCATGTAACAACACTGAAGAAATGACACTTTGCTACAATGTAAAGTAGTGAGTGTACAGCTTGTATAACAGTGTCAATTTGCTGTCCCCCCAAAATAACTCAACACACAGCCATTAATGTCTAAACTGCTGGCAACAAAAGTGAGTACACCCTAAGGGAAACATTTCCAAATTGCACCCCCCCCCCCTGGGTGTCATGTTACAAGGTCTCAGGTGTAAATGGGGAGTAGGTGTGGTAAATTTGGTGTTCTCGCTCTCACTCTCTCATACTGGTCACTGGAAGTTTAACATGGCACCTCATGGCAAAGTACTCTCTGAACAAAAATAATTATTGCTTTACATAAAGATGGCCTAGGCTATAAAAAGATTGCTGAAAGTGAGCTGCAGCATGCTGGCCAAGACCATACAGCAGTTTAACAGGACAGGTTCCACTCAGAACAGGCCTCACCGTGGTCGACGAAAGAAGTTGAGTGCACGTGCTCAGCGCCATATCCAGAGGCTGTCTTTGGGAAATAGACGTATGAGTGCTGCCAGCATTGCTGCAAAGGTTGAAAGTGTGGGGGGGTCAGCCTGTCAGTGCTTTAGATCATACGCCACACACTGCATCAAATTGGTCTGGATGTCGTCCAAGAAGGAAGCCTCTTCTCAAGATGATGCACAAGAAAGCCAGCAAACAGTTTGCTGAAGACAAGCAGACTAAGGACATGGATTACTGGAACCATGCCCTGTGGTCTGAGGAGACCAAGATAAACCTATTTAGTTCAGATGAAGTCAAGTGTGTGTGGCGGCAACCAGGTGAGGAGTACAAAGACAAGTGTGCCTTGCCTACAGTCAAGCATGGTGGTGGGAGTGTCATGGTCTGGGGCTGCATGAGTGCTGCGGGCACTGGGGAGCTACAGTTCATTGAGGGAACCATGAATGCACAACATGTACTGTGACATACTGAAGCAGAGCATAATCCCCTCCCTTAGGAAACGGGGCAGTATTCCAACATGGTAAGGACCCCAAACACACCTCCAAGATGACCACTGCTTTGCTAAAGAAGCTGAGGGTAAAGGTGATGGACTGGCCAAGCATGTCTCCAGACCTAAACCCTATTGAGTATCTGTGGGGCATCCTCAAACAGAAGGTGGAGGAGCGCAAGGTCTCTAACATCCACCAGCTCTGTGCTGTCATCATGGAGGAGTGGAAGACTTCAGTGGCAACCGGCGAAGCTCTGGTGAACTCCATGCCCAAGAGGGTTAAGGCAGTGCTGGGAAAATAATGGTGGCCACACAAAATATTGACACTTGGGCACACTTGGGCACAATTTGGACATTTTCACCTTTGGGTATACTCACTTTTGTTGTCAGCAGTTTAGACATTAATGGCTGTGTGTTGAGTTATTTTGGGGGATAGGATGTTGTACCTGGTGGATATCCTAGCTGCCTCAAAGAGGAAAGGAAGCCAAGAGACCTGGTATTCCAAATACAAGTGTGTTTGACCCCCAGACTTCAAAGTTAAGGGTCAATTTTCTCTGGTGATTGGGGAGTGTGGCACATGGCACTGGCATGTTTACATGAAGCACTTCAGCACCTTTTAGAATCTTGGAGCACCAAGCACTTTATATGAGATTTTTTATTGATTTTGTTCACATATTTTTATAGTTTTGTGTGTACATAATGTGATCTTTTTGATAAAAATGTGTCTATATTTGTGTAGATACGCTCCAGCTGAACATAGTGGCTAAACATATTTTAGATCTAAAGTCCATTATGACATTGGGGAAACAACTTGGTCCATGACACCTTCTGACTACATATATTCTATTATCATAGATTTAAGTCACAGCTTTGGAAGTATCAAGCCCTTATAGTCCCTGAAGAAGATCTACACTGTGTGTTTTTGAAACGCGTTGGATGCCCTGTCAGTTGACAGCTCGCAGGCTTCCTTTGCAGTTGGCTTTATATCAGTTCCCAATTTTTGTGTTTTGTTTTTATCATCATCAATCCTTGTCTTTCATGTTATATGTCATTTATACATTTTAATACATTTGTTAATTTTATATAAATCACTGCCTGTGGTCCATTTAAAATCCCAAGTTGAGAAAATTTCTTTACCATATTGGGATCTGCAAGCACTGTAATATTTTTTATTACAGGTGTTTAAAACATGTGCCTAAATTATATTTATATTTAACGGTAAATCAAATTGAAATTACATTTCCTTAAACTGCATCACATCTACATATATATCTATATATATATATATATATATATATATATATATATATATATATATATATATATATATCTATATTAGGGCTATTACTGATTAAAAATTTTGTGTTCGATTTAATCAATTATTTTTTTTTTGATTATAGACTAATTTTGATTAATTATAACGCACATACAGATCCAACTACTTTTAGCTGATCTCCTTGCAGGCTGATTCCCAGTGCAGCTACCAACCACTGGAAAAATGGATAGCAGGATACAAAAAACACACAAAGGCAGCACTCGATGGGAATAGCATTAAAACTTTTATAGTCTTCAAGTAGGTAAGTAAGTAATACCAAACGGTAGCAAAAGCAGTCATAAAAACATGTAGCTAAGCATGATACTGGTAAAAAAATGTGTACAACGATGCCACTGCTGAATCCAGATGAGGAGAGGTTATCATCAGTCCGTCGGCATGTAGATGTCCCGTGAAGGGAACTATCACAACTCCCAGTGGATGGCTGTAGAATCCAAGGTTGATAGAGGGAAGTGATAGAGGGCAGTGTAACAGCCCTTGCGTGTGGCAGATAGTAAGGTCCCGCCGGCATGCAGATATGAAGGCACAGCAAAGGAGCCCTTCAGATGGACACAGCAATCCCCACCGGTGTCCGTGAGGTCACCGGATCTCCAAAGGAACTCCCTGAAGACCCGGAAGCCGGCGGAGAGGTGAGTACCAATCAAATGAATTTTGATCGATCAAAAAAATTAACGATTAAGCTAGGAATTAATAGTTAATTTCCACAGCCCTAATCTATATAGATATAGATAGATAGATAGATATAGAGCTATCTATCTATCTATCTATCTATCTATCTATCTATCTATCTGAATACACACATTTTTAAGATTATATTTCTATTTAAATTAAATTGCAATTATTTTTACCTAAATTGCATTCCATCTAAACATATTTATTTAATAATAATACAAAACAAATATTAAATAGTATAACATGTTTATTAAGTTATGTTTATTATAAATATATATTTAAATTAAATGAAAATTATATTTACTTAAATTGTATTGCATCTAAATTAACGTGTACTTCTTTCATCCTGGTCATTTCTCTGAACACACAGGACCAGAGCATCCTTCTTCTCAAACTACAACACCCAGCAGGCTTTGCACACAACCACTCCCCAGCTAAGAACATCCTTGCTGGAAGCTGAAGATGAGCAGAACACACTGAGCTGGGGATACAAAGTGCTGCTGCTTTCCCAGCACCTCCTGCTGCAGACCGGACAGGGGAGCAACCACACACTCCCATCAGTAAGTACCGGGACCCCTGGAACAATAAGCCAGCCGGATTCTATTCCTGGCAATTGCATTTATTGCATTGTGACAGTTCATGCATGCTGCTTTCTGTCTCTCTTATGAAAAGGCAGACATTGCCTGACATCTCCATGCAAATGTCAGTCCTTTTATGATTTCCTCTTTTATCTTTAATTAAAGTCGTGCACTTTTAAGAGGCTTTGCATTCATTTCAGTTCTTTTATTATTTTTCATTTTATTTGCGTTCATTCTTTTATGTTGATCTTGTTATATTATATCACATATGATTCTTCCTACATACATGTCATTGTGATTAATATTATTTTTTAAGTACATGTAATAATAATAATGTAATGCTTTTTGATAAATAATACTTTTAGAATGTATTCATAGATTTATTTATTTTTTGTAATACTGTTTAACCACACTTTATTTATAGGTTATATTGTTGTGCTTTGTTTTTTTGTTTTTTTTGTTTTCTTTAATTATAGACCAAGTAAAATTATAATACATGGCAATTAATAATACTTTGAGGGTATAATACTATAAAATTAGAATTTGTGGACTCATTTAGAACGTAAATCTTGTTGGATTTATTTTTTATTTTTATGCAGATTTAATTAGAGACGGATCTTAAGCTCGTTTTTATTTCTGCTGCTGTAGCATCATCGTGCCTCCTAGGAATATCATATTTCCTTGGAGAATCCTCAGCATCTCTGGGTTACAATAACCTGCTCTATAGAGTCTGTTTATTGTCTGGTCACAACCTGCTTTAATCTGGGTAATGCATATCTTCCTCATTACCCTCGGGGAACGTTGAGAGTTTGCTCTGACTCCATCGATCAGTCGCTATGTTTTTTTTTTTTTTTTTTTTTATATATATATAATATATGGACAGTGTTTTCTCAGTGGCTGCTTAAACAGCTGCCATCGATGTGATTTATGAAGGTTAAATGGATCCTGAGTTTGTGTTTCAGCTTTTTCCTGTCCTTATTTAGTTTCCATCTACGTTATGGATTTGGATGCCTTGTAGGATGAGTTAGTGTTCTCTGTCTCTGTCCAAGTGGAAAAAGGCACAGCTTACATTAAGGAAGGACGGCAGGCAGGCTGTAATTAAAGTAACCACTGTCCATTTACGGGCAGATGTCTCACCAAGAATTATTGGGGTTCTCAGGACTTGCACAAGGTTTCCCATGGATTCACCTACCTTTGTAGGTCAACTTGTGTGGAAGTTAACCTACATTTTAAAACACAACATTCCTCTTGCTCAGCACCCTTCATCCTTGTTTTGAGTTCCCACAGTGGCCGGCCATGTGACCAAATGCCTTGGGATTCAGTCATATGATTTCAGATAAAGTTTCATGAGGAAAAGCAAGCCGCTCGGTGATCCTCCCCTTCCGGTGAGATGATGTAAACAAATGGATAGCTATCATAGGTGTGCGCAGCCTAATGCATTAGGGTGTGCACCCTTAAGCTCAAGCACACATGCATGTGTATGTAACTGCCTATATATGACCCCGACACATTGATCTCCCTGCCGGCATAGTGAAAGAGAAGAGCATAAATGCTTCTCTTATGGCAGAGCCGATTAGAGGGAGAACTCTCCAATGTTCCTGTTGCTACACAGAGCGATAACACTAATGCGCTTGGGGTAATTAGGGTGTGCCTGGGCACACCTGGCACACCCTGTGCGCACGCCTATGATAGCTATGTGAACATGACCGCTTTTGTACAGTATTTTCTGCAGTAGGGGTTTTGTATCAAATTATCATATTGTGGGAAAGAGTGATCAGGACACATTAGGGGGGATTATTTTTAATCCATAAGGCCCCCGTTTACACCTGAGGCGGCGTACACACGTCCGAGAACCTCGTCGGGCTAAACCTATCGTTCCGCCCGACGTGGTTCCCGATGATCGGTCGAAAAAGCTCGTCGAGCCAAAGTCCTCATTGAACAACGAGGAAAAAGAGAGCGTGCTCTCTTTTTTGGCTCGACGAGCTTCCCGACGGGGCGCTCGTTGGAAGTGTACACACGACCGAGAACCTCGGCAGAATATGTCTCCCAGCGAGCTTCTCGCTGGATTCTGCCGAGAAGCTCCGTCGTGTGTACGCCGTGTGTTTTTCTGCTTAAAGCTTGTGGGCCGGATTCAGAAAGCATTTACGTCAGCGTATCTAGAGATACGCTGCGTAAATACTAAGAATAGCCGGTGTATCTTTTTTTGCTATTCATAAAAGAAGATACGCAGGCTTTCTTCGCTTACACCGTCGTATCTTAGTTGCATATTTACGCTGGCCGCTAGGTGGCGCTTACGTCGGTTTACACGTAAAATATGCAAATTAGCTATTTACAGCGATTCCCGAACGTACTTTCGGCGGTGCGTCGTATTTTATGCCGTTTGCGTAAGCGTTAGAGCGAAGTAAGGTTACCCCTGCTATGGGAGGCATAGCCAATGTTAAGTATGGACGTCGGGACAGCGTCGAATTGTACGTTGGTTACGTCGTTTGCGTAAATCGTTCGGGAATGGGGCTTGACGTTAGTTACGTTCACGTTGTTTACACTGAGGAAACGCAACATGATTTTGCGCATGCGCACTGGGGACGTCAACGGACGGCGCATACGGCGTCCAAAAAAACATGAATTACGTGGGGTCATGATTCATTTACATGAATAACGCCCCCACTTCATTCATTTGAATTGCGCGGCCTTAAGCCGCAACACATACGTTACACCACCGTAAATAAGGGCGCAAGTTCTTTCTGAATAAAGAACATGCGCAAATATTTACAGCGCCGTAACATATCGGGGATATGTTACGCCAGCAGAAAGATCCGTGGATCTTTCTGAATCTGGCCCATTATCTCTAAAATGCTCAACAAGACAAATCCCATTCATTTCAATGGCCCTTGTTCACATTTGAGCCTTCTGTTGCCTGGAGCAAAATGCCTGTCACTCAAAAAAGTATGTGAGCTTTTTTTGGGCAGATTACAAGCATCTTTGGCCCCATAGGCTTCAATAGAAATTCCTGACTTGAGCGTTTCACAAGTGTTTTCTGCTCAAATAGCAGCTCTCCACCCCTAATTCCCTCTCCCTGTCCTCCCCCTAGTGCTTTCTACTGGCTAAACAAAAACACCTGAAGCTGTAAAACACTTGTAATACACTTCTAAAGTGCTTTAAAAATGTTTATAAAAAGCTGAAAAACAATTTAAAAAAATGCCAAAAAAATGCTAGTAAATTGCTATGATCAGTTCACTTAAAGTGGTTGTAAACCCTCCTGAAAAAAACAAAAAAATAAACACCCTGCAAGATAATGGCATAATCAGCTAGTATAGCATACTAGCTCATTATAAATTACTTACCTGAGATCGAAGCCCCCGAAGCAATCCTGGTTCTCCCCCTCTGGCGACGACACCTATCCCGGAGTGACTTCCGGATATCGCAGGTGATTGGTATGCGGGAGCTGCCGGTAACAGAACGTCTAACTGAATCAACGGCATGACGTGCCGTTGCTTCAGTGCGCATGTGCTGATGACTTCAGCACATGCAGACACAGTAGCTTACCTGTAACATAAAGTGTGTTGTAAGGGTTTGCAACCACTTTAAGGCTTAATCAAAAGGCATATTGGATCAGATTCACAGAGCGATTACAACGGCGTTACAGGAGATGCGTGGCATAAGTCTAAATTTGCGCATGCGTTTCGATGCGCCGCATCCCCAAAACGAGATACACAAGAAATCTACTTTTTTTTGACCCGTGTAATTTCGATAGACAGGCGCATCCGTCCGCGCAAAACTGCGCTGGACACACCATTGATTTGCTATTCAAATATGCAAATGAGGGAGTTACGGGGATCCACAAAAGAACGTTGGTGCAGCGCAGGCTATGCGCTGTGCGCAACAGCTGCACGTCCTGTCTAAAATTAGACCATATAAAAGGTGGTATAAAATTAGACAATCCGTCTACATGTCAGCTAAAGCAACACTGTTAGTGAGGAGCTCAGCAGTCACACTTGCTGCCCAACAAACTGTATGCCAACATGCCAGTGGCATCCATGCTCATAGCTATACTACTGACTTCAGATGAGCAAAGAAGGAGGAGGGCACGGAGGAGGGCACGGGAGAGGATTTTTTTTTTTTTTCCAAAAAAAAATTCTTTGCTTTTATAAACATTTTTACAAAAAAATACATACATATATACATCAATACATAACATACATACAAATTACAAACACGGTCTCACTATCTTTCAATAGCTCTTTAAAACCTTGATGGATATAATAATCTAATCTGATACAAGCCCCTCACTCTTCACTTGATATATCACACACGCATAGACATCTTTGGCATGAGTGATTCTGAGGTGTCTCACATCTTCAGATTCACCCCTCATGCCATCCTGGAATTAACCACAACCCTGCAGGAGCCCAACACCAGCCCAACACATGACAACACCCATGACACCCATGACAGCTACATATACAATCCTAGCCCCATCCCCACAGATTTCGAACAGAACATGTATGGGGACAGCTGGCTGGTTGGTGAGTGACATGGGTGGCATGACTGTCCCCCCCATGATGCTGAAATCACAAGGGGCACATGCACTACTAACATCCTCCTGTCTTATCCCTTCAGGGTGACTCTGCATATGCACTGGGACCCCATCTCATGACTCCTATACGGAACCCCCCATGGTACCCTGTTGTATTCCCCCAAACTTTGTATGCCAGATCATTGGTGCATGTTGCATGCTGCACAACTTCGCAGTGAGAAAGGGCCTGGAGATTGACATAAGTGATGACCTGACCCCTAAACCAGACAATCCCCCCCCTAACCGAGGCTACCTCGTCTTCTGAGGGAAGAGCAGCCAGGAGCCAGCTCACATTAGGCATCTTTGCACGTTAAACACAAACATTAACCACTTCCCGACCGCCCACCGCAGGTATACGTCGGCACTTTGAAGATGGATATCTCGGTAACGGCAGCAGCTGCTGCCACAACCGAGATATTCATCTCTTCTGTGGGCGGTCGGGTAAACGATAATGGCGGTCTCCGCGGCGGAATCGCCGCGAGAATGCCATTATCGGTGGCGGACGAGCGTCCCCCCCCCCTCCCGCTGCGCTCCCGCGCTCTCCGCCGCTTACCGGAGCCGTCGGTAGCGGCGGAGGCGATCGGGTGCGCTCGTCTGTTCAGCGGGGATGCGAGTGAGGGAAAAAATTTCCCTCGTCCATCCCCGTAGCTCTGCTGGGCGGAAGTGACGTCAAACGTCAGTTCCAAACAGCGTCTTAAAGAGACATTTTTTTTTAAATGTCATTTGAAAAATGACATTTAAATTTTTTTATTTTTTTTTGCATTTTAGCCTAAATATGAGATCTGAAGTCTTTTTGACCCCAGATCTCATATTTAAGAGGACCTGTCATGCTTTTTTCTATTACAAGGGATGTTTACATTCCTTGTAATAGGAATAAAAGTGATAATTTTTTTTATTTTTTTATTTTAGTGTTAAAAATTGGTAAAATTAATACAAATAAATACGAAAACAAAAAAAAAAATTTTTTAAATCGCCCCTTTACGACGAGCTCGCGCGCAGAAGCGAACGCATACGCGAGTAGCGCCCGCATATGAAAACGGTGTTCAAACCACACAAGTGAGGTATCGCCGCGATCGTTAGAGCGAGAGCAATAATTCTAGCCCTAGACCTCCTCTGTATCTCAAAAAATGCAACCTGTAGAATTTTTTAAACATCGCCTATCGAGATTTTTAAGGGTAAAAGTTTGACGCCATGCCACAAGCGGGCGCAATTTTTAAGCGTGACATGTTGGGTATCATTTTACTCGGCGTAACATTATCTTTCACAATATGTAAAAAAATTGGGCCAAATTTATTGTTGTCTTATTTTTTAATTTAAAAAAGTGAATTTTTTCCAAAAAAAGTGCGCTTGTAAGACCGCTGCGCAAATACGGTGTAACAAAAAGTATTGCAATGACTGCCATTTTATTCTCTAGAGTGTTAGAAAAAAAAATATATAATGTTTGGGGGTGTTAAGTAATTTTATAGCAAAAAAAAATGTTTTAGTCTCGTAAACACCGAATCTGAAAAACAGGCCCGGGGCTAAAGTGGTTAATCATGGCACAATGAGAATGCATGCATGCACACCACTGTGGTCCCTAGCATAGACACATCACGTCCTCATCACATTGGATTGGCACAAGCTCACCATCATGCAGGACTTGTGAGCAGCAACGCCATGCCACGGCTCCAATTATGTCACTGTACATTCATACACCATTCACACAGACCTGGGGATCACTTCTCCACCACAAATGAGGGTGACACCCCTTTTCCCGCAGGAATGTCACCCCCACATTCCAAAATCATTCACAAACAGAACCCAAAAAAAAAAAATTGACCAGCAAAAATAAAAAATGCCCTGCAAAAATCGAATTTAAAAAAAATAACAACAAAGAAAACACAGAAAATACAAAAATCACTCTGCAAAACAGTCCCCAAATATCTCAAAGACACGTCACAAACAAACAAACGCTAATAAACAACAGAACAAAAGCACCTTGCTGTATAGGGAGGGATACAAAGGGATGTACTTTTGCAAAGAAATTGCGTTTGTGTCTGTCTATTTATGCTGTCTGCGTAGTTCACTAAATTGCCCGGGTCCACTTCCAATTTCACTGATTGCACCGTTCCCGAGTTGTGAGCATGCGCACAGAGGTGCTGACCATGGTCTGCTTCATGCGCGCATGCGCGATCCGGCCGGCCCTTCATTTGCATGGGGTCACGGCTCATTTCAATGTAACACGCCCACGTCCTTCCCAATTTGAATTACTCCGCCTTACGCCTCTGAAATTACATTGCACAGGCGCTAATTTCTGCGCAAATCAATTCGAGAATACGGTGATTGTAGCCTATTAGAGCCTCTGGCTCTAATCGCGTGCTTAAAAAAAAATCCCATTGGAATCCATGCATCCGGTGCCCTGCATGTAGATTAGGGGGCCTGACGCATGGATGGGGGGACGGGCCGCCACTGGGAGTGACTTTGATGTAATGGGGGTTCTCATGTATGGAGGGGGGCTCTGACATAATGGTTTTTTTTACCTGATGAGGGACTTTTGGCGTGATTGGGGGACTCTGATGGGATCCCCTGATGAAGTCACGAGGCACGTGACGTAACGCCGTAGGGAAATGTCGAGATCACGTGACACCCGCACTAGCCGGAGGCTAATAGATTACAGGCGGTGTAACGATCGCTCCGTCTCTCCAATTTTTGACTCTGTTGGAAACTTTATTCTGTTATTTATTCCTTTTAATAAAACCCACGCTGATCAATATATACTTCACCATTGGAGATCCTGTTTCTCATTTTTTCCGTGTCCCACATTTACTGCTGAGCCTGGATCAGCAGCACCATCCGGACACCACAGAAGGAATTCCTTGAGGACAGCGAGATCTCCTACCTGGATGAACCAAACTATATGCATACATATAGCACCCTTGAGGTAAGGGAACTACAACACCTGTTGGCGTTTTCTAGCATTGTTTAACATCTAGATTGAAGACCCTTTCCTCACAACCACCCAGCCCTCCAGCTGTTATCAGCCTGAGACTGCCCGGCGCATTTGTCCATTGCCCAGCACATCCTGCACAGGTCCTAGAGGACCTCACCTGGTTGTTTCACAGCTGTGTCTGACACATGGAACTTTGATCACATTTTATTGTATTCTATATTCATTTATATTACACTATCTATTTTGTACACTTTGTACGCATGAGGCTTTGCACTCACTAAGCATCAGCGAGTTTTTTCTTTGCCATTTGTGTATTGTTTATTTTTGAGTGCTCTTGCATCACCATTTGGAGCGCTCATCACTCTTTTACTTTTATGTCACTTTGTGTTACGTGGACACCTTAGATTGAGCTGCCCCAGATTTGTGGTTGCTATCCACTAGTCACACAACCGTTTACTCACAGTAGCACATTAGATTTTTTTGATTACATCTTCTCTAGCATTAGTTGGTGCACATTAACAACTTGCAATACAATAGAGACAAAGAAAATGGAAAACAAACATTCAAAGTAAATATGGCGTGCTGGCGACACAGGCGCCAATTCCTTTAATGCACAGTCACTGCCAGATGAAATGTATCCCTGCACGTGGCGTGTTAACCTCCAAACAAAAATGGTGAGTCTATGAGAATCACATTCCTGCGATACAGTTATTATATTGTTGGGCAGGTGCCCTTCTCACCCCATGTGGCCTCGCCTCTCCGGTATGCTCCATCTGTAGTGTCCGGTTCTTGGCCTCTCCGCAACTGACAGTCTCTGGTCTTCCACCCAAAGTACTGGTGGACAGGCGACACTGGTTGCCCTGGAACGCAGGCCAAACACTGCGTCAAGGATCCCTTCTCAGGATAGGCGATCCACGCTGGAGACTGTAGGCCCAGGCTTCTGAGGCCTAGGCTTTCGTGAAGCATGCCTCAGCACAGGCTTCCTGTTTGCTAGAAGTTGGCATCCCAAGAGAGCAAATGTACGCCTCCCCAGAAGGCTGTGCCTGAGGCAATGCACTTTGGGTAGCACAGTTGCACTGTGGGCAGCGTAGTCTGTTAAACACCCAAGGCAATAGAGTCTTTATCTCCCTGCACTTCAAGTTCCATAATGCATTGTTGTAATGTCATAAAACCAAACAAGTGGTGGCAGTATAACGATTGACCACCAGAGGGAGCTGAGTTCCTTCTTAATTACAAACTGTAGTCTATCAGCCACATTGCAAAGTGACACCTTGCTACATATGGTTGATTTAAAGAGGCAGGTAACATTTTCTCTTTAACCTCCCTGGCGGTCTTCCCGTGTGTGGCACGGGGTGAGATTTTAAAGCTAAGATCGGTAACCCCGTGCCACACACGGACTTGCCTCGCTGGATGCAGAAAAAAGTTTACTTACCTTTTCTCTGCGATCCAGCGATGAATCCCCGCAGTACACGGCGGGCGGATGTCCGCCTGATGCTGTGTGTTCCGCCGATTCCCTTCCCTGCGAGCGTCGCGACGTAGGGGGGGGAACGGCGCCAAATTTAAAAAAGTAAACAAACACTATACATACAGTACACTGTAATCTTATAGATTACAGTACTGTATGTAAAAAATACACCCCCCCAATGTCCCTAGTGGTCTGCCCTGTACACTACATGTCCTTTTATATAATAAAAACTGTTCTTTCTCCCTGCAAACTGTAGATTGCCCATAGCAACCAAAAGTGTCCCTTTATGGCAAAAATTGTTTTAGAGCAGCTAAAAAACAGCGATAATAAATCAGAATCACTTGCAGAATTTAGCGATAGCGATTTGTGGGGAAATTCGTCATAAAAAAAAATAATAATGACAGCAAAAATTCTGCAACTGAGCAAATTTCAGTGATTTTGATTTGATTACATTATTGAATAATTTTTACTATAATTATATTATTATTTGTTATAATTTTTTATAATTATTTATTATATTATAATTTTTAATAAGAAAAAAAAAATAAAAATCATACCCAGGATGCCTATTAGACTCTTGTTTGGATAGATTTCAGTGAGTTATTCCTAAGAATTACAAGCCTACAGTATAAAACGCCAAATTCCCTTGCAAATAATGATACCGCTTTTAGCACCTAAAATCTGAAAGAATCATACCGCCAGGGAGGTTAAGGCCATCCTTTTCAGATAATTAATATCATTAATACATATCTACATCATCTGGATGGGGAGGAATTCCATTTTTTGGCATTCTACTATAGAAAGTAAAGGCAGAAATCCTGATGTACATAATTTTTCCATGGCAGAGAATCAGAAAGTATTGAAGACAATGATCAACATGACATCAAGGCAACTAACATATTCTTAAGGAGGGTAGAAAATTCTGATAAATTATTTATTTTGATATGTTTCTTTTAAACATGTGCAGTTTTTCAGTTGCACAATCTAATGTTTTATTAACTTGTCCTTAGTCATGCCCCTTTGGGGTAATCTTTTTAAATATAGCAGGCCATACACAGGCAACTACTTGGCCCCTGGATCTTTCCCTTTTCAGCTGTGGGTGGCCTGATTTACATGGTATCTGATAAGGTGAGTCTAGGTGGTGTGCATATCTACGTTGTATTAGGGGACATTTAAAGCAATAGTGCAAGAGCTGCATCTCAATAAAGGATACGTGACATGAAGGGGTCTTTCGTGGACTTACCTTTAGCACACTCATCCAACCAGTCAGCAGTCAGATGCTTCATTGGGCTCCAGGCATTGAGCAAGCAGGCGCAGGTGAGTTCTTACTGGTGGATCCTTCTAGCAGTCTAGGAGAGGCATCAAGTGGGCATTCATAAATGTTCTCATTGGCATGGCTTTCTTTTTAAAATGAAGTTGTCCATGATATGGTTTTTCCTAGCTTACAAATTCAGCTTTCTTAAGGCCCGTACACACGATCCGATTTTCCGACAGGAATTGTGTGATGACAGACTGTTGTCAGAAAATCTGACCGTTTGCATGCTCCATTGGATAACTGTTGTCGGATTTTCCGACAACAAATGTTGAATAGCATGCTTTAAAATGTTCCAACAACAAATGTGTGTTGTTAGATTATCTGATCGTGTGTACAGATGTCCTTACGACAAAAATCCAAAGTACAAACACGCATGCTCAGAAGCAATGCTCACCATAACACAACATTAGCAGAAGTTGCCCAAAGGGTGGCGCGAAAGAGCTGAAAGATCACGTAGTTTCGTGTCTGTATTTCTTTGCCATTTGTTTGCAAGACAAGTTCATGGCCAATGTCCTTTGGACAAAAGTCCTATGCTTTGTCCGATGGAAATCCGATTGTGTATAAGAGGCTTAACTGTTGTTTTCTATTTGCATTCTATCTGCCTTGTCATTAATGCGATGCCATTCTCTCTGTTTTTGCCTTTCTCTGGTTTTAAAATTGCTGGTGTTCCCTGGCTTCCTCAGTCTTGCCCCTTTGTTGGCACCCTCCCCATGCCCAGGTGACTTTATTCCCTACTAACTCTCTGATTAATCTCAGTATTCATTTGAGCCAGTTAACCTGCCCCATTTCTGGTCAAGCCAGTGAAGTCTCTATGATCTGCTGTATAAGTTCTTGGGAAAGCCCAAGTAACATTGCATGCATATGATAAGGTGACCAGATTTTTTTAATTAAATCCGGGACATATATATTTTTTTTTTACTAGTAATGGCGGCAAGCAGCGACTCTTTGCCCGTCACCGCCTGCCTCACAGCCTGTACAGTCTTACACACCGGGCCTCGGCTACTACTGGGTGGGGAGCGGAAGAAGACCACTCAGACAGGGGAGGCAAGGAGATAAACAGGCAGGCGGATGTCCAAGGCAGAAGAACATGCAAGCAAAGTTGAATAGGCATGCACCCGAAACTAAAGAAATATTCCCTCCGCTCTGACCAGCACATGATCATCAGAAAGGGGCACAGATAATGCAAAAAAAATAAACCCCCCCCTAAGCTAGTAGGAGCAGCAGAGGGGGGGGGGGGCTGGTGTAATTCAGATTTTTTTTTATTCTGCACTGACTTCCTTTGAAATTGCCCCAGCCCTTGTTCAAATCCAATCCGGGGACAAAACCAGGGACAGACTTGGTCCAGGACAGTGTCCTTAATCCGGGGACTGTCCCTGGAAACTGGGGATGTCTGGTCACCCTAGCATCTGAAGCATCTTTAAAGTTTGGCTACTTTAGGTTGTATAAGACGATGTTGGCCATACATTAAAGGATAATTCTATTTATATGACCATATATATGTCTGTAGGACCATATCCATGCCCTACCAAGCAGACCATTGCTTACCACTATAATATAATGCTGAGCTTTTTTCTATTATATGAGTGTAGCGCTACCCTCGAAAGAGCCGCTGATTATTTTGTTGGGATCGGCACATTAAGTTACCCCGGCGTTGTCTAGGGGTGTGATGCAGGAGCAAAGTAGTGAGCGGAGGTCCAGACAGTCAATAAAGTTTTCTCAATGCTTTATTTCCAGGCCAACACAGCCAACATCAAGTTTAGTTAGGAAGGAAAAAAGGTTGATGAAAGAACTGTGCGGTGTCAGGCCTGGATAGGAACAGGGCAGACTTGCCCTCAGTAGTACAAATTTCGAAACTCGTCGCCACTTCTGCTAAGTGGGTGAAGTGCACACGGACAGGTCCCTCTCGCAAACCTGGCAGCCGAGTCGTCACTTTGGATCCCTGGGAGGAGCATGCCTCTCACACAGACCCGGCTCTAGGGCCTCTGCCACAGGCCAATTACTTTAAATTAGATTAGGTGGATGAACAGAGCGAATCTTCACAGTAGACTCTAGCACAGGTCACCGGGAGACAGTAAAGCATACCTGTCAGCACCCCGGTCACCAGATCCCCGATTGGTTCGTTCAACCTGCCTCTGGCTTCCCCTCAAGCCGATCCCCCAATCGCACGGCACCCAGCCTGGGATCCTCTCAATAGAACTGGGAACCCAGTAAGTCACTGGGGTCCCCTTTCGCCTCCGGTTGAGGCTCGGTGAAGCCTGTAAGCTTGGCCAGGTGGGCCACACCGGCGGGGTCCATGGATGCACGCACCCTGAAGGTGGATGCCGCACCTGGAACCGGGACCCCGCGAAGATTTTAGAACACATGACACCCGTCACAGATATATCCCTCCCCAGCATGCCCTGCGAGGGAGGAACTCCTTCAATTGGCTGCTGGGGAAGACTTGCTCTGCCAGAAACCCCTCTGGCGCCAACTGACGACCAGAAATGATACCACATCCCCAGAATGCAGACCGACCCAGTGGACCTTTCTGGAATGACAGAGGTCACAATTTAGGTAAATCATGAATGGGAGCAATGTAACTCTCCCACTCCAACTAACTTTAGCGTAGTGCCCATACTGAAAGTAAGGGGGCGCTACATGAGGTATTGTGTTATTTTGCTGCATGTTGTAGCTTTACCATGCTGCCTTATAAAATCAGTGTGTACAAAGTACCATAAACCAGAGAAACAAATACGATTTCAGTTTACTGCAGCACATTTGAATCATTGATAGACAAGTTCTTATTAGCTGTGGGGGTTGCTGTACTTTTAATGTTTGCCTTATTAAGTCTCATTGCTTCTTGGTGTCATAATTGGGATTATTTTCATTGCTTCCCTTAAAAAAAGAGCCGCTCAGCTTTCTGCTTAGCTGGCAATATAAACATTATTATGTTACTAATATAAAAAGAGGAATTTAAGTCATTGATGTAAATCTTTTCTTTTTATCAAGGCAGTTAGCTAATATTACCGCATTACTGTTCTTTCCAGTAGAATTCCACAGCAACCTCTCTTGATCCAAAACAAAATATTCTCTGAAGAGTTATTATTACGGCTTTGTTGATGCTTCTGCAGCTTAATGACATTGCCCTCTCTCACCCAGCCTGTTGAGTAGTACAGCATGTAATACAGCATGGTATGGCAGGCGGTAAACACACAGAGTCCCGATTTTTAAAGAACATTGTACAGAGCCGCTTACAGGCATACAGAGGTTGACAGTGGTCAGAAGACTAGGGGGATGCCAACAGCATCTCCCCCGAGGAGCAAAGTGCGGCCTAGCAGGTCCACACCCAAATGGGAAACTCCCTGAAGAGGTAGACATAGGGTCCTGATTCTCCCTATGCCACCATAACCTTTCCCTACCACTACCACTGTCCCTGTCAGAAGGGGAACATATCCCTACCCTGTCCACTCATAAAGCGTGCAAAACCCAGGGGCAAGATTCCTAAATAGACTCTTCCTGACCTAAGATGGACACCAGGGTCGGGTGGGACGTTTGAATCTAACTGGATCACTGCCCAGGAAATCCTAGAGAAACATAGCTTCTCTTGACTTCCTCCGCCATCTGCATTTCCACTGCAGAAAAGCGCCACCTGGTGTGGAGAAAATAGACTGCACTTGCCTGCAAGCCTGCCATGTCATAGTTACATAGTTACACAGTTAGTCAGGTTGAAAAAAGTCCATCCAGTTCAACCATAAAAAAATAAACAAACAAAATAAAACACCGTACAATCCCATACCCCCATACCCCCAACTCCATACCCAAAATGCAGGACTGTCCCGGGCAATCCGGGACACGTGGTCACTCTACTGAGGACAGTGATTCACCAGTCTCTTTCTCTGCAGCCAAGCAGCAGGGGGAATCTGCTCATCAAAAGGTTATTAGGATGTGCCCAGGCACACCTGGCACACCCTGTGTGCACGCCTACGCATGTAACATGCACTGCTTGTTCCAAACAACAGGAAGTGAAAGGAAAAAGGAGAAGTTCAGGAGCTCATGAAGGACGTTACATGGAGGCAAAAAAACAGTAAAAAAAAAAAAAAATCAAATAGATTATAGGGCCATTAAGTAATAGATGTGTATGAATAATTTTTGGACAATAAGGATATCATTTAGTGTCACTTTAAGGAAAACAATCTGTCGCAGAAAATTCCCAGGCTAAGTAAAGCTGGTCTCCTGGGAGTTGGGAATTTCTGGTACTGATGGGAAAGCTGTTGGGAAAGCTGGTCTCCTGGGAGTTGGGAACATCCTGTTTGCTATCCATATGCTGAAATCCCAGATATCAGGTCACCTCAAGGGTGTCTTTACCTTACCAATGCACCTTGAAAACATTGTAAGCAGATTCTACAAGACTGAGTAAGTACAACACGGTGTCAGCATCTGTTCAAAGATATCTATAACTGCCTTAGAGGCATTTGCTGGCAAGGAATAAAAGAATGGCGCATTGATATCAGCATCAGATAAATATAGATTTGAAAATCCCCAGGAAAGAAATACTCGGAATTCTATGATTTCCAGGTGTTAGAAGAAATGAAACATCTGATACTGACTCTTCTAGGGTTTCAGGTTAAAGAACAAGGAAGATACACAAACATCTTTTAGTTTCAGGCTAAGTTCACATCTATGTATGTCGGGAATACGTGCAAAATTGCGTGCTTTTCCGACTCGCACAGAAACGTGCTGCCATTGAGCAGCTATTGTTAATGACACCCCTATGCATCTTCAAACGCTTGTGTTTTCATGCACACTAAACCGCATGACACCGCAGCGTGTAGGTGTGAACGAAGCCTAATGCCACGTACACAAGACCATTTTTCGGGTTGTAAAAAATTAAGGGCCAGATTCACAGAGCCCTTACTCCTGTCTAACTCGCATTAGACTGGAGTACTTTCAAATTACGTGCATTTTTTCACTACTCTGAAACCTCAAACCATGAAAATATGGCTGCGGGCTTCAATCCGACTGGCTTACGTGTTTGTAGGCCTTCGGATCTACGCTGCAATAAATTTGCGGCCGCTGGGTGGAGTTCCCGTCGTTTTCCGCGCCGGGGTATGCAAATGAGCTTTTGCCGACGATCCACGAAGTTACGAACGTCAATCGCAATCTCTTACGGCATCTTTAGTCATCTTTTTGCTGCATAAAATTATACCAGCTTTTTGCTGGTCTAATATTAGACAGCCCATGTTAAGTATGGCCGTCGTTCCCGCGTCAAATTTCAACGTTTTCCGACGTCTTTTTTACGTAAGTCGTCCGGGAATAGGAATGTCCGTAAACGACGCTACTACTCAAACAAAAAATGACGTAACAACGTTATTTCGCGCAATGCACAGCGGGAAATTTCTGAACGGAGCATGCGCAGTTCGATCGCCGCGGGGACGTGCCTAATTTAAATGCTTCACGCCCCCTAATCGCGTATTTCGATTACGCGGCGAGAAATACACTACGCCGTCGTACCGTAAGGGACAAAATCTACCAGAATTTGGCGTATAGCCTGGTAAAATACAGCGGCGTAGTGTATCTCTGATACTCTGCGCCAATGTAATGGTATCTGAATCTGGCCCAAAGTTTTGTCATTAAAAATGATCGTGTGGGGGCTCCAGAGCATTTTTCACGATGAAAAAAATGGGCATTAAAAATTTCGACATTCTCTATTTTTTCACAACGTTTTTAACGTTGTCGTTTTTAACATCGTAAAAAATGGTTGTGTGTGAGCTTTAACTATGTGAAAAAAATGTGCATGCTCAGAAGCAAGTTATGAGATGGGAGCGCTCGTTCTGGTAAAACTAGCGTTCATAATGGAGTAAGCACATATATCGCGCTGTAACAGACTAAAAAGCGCGAATCGTCTTTTACTAATACAAAATCAGCAAAAGCAGTCCCAAGGGTGCTGTCATCCGAATGGAACTTACCCCTTATAGTGCCGTTGTACGTGTTGTACGTTACCGCGCTTTGCTAGAGCATTTTTTTTTTCACGATCGCGTAGGCAAAGGCCGTTTTAATGATCGGGTTGAAAAAAACGTTGTTTTTTCTAGACCATTAAAAATGTAATTTTTTACAACCCGAAAAAAGGTAGTGTGTACGCGGCATTAATGTCTATCTTCAAAAGTAATTTAATCGCTTATAAGTAGGATTGCATCCATACCGGTTTTTTTTGGCAAGTAAGGCCACGTACACACGATTGGATCGGTCTGATGAAACTGGTCCGATGGACCATTTTCATCGGACCAGGCTAAAGTGGTTTGATGGTCTGATGTGTATACACACCATCGGATCAAAAACCCGATCAGACCAGAACACGGTGACGTAGAACACAACAACGTGCTGAAAAACGAAGTTCAATGCTTCCAAGCATGCGTCGGCTTGATTCTGAGCATGCGCGGGTTTTTGGTCCGATGCTTTTGCGTACTAACCATCGAACCTGTCCGACGGGCAGTTGTCCGTCAGACAGATTTTAAAGCAGGTTTTAAAACTTTGGTCCGACGGACAACGGTCCGATGGGCCGTACACACCATTGAACTGGTCCGATGAAACTGGTCTGCAGACCAGTTTCATCAGACTGGTCTGATCATGTGTACGTGGCCTTAGAGTACCGACACTTTTGGTCAAGTGCTCGCCCATACCAAGTACCGATACATTGCAGTGCGATTTGTGTCAATACAAAATAAATGGGCACATTTCGCTCTGCAAATAATCGCATGCAAAAGAATGTGGTGCGATTCTTTTCGAAATCGCATCCGATTTCCCCCACTGACTTCCCCCACTTAAAAAAATGTTATAACTCACATTAGTAAATATCTGGTCAAACGCAAAATCTGCATAAATGTCCTGGTCCTGCCGATGATAGCAAACCATGGCTTCTGGAAGTGCTCACAGGGCTGGATGAGAAGTTCCTGGACCCCGTGGGCATTGAGCGGAAGGAATGTCAGCTTGGGGGCGGACCGCCTCTACATCTCCTCCAGCCTTGTGAGCACATCTAGCGGCCGTGATTTTCTATCATCAGCGGGACCAGGAGACCTGTGCAGATTTTACATTTGAACTATACGGCGCCTGCGCACCGACGTTCGGGTTCCTTCGGCATCTCGTGACACGCAGTATGCGCCGGGCTGAGGGACGTCAATCACAGCCTGTGATTGGAAACGTCCAGTTCCGCGGGATCGCCGGAGGGGAAGAGAGCCCATAAAAAGGTATGTATAGAAAAAAAAAAAACACTGGCATACCGCCGGTCGAGTGGGTGGGCTCCATGGCATGCCTTAAATTTGTTTGGAGGGTGAACCTCCCCTTTAAGGTTATCTGTGTAGCACTACCCCCGAAGGAGTTGTTTGTTTTGGTATCTGTTCTCTGGCTTTCAACCCCTGAAGCTGGATCAAACCCTCCCTTGGCACAACTGGTATTGGTAAGGATTGTGGATCCCACTGGCTGTTGGGGAAACACAAATCTATCACACCACAGTAAAATTTGTAAATAAACTGTTACATTGTATTGTACTGGTCCCACTGGATAATAGACATAGACAGCACACAGGTTTAAACTTAACCAAGGAAACTTTACTTGGTAAGGAGTGTAGGAATGGAACTTAAAGGGGAGTTCCACCCACAATTTCTCTTTTTAAATATAAATACCCCTGTAATACACAAGCTTAATGTATTCTAGTAAAGTTAGTCTGTAAACTAAGGTCCGTTTTGTTAGGTTGTTACAGCATTTAGTTTATAATCTAGAAATGACCGTGGCCATCTTAAGTGTGGGCATCATGAAGCCAGACTGTATGACTTCCTGGATTTCAGCTTTGCATATCTCGCACATGCTCAGTGCTGCACACTAGGTTTCAGTCAGGTTTGCAAGGACTACTGGGAAACATGATGCCTATCCCAGAAACCCTTGCAAATAGCCATGTGACTTAATAGCCTAGGCTAATAAGGAGGAGGAAGTAATGAAGGAATACAAAATAAAGGTATTTACAAGCAATAAAATAAATAAAAATTGTCCATTCTGAACACTATGAGATTAGGGCATGCAGCACAGACAAACATAAAAAAATGGGTGGAACTCCACTTTAAGATTTAAAAGGGGTGTTAATTGAGGAGACTCTGGGCTGTTGAGGGAGGGAAAGAAGAGTTATGATGAGATAAGGAATATACAAACTGTTTTTATTTTTGTTTTTTTTCTCCCTGGAAACGACATTGTGAATTGGAATATGTGTTGATATCCTTGCTGTATGATGTGTTGATTTAAAAACCAGAGGGAGTGCCTCCCAGGTTTGAGTTACTTTTTCTGCTTAAAAATCAAATAAAAAAAGATTGAAAGGAATTAGAGTAAACAAACAAAGTAAAACAGTTAGGTGGACTGCTTACCGGGCCATGTAAGAGTTAATGGTTATAATAAATAAATACAGGTTTGATCAAAACACTTGAGACAGACCTGTGTAAGCGCACAGCAAAGGGATTCCTTCAATAAAGTGTGTCTAATGCCGCGTATACACGATCACTTTATGTGATGAAAAAAAACGACATTTTTAAAAACATCAATTTAAATGACCGTGTGTAGGGGAAATCGTTGTTTTATGTCTTGTGAAAAACAACAAAAAAAAAATTGAAGCATGCTTCAATTTTTTGTGTCGTTTTCCAAAACGTCTTTTTTTGTTTCACAAAAAATCACTGTGTGTAGCAAAAAACGTTGTTTAAAACGACGTTTTTCAACCCGCGCATGCCCAGAAGCTATGAAGAGAGCTTCAATGGAAAAGAGTGGTGAACGTAACCTCGCTTTGCTAGAGCATTGTGAAAAAACGATGGTGTGTAGGCAACATCGTCTTTGAAAATTGAAGTTTCAAAAACGTCGTTTTTTACTTCACAGAAAACTTCGTTTTTTTTCATCACATAAAGTGATCGTGTACGCAGCATAATACTGAAGCATCTCTTCACCAGGCCTCATCCAGCTCTCACTAACAGCAACACTGTGCAATGTAATATAACCAAATACTTTAGATAAAAGAGTATGGGCCAGATTCAGGTAGAGTTAGGCTGGAGTATCAGTGATACTCCAGCCTAACTCTCACTTTGAGCCGGCGTTTCTGTTTTCTGTAAGCAGAAAACAAGAAACGCCAGGTTGGAGTTCCTATACGAGCGGCGTAATTGTATTTCGCCGGCGTATCGGAACTGCAATTTTAAAAATGGCGCTCGGGGCGTTCCCGCTGATTAACGCCGAGAATATGTTAATCAGCGAGAATCAGCAATTCACGATCGTATTCGGGCCCGACGCAGTGACTTTCCGACGTTTCCGTAAGAGATACGCGGCGTAAAGAAAAACATGCCCCCTAGTGGAGTATCCTATGTTAAGTATGGCCGTCGTCATCGCGTCAAATTTAAAAATGTTTGCGTCGTTTGCGTAAAACGTCCGTGAATGGGGATTGACGTCATTGATGTTCACTGACAGAATTTGGAGCATGCGCACTGACAGTCGACGCATGCGCAGTACGTTCGCCGCGGGATCGCGCCTAGTTTAAATAATACACGCCCCCTACCCGCCCAATTTGAATTCCGCCAGCTCATTTTCGCTAAGCCGCCACAACTTTAGGAGCAAGTGCTTTGTGAATACAGTACTTGCTCCTAAAGTTTTGGCGGAGTAGCGTAAATGAGAAACGTTACTCCAAAATAAAGATTCGCCCATCTACCTGAATCTGGCCCTATATGTTTATGTGTATATCAGCCCAAGGGACATGCCCAAGAGAGTTAAAGGGGTTGTAAAGGAAAAAATGTTTTCCCTAAATAGCTTCCTTTACCTTAGTGCAGTCCTCCTTCACTTACCTCATCCTTCCATTTTGCTTTTAAATTATCCTTATTTCTTTTGTCTCCACACAGTAATGTAAAAAAAAAAGAAATTAATTTTTTACAACCCGAAAAACGGTCGTGTGTACGCGGCATTATACAAGCTGTACACTCACTGCTTTACATTGTAGAAAAGTGTCATTTCTTCAGTGTTGTCACTTGAAAAGATAGAATAAAATATTTACAAAAATGTGAGGGGTGCACTTACTTTTGTGAGATACTGTAGATCTAGTAGTTTTATACACACAGCATCCACACCTGCTACAGAGGCATATTTAGTACCATCTGCTTATGGAAGCCATTTCCCTTTTTATTTTTTTTATTTTTGACAAGATGTAGTTTTGAATGGAGTTTTTATATGACTCATCCCCACTTCTGAACCTGAACAAGTATTGGCCTTTCCATGAAGCTCAGTTTTCACTCTGAATGGCTTTCTAGCTGAATAAAGGTAATGCTGATCCTGCCGGGTATTTTTAGTCCGTTTACCTTCTCACTCTATAGCCGTATTCATTTAACCACTTGACCACTGGGCACTTAAACACCCTTCCTAACCAGACCAATTTTCAGCTTTCGGTGCTCTCACAATTTGAATGACAATTACTCAGTCATACAACATTGTACCCATTTGAAATTTTTGTCCTTTTTTTCACACAAATAGAGCTTTCTTTTAGTGGTATTTGATCACCTCTGGGTTTTTTATTTTTTGCGCTATAAAAGAAAAACGACTGAAAATTCTGTAAAAAAAAAATCTTGTTTCTGTCATATTAGCAGGTTATTTCTCACACACAGCATGTGCATACCACAAATTACACCCCAAAACACATTCTGCTATTCCTCCCGAGTATTGCGATACCCCATGTGTGAGATTTTTACACAGCATGGCCACATACAGAGGCCCAACATGCAGGGAGCACCATCAGGCGTTCTGGAACACCCAGACCAATTCTGACATTTCTCTCCTACATGGAAAAATCATCATTTATTTGCTAGAAAATTACATAGAACCCCAAAACATTATATATGCTTTTTTAGCAAAGACCCTAGAGAATACAATGGCGGCCGTTACAACTTTTTATCTCGCACAGTATTTTCGCAGAAATTTATTGAACGCGTGTTTTTAAAAAAAAACTGTTTTGTGCTTAAAACAAAACAAAACAATAAAGTCAGCCCAATTTTTTTTCATAATGTGAAAGATGAAGTTACGCCGAGTAAATAGATACCCAACATGTCACACTTCAAAATTGCGCACAATCGTGGAATGGCGCCAAACTTCGCTACTTAAAAATCCCCATAGGCGGTATTGCAGAGTATTGGGGTATTGCTAAGTATCATGCAGGGTATTGGGGTATTGCCGAGTATTGGGGTATTGCAGAGTATTGGGGTATTGCAGAGTACTGGGGTATTGCCGAGTACTGGGGTATTGCCGAGTACTGGGGTATTGTTGAGTACTGGGGTATTGTTGAATACTGGGGTATTGTTGAGTATTGGGGTATTGTTGAGTATTGGGGTATTGTTGAGTATTGGGGTATTGTTGAGTATTGGGGTATTGTTGAGTACTGGAGTATTGCCGAGTATTGGGGTATTGCCGAGTATTGGGGTATTGCTGGGTATTGCCGAGTATTGGGGTATTGTTGGGTATTGTTGAGTACTGGGGTATTGTTGGGTATTGTTAGGTACTGGGGGATTGTTGGGTACTGGGGGATTGTTGGGTACTGGGGGATTGCTGGGTACTGGGGGATTGCAGAGCTGGGATGGATTGAGGGATGGCTGGATCTGTGACTGCATTTGTCACAGATCCAGCCACAGCTCAGCTGCTGACACCCCGCTCCCCCCCCCCCTCTCCTCGCACACTGTACCGAACGGTACAGAGAGGAGAGGGAGGAACCGGCGTCATCAAATGACGCCGGTTTGTTTACAAGTGATCGCGCCGTCGTTCGACGGCACGATCACGTGGTAAACGGCCGCTATCAGCGGCAATTTACCGTGATCTGTGATGCGCCGGGTCTTCTAGACCCGGCGAGCACGGACACTTTCGCGAGCGCGTCCCAGGGGACGCGCAATCGCGGAAGTGAAGGACGACGTCCCAGGGACGTCGTGTCAAGATAACTCCACCGCGCCGTAGCAGTAAAATGCTTATGGCGCGGTGGGAAAGAGGTTAAGACCTTTCCATTACACAGGGCTTCTGTACGCTAGTTTTCCCCCTCTCCTCCTATTGGCCACCTATGTATAGTACATTCATTGCATCATCTTCCTGTTTAATACCTATACCTTTTTTTTATGTTTCAGTCATGAAGTTGCCATGGTTACCTGACCCTGCACTTTACATGGGAAAAACAAAACAAATGAATGACCTTCCAGGCACACAGTATATCAATTAATTTTGCTGCACATAAACAGCAACATTATGTAGTGCTTGAAGTAGAATAAAATGCCTTTTTTTCAATGACTCCATTCCATTTGAGGGGTGAAACATTCCGCAGTATGATGTTTAGTGAACATTTTTGCCCAGCAAAAAAAGCGATTGTAAAGTCTCTAGGCCAGATTCTCTAAGATCCTGCGGCGGCGTTGCGTAAGCTATTTACACTACGCCGCCACAACTTACTGGAGCAAGTGCCGTATTCTCCAAGCACTTGCTCCGTAATTTGCGGCGGTGTAGTGTAAATGGGCCGGCGTATGGCCGCGTAATTCAAAGGGGGCGGTTTGTATTTAAATTAAGCGCGCCCCCGCGCCGATCGAACTGCGCATTCGCCGGCCGTACAAATAGCCCAGTGCACATACTCCAGCTCACGACGGAAGACGTCAATGAAGCCGACGTGAGCGTCATTGACGTAAAGCCCTATTCGCGAACGACTTAGTAAAACGACGTAAACGACGGAAAAAGACGACGCTGTCCCGACGCCATACTTAACATGGCATACGACGGACCTTCGTAAACGTTCCCCCAAATATAGCAGGGGTAGGTTTACGCTTACAGAAACAACGTAAATGACGACGAGGCGGTGCAAAAACTTTCGGGAATCGGCTTATCAGGCTCATTTGCATAGTCAAATGAGAAAACAACGTAAACGCCACCTAGTGGCCAGAGAAGAATTACATCTAAGATCCGACGGTGTAAGTGTCTTACACCTGTCAGATCTACGCCGTATCTATGCGTAAGTGATCCTAGGAATCACACGCATAGATACCCGGGCCAAAAAACAGAGATACGACGGTGTATCTTGAGATACACCATCGGATCTCTTTTGAGAATCTGGCCCTCTTATTTTATTTATTTTTCCAATAAAAATAACAAACATGTTATACTTACCTGCTCTGTGTAGTGGTTTTGCACAGAGCAGCCCGGATCCTCCTCTTCTTGGGTCCCTCTTTTGTGATCCTGGCCCCTCCCTCCTGTTCAGTGCCCCCACAGCAAGCAGCTTGCTATGGGGGCACCCGAGCCGAGCGCGCTCATTTGCCGCCTGGCCGAGCATGTACAAGCTTTCCCGAGCCCGGCTGTCTTCGGAACGGCGCATGCGTGGTTGGATGGTCAGCTCGCAGCCATCTTTTTTACCGGCACCGATGCCTGTAACAAGCTTTAATGGGCAGTCCGAAAGCTTTTTCCAATGGCATAGAGTTGTATTATTCTCATAATAATTATAAGCAGATGTCTAAATCCCCCCTCCTTTACATCAGATGTCAAGAGCCCCCCCACCATCAGAAGAAGCTGTGGGTGGAGCTGGGAGTCAGAAGGTGCATGGTCTGGAGGAGGACCAAAGCAGAGCTGGATTCAGCTGCCAGAGTCTGTTGAATGCTGAGACTAGACATGTGCACTGATGAAAAATTAGTTTGTTTTAGTTTCATTCGTTTTTTGTTATTTTTTTTATTTTTCGGGTCATTCGTTATGATCTAAATTCGTAGAATCGTAAATTTGAAGATTCCTAAATTCTAAAATTTGTAAATTCTAAAATTTGGTAAATTTGAAAATTCAATAATCCAAAAATAAGAAAGAAAATCCAAAAATGTGAAAGAACAAAAATCCCAAAATTTGAAATAATAACAAACTAACTAATAGTAACTAACTATTAAATTATAGGTATTGGAATTTCAAATTTGGCTGTTAGTCAGCGTAACGAATACAAATGTATCCGAAGTTATGAATTAGGCAAAATAACAAATAGTGTATATAAACAAATGGAACGGAATGAATTAATAATAATAATAATAATAAAAAGTTTATATTATTATTAATATTATTGTTGTTGTTCTTTATTATTATTAATTTGTTACATTCCATTTGTTATTTCGATGGATACGGCATTCGTTATTTTGGATAAAATTCGTAATTTGTTTTGTAAATATTGTATTCCTTACGTTTAATAACTGCCTAATTTGAAAGCAAATTCCAATACTGATAATTTAATAGTTAGTAATAGTTAAGTTATTATTAGTTAGTTATTATTTTGGGGTTTTCAGATTTTCGTTCTTAGTTTCGTATTTTTGTTCTTTTCAATCTTCGTTCTTATTTCCGGATTTGAAAATTTTAGAATTTTCGTAAATTCGAAAATCGTAAATTCAGATATTTCTAAATAAACAAATTTGTAGAAATTAGTTAAAAAACAAATTTGTAACGAACCGCTGAGACAAGGGGAGGTGGAGATGAGGGGTGCTGAAGCCGCACAGAGAGGAGACGGATCTGTAGGAGGAATTCTGTCATCCTCTCTGCTGGGACGGGGGGGGGATGGGTGAGACACAATCCTCTCCGCTGCTGAAAGTAGAAGCGCAGGATCTGGTGTAGGAGTTTTTTTCTCCTCTCTGCTGCCGACAGTGGAGACAAGGTGGGGGGGGGCGGAGACGAGGGGGGTGAGGGCCACAGGGAAGGGCCTGGCGTAGTTTGGCCCACGGGCCATGTGTTTGACACATGTGAGTTAGAGGATTTAGATGAACCATTTACCACTGACAGGTGTGCTTACAATGATCAGCTTTTATTTATTTATGTAAAACCTTTATCCCAAAATACATAGAAAATCTTCCTGCATCTGTTGAAATTTTTTTTTAGCGGAGCTAGACTTTAACCACTTCAGCCCCGGAAGAATTTACCCCTTTCTGACCGGGCACTTTTTGCGATTTGGCACTGCTTCGCTTTAGTTGACAATTGCGCGGTCGTGCGACGTGGTACCCGAACAAAATTTATGTCCTTTTTTCCCACAAATAGAGCTTTTTGCTATAATAAATATCCCCCCCAAAAATATTAAAAAATAATAATTTCTTTCTCAGTTTAGGCCGATACGTATTTTTCTGCATATTTTTGGTAAAAAAAATTACAATAAGGGTATATTGATTGGTTTGCGCAAAAGTTATAGCGTCTACAAAATATGGGATATGGGATTTTAATGGCGGCAATCTGCAATTTTTATCGTGACTGCGACATTATGGCGGACACATCGGACACTTTGGACGCTATTTTGGGACCATTGTCATTTATACCGCGATCAGTGCTATAACAATGCACTGATTACTGTAAAAATGACACTGGCAGGGAATGGGTTAAACACTAGGGGGCGATGAAGGGGTTAAGTGTGTCCTAGGGAGTGATTCTAACTGTGGGGGGATGGGCTACAAGTGACACGACACTGATCACTGCTCCCAATGACAGGGAACAGTAGTTCCCTGTCATGTCACTAGGCAGAACAGGGAAGTGCTTTGTTTACACAGGTATCAACCGTTCTGCCGCTCCGTGACACGATTGCGTGTCACAGAGCTTGCGGCGTGCGTGGCCACACGGTGGGAGATTCAAAGCAACATACAGGTACGTTGCATTGCCCAGCCGTGCCATTCTGCCGATGTATATCGTCGTTAGATGGTGGGCAAGTGGTTAATTTGTTAGTCACTTACATGAAGTCCATCTTACATGAAGTGGCGCTATACCCTCGGAATTGCCACGAGATTCGGCCGCTAGCGGTGCGCTAGTGGACGAAAAAGGGTTAATACTGCCTGCAATGCGCCTCTGCAGAGGCGCATTGCGGGTGGTATTACTGCGGTTTCCCATTGTTTTCACATTGAGAATGCTGGGCAGGAGTTTTTCAGGCGCTATTTAGGCGCTATTTTTAGCGCTATACCGCCTGAAAAACTCCTCAGTGTGAAAGGGGCCTAATGGTGGCCATTATTGATTGATTAAATTATTTATTTATTTCCTGATCAATGTCTTCTAACAGGATTACTTGATTGATAGTCAGCAACATAATCAATTGATATGCCCCATACAGGGAAACGTAATTCAATCAATTTTTAGAGCATACGATTGTAAGTTATCCGTGTTTTTCTGTTACACTGTTCACCTTTGTAATCCATTTGATCAGAATATGATAGAATTTATGGACAAATCAGCTCAGGATTGCCAATTGATACAAAGCAATCAATTTTCCAACATGTGCGATTGACCCAGTTTGATCAAATCCAAAGTACATCTAATCCAGTCAAATGATCAAAAGCTATTGGGTTTCTGATTTGATCGAACCAACCAGATAATGAAATCGAATAATATATGGCCACCATGATCCTCCCAACAGGTTGACCTCTCTGAAGTCCAAGGGGTGACAACACTTTCATATTTGTCTTCTCATGGGGTCCCTTATATAAAGAGTATTTTAGTACATTTTGTTACTTTGCAGAATAACAGCTTCATCTAAATTGTTATCAAATCAGTTTTCTAATACCGCTCACATCTAAAGATCGCATTTATTGCCATTGGGATGAAAAATGATGATGAAAAAAAGCAAATAAGCATTTAAATGGAAGAAATGTTCTCATTAAAAGTCACTTCATTTGTCTATCGTGCTGGAAAATTGTGTTGGTTAATTAAATGAGAAAGAGAACAACTCCATGCGTCACACACCCATGGATTCAGGAGTTGTATTAGGCAGATAACATTTCATGTTAAATTTACCACTGAATTCTGAAAATGTAAAAACAAAAGGCATCATTTAATTAGTTTTTGTTGAATTTGTTTTTGTAATTAAATGGGTTTGTAAAGGTAAATTCTTTTTTCCTAAATAGCTTCCTTTACCTTAGTGCAGTCCTCCTTCACTTACCTCATCCTTCCATTTTGCCTTTAAACATCCTTATTTCTTCTGAGAAATCCTCACTTCCTGTTCTTCTGTCTGTAACTCCACACAGAAATGCGAGGCTCTCTCCCTGGTGTGGAGTGTAGTGCTTGCCCCCTCCCTTGGACTACGGTAAAGTCAGGACGCCCACTAAGGCCGCGTACACACGATCAGACCAGTCTAATGAGAATGGTCTGACGGACCGTTTTCATCGGGTCACCGCTGAAGTGGCCTGATGTGCGTACACACCATCAGTCCAAAATCCGATCGGGTCAGAATGCGGTGACGAAGAACACAACGAAGTGCTGAAAAAACAAAGTTTAATGCTTCCAAGCATGTGTCGACTTGATTCTGAGCATGCGCAGGTTTTTGGTCCCATGCTTTTGCGTACTAACCATCGTTTTGGTCCGATGGTCAGGTGTCCATCGGACCAAAGCACTTACGCCGACGTATATCTCCAGATATGCGCGTAAGTACAAATATGTGCCATCGTATATGTGCGCCGAACCCACAAACTTAGATACACCTAAAAACAGACTTCATCCCACCGATGTAACTTGCCTACACCGGCGTAGAGTGGGCGCATATTTACGCTGGACGCTCACATTGCTCCCATTAATTTTCTATTCAAATATGCAAATGAGGGAGATGCGCCAATTCACGAACGTACTTGCGCCCGGCACATGATTTTAGCGGTTTGCGTAAGTTTTACATTTGGCGTAAAGTTATTCCCATAGATGAGGCGCAACCCATGCAAAGGTATGGACCAGGGAACACAAGCCTACGTATTGTACGTTGGACGTCTGTGAATATGGGCCGACGTGGGTCTGGCTGGGCGTAGGTTACGTTCGCAGCGTACACAGTGATCCGGCGTATCTTAGGCAGTTGTTCCCGACTTGGTTGTGCGCATGCGCACGGGGATACGTCCATGTCCCGACACATGCGCAGTTCATTTCAAGTACTTGTCTGGCGCCCGGCCCATCATTTGCATGGGGTCATGCTTCATTAACATGGATCACGCCCACTTCCACCTACTTCCACTTACGCCGGCTTACGCCTACAAAATATACGCTACGCTGGCGCAGAGTTGGGAGCATTTGTTTGTGAATTCCATGCATGCCTCTCCACGCTGCGCCGGTGTAGCGTAAAAGAGATATGTTATGGCGGCATATATATGTGCCGATGTATGTGAATCCGGGCCAGAATGTGTACAGACCACTCCCCAGAAACATCAGTTCCTGCTTGTCTGATTGTCTCACCAATTTTCAGATTTCAGGCATCCCCTGCAACAAAAATATAATTTTTGGTGAGATATTTAGTAATGCAGGGATGCAGGCCCAGCAGCTTTCCTCATTAGTGCCCATTAGACCCACTGGAGCAGAGAACCGGGGGGGGGGGGCTGCATGAAATTGAGAAGCGGGGGGGGGGGGCTGCTGCCGCGAATTGAGAAGCGGGGGGGGCCTTTACAAAAAGAAATGAAGAAATAAAGAAAGATATATATATATATAAAAAAGGGGGGTAGCCATCCGGGGCCCTGGGGACCTCTGTGCCCTTTAATAAGAAGAAAAAAGAGAAAAAAATATATATATATTTGTTAAGAAGGGTGGTTGCCAACTGGGGCCCTGGGGACCTCATTTTTTTTTTTTATAAAAGGAAATTACAAAAAAAGGGGGCTTTCCATTCGGGACCTCTGGGCCCTTTAATAAAAAGAAACCGCTGGGCCCTTTAAAAAAAAAAGAAATAAAAAAATATATATATAAAAAAGAAATAAACATTTATAAAAAAAAAAAAAAACAAGGGGGTTGCCTTCCAGGGCTCTGGGGACCTCTTGGCCCTTTAATAAAAAAAAATATTAAAAAAAATATATATAAACAAAAATAAAAAATACAATTATAAAAAAAAGGGGGTTTGACACATGGGGCCCTGGAGACCTCTGAGCCCTTTAACCACTTGAGGCCCTGCTTATCGTCAATTGACGGCAGCTTAGTGGATCTGAATATCCAAATCTGCCGTCAATTGACGGCATGGTGTTCTCCGGCCACTGGGGGCGCGCACCCGGCGCGTCCCAGAGATGCCGATACGCGTGCCTGGCGGTTGCAGAGGTGATCAAATACCACCAAAAGAAAGCTCTATTTGTGGGGAAAAAAGGGACGTCTATTTTGTTTGTAAGACACGTCACACGACCGCGCAATTTTAATTTAAAGCGACGCAGTGCTGAAAGCTGAAATTTCGCCTGGGCAGGAAGGGGGTATATGTGCCCAGTAAGCAAGTGGTTAATAAAAATGCATCTATATATTAAAAAATACTAATATAAGGCTATATATGGCTATATATGGCTACCCCCCTTATATAAATATAAGGGGGGTAGCCATCAGGGGCCCTGGGGACCTCTGTGCCCTTTAATAAAAAGAAACCTCTGGGCCCTTTAAAAAAATATATATATATATATAAAAAAGAAATAAACATTTATAAAAAATAAAAAAAAACAAGGGGGTTGCCTTCCAGGGCCCTGGGGACCTCTGGGCCCTTTAATAAAAAAAAATATATAAAAAAATATATATAAACAAAAATAAAAAATACAATTATAAAAAAGGGGGTTTGACACATGGGGCCCTGGGGACCTCTGAGCCCTTTAATAAAAATGCATCTAAAAAAAAGAGGGTTGTCATCTGGGGGCCCTGGGGACCTCTGTGCACTTTAATAAAAAGAAAAAAAAGAGAGAATATATATATATATATATATATATATATATATATATATAATATATTTTAAAAGGGTGGTTGCCAACTGGACCTCTGGGCCCTTTTAATAAAATAAATAAATAAATAAAAAATATATATATAAACAAAAATAAAAAATACAATTATAAAAAAAAGGGGGTTTGACACATGGGGCCCTGGAGACCTCTGAGCCCTTTAACCACTTGAGGCCCCGCTTATCGTCAATTGACGGCAGCTTAGTGGATCTGAATATCCAAATCTGCCGTCAATTGACGGCATGGTGTTCTCCGGCCACTGGGGGCGCGCACCCGGCGCGTCCCAGAGATGCCGATACGCGTGCCTGGCGGTTGCAGAGGTGATCAAATACCACCAAAAGAAAGCTCTATTTGTGGGGAAAAAAGGGACGTCTATTTTGTTTGTAAGACACGTCGCACGACCGCGCAATTTTAATTTAAAGCGACGCAGTGCTGAAAGCTGAAATTTCGCCTGGGCAGGAAGGGGGTATATGTGCCCAGTAAGCAAGTGGTTAATAAAAATGCATCTATATATTAAAAAATACTAATATAAGGCTATATATGGCTATATATGGCTACCCCCCTTATATAAATATAAGGGGGGTAGCCATCAGGGGCCCTGGGGACCTCTGTGCCCTTTAATAAAAAGAAACCTCTGGGCCCTTTAAAAAAAAATATATATATATATATATATAAAAAAGAAATAAACATTTATAAAAAATAAAAAAAAACAAGGGGGTTGCCTTCCAGGGCCCTGGGGACCTCTGGGCCCTTTAATAAAAAAAAATATATAAAAAAATATATATAAACAAAAATAAAAAATACAATTATAAAAAAGGGGGTTTGACACATGGGGCCCTGGGGACCTCTGAGCCCTTTAATAAAAATGCATCTAAAAAAAAAAGGAGGGTTGTCATCTGGGGGCCCTGGGGACCTCTGTGCACTTTAATAAAAATAAAAAAAAGAGAGAATATATATATATATATATATATATATATATATATATATATATATATATATATATTTTAAAAGGGTGGTTGCCAACTGGACCTCTGGGCCCTTTTAATAAAATAAATAAATAAATAAAAAAATATAAACAAAAATAAAAAATACAATTATAAAAAAAGGGGATTTGACATGGGGCCCTGGGGACCTCTGAGCCCTTTAATAAAAATATATCTATATATTAAAACAAAAGAAATAATCTGGGGGCCCTGGGGACATCTGGGCCCTTTAATAATAATAATATTTTATATATATATATATATATATATATATATATATATATATATATATATATTATATTATAATAAATAAAATAAATATATAAAAAATATAAAAAAAAAGGGGGGGGTTGTCATCTGGGGCCCTGGCGATCTCCAGGTCCCTGTGGACCTCCGGACCTCTAAAAATTTAAAGAAAAAAATTGGTCCTTTAATAAAAAAGAAAAGAAAAATATATTAAAAAAATATATTTTTTTATAAAAATAAAAATATATTTTTTTATATAAAAAAAGAGGGGGTTGCCATCTGGGGCCCTGGTGCCCTCTAGGCCCCTGGGGACCCATGGACCCCTAAAAAAATGGCCCTTTAATGAAAAAATAAAAAATATATTTTTTTTTATACAAAAAAAAAGGAGGTGTTGTCATCCCGGGCCCTGGGGGCCTCCGGGCCCCTGTGGACCTCCGGACCTCTAAAAAAAAAAAAAAATTAAAAAAATAGCCCTTTAATAAAAAATAAAAGAAAAATATATTAAAAAAATATATTTTTTTATAAAAAAATATATTTTTTATAAAAAAAAAGAAAAAAAAAAGGGCTTGCCTTTTTTTTTTAGGGTGGTTCCCATCCGGGCCCCTGGGGACCCCCAGGCCCCTTACAGGTGTATTGCATGTACCCCCCTGATGGCTGCCCTGGTCTTCAGAATAACAGAAGGTAGGAATCTGTAACCGAGGTTGTTATAATCCATGCAATGTACACAGATCACCCAGAGGGGGATTGTTTTTATTTAAATTTTTTTCAACAAAAGTGGAGTTACACTTTAAGTATATATATTTTTTTAAGGTTAATTTAGCCACTTAGGGGTCTTAGGTGGTTAAATTAACATAAACAAATATATATACTTAAAGTGTAACTCCACTTTTGTTGAAAAAAAAAAAAAACATCATGCATGTTAACCACTTCCATACAGGGCATTTTTCACCCCCTTCCTGCCCAGACCAATTTTTAGTTTTCAGCGCTGTCGCACTTTGAATGACAATTGCGCGGTCGTGCGACGTCACTCCCAAACAAAATTTACACCCTTTTTTCCCTACAAATAGAGCTTTCTTTTGGTGGTATTTGATCACCTCTGCATTTTTTTTTGTTTGCGCATTAAACAAAAGTAAGCGTGAATTTTGATTTAATAAATATAGGGGCAGATTCACGTAGATCGGCGCATTATCATTCCGGCGTAGCGCACCACTTTTCCGTTAGACTTGCGCAATCTAGCCGCGTAATCCGGCGATTCACGTAGCTTTTACGCAAGAGCTTGCGCAAACGTAAGGTTTTTTCCGTAGGCGTAAGGAGGAGTAATACAAATTGGGAGGGACGTGGGCGTGTTACATTGAAATGAGCCGTGACCCCATGCAAATGAAGGGCCGGCCGACTCGCGCATGCGCGCGTGAAGGAAACCATGTCAGCTCCGTTGTGCGCATGCTCACAACTCGGGAGCGGCGCAATCATTGAAATTGGAAATGGACTAGGGCAATGTTGTGAACTACGCAGACAGCATAAATAGACACACACAAACGCCCTTCCATTGCAAAAGTACATCCCTTTGTGTCCCTTCCCATTGAATCAAGTGCTTTTGCTCTGTTGTTCGTTAGAGTGTGTTTTGTAGTTGTCAGATTAGTGTTCTGTGTGATCTTGTGCTTGTTGGTAGTTTTGTGAAAGTGTATTTTGATAAGTGTTTGAGACTGTTTGTTTGATTGATAGATTTCTGAGCGTTTGTTTTCTTGCTTTTTTTTTTCATCTGATTTTTTTGTGTGTGTTTCTTGCTGAGTGCTAGTGTGATTTTTGGCTGTTCTTTTTCTCTTTGTGTGTGTTCTTGTCTGATTGGTTGTGCTTGTATTTGTGACAGATTTTTGGTGACTGCTAGTGAGTTTGTTTGGAAGTATGACTGAGAGAAAAAGAAAGCTCAATTTTACTGTGGGGGAAAAAAGAATTCTTGCCCGGGCCATTACCGACTATGGGCGTTTTCTCCACGGCCCGCAGAGTGCCACCACCACCCCGGCCAGGAGGAGGGAGATATTGGATATGATCACGGAGCAGGTCAATTCATCGGGGGAGGGGGAGACACGGACCCGCTCTGGGATAGAAAAGAAAATAAATGACCTCCGGCGTGAGGTGAAAAAAAAACTGGCCGCAATAAATGCCCATGCCAGGGGCACAGGAGGGGGCCCACCATGCCGGGTTAGATTTTCAGAGACGGAGCGTGTGGTGGCCCTGACCTTTCACCGGCATGAAGTGGAGGGCCTGCCAGGCTTTGACACAAGTCCGGTCCCCGCGGTGCCAGGTAAGGTTTTGATTTCTCTCAGGTGTGTAGCATGTGTGGGGGAGGGGGTGAAAGGGAATATGTGGCAAGTGTGTGGATCCTCCAACCTGTGAATGTTTTGTGTCATCCACAGCTGTGCAGGAGGGTGCAGGGCCATCTGGACTGACCGCTCCAACCCCAGGACAGCAGCCTAATGAGGCCCCCCCAACAAGGCCAGAGTCCGCAGAGGAGGAACAAGAGGAGGGGGAGGATCATGCGGAGGACGATCATGAGGAGGAGCAGAATCATGAGGAGGAGGAGTCCATGGAAGGCACTGGCCCTTTGGTTTCTGCGGACTCTTCCCCTCTGGCTGCAAGAAGCCTGCCCTCCCTAAGGGTCAGCCCCCCCCCCTCCTCCCCCAACATGGCTCCCCTCACAAGGGCCTCCCCTTCTCCCCGGCCACAACCATCAGCTGGAGCCAGGAGGTCATCCCCAAGCACCAGGGGGGCGCCCAATCTCATGCCCGCCTGTCTGAGAAGGAACCTGGCCACCCAGACCCGCCTTCTGAGACAGCTCTGCCAGACTATGGGGCGGGTGGATCAGAGCCTGTCCTCCATTAATGATAGCCTGGGTAACCTGGACTCCCACTCCCGGGCCTCCACAACCTGCCTAAATGACCTGCAAACTACAGCAGCAGGCGTTGGGCAGGATGTGAGGGCCCTTACCCAGGCTATCCAGGGCAACACGGCAACACTTGGTGCTGCCCTGGACAGAATAGCCGTGGCCTTGGAGGGCAGGCCGCCAGGTGGGCAGATCTCAGGGGCTGCTCCTCCTTCCCCGGCTTTTCCCCTCCCCCATGCGTCTCCCCTGAGGGTCCGGGGCCGTGGCCGGGGGCGCCCCAGGCGTGGCTCAGGCAGAGGGCAATAATTTTTTTTTCCACCTTTTGTTTGTTTGGAAAACTTTTTTATTTTTGCTCTCTGCTTTTTTTTGTTTTTTCTAAGCATTTTTTTTTTACTATGCATTTTTTGTTTCAATGCATTATTGTTTGTTTGACTTTTTTGGCATATTTTGGGTTGTGAATGATGTTTGAATGTGGGGGTGACATTCCTGCTGGAAAAGGGGTGTCACCCTCAATTTTGGTGGAGAAGGGTTCCCCAGGACCAGGGAGAAGTGATTCCCAGGTCCGTGTGAATGGTGTATGAATGTACAGTGACATAATTGGAGCCTTGACGTGGCGTTACTGCTCACCAGTCTTGCATGGTGGACTGGTGCCAATCCAATTTGATGAGGATGTGGGGTGTGTGTGCTAGGGACCATAGTGGTGTGCATGCATGCATTCTCATTGTGCCATGATTAATGTGTGTGTTTAACGTGCAAAGATGCCCAATATGAGCTGACTCCTGACTGCTCTTCCCTCAGAAGACGGGGTATCCTCGGTTAGGGGTTGATTTTCTGGTTGGGGGGTCAGATCATCACGTAGCTCAACCTGCAGGCCCTTCCTCACTGCGAGATTGTGTAGCATGCAACATGCAGCGATGATATGGCACACGAAGTTTGGGGAATACAACAGTGTACCCCCAGACTTATCCAGGCATCGGAAACGTGACTTCAGGAGGCCAAAGGTGCGCTCCACCACTGCACGGGTTTTGATGTGTGCTTCATTGTATCGTTCCTCTCCTGGGGTTTGGGGGTTCCGGATAGGAGTCATGAGATGGGGTCCCAGTGCATATGCAGAGTCACCTGTAAAGGAAAAGACAGGAGAATGTTAGTCATGCATGTGCCACTTCTGTTGTGCATCACGGGAGGGGATAGTCATGCCTGACTCCCATGTCACTCACCAACCAGCCAGGTGTTCCCATACACGTTCTGTTCGAATTCTGTTCGGATGTGGCTTTGATTGTAGATGTAGCTGTCATGGCTGGACCCTGGGTGTTTGGCACGGACGTGCCATATGAGGCCTTGGGCATCAACTATCACCTGTACGTTGATGGAGTGCCAATTCTTCCGATTGCGGTACATGTGCTCGGTCTCATGGGGGGGCTGGAGTGCCACATGTGTGCAATCTATGGCCCCGATGGTGCGTGGGAATCTGGCAATTCGGTAGAAATCTGCCATTGCCTTGATTCGAAGCTCCTCAGTGGTGGGTTTGATGATTTGGTTGGCCAAGCGTGTGAGGATTGCAGGGACAACCTGGTGCACACATCTGCTCATGGAGGATTGTGACATCCCAGCCACCACTCCACTTGTACGCTGAAAAGAGCCACTGGCAAGGACATGGAGTGTTGCCAGGACCTTCACCAGTGGCTGCACTGCATGTGAGCGTTGTGTTGGGCTGGTGATGTCCTCCTGCAAGGTTGTGGTTAATTCCAGGATGGCATGAGGGGGGAATCTGAAGATGCGAAAGACCTCTGAATCATTCATGCCAAACAGGTGTATGCGGGTGCGGTATACCCTCTCCCGTGCCATCCTCCGTGCCCTCCTCCTTCTTTGGTCATCTATATTCACTAGTGCAGCTATGAGCGACGATGCCCCTAGCATGTTGGCAGTCAAATTGTAGTGCAACACGTGTGTGTGGTCTGCTCCTCAGTAACGGTGTTGCTTTATCTGACAATTAGACTTTTTTTCAAAAGTTAGATCAGCTTTTATGGGCTCTAACTTTAGACAGGACATTTTGCAGTTGCGCACATCGCGTAGCCTGCGCAGCAACTGCGTTTTTTTGTGGATCCCCGTAACTCCCTCATTAGCATATTTGACTAGCAAATCAATGGTGTGTCTAGCGCAGTTTTGCGCGAAGGGAAGCGAATGTCTAACTCAATTACGCCGGACCAAAAAACGTAGATTTCTGGCGTATATTGTTTTGTGAATCGCGTCCAACTATACGCACGCGCACATTTTGACTTACGCACGCGCAACAGCAGTTGCGCACGCGTAATCGCTCTGTGAATCTGGGCCATAGCGTTTACAAAAAAGGGGATAGTTTTATGGCATTTTTATTAATAATTATTTTTTTAATAGTAATGGCGGCAATCAGCGTTTTTTTTCGTGACTGCGACTTTATTCACAGTTTTTGGGACTATTGTCATTTTCACAGCGAAAAGTGCTATAAAAATGCACTGATTACTGTGAAAATGACAATGGTAGTGAAGGGGTTAACCACTAGGGGGCACTCAGGGGTTAAGTGTGCCCTAAGGGAATGATTTTTACTGTAAGGGAGCGTGGCTGTAGGTGTGACGTCACTGATCGTTGTTCCCTATAACAGGGAACAGCGATCAGTGTCACTGCCACACAGAAGAACAGTGGAAGGTTTGTTTACACTTGCCTCTCCTCGTTCTACAGCTCCTGTAACCGATCGCGGGACACCGACGGCGATCGGGTCCACGGGCCCCACGGGACACGGTCATGGAGCTTCTGACCAGGCATCGGAAACGTGACTTCAGGAGGCCAAAGGTGCGCTCCACCACTGCACGTGTTTGGGCATGGGCTTGATTGTATCTTTCTTCTCCTGGGGTTTGGGGGTTCCGGAAAGGAGTCATGAGATGGGGTCCCAGTGGATATGCAGAGTCACCTGTAAGGGAAAAGACAGGAGGATGTTAGTCATGCATGTGCCCCTTGTGATGTGTGCATCATGGGGGGGTACAGTCATGCCTGCCACCCATGTCACTCACCAACCAGCCAGGTGTCCCCATACATGTTCTGTTCGAATTCCATTCGGATGGGGCTCTGATTGTATATGTAGCTGTCATGGCTGGATCCGGGGTGTTTGGCACGGACGTGCCATATGAGGCGTTGGGCATCGACTATCACCTGTACGTTGATGGAATGCCAATGCTTCCGATTGCGGTATATGTACTCTGTCTCCTGGGGGGGCTGGAGTGCCACATGTGTGCAATCAATGGCCCCCACGGTGCGTGGGAATCTGGCAATTCTGTAGAAATCTGTCATTGCCTTCAGCCGCAGGTCCTCAGTGGTGGGTTTGATGATTTGGTTGGCCATGCGTCTGAGGATTGCAGGGACAACCTGGTGCACACATCTGCTCATGGAGGATTGTGACATCCCAGCCACCACTCCACTTGTACGCTGAAAAGAGCCACTGGCAAGGAAATGGAGTGTTGCCAGGACCTTGACCAGTGGCTGCACTGCATGTGAGCGGTGTGTTGGGCTGGTGATGTCCTCCTGCAGGGTTGTGGTTAATTCCAGGATGGCATGAGGGGTGAATCTGAAGATGCGAAACACCTCAGAATCACTCATGCCAAAGAGGTCTATGCGGGTGCGGTATATCCTCTCCCGTGCCATCCTCCGTGCCCTCCTCCGTGCCCTCATCCTTCTTTGTTCATCTAAAGTCAGTAGTATAGCTATGCGCGACGATGCCCCTGTCATGTTGGCATACAGATTGTTGTGCAACACGTGTGACTGCTGAGCTCCTCACTAACAGTGTTTCTTTATCTAACATGTAGACGTTTTTTCTCTTTTTAGACCAGCTTTTATATGGTCTAATTTTAGACAGGACATTTTGCTGTTGCGCACACTGCGTAGCCTGCGCTGCCCCAACGTTCTTTTGTGGATCCCCGTAAGTCCCTCATTAGCATATTCGACTAGCAAATCAATGGTCTGTCTGGCGCAGTTTTGCGCGGACGGATGCGCCTGTCTAACGAAATTACGCTGGACAAAAAAAAGTAGATTTCTTGCATATCTCGTTTTGGGGATGCCGTGCATCGAAACGCACGCGCACATTTAGACTTACGCCGCGCATCTCCTGTGACGCAGGCGTAATCGCTCTGTGAATCTGGGCCAATGTTTTTTTTAATTTGTGCTATAAAACATATCCAATAAATACATTGGAAAAAAACAAATATCTTCATAAATTTAGGCCAATATGTATTCAGCTACATATTTTTGGTAAAAAAAAAAATCCCAAGAAGTGTATATCAATAGGTTTGCACAAAAGTTATAGCTTCTACAAACTATGGGATATTTTTATTTATTAAAATTTTTTACTAATGGCGGCGATCAGCGACTTACAGCGGGACTGCGTAATTGCGGTGGACAAATTGGACAATAACTGACACCTTTGAATTTTTTTAGGGACCAGAGACACTAATACAGTGATCAGTGCTAAAAAATATGCACTGTCACTGTATAAATGACACTGGCTGGGAAAGGGTTAACATCAGGTACGATCAAAGGGTTAAATGTGTGCCTAGCCTGTGCTTTCTCACTGTGGGGGAGGTGCTTGTAGAAAAGCATTGATCCATGTATCACAGGATCAATACCTTCCCTACTAACAGAACAGCAATTTGCCTTGTTTACATAGTCAGATAGCGGTTCGGCCCGTGTACTGTATAATTGGCACGTGCCGGCAGACATCGAGTCTGCGGTACCCATCGCTGGACTCCCGCTGTGTGTGATCGCAGCGGGAGCTGGTAGGCAGTGTCACGCATGCGCGCTGAAGACCCGGAAGTGTAGGATCATGTACTAGGTATGTCATTTAGCACAGGACAGCCGCCCTGCCACAGAATATCTGCAGTGGGCGGTCAGAACATGGTTACATTTTAACAAAAGGTCAGAATGAAAAACATTTATTTGTTGTTGCATTAGAATTTATTTTGGATTTATTGAAATGTATTACTATTGTGACTCGGAGATTCAGATACATCGGAATAACTAAAAATTCTGCCCAAATTTTTTTTGTAATAAAACGAATCACACATGTCTATTTAACCCCTTAAGGACCGCCGCATGTACATTTACATCGGCAGAATGGCACGGACAGGCACATCAACGTATATATACGTGGCTGCCTTGACGTGGGTCGGAGGTCCGATTGAGACCCCCCCGGTACATGCGGCGGTCCGGTTTGCTGTAGGAGCGATCCGTGCTGAGGGGGCGGCGGTTCTCTCCCAGATAATGCGCGCCCCCCCTGCAGTGTCATTTCCTCCTCCTGTGTAAACACAGGAGGAGGAAGTGATGTGATCTCTGCTCTCTGCGTTTTTTTCAACCGCCGCTGAGGAGAGATCACATCGCACAGTGAGTCTGCACAACACTACACTGACACCAGTACTCGCAGGCACACTTAACCCCTTGAGATCACCCCCCTCCCCCCCTGTCACAGTGTCACTGAATGCAGTGATCATATATGTATGATCACTGTATTTAGTGTCAGTGTGACAGTCAGTTAGTGTTAGGTTCAGGGTAGCCCCCGTAACCCCCCCTAATAAAGTTTTAACCCCTTGATCACCGCCCTAGTTAACCCTTTCACTCCCTATTGCCAGCATCACTAAGCGATCATTTTTCTGATCGCTGTATTAGTGTCGCTGTTCCCGCTAGGTAGCTATTTTTTTTTTATTGCGATTTTTTTTTTTTTTTTACTAAAGACATGTGGCTAAATAAATTTTGGCCTAAATGTTTGACTAAAATTTTGTTTATTTGATTTTTCTTATAACAAAAAGTAAAAAATATAGATTTTTTTTCAAAAATGTCGCTCTATTTTTGTATATAGCGCAAAAAATAAAAATCGCAGAGGCGATCAAATACCACCAAAAGAAAGCTCTATTTGTGGGAAGAAAAGGACGCAAATTTTGTTTGGGAGCCACGTCGCACGACCGCGCAATTGTCAGTTAAAATGCCGAATTGCAAAAAGGGGCCTGATCCTTTACCTGCATTTTGGTCCGGGTCTTAAGTGGTTGAAATCATCGTCAGGAGCAACTTGGTGAACAAGGACTTTTCCAAAATGAAATTTCCTAACTAAAGCCCTGTACACACGGGCAAGAATCTCGTCAGGAGAAAAACTTTGTTTTTCCCGACGAGATTTTTGGCAAGAATCTCTTGCCGCCCTCGAGTGTACAGACAGAACACGGTGACGTCATCACGTACGAAGAGCATGCGCTTGTCACATTCAATGCCATCGTCGCCATCTTTCTGCACCCTACCTATGACTAGGAAGTAATTTTGAGCATACGCGGGTTACCACGGCGACCAGGTAAGTATACACACTCTTGTGTTTCTCGGCGGGAAAACTGCCAAGAATCCCACAACGAGAAAATAGAGAACATGTTCTCTATTTTTCTCGTCTAGATTCTGGGCAGTTTTCTTGTCGAGAAACCTGAAAGCCTCGTACACACGCTCAGTATACTCGGCAAGAAAGCTCTGCCAGCAGTTTTCTTGCTGGTCCTTGCCGAGTAAACCGAGCGTGTGTACGAGACTTTAGACAGTGAAAGTCTTGTCTTTTGATAAGGGGAATATAAATTTTGCTTGCAGATACACTTGAAATAAATTAAAGTAGCCTAAAAAAATAGTTTGAAAAAATGAATTGCTTGAAGAAATGTCATCTGGTTGTATTTTTTCATGCGCCTATCTGAGCATTTATACAAAGTAATGAACCGCTGTTCTGGAAAGAGCACATATACCTTAAAGGGTAATGTCACCCACCCAAATCATAAACCATTGTGCTGCCGAAAAAATTAATACTATTTGTGTAGATTTATGTCTAAAACCACTCTTCCAATTACCTGGCCTACATCCCACAATACTGACATCCAGAGCTTTTTTTTCCTCAAACAAAAGGTGGAACTCAGCCACAACCTTCCAAAACCCCTCCACCCACACACACCCTCCAAATCACATCAAATAGTGGGTGTGGTCAGTGAAATTTCACGAACAGTAGTAGGGTCTTAAAGGGGCATTAAATACCAAGATTGCATTACATAGTGCAGAGTTCAGGGGGAGTGGCAGAGCTGTCACTTGTAAACACAGAAACAGGACTTCTGTGTTTACAAGTGATTGTAGTGAGCAGCCCCCCCACCCCAAGGGTCTGAACCCAGAGGTGGTGAAACCGAGTTCCACCAAGTTCCCCCTGAAAAAAAAGCCCTGCTGACATCCTTGGGACCTCTGCTGCAGTGACAAGTGGCAGGCACCATACTCCGGTATGGTGGAGAGCGGTGGTTAGGCTGGTTAATAATGAATAAAGTACTGTATTATTAACCACTTGCCGACCCGCTCACGCCGATATACGGCCGCAAAGTGGTTCGTTCCCGCGAATCGCAGTATGGGTACGTCTGTACCTTTAAGGGCGAAAGCAGGCTGCACAACGGGGAACCCGATGCGTGTGCCCGGTGGGCGCGATTGCCACTGGCCACTTGCGATCGCATGCACGAGAGCAGGAACAGGAATTTGTGTGTGTAAACACACAAATCCTTGTTCTGCCAGGGGAGAGGAGACATATCCTTTGTTCCTACTGAGCAGTCCTCCTATCCCCTAACAGTTAGAACACACCTAGGGAACACACATTTCACCTCTTGATCACCCCCTAGTGTTAACCCCTTCCCTTCCAGTGACATTTTCACAGTAATCAGTGCATTTTTATAGCACTGTTCTCTGTATAAAAGTCAACGGTCCCAAAAATCTGTGTGCCGCAATGTTGCAGTACCGCTAAAAATCGCAGATCACCACCATTACTAGTAAAAGAAAAAAATGACATAAAAATGACATAAATCTTTCCCATAGTTTGTAGACATTATGGGCCAGATTCAAATGTGCGCCGTTGCATCTTTACACCAATTCAGAAAGCAAGATACGCTGAAAAACATGGCTTTAGCCGTCCGACGTAACTTGCCTCTGCTGGCGTATCGTGGACAAATAGTTAGGCTGGACGCATTCGGCGTTCCTATTAAAAATATGCAAATAAGCTAGATACGCCGATTCACGAACGTAGTTGATATACGTCGTTTATGTAAGGCGTTTGACCGGCGTAAAGTTACCCCTGCTATATGAAGCGCAGGCAATGTTAAGTATGGACGTCGGAACAGCGTCGAATTGTACGTTGTTTACGTCATTTGCGTAAGTCGTACGCGCAGGGCTGGACTGGGACAAAAATTTAGCCCTGGACTTCATCCAGACTGGCCCACTTTGACAGGTCTCTCCCAATGGCGGCCGGACAACTCCCTCACCCCCCTCGGCCATCCAAGCCCCCTCTCCCCCTTCACTAGCCACTAGCCATTCTACTTTATCAGAGTAGAACTGCTGGTACTGGTACTCTTATAGGCAGTATCAGTGGGGAAGCTAGACATTATTTCACCTGGGGAAAGAATCAGTTTGTGCCCCCCCCTTATGGGACAAGATTAGGTAGAAGTGAGAAACTCCTAGGCCATAGTTGTTGAGTCAACTGTCTGTCCCCTCCCCCATGCTCCTCTGTTTTCCCCCCTGCTCCTCTGGTCCTACCCCTGCTTCTCTGTTCCCGCCAGACGAGCGCTGCAGGGAGGGAGAGGAGGTGATCGCTGCGGGAAGGGAGAGACAGAGGAGCGGAGGGGGGCGGCGGTCCGCTGTCACTGAAGCCGGCCCACTGAGCCATCGGCCCACCGGGAAACTCCCTGTAGTCCCAATGGCCAGTCCATCCCTGCGTACGCGAATAGGGCTGTGCGTAAGTTCAAGTCGTAGGCAGTGTTCAGCGTATCTCTAGCCGACGTGATTTTATGAATGAATGAATGAATGAAAACTTGTATAGCGCGGCACATGCGAACTGAATCGCCTCTGGGCGCTTGTTGTTCCTGTCTCTCTTGATATCAAAAGAGAAAAGTCTTGACCTTTTTCCTAAATGCTAGGTGGCATTTATAGCATTGGGATACATCCACGGACGGCGCATGCGCCCTTTGTTCGGACCCTCATTTTCATGGGGTCAAGGCTCATTGTAATACAACACGCCCACTACAAGCCTACTTTGAATTACATGAGCTTACGCCGACCCATTTACACTACGTCGCCATAACTTAGGGCGCAAGTTCTTTCTGAATACGGTACCTGCCTCTCTAAGTTACGGCGGCGTAGTGTATATGAGATACGCTACACCCGCCGAAACTTAGGCCATTCTTTCTGAATCTAGCCCTATATCTTTTGCGCAAACCAATTAATATACGTGTTTTTTTTTTTACCAAAAATATGTAGAAGAATGCATATTGGCCTAAAGTGAGGAAGAAATTTGTTTTTAAAAACATTATTGGGGGTATTTATTATAGCAAAAAGTAAAAAATATTGTTTTGTTTTTTTCAAAATCGTTGCTCTTTTTTTGTTATAGCGCCAATAATTAAAACCGCAGAGGTGATCAAATACCACCAAAAGGAAGCTCTATTTGTGGGGGGAAAAAAGGATGTCAATTTTGTTTGGGTGCAAAGTCGCACTAGCGCAATTGTCAGTAAAAGCGACGCTGTATCGCAAAAAACGGGCTGGTCATTAAGCAGCTGAATCTTCCGGTCTGTAAGTGGTTAAAGACCTGACCCCGTCCTTGCTTGAGTACACGAGCACCCAAGCCACTGTAGCAGATCTTAACAGGATGCTGAATCGTTGAATCCCTGGATGTTAATACTATAATGATGCACCTGGGAGTTTGGCAGAGAAGGTTCCTAAATAATAAAGGTACTGATTTGTAGTAGCTTTTTGGCAGAACCTTCTATGCAGGAAGGGGGGGGGGGGGGATAAAATTAGCAGAGAAAATCCAGTCACCCTTTAAAATACAGTAAAAGCGGTAAAGGTGCATGAACAGATAAAATTCCAGCAAGTCTAATATAAAGCTGTAATTTATTATAGTATTTTGTGCTTACAAAAATGCTTGGAAATTGTGTATCAGTGATTACTTCCTCATATTGTGCCGCATCCTAATAGTCTAAACAAAAAAATAGAAATCTGTTTGGATGGACTTTTAAGGCAATAATTTTATAACAAAGATAATAGTGAAATATAGTATTTATTGAACAAACATTAAAAACATGGAATGTGCGTTTCTATCTAAAAATTACACCATCAAAAATACTGTGATCTTCCTTCACCCAACGCGTTTCAGAGCATAGACATCTCTTTCTTCAGGGCTGTATTTTAGAAATTGATCACATGTCTATAAGATAAATACAAGAAATCAATGACAGACCAATGATAATAATACATTGTCACTATATATATATATATATATATATATATATATATATATATATATATATATATATACTGTATTTATTGGCGTATAACACTCACTTTTTCACTCTGCAAATCGGTTGCAAATAGTATGTGCGTGTTATACGCCGATACTGCAATTTGGGTTGCCTCGGAGAGAATAGGGAGGGGGCAGGACAATCGCTGCCTGATTACATACAGCGAGAATCTTCCGTTTACTCAGCGGCCTCTGTAATAGGAAGTATCTTCTCTTGGGCCGGTGTTCTGTCTATCATAGAAACCGGTCCAGGAGGCGGGACTTTGTATTAAAGAGGCCGCCAAGTAAACAGGAGATTCTCGCTGTATATAATCTGACGGCGCTCACCCCACCCCCTTCCTGAGATGGGCATTGATCAGGCTGCATTCATGGCAATGGGGAGGCTGCAGATGGGCATTAATCAAGCTGCACTGATGGGAAATTGTGAAGCTACAGATGGGCATTGATTAAGCTGCTTGGATGGACAATTGTGAAGCTACATATGGGCATTAATCAGGCTGCATTTAAGGGCAATCTTAAGGCTGCAAATGGGCATTGATCAGGTTGCATTGATGGACACTGACCCTTTTTTTGCTTCAAAGTTCTTTATTAAAATTTTCTTTCATCGGTCCAAACCGACCGTGTGTACAGCCTATCGGTCCATCGTCCGTCGGACCAAAGTTTTAAAACTTGCTTTAAAATCGGACCGATGGACGCCTGACCATCGGTCCAAACCGATGGTTAGTACGCAAAAGCAAAAGTTTGAACTGATCGTGTGTACGTGGCCTTATACTACTGTGTGTGTTATATGCCGATAAATACGGTATATATATATATATATATATATATATTTATTTTTATTTTTCTAGTGTTTCAAAATTGTACTTATATTTAACTGGTGTCACGAATGAACATTGCATATGAATTTTAAATGAAGACAGAAAACATAGCAGTGAGCTGTGTCTCATGCCACGTACACACGATCACTTTTTGTGATGAAAAAAAACCAACGTTTTATGTGACGAAACAAAACGACGTTTTTCAAACTTAATTTTCCAAAACGACGATGCATACACACCATCGTTTTTCCAAAAAGCTCTAGCAAAGCGCGGTGACGTACACCACGTTCGACGGCACTCTGTTCCAATGAAGCTCAGTCTCATAACTTGCTTCTGAGCATGCACGGGTTTAAAAACTTTGCTTTCAACATCGTTTTGCCCACACAGGATTACTTTTTATGACACAAAAAACGACGTTTTGAAAAACGACACAAAAAATTCAAGCATGTTCGAATTTTTTTTTGGTCGTTTTTTATAAGACATAAAACAACGTTTTGCCCACACACTGTGATTTTAAATGACGTTTTTGAAAACGTCGTTTTTTTTCATCACAAAAAGTGATTGTGTGTACGCGGAATCAGACATTCCTGCTCATGTGGCTCATCACATCATCAGATCTCATAGTTGCATAATGCCATACACTTGCTATTTTTGGATTTATGGACCTCCCATAGATCCACCCTTGAGGGGGCAGGTAGTAGACTACAGAGAACACTGAGGTCAAAGGTTGGAAGGGGACCTGCAAAAATAAATGGTAGTATTTTGTGGTATGTAACCTAAAAAGTATATAACATCTCACATAACTCATGCACAATCAGTATGTCAAATGTATATTGTTGCATCAAAGACTATATCCTACCTGTATTTCACTGCAAAGAGAGGCGAGAGAGATCGCAACCCTCTGTTTGATGATGATGATGGGGAAAAGGAAGCCCCTAGAGGGGAATAGGACCATTGTGACAGGGGAACCTCAGGTCATCTTTGAGGGAAGGGTCACAACTAGACTGTCAAGGCAGCAGAAGAGTGTCATCAAAGTCTGGAGGCAGGTAGTCAGTGATTTAGGGCCTCCAGAGTTTTTCATAAAAGGGCGCTATCTAATATGCCTCAATTTTACAGTAAGTACCGTATATACTCGAGTATAAGCCACGTTTTTCAGCCCTTTTTAAGGCTGAAAATACCCCACTCGGCTTATAATTGAGTCAGTGTATCTGAAATTATTGACAGGCTGCGGGCGTCCATTGTTTAAAAGTCGCGGTCTCCTCCTGGTCTCTTCTGTGATAGAACTGTGTCTGCTGAGAAACGCCTATCACAAATGTTCTCTCATCCTCAGACTCAGTTTTCCTGCAGATACTGTGTTCAGTGTTCTGCCAATCACAGACGTCTAAAGATCCTTGGACAAGAGGACATCCGTGATTGGCGGAACACTGAACACAGTGGGGTAGATTCATATAGAGATACGACGTCGTATCTCTGAGATCCGACGGTCGGATCTTTGCGGCTGATTCATCGAATCAGATTCCGCATATATCTCCCTTAGATCCGACAGGTGTAAGTGACTTACACCGTCGGATCTTAGGCTGCAATCTCCTGCTGGCCACTAGGTGGCGCTTCCGTTTGTATACGCAACGAATATGCAAATGAGGAGAACCACCGATTCAGAAACGAACGCCCGGCCGTCGCTTTTTTTTACGTCGTTTGCGTTCGGGTATTTCCGGCGGATGGTTACCCCTGCTATATGAGGGGTAAGTGCGGCGTATCCTATGTTAAGTATGGCGGTCGTTCCCGCGTCGAGTTTTGAATTTCTTACGTCGTTTACGTAAGTCGTTAGCGAATACGCCCATACGTAATTTGCGTTAACGTCAAAACCAATGACGTCCTTGCGACGTCATTTGGAGCAATGCACGCTGGGAAATTTAGCCGGCGGCGCATGCGCCGTTAAATTGGCGCAGGGACGCGCCTGATTTAAATAATACACTCCCCCTAGCCGCGGAATTTGAATTCCGCCGGGGGATTTACGAGCCGCCGCCGCCACTTTAGAGGCAAGTGCTTTGTGAATACAGCACTTGCCTCAAAAACTGGCATTGGCGGATCGTAAATAAGATAGATTACGCGGATCTAAAGATCCGCTGATCTATGTGGATCTACCCCAGTGTCTGCTGGGTAACTGAGTCCAAGGATGAGAGAATGTCCATGATAGGCGGAACTGTAACTGCTGAGAAACGCCTATCACGGAAGGGACCAGGAGGAGACCGCGACCTATAAACAATGAATGGACGCCCGCAGCCAGTCAATTTCAGGTACAATGACTCGGGCACAGAGAGACTGCAATGGGTACAGTGAGGATGGGCACAGTGAGGATGGCACAATGAGGTTGCAATAGGCACAGTGAGGTTGGCACAGTGAGGTTGCAATGGGCACAGAGAGGTTGGCACAGTGAGGTTGGGCACAGTGAGGTTGCAATGGGCACAGAGAGGTTGGCACAGTGAGGTTGGGCACAGTGAGGTTGCAATAGGCACAGTAAGGTTGCAATGGGAACAGTGAGGTTGGGCACAGTGAGGTTGCAATGGGCACAGTGTGGCGTGCAAATGGGCATTGTTGACCCTCTTTTCTGCTTACAGTAGCTGCTGCATTCTCACGCTAGGCTTATACACGAGTCAATATGTTTTCCCATTTTTTTGTGGTAAAGTTAGGTACATCGGCTTATACTCAGGTCGGCTTATACTCCAGTATATACGTTATCTGTTTCCTAAAATTCAACAGCTACAGTATTTGTAGCTACTGACTATTAATTTTCACATACCCAGATGAATTCCTTTTTTAAGTTTGCTGGTCATGCAGCACCCCTCATACAGGACAGGGAACATCTACGTACTAAATAGAGAAAAAAAGAAGACAGGGCACAAACAAAGATGTGCATTTTAGCTTACACATATATTTCTACACTTTGGTCATTTGCTCCCTCTTTTCTGTTTTTTTTTTTCTCAATTACACATGAATATGCAGTGTGGCTGCTGTAGATTGCTGGAGGGTGAGCATGTAGTAAGCTCTGTAAGGTGTTGACGTTTTTCTTGACATGGTGTAAAAATCTATTTTCTTTGCATTTGTTGCTAGTTGTTGATGCAGGAGTAAATGGAGAACACTGGTTTAGTAGTGCAAACCGCAGTATTCTATGCAACACAGAAATATTGAACATCTTTGTAAAAACAGTTTACATTATTCAACAATCTTGTCCTATGTAAACCTCCTTTATTCTGGCCATGGTGTTCAAAACAAGGTACTTTAACCACTTCCTGACGGCCGTACGGCTATATACGGCCGCAGGGTGGTTCTAATTCTCTGATCTGCCGTCTTTTTATGGCCTTCGCTCCTCCAGGCCACTGGGGGACGCGTGAGTGCCGCCGGCAGCGCGCTCGTGCCCGCCGCATCACTGAGATGCCGATGCGCGTGCCTGGCGGTCGCAATGTCCGCCAGGCACTCGCGATCGGCGGTTACAGAGACATGGATGTGGACCTGTGTGCGTAAACACACAAATCCATGTCCTGTCAGGGAGAGAGGAGATCGATCTGTGTCCCTTGATATAGATCGGTCACCTCCCCCAATCACCCCCCACAGTTAGAACACAATGCAGGGTACACATTTAACCTCTCCCTCACCCCCTAGTGTTAACCCCTTCAATGGCAGTCACATTTATACAGTAGCTAGTGCATATTTATAGCACTGATCGCTGTATAAATGTGAATGGCGCCAAAAATGTGTCAAAAGTGTCCGCCATAATGTCTCAGTCCTAATAAAAATCGCAGATCGCCGCCATTACTAGTAAAAAAAAAAAATAATAAAAATAATAATAATTCTGTCCTCTATTTTGTAAGCGCTATAACTTTTGTGCAAACCAGTCGCTTATTGCGTTTTTTTTTTTAATTGGGCTATTTATTATAGCAACAAGTAAAAAATATTGTTTTTTTTTTCAAAATTGTCACTCTTTTTTTGTTTATAGTACAAAAAAAAAACCGCAGAGGTAATCAAATACCACCAAAAGAAAGCTCTATTTGTGGGGGAAAAAGGACGTCAATTTTGTTTGGGAGCCACGTCGAACGACCGCGCAATTGTCAGTTAAAGCGACGCAGTGCCGGAAGCTGAAATTTCACCTGGTCAGGAAGGGGGTATACGTGCCCAGTAAGTGGTTAAACACTTCAGCCCTTGACCATTTGGCTGCCCAAAGACCAGGCCACTTTTTGCGATTCGGCACTGCATTGCTTTAACTGACAATTGCGAAATTGACGTTTTTTTTTCCCACAAATAGAGCTTTCTTTTGGTGGTATTTGATCATTTCTGCGGTTTTTTTTTTTTGCACTATAAACAAAAATAAAGCGCCAATTTAGAAAAAAAATATTTTTAACTTTTTGCTATAATAAATATCTCCAAAAAATATATAAAATATTTTTTTCTCCCTCAGTTTAGGCCTCTTCCCGACAACCCTGACCGTTGGTTGTCGGGGTCTGCGGGGGGCTTATCGGAATCTGGGAGCCCCCTTTAATAAAGGGGCCCCAGATCCCGGCCCCCCACCCTAGGTGAAAGAGTATGGGGTACATCGTACCCCTACCCATTCACCTAGGGGGTAAAAAGTGTCAAAAATAAAAACACACTAGACAGGTTTTTAAAGTAGTTTATTAGGCAGCTCCGGGGGTCTTCTTCCGACTTCAGGGGTCTTCTAACTTCTCCCTTCTGCCAGGCACCACCGCTGTCTTCTTTCAGCTCTTTTACCAGCGGTGGCCCGGTCTTCTCCCTTCTTCCGATGTCGGGGGGTCTTCATCTGACTTTGGGGAGTCTTCTTCCGACTTCGGGGGGTCTTCCGACTTCTCTGCTCTCTTCTCCCGCTCTCCGGTTCTTTCTCCCTTCTGCCGGGCACCACCGCTGTCTTCTTTCAGCTCTTTTACCAGCGGGGCCTGGTCTTCTTCTTCCCTCTTCTCTTCTTCGATGTTGACTCGACGCTCATTCCCGCTGTAATGCCGGGAGTGCGGTGTACAACGATTTATATAGTCCTCTTATGACGTCACAGTCCCAGCATGTTCAGGGTGGTGACGACATAAGGTGGTGGGGTAATTATGTCGTCACCACCCGGAGCATGCTGGGACTGTGACGTCATAAGAGGCCTATATAAATCTTTGCACACCGCACTCCTGGCATTACAGTGGGAATAAGCGTCGAGTCCACATCGAAGAGGGAAGAAGGCGATGCAGAAGACCGGGCCCCCACTGGTAAAAGAGCTGGGTGGGGGGCCGGGATCTGATTCCGATAAGCCCCCGCCCGCAAACCCCGACAACCAATGGCCAGGGTTGTCGGGAAGAGGCCCTTGTCTTCATCAACATGGGGGCAAGGTGCTCTGGGGTGGGGGGCCGCAGGGCGCCCCCCTGCCCCAAAGCACCCACCCCCCCATGCTGAGGGCATACCGCCTGGTACGGTTCAGGGGGGGGGGTGGTCGCTCGTCCCCTCCCCTTTTCCTGACCGGCCGGTCTGCATGCTCAGATAAGGGTCTGGTATGGATTTTGGGTGGGACCCCCATGCCGTTTTTTCGGCGTAGGGGGTTCCCCTTGAAATCCATACCAGACCTAAGGGCTTGGTATACTCCTGATGAAGGGGAACCCATGCCAGTTTTTTATTTAAAATTTGGCGTGGAGTTCCCCTGTGAGAGGGAGTGGTTTAACTTAGAATAGGTTCACACTGGGGCGACTTCCTGTAAAGTTGCCTCACTGTAAACAGGGATCTGACTTGGGGGCGACTTCCATTGAAATCAATGGCTACAAATCACCTACAAGTAGGATTGAAGTAGTACAGGAACCTTTTTTCAAGTCGGAGCGACTGCAGTAGTGTGCATTAAGATGGCTCCATTCACTTACATTGATTTCTTCATGCAGCGTGTCTTGAGGCGACTAGGAGCGACCTGAAGTTGGATCCCAGGTCGCCCCTGTGTGAACCGGCTCTTATGTGAGTCATACCTGCATTGGACTACGGTTGCTTGCTTTGTTTATAGAAACATCTTACCAAAAATATCCTTGCTGAGTAGTGTTGAGCGGAATACGCCATATTCGATTTCGCAATATTGCGCGAATATATAGAAGAATATTTGCGAATATTCGCTAATATCGAATATTCGTGATATTTAATCCAAAAAAAATTTTGCGAAATTTCGCTAATGCGAAAATTATTGCGAAATTCTCATAAACGGAGATCATTTCCTGTATTACTAAACTAATATGCACTAAACACTAACTCTACACTAACTCTACTTAAAAGAAAGGAGAATAAGGGGGCAAAAGAAGGGCGGAGATGATAATCGCGCAATATTCCTATTGCGCGATTATCTTCTCCGCCCCTCTTTTGCATCAGAGCCAATCAGAATAACCCGAATATTCGGCAAAAGGAATATCGCGCAATATTCCTTTTGCCGAATATTCGAGTTATTCTGATTGGCTCTGATGCAAAAGAAGGGCGGAGAAGATAATCGCGCAATATTCCTTTTGCCGAATATTCAAGTTATTCTGATTGGCTCTGATGCGCCCTTCTTTTGCATCAGAGCCAATCAGAATAACTCGAATATTCGGCAAAAAGAATATTCGGCAAAAGGAATATTGCGCGATTATCTTCTCCGCCCTTCTTTTGCATCAGAGCCAATCAGAATAACTCGAATATTCGGCAAAAGGAATATCGCGCAATATTCCTTTTGCCAAATATTCGAGTTATTCTGATTGGCTCTGATGCAAAAGAAGGGCAGAGAAGATAATCGCGCAATATTCCGTTTGTCGAATATTCGAGTTATTCTGATTGGCTCTGATGCAAAAGAAGGGCCGAGTAGCTGATGCGATTCTTTTATGTTGCCGAAAATTCGCGAATTTTCGGCAACATAAAAGAATCGCATCAGCTACTCGGCCCAGGGTCTCTCTCTAATCATACCAGCAATGCTTTTAGACATCGATGGAGATCACTAGGATGTGATCTGTTTTAACAATAAATTTGAAAAAATACGAATATTCGCCATAGCGAATATTCGAGTTATTCGCAAATACTCGAATATGCAATATTCGTAGCGAATATTCGCAATGCGAATATTCGTGAGCAACACTATTGCTGAGATCTGTCAAGATCCCTCGGTATGCAAATAATTCTCCTGACAAATCCAAGAACTATAACCTATTGTGTGTTCCAGCATCCCTCCATCTGCAGAATTTTTTGGAAAAGCAGACTATATGCATAGAACCATGGCTCAAGTAGACAAGCAGGTCTACAGGACTAGGATGACCACATTTCCAAACTATTATTCAGGGACACCCCCCCTCCCAAAAATCTGCTTGTGCTGTAACGAATCACAGCACAGTGATTGGACACAAGAGGCGGGATTTATGATTTCTCCAGTCACAAGTAGGGGGCGGGGACTGTGCTCCTCCAGGCATTCCTGGTCAGGACAAGTACTGTCAGTGAGTAAAGCGGTGATGTGACAGCCTTTTTTGGGGGCATTAGTTTGGCTTGGGGTGGTGGCTGTGTCATTTTCATTCTGGGACACTGTATTGTCCTGGAATGATGGTGCCCGGGACAGACCTGCAAAATGCGGGACTGTCCCGGGCAATCCGGGACACGTGGTCACCCTATACAGGACAGCTGATAAAGCCACATTTCATCAGCTTTTGCAGTGATGTCCAGACAAGTTTGAATCTGGCTGCATCCCAGGAACTTTAAGAGCCATATAGACCCTAGAAAAAGTATTTTGCATAGATAGGGCTGTTAGTTCTGAACAGTTGCAAGGCACATTTTAAACCGACAATAAAAACATAAACATTGCTTCCTGGAGTACTTGTGGTAGTCCAGATGAGACCTGATGACATTTGTTGGTTTGTCTATTGTCTGGCCATCCATCCATCCTCCTGTTATTTGGTGTACTTATCTCTATCCAGCTCTCTGCAGAAGGCAATGTTCTGTTTAATGAATAAACTGAGTCACAGATAAAAACACTAGCATGTTTTGTTGCAGCCTACAGTAAGCTGTATGGTAATTAATCTTATGATACAGCATCATAGCTTTTACAAAAAATGTGGTCCATATTACTGAAGAGCTCAGTACTATTTTAAGGTGATCTTAAAAGTCTACATTTATGAAAGTCGATCTGAAAAATAGAAAAGTGCAGATGACTGCTCATAACTTTAAAAGCCTTCTCAATAGCCCTTAAGAGTAAAGGGGATATTTAAAGCTGAATTCCAGGGAAAGGAAAAATACTCCCTTGCAATTGCGCTACCCCAGCACTACAAGGTTTAAATGCTTGTTTAGGTACAAAGAGCCCCAAAAAGCTGTTTTCGTTTCCCCAATCCTCCACTTCCACAAGCTCCCTCCAGGCTGCTGGTCCCTGCAGTCTCTTCTCCCCTTGTGCTATGGCTATTTTCAGGTCCTCTGACATAATCAAGTCTAAAGCAGAGCCAAAAGCCCCACATTGGATATGAGGACTAGGGTGCCCATGTGTCCCGGATTGCCCGGGACTGTCCAGTAATCGACATGTCTGTCCTGGGTTCCGGGCACCTTCATTCCGGGACAATACAATGTCCTGGAATGAAATTGAGGACACAGCCACCCCCTACTAACTAATAACTACATCTCCGAAACTGGTTGCTAGGGCCAGCACTGCCTGGCATCTTGCAACCAGTGACAATTTACTCTCGGACAGCGAGACCGGGAGTGAGGCCTGCGCCTAGTGCAGCACTGCTGTCCCCACCCACCTCGGCACCTCCTCCTTCTCCGGCACCCAGCAGCAAGCAGCAGGGACTGGTGTGATCTTCACTCTCCAGATAGTGATGCCACTCCTTTCCTTCTATGCACGTGGCTCATGCAGAGGGAGTGACAGCAGCACTGCATCTGGTGGCAGGCTATGGGGGGCAGTAGGCACTGCATCTGGTAGTAGGCTATGGGGGGCAAGCGGCACTGCATCTGGCGGCAGGCTATGGGGGGCAAGCGGAACTGCATCTGGTAGCAGGCTATGGGGGCAAGCGGCACTGTATCTGGTGGCAAGTGGCACATTCACCTGACAAATAACACGCCGCCAAATTCCCCATCAACCCCGAGACAACATTTCCCCCGCCACCTCATCTTTTTTTGGGGAAAGTGAGAGAGGGGGTGTGTCCCTGAATGGCAGTTTGGAAATGTGGTCACCCTTATGAGGACAGTGAAGGACAGTCCACTGCTAGAGCCTAGGGCAATACTTTAGAGCATTGGCTGCTAGAAAAGAGGAGAATTAGATAAGGAAAACCTTTAACCCTTGCAGTGTGGGGGGAGCTTCACTGCAAGTCAGCATCTTTCCCTTCCCCGGAGACATGCTTTACTATTACATCTTATCCATATATAATGTTGGTGTAACATTTCTACACTAGCAATTTAACAACAATTCACTCCTTCATCCATGTAAAGCCCCATACACACAGGCAGAATATCGGGAGCCATTTGCCGGTTAAAAAACAAAACAAATGGCTGACATTTTGCCGGCTTTAGTCGGATTTGCATTCTGGAAAACCAGCATCCGACCGACTCCCGATCAGCACTCTCAGCCAATGGCAGAGAGAGCTGATCGGAGTATTCTGGCAGGGGGGCAGTCCCCCTATCAAAACACAACAGCTCAGCAGGGGAGATTGCTGGACTAACCTTGCATGGTTAGTACAGCGGCTCAGACCGGAGCTGTCAGTTCTTTTTCGTGCAACCTGTGCATGACTAAGCACTGAACCCCAGTGTGAACGCGTCAGCTACATACCCCACTGCCTGCTGTGTTTTGTAGTGCTTTTTCCTTTTATACCATTAAAGGCTACCTTTCAAAGTTTTTTTTGGTGTGCGCCGTTCATACCTTCTTCTTTGAGTTTTGTCAAAATAGAGATATGGAGACTGCTGTTACTGAACTGGTCTCCTAAAGATGCCAGACCCCTGGTGGACGTGCTGACCCTCTTCCTTTAATACTTTGAATTATTGATGTGGAACAAATATACCAACAAGGAGTTCTGACACAATATGCCTATTTGTTCTGGGTCAGCAAGTATTAAAACCAGTCAGCATGACAGTCCAACAAGCAGTCACCTAGTGTTTTCAAAAGGACGTGAACAATGGCAGTACTTATATTGCTCATAGAAGGTTTACTACAAAAAATAAAAATAAAGGAAAATGTGCACTGCCATGTCTGCATGGTACATATGGAGCTTAGGCTGGCTAGGCCCCTTAATCAAGTGCTAGATAAGATCCTCCAGCCCTGTCACTGCTACAGTGATATATATACATAGCTTCCCAAGAGACCCGGCAGTCTTACCCTAGCAGCAAGTTAAGTTCCGGAGTACAAATATATCAGGATAATCAATAGCAGCAAAAGGAAGAGATCAGGAGATGAAAAGAGCAGAGCCAAGGTTGAAGATCAAGACATGTCATGATATATTACCTAAATGAAAGGTGGAAAAATCTACTTTCAGACTCTCGTTCTAAAAGAATACTTATTAAAGGGAAAATGCTGCAAAAAATTTAATCAATCAGTGGCCTGGTAATCCTTTTTTTTTTTTTGCATTCTTTATTTACAATTAATTTTTTTCATCACTTAACAGTGACCAGGTATTCCTACCACGGAAATCCTACCATAGAAATATTTTCATTGTGTCAAAAATGTTAAAGAAAAAAAAAAGTTCATGTTTCCACCCTTAGCTAATCTGGCTTAAAAAAGGTGTTTCTAAACCCTGTAATTACTTATGTTAAAGCGTGATTCCGAGCATAGTTTTTCATTTTTTTTTTGCAATCCACAATACATTACATTCAATATTCTTTTACAATTATCAAAAAAACATAATCGGTACATAAACAGTGTAAACACTTACCTGATATCTGCTCAGCGATCTTGTGGCCGTTTCCATGTTAGCTGTGGGCATGAGAAACCCAGTTCCTGTGTCTTCCTGGATTTCCCTAGAGGTGCATGCTGGGATTTTTAGGCACAGTAATGCCCAGAGACTCCTGGGAAATTAGTGTCATGATTTCCCAGCAGGCAATGGGGTTTTTGGAGAGGAAGTTGAACCACCGCAGATTAGGAACCAGGCAGATTCCGAAATCCAAGTGAGTAAAACATTTTTTTGTAAGATTTTTTTTACATTGATTACCCTGAAGCATATGGACTGCACAAAACAGCAAGTAATGTCTCACCAGGGAGGGCCGAAACATGTGGAGCATGGCTACATGTCTTCAGAGCCAACTGCTCCTTTTAAGCCTGACAAGGCTGATTTTTAATAAAGTCTTAAGCCTCGTACACACGATCAGTCCATCCGATGAGAGCGGTCCGAAGGTCCGGTTTTGACCTATCGGTTAGGCGTCCATCTGTTAAATTTTAAAGCAAGTTGGCTTTTTTTTAACCGAAGGTTAAACAACCAATGAGGCCTACACACGATCGGTTTTGACCGATAAAAACGGTCCATCAGACCGGTGTCCTCTGGCTAACCTATCGTGTGAACGCGAACTTATTCTATATACTGCACTTAGTTTGCACCCTCTGCTGTTTCATTTATATATGGCAAAAAAGGGCACGTCTTGTTCGGCAGGTGACACTGCTTGTCAATGCTCCCCTTAGAAATTAAAGGGGCTGTGTCGTAACAACTCTACAGCTGTGTCTAATGGACATGGTTTTTGCATGGTGAAGAGGAGCTTCAATGTGAAATCCCTCTTCAAACAGGCATGTGGTAGGTGGCATATTGCTTCCTGATCGCCTGTTAACCACAGGCCAGCTGCTGCTGACAAAGAGATCCACCACCCTAAAGTGTTTTTACGTTCTACAGTACGTGCCAAAACACAAAGCCTAAAGGATGAATGGCACAACTCAGATAACACTCACAGGGTGCCATTCATGGCTTTAAGTACAGCACAAGGAATAAACAATTAAGCTAGCCACCTAGCAACCACTGAAAGCTCCTCCGCACCCGGCTAATTTTATTTATATTTTATTTGGCGCTTTTGCTTGTTGATCAGTTTATTTTCGCAAGCATGGCATAAAGAAATTGAGGCTTAATGGGAAAGTGACATTTCAAAGTGTACTGGTTCTTTCAGCTAAATAAGAGGATTTGGACTACATTGTCGGGTTTCTATAAACTGAGCGGATAATTCCAGATTGAAGGTGCGCAGAATAAATTCAGCTCATTTCAAAATAAACTGCCTACAGTAATGATCTGTACTGTTCCTGTGCCTCTTTCTTCTTTTTTTTTTGGCAAAAATCCTCTAATAACAGATTGCATTTTATTTTCTTATCTTCAACCCATTTCTTTGCTGTAAAGAAAACTGAGAATGGATAGTGATATTGGTCGTTTTAGATGTTCATTTATTAGATCAGTGATGTAGCTTCAGACAGTTTTGCAGTGCTGTATGAAATAGAACCATTGGTAGTCTTATCCCCACTAGACCTAGATCAGTGGTTCTCAACCTGGGGGTCGAATGATGATTTGCCAGGGGTCACCAAATCCTGGGCTGTTCCTGAAGCCTGCGCTGCTCTTCCAGCCTTTTTGTAGCCACCCAGCAGAGCTGTCCCTGGAGCCTGCAGCTTCCCATTCAGTTCACAGGATGGCTGGGGGGGGGGGGGGGGCAAGGTCTAGAGATCAGCTGAATGGTGAGGAATGTGAAGTGGGAGGGGCTGAAGAAGACCCTATATACTGATTTCAGCATAGGTGTCACTGCTACGAGACACCACAAAGCCAAAGACACAGTGAGTAACACTACCTGTGATTATACTTGCCATTATTAGTCCCCACTACAATTCTCAGATCAGCAGGTGACCTTGATCAAGAACACTTAAGTTGGCCGATCAGAACTCCCCCCCAGCACTGCCACTCTTTCCAACTTCCCCCAGGACTGCCACTGACCCCCCCCCCCCCCAGCACTGCCACTGATCCCAACTCCCTGCCAGCACTGCCTCTCATCTGAACTCCTCCACTAAGGAGTAAAAGAAGGAAAAAAAAAGAAGAATACATGGAAGGGAGAGGAAAAGAAAGGGTGGAACAAGGAAAGGAAGAGAAAGAATAAGAGAACAAAAAAGATGGCTAGAGAGAGGGATGGGTAAAAAAGTAAAAAAATAGGACAGCGAGAGATAAAAGGGAAAGAAAGGAGAACAAAGAGATAGTGGCACATCCTAAAATGCACCAGAAGGGATTTTAATACTGTACAAGTGGAAGGGACTCAGGGAGTGCTCAAGGTCCGGGGGTTAGGGGCGCAAATTACATGTCTTGCCTTGAGTGCTGACAACCCACGCTACAAAAATAATTTTACTGTTAGGGGTCCCCACAACTTGAAAAATGTTATCAAGATGGTTGAGAACCACTGATCATAAAAGTGTATCTACATTTTTCTTTTAATTTTGGATAGATTGGTAAAACCCTTATTATTTGTGTTTGGATAGATTCACTCTCCCAAATTTTGAGTCACCAGAACAGGAATAGGTGGGAAATCTTCCAGTGGGGACAATTCTTTTCAATGACTTTAAAGAGGAGTTCCACCCAAATTTGGAACTTCTGCTTGTTCCACTCCTCACCCCCTTACATGCCACATTTGGCATGTAATTTTTTGGGGGGGGGGGAGTGGGGGCTTCAGGAGGAGTGGGACTTCCTGTCCCACTTCCTGCTTCCGCCGAGGGGCTGGTAAGGCGAGAGGCGTAATCGCCTTATTTCAGCCCCTCCCTGTAGGCGATGGCCTAGGACACTGACAGGTCCTAGACAATCGCCTGTCCAATCAGCAGTGAGCCGCGGCGCGCACGCATGCGCAGTGCGGCTCGCGCATGCGCAGTGGGTGCCCGGCCGTGAAGCCGAAGGCTGTCACGGCTGAGTGCCCACAGTCGGGATGGAGACGCCGGCTGGGGAGGGGGGGAGAGGAGCGGAGCCCCAGTCGGCGCGTCGCTGGAACACAGGAGCAGGTAAGTGAGTGTTTATTAAAAGCCAGCAGCTACACTTTTTGTAGCTGCTGACTTTTAATAAACACATTTTTTGGCTGGAACACCCCTTTTAAAGTAGGGCTGTTACTGGTTAAAATTCTCGTGTTCAATTAATCGATTTTTTTTAAATCGATTAATCAACAAATTTCGATTAATTATAAAACACATACAGATCCAACTACTTTTTAGCTGATCTCCTTGCAGGCTTATTTCCAGGGCAGCTCCCAACCACTGGAAAAATGGATAGCAGGATACAAAAAACACACAAAGGCAGTGTTTGATGGGAATAGCATTAAAACTTTTATAGTCTTCAAGTAGGTAACAAAATAAATATTACACTGGAGATAAAATCGATGTAGCTACATAAATTGTAAAAATAGCAAAAGCAGTCATAAAAACATGTAGCTAAGTATGATACTGGTATAAAAATGTGTACAACGATACCACTGCTGAATCCAGATGAGGAGGGGTTAACATCAGTCTGTCGGCATGTAGATGTCCCGTGAAGGGAACTTTCACATCTCCCAGTGGATGGTTGTATAATCCCAGGTTGATAGAGGGAATTGATAGAGGGAAGTGATAGAGGACAGCGTAACAGCCCTTGCATGTGGCAGATAATAAGGTCCCGCCGGCATGCAGATATAAAGGCACAGCAAAGGAGCCCTTCAGATGGACATGGCAAGCCCCGCCGGTGTCCGTGACGTCACCGGATCTCCGACGGAACTCCCTGAAGAGCCGGAAGGAAGCGGAGAGGTAAGTACCGATCAAAAGTATTTTGATCGATCAAAAAAATTAACGATTAATCAAGGAATTAATCGTTAATTTCCGCAGCCCTAATTTAAAGAGAATTTTCCATGACTTTGAAAATATATTCTCTCAGTTCCTGTTGTCTATATAACAAGAAGTGAAGGTAAATTTCTATAGTGGATATAAAACAATAGGGGAGAGAAAAGGGCTTCAAAGGTTGCCACCTTATAACCCCAGGTAAGTATTCATAATTTTTTTCCATAAAATGGTATAAAACCGCTAATAACATGTATGACCTGTAATCCCCAGACTATGGCTTGGTTAACCCAAAAAATCCAACCCATGTACATCACATATATACCATGGGCCAGATTCTCAAAAGAGATACGCTGGCGTTTCGTAGGAAACACCGTCGTATCTCTGTTTTTTTTACTGGGTATCTATGCGTGTGATTCCTAGAATCACTTACGCATAGATACAGTGAAGATCCGACATGTGTAAAAGAATTACACCGTCGGATCTTAGATGTAATGACATCGTTGGCCGCTAGGTGGCCTTTACGATGATTTCTCATTTTCCTATGCAAATGAGCCTAATCCGACGATTCCCGAACGTTTTTACGCCGCCCCGTCGTCGTTTACGTCGTTTCCGTATGCGTAAGGTTACCCCTGCTATATGAGGGGTAACCTTACGAAGTTCCGTCGTTGCCATGTTAAGTATGGCGTCGGGTCAGCGTCGTCTTTTTCCATCGGTTACGTTGTTTTTCTAAGTCGTTCGCGAATAGGGATTTACGTAAACGACGCTCACGTCGGTTTCATTCACTTTTTCCGACGTGAGCTGGAGCATGCGCCCTGGGCTATTTTTGAGGCCGGCGCATGCGCAGTTCGATCGACGCGGGGGCGCACTTAATTTAAATACAAGCCACCCCCTTTGAATTACACGGGGATACGCAGAGCCATTTACACTACGCCGACGCAACTTACGGAGCAAGTGCTTTGGGAATACGGCACTTGCTCTGTTAAATTGCGGCAGCATAGTGTAAATGGCTTACGCTACACCAGCGGCAATTCTACGGGAATCTGGCCCCATGTTTCCCAAAAATAAGCCCGGGTCTTATATGAATTTTGGCAACAAAAGACACAGTAGGGCTTATTTTTAGAATAGGTCTTTCCATGTAATGTGCTGTCTTCTATCCCTCTCCCTCCCTGCCTGTCAGGAATCCCCAGTGTGAACCAAGTTAAAATACTTCTAAAAACCTCTAATCAACTCTATTACAGTAGTATATAATGTACAATGTGTGTGTTTCTGTAATATAATTGTGCCAAATATCTTTATTATAGCGGCGCTAGGTGCTTCCGTGACCTGCCAGAGATCTCTTTCCCGCTACGAGCACGGGGGGGGGGGGTGAGATCCCACACTGACAGCTGGGAGGAGAAGAGGAGAGCAGCGGGAGGTCAGCTGATCACTGTACCCAAGGTATTTGGCATAATTATACTACAGAAACACACATTATACATTATATACTACTGTAATAGGGGGGATTTTACAAATATTTTAAACTAGGGCTTAGTTTTGGGGTAGCAGCCCTCCTGAAAATAATGCTAGGTCTTATTTTCGGGGTAGGTCTTATTTTCAGGGAAACAAGGTATGTCTAAATAAAGTGATTATTAATGACTATCAGTAAACATGGATATATAAATTGATATTGGTCTCTGATCTCTCTCCGGGCAGCAATCTTCTATTGTGGGGGCTTGATATGATCTATCCAGGCTGAGTCTTTTCATATTACATGGATGTGAAATATAATATCCAGTTACTAAAAGGATAGATTACTGGACAGCTGACCACCCTCTGTATTTTGATAATCCACAGCAACCTTGTCAGAATTATGGTGACCCCAATGACACACACAGCAGACAGTGTGCAAAGCAAGTCTGGAATCTTTGTTAAAGGGATTGTAAAGGTTTGTTTTTTATTTTCTCAATAGGTTCCTTTAAGCTAGTGTATTGTTGGTTCACTTACCCTTTCCTTCGATTTCCCTTCTAAATGTTTTGTTTTTTCTTTGTCTGAATTTCCTGTTCCTCCTCAGAAAGCTTGCCCCCATCACCCGAGCCTTTCTGGCTGGAGGTTAGTCAGCGCGCTCACCCCCTTCTTTGGGACTACATCCCTGTGGGGAGATGCTGTGAACACAGGGGAAAGACTGGAGATGGGCACTATTAATGCTGCAAACAGGGGAAGGACTGCAGATGGGCACTAATCATGTTGCAATTATGGGCAAGGCTACAGATGGACACTGACAAGGCTACATTGATGGGCATTTAAAATGTAATTTTTTTGGGGTGTGTGTTATATACCTGTGCGTGTTATACGCCTGTACGTATATATTAACTCTCCCTGTAACCCTAATAATTACCCTCACTTTAACTTTACCACTAACCCTCTCTGTAACCTTAATAATTACCCTTCCTATAACTCTAAGGCCGCGTACACACGATCAGTCCATCTGATGAGAACGGTCCTAAGGACAGTTGTCATCGGTTAACCAATGAAGCTGACTGATGGTCTGATGTGCCTACACACCATCGGTTAAAAAAACGATTGTGTCAGAACGCGGTGACGTAAAACACAATGACGTGCTGAAAAAATGAAGTTCAATGCTTCCAAGCATGCGTCGACTTGATTCTGAGCATGCGTGGATTTTTAACTGATGGTCGTGCCTACTAATGATCGGTTTTGACCTATCGGTTAGGCATCCATCGGTTAAATTTTTTAAGCAAGTTGGCTTTTTTTAACAGAAGGTTAAGTAACTGATGGGGCCTACACACGATTGGTTTTGACCGATGAAAACGGTCCATCAGACCGTTGTCCTCTGGTTAACCTATCGTGTGTACGCGGCCTAACGCTAACCCTCCCTGTGGGCAGCACAGTGGTGTAGTGGTTAGCACTGTTGCCCAGAAGTAAATGGGTTCACTGGTTCAAATCCCAACACCACCTGCTTGGAGTTTGCATGTTTTTCCTGTGCCTGTGAGGGCTCCCTCCGGGTACTCCAGTTTCCTCCCACATTTCAAAGACATGTTTGAAGGTTATTTAGATCCTGTCTGAAGTGGCCTTTTGTATGTATATGTATGAATGTGAGTTAGGGACCTTAGATTCTAAGCTCCTTGACAGGGACTGATGTGAATGTATAATATATATTTTACTTTATATTTTATTTTATGTAATATAATTACTCTCTCTATAACTCCAAGGCCTCGTACACACAACCGTTTTCCTTGACAGAATCCATCAAGAAAATTGGTGGCAGAGCTTTTTTGCCTGAGGAAAACGGTTGTGTGTATGTTTTTCGTAGAGAAAACTGTCGTGGAACTCGACGAGAAAAAAAGTTCTCTTTTTCCTCGTCGGGAGTCTCAAATTCCTTGTCATGTTTCTCGTCGCGCTCGTTTACAACGAGATACACGTTCGTGTGAATGCTTAGAAACCCGCTCATGCTCAGAATAAAGTATGAGACGGGAGCGCACCTTCGGTAAAAGTAGCGTTTGTAATGGAGATAGCACATTTGTCACGCTGTAACAGACTGAAAAGCGCGAATCATCTCTCTTTCCAAACTTTTACTAACACGCAGTAACATGAGATTAGCAAATGCAGCTCCAAGGGTGGCGTCAGTGGAATCGAACTTCCCCTTTATAGTGCCGTCGTACGTGTTGTATGTCACCGCGTTTGAGAACAACGAGATTTGGTCTTGACAGTGTGTATGCAAAGAAAGCTTGACAAGATTCTCGACAAGCCTGACAAGGAACTCGTTGAGGAAAACAATGTTTCAGTTACGACGGGTTCCTCAGTCGTGTGTACGAGGCCTAACCCTAATAACTACCCTTTCTATAAGACTACCCTCCCTGTAACCCTAATATTTTCATCCTATAACTCTAATGCTGCATACACATGATAATTTTTCGGGCATGAAAAAAACAACGTTTAAAAAAAATGTAATTTAAAATGATTGTGTGTGGGCTTCACAGAATTTTTCGGGTTCTGAAAAACAACCCATTTTTTTTTCGAACATGCTTCATTTTGCTTCATTTTTTAACAACGTTTTAAACTATGTTGTTTTTCGGGTTGTAAAAAATGATCGTGTGTGGGCTAAAACAACGTTAAAAACCCGCGCATGCTCAGAGGAGACGGGAGCGCTCGTTCTGGTAAAACTACCATTCGTAATGGCGTAAGCACATTCATCACGCTGTAACAGACAGAAAAGCGTGAATCATCTTTTACTAACAGGAAATTAGCTAAAGCAGCCCCAGGGGTGGCGTCATCCGCATGGAACTTTCCCTTTATAGTGCCGTTGTACTCGTTGTACGTCACCGCGCTTTGCTAGAGCATTTTTTAAAAACAACCGTGTGTGGGCAACGTCGTTTTAATGATGAAGTTGGAAAAAAAATTGTTTTTCGACATGCTGGAACTTTTTTTTTTTATGCCGAAAAACGATCGTGTGTACGCAGCATAACCCTAACCCTCATTAATTGCTAACACTGCCCTCCATGTAACCCCAAAACTACCCATGTAACCCTAAGGCCACGTACACACGAGGAGACATGTCTGCGGACCGTTTTCATCGGACATGTCTTCTGGGATATTTTGGTCCGATGTGTGTACACACCATCGGACCAAAATCCCCTCTGACAGAGAATGCGGTGACGGTGACGTTGACGCCGCAACGTCCGCAAACAAGGAAGTACAATGCAATCAATGCAAATAATCAATTCAACACATGCGGGGGACAGCAGACATGTCCGACGGACAGGTTTCCAGCAGACAAGTTTCTAAGCATGCTTAGAAACTTTTGTCCGCTAGAAACCTGTACGCTAGGCTGTACACACGATCGGACATGTCCACGGAAACTGGTCTGCGGCCGCGTGTGTACGCGGCCTTACATGTACCCCACTTTAGGTAAACTTAACCCTTTGTTTGTATACTCACTTTTCCTCTACCAGGATTCTCTTTACTAAACACCATCCTTCCTGCACCAAAAGGTGCCAACGCCAAAATAAAATATTTGGGGATTGAGTGACCCTTTAAAATAATATAATTATAATTCATAATTATTCATAGTGTAAAAATGAAATACATTGCAGAAAAAAAGATTTAATGATCTATTTAGCCTGTTCATAAAACTTACAACATTTTCCCAAAATATTTCCATCGACAAATCATTTTAAGCAATGACAGTTGCCAAGCATGACCATTCAGTCATCATTGCGCCAGAGTCTGCTTGTCTAAAACTAAACTTGTGTGTTCACCTGGTGTGAGAAGATGAGCTGAGCGCCTGCAAGTATCTCCTCTAATTAAGGAAGCGGGAAGTGTCAGCTTCATGTTTTATGTAGAGTACTGACTCTTTCTTTAATTAAACCCGTAAAAACACTGATTAAAACTGTCTGCGCTTTCACAGTGATTAAACTGTTAGGAGCGAAGGTTTTTCTCCCTTTTTACTATGTTTATCAGCCACCTGTAATAAAGAGACAACTTGGCCCATTTTTATATACTTGAAAGATGATTTTTTTTTTTTCAATGGCTGAATGGCTCATAAAACTCCCACTGACAAGCAGGGATGGACTGGCCATTGGGACTACAGGGAGTTTCCCGGTGGGCCGATGGCTCAGTGGGCCGACTTCAGTGACAGTGGACCGGCGCCCCCTCTGCTCCTCTGTCTCTCCCTTCCTGCAGTGCTCACCTCCTCTCCTTCCCTGCAGCGTTCACCTAGGGGGAACAAAGGAGCAGGGGGAGGACCAGAGGAGCAGGGGGGACGGGGGGACAGAGGAGCATTGGGAAGAGGACAGACAGCTGACTCAAAAGCTATGGCCTGGGAGTTTATCACTTCTGCCTAATCTTGTCCCATAAGGGGGGGCAATGAACTGATTCTTTGCCCCGGGTGAAATAATGTCTAGCTTTCCCACTGGTACTGCCGATAAGAGTACCAGTACCAGCTGTTCTACTCTAATAAAGTAGAATGGCTAGTGGCTAGTGAAGGGGGAGAGGGGGATTGGGTGGCAGGGGGGGGGGGTTTGCGGGAGTTGTCCGGCCGCCATGGGAGAGACCTGTCAAAGTGGGCCAGTCTGGATGAAGTCCAGGGCCAACTTTTTGTCCCAGTCCAGCCCTGCTGACAAGTACTGTAAATCACAGAAGCGGAGAGGACACCGTGTGCAATAGGTGGAGAGGCACGCATAGCTTGTAATTCAGAACTAGGACTTACAAAGCCTATTTGATTGGTTTCCGACATTTATTTAATATGCAACGCTGAATTCTTGTCACTGTATATATCAAGAATGAAGACACACTAAGGTTTGTCTTTGAAAGGCGTCTTGCAGAATAGACTATTATTACACTTGCAATAGTTTTCTGAGGGTTAAAAGTACACTTCAGGCAATATCATAAATTAAAGTGGACCTGTCAGTAAAGCCTCATACACACGATCGGATTTTCTGTGGACAAAGAGTAGGACTTTTTGTCCGAAGGGCGTTGGCCAGGAACTTGTGTATCACTACCCCCGAAGAAGCTGCTGGTTTGTTTTGGGCGGGAAGGTTACCTCGTGTTTCTCCGGTGTCTAGGGGTGTTTGATGGAAGTTGTAGTAATGGAATGTCCACGACAGGTGTCTTTTTCTGTGCTCTTTATTACCCAGCCAGGTAAAAACAATAAAACTTGGTGAAGAGTAGAGGTTTAGTAGAATTGAAACTAGAAGATCCAGATGTCAGAAATAGGGAAACTGTCCTGCTCCCACATGTAATGTCTCTTTCACCACTCCAGCCTGAGTGGGTGTAGTGCATCTGGACAGGCCTCTCTCACTATCCTGGCAGCCAGAATGTCACTCGAACCTCAGGAAAAAGTCTCTGCCACAGACCCTCCTGGTAAATGAACAGCGGAGATAATCCTCTTTAGCAGACTTGGCACCTGGATCTCCTTTAGGTAGTTTTGAATTAGGGTACCGACTGACAGGTGGCCAACATCCAACCTCTCAGTGTCCGGTTGCCCTGGTCCCCGATGGATGGTCAGGCCTCTATTGGAACACCAGCCTCTCTTGGTACTCCTCAGGCAGACTCTCCACCGTACGGCCTCATCCAACTGGACGGGCGGCCCAGGACCTTCTTAGGTGGGACCCAGTCGATTACTAATTCCCCAAGAGGCAGATCAATTGGTTCGGTCAACGTGGTCCCGAAGCCAGGATCCTTGCATTGCACACGCAACCCCGGCTCGGAAGTCCATTCGCCGGGACAGCGTGAAGTAGCTACCCTAAAGGTGGGCGCCACACGAGGCGAGACCCAGGAAGATGGTGTCTGCCTCATAAATACTCTCTTCCAGCATGCACAGCGAGGCCAAACCCTCCTGATAGGCTGCTGGGCAAGAGCACCCAATCCTTGACTCCACTGCTGCCACCTGCCGACCTGGGGTGAGATCAGCATCCCAGAAACAAGAGAATGGATCCACACGCTCTCCTCTGGCGTCTCCCACTGCCCTCTCCTGGTTCTCCCCCTGGACCTGCCGCTCTCTGCTTTCACAAGGTAAGCCCCTAATCTACAGGGCTCTCCTACCCCCCCCGAGCTCCGTTGGCGGCCGTCCTTTTTAGGATAAGCCACGGCCAAGGCCCTCACGCCACCTCTGGAACTATTTTCGGCCGCCGCACTTAGGAAAGGCCGCGGCTTCACCCGCGGCCTAGCGGCGCGCCGCTCCATTTATTCACCAATACACCACAAACCCCCCCGGACACCTGCAGAATCCCCCGGCCACCACCAGCCACCCCCTGAGTCACCCACTCATAGTTTGGTTGGGTACTTCCACAGCTTATGGCCCCCCCTCCCCCCGATACACCATCCACCTGCCAGCTACACAGCAATCCCCCCTGGACACCAGCAGGACCCCCCTCTTCCCTAGGGCTAGAACTGCGCATTCCGGCAGCTAGCGGCACACGTTTCCTAGGAGTAGGACGTGTGGCCCACGGGATGTAGATAGGTAGGACCGTCGCCACCCCCCCCCCCCCGCTTCATCGCTGTGACCTGCCAGCTGCACATCTATCCCCCCCCTTGACACCAGCAGCACCCCCCTCTTCCTTAGGGCTTGAACTGCATCCCCTTAGCTACCGGCGCACGCTTCCTAGGAGTAGGACGTGTGGCCCACGGGATGTAGATAGGTAGGGCCCCCTACACCCCTTCCCCCGTTCATCGCCGCGACCTAGATACCAGATTGCTACTCCCTTGTAATTGGGTCACCTACCACCCTCTTTCTGACTCAATAACTACTAGTTGGCAACCCCCCCCCTTGAGGTCACCACCCTGGCTCTTGCAGCCGGAGTGGTAGCCATCTTGCAACACCCTAGCCCCATTCCCCCTTCCTCAATACCATTTGAACTTGATCCAGGGTTTGCCCGATCGCCTCTCAAGGGGTCAGGAAGGAATTTTTTCCCCTGTCGTAGCATATTGGCGTAGCACGGGCAGGTTTTTTTTGCCTTCCTCTGGACCAAGGCCGGATCAAGGATTAAGTTAATCCTTGATAATCCGCCCCCCCTCTCCCCCTGGTGTTTGGCGACCATGGTTAATCTGCAATATTCTGCAGAAACCATTGGGGATTTGAGGCAATTTGCCGCAATACTACCAGCCATCACTAAAAAAGCCCTAAGAGCTCAGCGACTTCTGAGAGTCGATCGACGACCGACTATCAAAAATCTCAGCCGTGTATCCCAACCTAAGCACATATCATGTGCTTTGATCAACACAAGGTCAGCAGTAAAACACCGACTGGAAATCCATGATTTCATTCTACAACACGATTTAGACTGCCTCTTTATTACAGAGAGCTGGCTCACAGCCGACTGCAACACCATTCTAGGAGAACTGGTGCCAGAAAACTATCGTATTATTACGGAAAACAGAATAGAACAAAGAGGAGGAGGACTGGCGGTGATCCATAAAACTCATCTTGCGATCACAAAACCAATCCTCCAAAACCCTCTTCCATTCATGGAAACCCTTACTCTGCAACTGCAAATAAACTCCCAGGAGACCATCCGGATTCTTCTCTGCTATAGGCCACCTGGCCCAAAATCGCAGCTTCTTCCATCATTGACGGACTTTATCTCCACCTATACCCTCAACAGCAAACACCTTTTGCTGCTCGGGGACTTCAACCTCTGGGCCAACTCCCCGCAAGATCACGTTGCCGACGCCTGCATCGATCACCTCGAAGTATTAGGGCTTCAGCAACTAGTATGTGGGCCCACACATGCTTCAGGTCGCACACTCGATCTTATTTTCAGACAAGATCTGGAAATAAAAATCTTGGAAAATGAACCGTTGCCATGGACAGATCACCATGCAATTAAATTCATTATTTCCGAATTCCCACCCTTAACTAAAACATCAAATCCAGTGACAACACACTGGACTAGATGTCAGAAGAAGCTCCACTCGGAACTCTTCAAAACCACGTTAAGGAAAAAAATTAATACAATTCAGCCGAACCAAACGGCTGAAGAAACAATGGATACCATAAATACAGCCCTATTACAGTCAGCCGACTCAATAGCCCCCGAAACGCAAAACCCGCATCCGGAAAAATAACTCCAGCTGGTTCAATAACCAACTGGCGTTACTGAAGCAAGATCGTAGAAGGGCGGAAGCCGCCTGGAAAAGAAATTCTTCAGACGAGAACCTTAGCATTTACAAAGCAACAACAAGGAAATACCACAAAGAAATCTTCAAAGCCAAGAAAAACTATTTTTCTAAGGCTATCAACGGCGCCCTTAATCGTCCGCGCGAACTCTTCAAGCTGGTCAATCAGACCATGAATCCAGGATGTCTTGAAGCCCCCAATTCGGACTCACAAGAATTTTGCAATGGATTATCGGATTACTTCATTAACAAAATCGAAGGAATCCGGCAAAGCATTCGGCAAAATAATTCCCCCCTCAACCCTCCCCGTAATTATCTGCACAGCACCTGCAGTAATTCACCACAACCAGGTAGGTTCACGTTGGAACCTATCTCTATCAATGACACTAATAATATCATCAGTACTTTGCGTAACAGCACCGCGCCAAATGATATTATCCCCACTAAACTGCTGAAGGAATGCGCCGACATCCTGGCACCTTCTATCACGCAGCTTATCAACCAATCTTTTAGGGAAGGCACAGTGCCCTCCCAATTGAAGGAGGGTATAATTCGACCCATTCTGAAGAAACCTAATCTGGACCCCAAGGATCCACTCCACCGTCGTCCAATAACAAGCCTAAATGTACTCTCAAAAGTAATGGAAAAAGTAGTGGTACAACAGCTGCAACAGCATCTAGATACCCACAACCTACTTGATCCATTTCAATCGGGATTACGGCCTGGACACGGGACGGAAACCGCATTGCTCAAAATATGGGACGACGTTCTCGAGGCCGCTGACGAAGGAGAATCTTGTCTTCTGGTTCTGTTGGACTTAAGCGCAGCCTTCGACACAGTAGACCACAAGCTTTTATTGACTCGGCTAGCTGAAGTAGCCAGAGTCGCAGAAGGCGATTTATCTTGGTTCTCCTCTTTTTTGGAAAACCGAACGCAAATAGTGAAGTTGGGACCTTTCACTTCTGAGAAACGCACATTATCGTGCGGAGTCCCTCAAGGATCCCCCCTGTCACCGGTGTTATTCAACATCTATCTTCGCCCTCTTTTTGAGATTATTAGCAGCCAAAAACTGCTCTACCACTCATATGCAGACGATACGCAACTGTATTTTCGCATTTGCAATAAAAAGGATCATCACCTCAATCTAGAGACATGCCTCTCTCTGATGGAGGACTGGATGACAAAGAGTTATCTTAAACTCAACGGAGCGAAAACAGAACTTCTTCTGTTTCACGCCAAGCGTATGTTTCAACCTGCAACAACCTGGACCCCCCTGCCCATTCTGGGCAAAATCATCACCCCTAGCGACAAAGTCAAAAGTCTTGGGGTCATCTTTGACTCCTACATGACAATGGACGCACAAATAGGGTCAGTGGTCAGCGGATCTCACCATCTACTGCGCCTACTACGCAGACTTACTCCTTTTATTCCCAAGGAAGACATAGCGGTCGTGGTAGGAGCAATTGTAAACTCCAGACTGGACTATGCAAATGCCCTTTACCTCAGACTCCCTAAGTACCAAATCGCTCGTCTACAAGTCGTTCAAAATACGGCCGCTAGACTTGTGACTGGGAAAAAACCTTGGGAATCAATCTCACCTTCGCTGAGATCCCTTCACTGGTTACCCGTAAAAGACAGAATCACTTTTAAAGCACTCTGTCTAACGCATAGATGTATCCATGGGAATGCACCCCATTATCTATGCGAAAAAATAAAAGCACATAACCCCAATCGCGTTCTGCGATCCACCAATCAAAATCTACTCCAGATACCGAAAGCTAAGTACAAGTCTAAAGGAGAAAGGAGATTTGCGGTCCAAGGTCCCAGACTATGGAACGCGTTACCAACCAGCATTCGGTTGGAGGAGAACCACTTAGCGTTCAGGAGAAAGATCAGGACTCATCTCTTTTGATACCAAAGGAGACAGGATCAACAAGCGCCCAGAGGCGATTAAGTCCGCATGTGCTGCGCTATATAAGTTTTCATTCATTTATTCATTCATTCATTCATTCACAGCACAGCCAAAGCTGAGACAGAGACCCAAATTTGAAAAAATCAACATGGTCAGAGTGGACTAACTCTCTGACCCCCTCTAAATTTAACATAGCACCGGTACTGGAAAGTAACCAGGCTCTACACTTGTATTGCATACAAATGGCAAAGAATTGTCGACCAACAAACACAAAACTATGTGTTTTTTTAGCTCTTTAGTGCCACCCTTTGGACAACTTCGCTAATGTGTTATGGTTAGCATTGCTTCTGAGCATCAGCAATGATATCTTCTATTTTTTCTATTGAGCGGCATAGAATCGCGTAGCTTTCCGGCAGCGTAGCGTATCTCATTTACACTACGCCGCCGTAACTTTGAGAGGCAGGTGCTGTATTCACAGAGAACTTGCGGCCAAAGTTACAGCGGCGTAGTGTAAATGTGCAGGCGTAAGCCCGCGTAATTCAAAGTAGGCTGGTAGTGGGCGTGTTGTATGTAAACTAACCGTGACCCCGCGTAAATGACGCGCCAACGAACTGCGCATGCGCCGGCCGTGGACGTATCCCAGTGCGCATGCTCCAAAATCACGTTGTAAATATTCATTGATATCGACGTGAACGTAACTTACGCCCAGCCCCATTCCCGAACGACTTACGCAAATGACGTAAACAACGTACAATTCTACGCTGTTCCGACATCCATACTTAACTTGGGCTGCGCCTCATATAGCAGGGGTAACTTTACGCCGGTCGAACGCCAACGTAAACGACGTATATCAATTCGACAGATGCAACTACGTTCGTGAATCGGCGTATCTACCTAATTTGCATATTCAACGCGTAAATCAAATTTGCATATTCAACACGTAAATCTACTTACGTAGGTCGGATCTTGCCTAAATTCCGGCGTATCTGATTCCTTGAATGAGGTGCCGAGATACGACGGCACACATTCGGACTTACGACGGCGTATCTGGAGATACGCCATCGTAAGTCCTTTCTGAATCTGGCCCTTTGTTTTTAACCACTATGGGCCAGATTCAGGTAGATGGGAGCATCTTTGCTCTGGAGTAACGCTTCTCATTTACGTTACTCTGACGACCCTTTCAGCGCAAGTACTGTTATTCACATAGCAGTTGCTCGTAAACTTGCGCCAGAGTAACGATAATGCGCTGGCGTAACCCGACGCAAGTGGAAGTGGGTGTGATCATATGTAAATGATGGGCGGAGCCCAGCGGAGTGGCTTACGTTCAGCGCATCATCCACGGAGCATGCGCAGTGAGTGCGGCTCCACTCGCCCCCTTGTGCGCATGCTCACAACTTCCGTCGGCACCACTTCCCGGGAAACGTCAGCGCAATGCCTTCCGTTGGGCGCTTAAAAGCGCAGGCGGAAACGCCATTCCGGCGCAAAAGTATATCCGTTTCCCCCCACCCCAGGGAAGATACTTTTGTGCTGTGATGGCTGCTCCTGCTACCCCCAGAGAGAGGAGGAACCTGAACTTTAATTCACAGGAGGTCTCAGTGATCATATCCGCGATGGAGACTTATAATCATTTTCTCCATGGGAAAAAGAGCCGTAAGACCAGCCGGGAGAGGAAGCAGGGCATCCTGGACACCATTGCTGGCCGGGTCAATATTTTGGGGTACTCCACCCGGACTGCCTCTGACATTCAGAAGAAAATAAATGATCTGCGGCGCAAGGTCAGGGGCAAGGTGGCCACCATCAGGAGGCATGAGAGGGGCACAGGTGGTGGTCCCCCATGTCCGGTCACCCTGACCGAGGAGGAGTAGGTGGTCTCTCGCTGCCTGGAGAGGGAGCAGGTGGAGGGGGTCCCTGGCTATGACTCCATGGAGGAAGGCTCCAGGACAGGTAAGTGTTTTTTATCCCCTATTTGATGTGTTGCATTTGGGGGGGGGAGGGTACATGTGCCAAGTGTGTGGGACCACCAACATTTGTCTGCTTTGTGTCATCCACAGATGACGGAGCTGGGCCATCATCTGTCAGCGTCCATTCCACCCCATCCCCCCAACACCATCGTGTGCCCGAGCCCCTGGGTGGTGAAGACACCGAGGTGGAGGAGGAGAGTGCCCACACCACACCTGCCGAGGTGGTTGTGGAGGATCCTGCTGTGGCTGAGCAGGACTTTTCGTTAGTGTTGGAGGTCTCCTCCCCTTCTCCTGGGTCGTCTGTCATCCCCTCCCCCATCCTTGGAAGCCCCTCAAGGGCGACTCCATCCCCCCGGGGACAACCATCTTCTGGCCCCAGGAAGGCGACCCAGAAGACCAGGGGGGTGTCAGATGTTGTCCAGGGCCAGTTGGCGAGGGATCACGCCAGACAGACTCAACAAATGGGGGAACTAGTTGGGCACTTAGAGAAAGTGGCTGACAGCCTGGGCTCCGTTGCCCAGATAAGCAACGCAGTCCAGGATGTAAGTTGCAACTGTGCTGCAGTGGTGACCAGTTTGGGGGAGGTACAGGGGGATATTAGGCACCTCACTGCAGCCGTCCAGGCCAACAGTGCTGCCATCCGGGACCAGGGGAGGCTGAGTCGGCGGGCCCAGCACTACCAAGTGACCCGGCAGCTCAGGATGCAGGCCCAGCAGCTGAGGATGCAGGGCCAGACAAACAATTTGCTCGGCCGGATAGCCATGGCCTTGGAGGGCATGCAGGCCACACCTGCCAGGAGTGGCCCACCCGGGGATCAGCCACCTCCAGAAGCCCCCCCACCCCCACCCACTCCATCCAGGCAGCTGAGGAGCCAGAGAGGTTCGGCAAGAAGGAGCCCCCGGCATCCCCGATGATTTGTTTTTTATTTTATTTGGATTTATACTCAGGTTATGAGTTTTTTATTTTATTTGGATTTGTACTCAGGTTATGAGATTTTTATTTTATTTGGATTTATACTCAGGTTATGAGATTTTTATTTTTGATTCTGCACACGTTGCAGTGTGAATGGTGTGTGAATGTGAGAGGGTGGCACTCCTGACAGTAAGGGGTGTCACCCTCGGCCGTGGTGGTGAAGTTAACCCCACGGCTGTATGAATGACGTGTGAAAGGTGTATGAATGGACAGTGACATCATTGGGGCCTTGACGCTGGCGTTGCTGCTCCCAAGTCCTACATGCTGGACTTGGGCTAATCCAATGCGATGTGCATGTGGTGTGTGTGATCTAGGGACATCAGTGGTGTGCATGCGTGCATTGTCTGTGTGATTAATGTTTTGGTTTAGTGTCCAAAGATGCCTATGGCGAGGACCCTCCTGACTGCTCTTCCATCAGCAGACTGGTTCTCCTCTGGCAGGGGGGGATTGTCTGGTTGGGGGGTCAGGTCATCACGCATGTCAATCTGCAGGCCTTTTCTCATAGCAAAGTTGTGCAGAATGCAACATGCACCGATGATCTGACACACAAAGGTAGGGGAATACAATAGGGTCCCTCCGGACTTATCCAGGCAGCGGAAACGGGACTTCAGGAGCCCAAATGTTTGCTCCACCACTGCATGGGTTTTGATGTGTGCTTCATTGTATTTTCTCTCTCCTCTGGTTTGGGGGTTCCGGAAAGGAGTCATTAGATGGGGTCCCAGTGCATATGCAGAGTCACCTGTAAGGGAAAAGACAGGAGGATGTTAATCATGCATGTGCGACTTCTGTTGTGCATCACGGGAGGGGATAGTCATGTCTGCCACCCATGTCACTCACCAACCAGCCAGCTGTCCCCATACATGTTCTGTTCGAATTCTGCTGGGATGGGACTCTGATTGTATATGAAGCTGTCATGGCTGGACCCGGGGTGTTTGGCACGGACGTGCCATATGAGGCGTTGGGCATCGGCTATCACCTGTACGTTGATGGAATGCCAATGCTTCCGATTGCGGTATATGTGGTCTGTGGCACTGGGGGGCTATAGGGCCACATGTGTGCAATCAATGGCCCCCACAGTGCGTGGGAATCTGGCAATGTTGTAGAAATCTGTCATTGCCTTCAGCCGCAGGTCCTCAGTGGTTGGTCTGATGAACTGGTTGGACATGCGTCTGAGGATTGCAGGGACAACCTGGTGCACACATCTGCTTATGGAGGATTGTGACATCCCAGCCACCACTCCACTTGTACGCTGGAATGATCCACTTGCTAGGAAATGAAGTGTTGCCAGGACCTTCACCAGTGGCTGCACTGCTTGTGAGCGGTGTGTCTTGCTGGTGATGTCATCCTGCAGGGTTGTGGTTAGTTCAAGTATTGCATCAGGGCTGAATCTGAAGAGGCGATACACCTCCTCATCCCCCATGCCAAAGAGGCTCATGCGCGTGCGGTATATCCTCTCACGTGCCCGCCTCCTTCGTTCCGGGGGACCCATCAGTAGTTCTAGGACCACGATTGCCCCTGGCATGTTGGCACACAGAGGTGTTGTCCTTGCAAGTGTGGGTGCTTAGCTTGCTAGTTTCGTCGGTAACGCTGCTGCTGTAGCTGCTCTCCTGCTGACCTGTGACCGTCTGGAGTAAAGATAAAGCAGCCTTTTGTAGAAATAACTTTGCGCCGGACGGACGAGATACGCGCGGCGCATGTAGCCGGCGTATGGTGCCAATCCGTTCGTGAATTGGGAAATCTCCCTCATTTGCATATTTGCAGGGGAAATCAATAGGCGCGACTGATGCGCCAAGCGAAATTAAGCGCTGACGATACTCTGGCGTCGGAACGTTCCACCGGTCGGAAATAGCCCGTTATTGGGCGCATCTAGTTTGGTGGGTACGGCCACATAGAAACGACGGCGCATCTTCACAGTTACGCAGCGCATATCGAATTACTCCAGCGCAAGTGTTGCTGAATCTGGCCCTATATTATCTTTATGCGATAGGGCAGGTTTTTGGTAAAAGTAAACTATAGAGTTTATTTACTAAAACTGGAGACTCCAAAATCTGGTGCAGCTGTACATGGTAGCCAATCAGCTTCTAACTTCAGTTTGTTCAATTAACCACCCCGTCCCGACGAGCTCGCACGCAGAAGTGAACGCGAGTAGCGCCTGCATATGAAAACGGTGTTCAAACCACACAAGTAAGGTATCGCCGCGATCGTTAGAACGAGAGCAATAATTCTAACCCTAGACCATGGGTCCTCAAACTATGGCCCTCCAGCTGTTCAGGAACTACAATTCCCATCATGCCCTAGTCATGTCTGTGAATTTTTTTCCAAAAAAAAGTGCGCTTGTAAGACCGCTGCGCAAATACGGTGTGACAAAAAGTATTGCAATCACTGCCATTTTATTCTCTAGGGTGTTAGAAAAAAAAATCATATAATGTTTGGGGGTTTTAAGTAATTTTCTAGCAAAAAAAAAACTGTTTTGGGCCGCGTACACACGATCAAATTTATCTGCTGGAAACGGTCTGACAGACCGTTTCAGCAGACAAATTCGATCGTGTGTATGGGCGGACAGACAGATTTTTTCTGCAGACAGATTTTAAAGCATGCTTTAAAATCTGTCTGCTGGGAACCCGTCCGTCCGATATGTCTGCTGGTTAGTATGCTAACCAGCAGACATATCTGTCCGCACATGCGTCGAATGGATTCGGAAGTGTTTTACTTCCTGGTGCGGTGACGTGGCGGCGTCAACGTCATCGTCACGTCACCGCGCTGTCTGCCGGCGGGGATTTTGGTTTGATCGTGTGTACAGCGATCAAACCAAAATAGCCCAGCAGACAAATCCGATCAAATCGGTCTGTCCGACCGATTTGATCGGATTTATTTGGTCGTGTGTACGCGGCCTTAGTCTCGGGGCTTAAGTGGTTAAGCTGTGGCTGATTGACCTCCCATTTTTATGGTGTCTGTATAGTTCCCAGACCAACACCAGTTGGCAGAGTCATTGGCATGACACCAGTGCTCTTTTTACCTGTAAAGATGGCATTCTGACCATCCATGTAAGAGAGATCTCCTTCCAAATGATCCCCAATGAATTGGTTTTTAAAGGGGGTTTCCCAACACTTGAAAGTGATTTCAAGGTTTCCTCTGGGGTAAAAAGGTTGAGAAAGGCTGCCCTAGACTAAACAAGCTGTAATTCATGAATACATGGAGACATTTATATGGCTGACCAGATCTCTGCTTTATTTAGTATATTTTTTTTATCAAACATAAGAACAAATGTCCTTGGGTTGCTGTAAAAATGTCCCGATACATGACTGCCTCCGTGTTTTTGCTCTGGAAATGTGAGTGTGTTTGGCAAGGTTTCCAGTAATGACACAGGAAACATTATCATTCATTTGCATGCGGCCAGCTCTCTGTAAATTTATTGGTATTACATAATGGTGTGTCACTGCCATCATTAAGAATAACAAACCTTGTGACTGGTGGTTACTGGAAACTATGCATTTAAAGTCAAACTCCAATAAGGATGCAAAATCTTTTCATATAGTTACATAGTAGTAAAAGAAGGATACAAAAAAAAGATGGCAATTAATTTTATTTTCTCACAATTCCTTCAGCTTTGGGCTTGAGGAAGACAAAACATATAGTAAAGGAAGCCGGTCTTGAGAAAAGGCGGCTGCCACTGCGGACCATTCCTTCTGAAAAAGCTACTTGTCTGACCGCTCATGTTGATGCATTGGCTTCATTACATTGTGTCACCAAGTTAGAACTAGTATAAAGAGATAAGGAATACTTAACATTCTTGAAAAAAAAAAATTCTACAAATTAAGATAAATTGAAGTTGACAAGCAAAGTAGTTGTAGCCATATTTATGCACTGTTAATACAGTTACATTGTAGGTGAGGTTGAAAAAAGACACAAGTCCATCAAGTACAACCTATATGTGTGATTATATGTCAGTATTACATTGTATAATCCTGTATGTTGCGGTCATTCAGGTGCTTATCTAATAGTTTTTTGAAGCTATCGATGCTCCCCGCTGTAACCATTGCCTGTGGAAGGGAATTCCACATCTTTGCCACACTTACAGTAAAGAACCCTCTACGTAGTTTAAAGCGGAGGTTCACCCTAATTTTAGACTTCATTGCAATAAAACAGATAAGCCTTGAAAATAACAAAGACATTTTTTTTTCCTTTAGCCTTACCCCTTTTCTTCTGTCCTTTCTGTCCTGTCAATCATCTTCCACCACGGGGGAATGGGCGTTTCTATCTATTTTCCCCCGATGGCGCTATGTCTCCTGGGACTCAGTCCTCACAATCCCAAGAGACGCGCTTTGCTCAGTTAGCGCGAGATTTCGCTGGTCACGTGACTCGCTCGCCCACCCGATCTATGTTTTTTAGGGACCTCAAGAAGCCTGTGCTTAGGCACGGGGCTGGAGGCGGTGCTGGAGATGTCATTCAGAATGTTGCTCCGCCTCCGCCCGCCCACCCGAGTCTATGTTTTTCACGGACCTCAATAAGCCTGTGCTTTAGGGACGGGGCTGGAGGCGATGCTGGCGGCAATGTAATTGAGAATCCTGCTCCGCCTCCGCCCGCCCACCCGAGTCGAGGATTTTCATGGACAAAAAAGCATCTGCGCATGCGCGGCGCATGCGCCGTGGACCCGCGATCAGCTGTGCTCTGACGTACAAGCATCGGAAGTGACGCGGGTCCGATTTCTGCATAGGTCCGAGGATTTTTTACATCAACGGCACGGCTCGCCGTCAACACCTGCCATGCGCGGGATAGAGCATCCCGGATGTATAGACAGGTGGGCTTATTAAAGCTGAGTTGTACCTCCAAGCCTACAATTATGAGCCTATATCCAGTCATGTGGGTTTTACTGGGGACTTGGCAGTGATGGCGAACCTTGGCACCCCAGATGTTTTGGAACTACATTTCCCATGATGCTCATGCACTCTACAGTGGGGTTGAGCATCATGGGAAAAGTAGTTCCAAAACATCTGGGGTGCCGAGGTTTGCCATCACTGCTCTGGGGCCCCCCTGTACACCTGGATAGGAGGATCGGTGGGGCGGCTCCATGCAGAGGAACTGATCCCTCTCTCCATTTTCCTCCTGCAGCTGCTGTATGTCTGCTTCTCCTCCTCTTCCTCCCATAGGCATTCTGCAAGAGAAAAATGGAAAGGTCAGTTCCTCTGTATGCAGCTTCCCTGCTGCTTCTTCTATCCAGCTTCTTTCTGCTGCCCACTTGTGTGCTTCCTTAACCCCCTGGGCTTTCTTCTGGCCCCCTATTGTCCCCCACAGCTCTGCCAGCTTTGTTCTTGTCCTCTCCTGTTGCCCGCTGCAGGGAATGCTGTCAGGATAGAGAGCGGAGAAGGAGGCCAGTAAATGTGTTATTTACCAGCCCCTTGTTTGTCTTAATGAAAGGAGCCAGTGATCCGTATCGAGCACTAACGCTGTTCCTGAGGAATGGTAAACTGTGTTTCAGTTTGGGAATGAATGTACAGAGCTATTCCTATCCATTCATTCAGTGCAGCTGAGGCCCCTGATACCTTACCAAGGACCCCTCAAAAAATAAAAAATAAATGTAAAATGGTAAAAAATTATTTCAAAAAATTAAATAACAAAAATAAAAACCCCTGGCACCAGCTGTGGCACTACCAGGGTCATAAAACTTGCGACTGTGCTCTGGCGTTCCGCCACCAAGCTCAGGGGGAAGGGCCCCCGGCCAGGGGTCAGGGGGCCAATTCATGGTTTCTTGCAATGGGCCCTGAAGGTTCTAGTTATCCCAGTTATCTTATCATATTTGTAGTTTCATCACTAATTAAAAGCTTCTTTTGTTAGAATCTGAGCATGAGCATCACAACGCTTTCACCCTTGTCTGCAGGGCATAATATGAGTTTTAAATAATTTTCAAGATAACTAATTAGCTGCTTTTTCTGCCCTAGTTAAAACTGATTTATGGATTCCTCCTGGATTGTCATTCACATAGATCACTCAAGATAATTGCCTGGTCACCAACCATGCGTGATTTAAACATGCAGGCAATTGTTCTGTTTAACTCTAGGATTTGTGGTTATCGGTATTCCATAGAAATGTATAAGATTTCTCTTTTTTATACATTTTTGTTTTTCTACTACAATAATCTGTATTCATTTTTACACATTTATTTTACAAAACCAGCAATCATGCAGGCCAATCTCTCTTTACAATTACAGTTAAGTGTCAATATAATTACAAACCATAGTTTTTACATGACTAAATCCAGGTTTAATGTTACATAGTACGATTATAGAACAGTATTACCACAGAAATATGTATGTAACAGCAACTTAAAAAAGGCAGGATTCACAAATTTAGGCAAAGTAACAATAGAGAGGTCTGGCGATCCCAAAAATGTGTGAAAGTCTTATTGCATCTCCCTAAGGTAACTCCTTTAACAAAAAACATTGCAGCTTAAGGCTCTATTCACACCTTGGCGACAAAACGCCCGACGCGACGCTCGTGCCACTGGAGGGGCGAATTTCCATTGCTATCTATAGAGATGGTTCACATCTCTGAAACGCCGTACGCCTGCCGCCTGAAAAACATTGCAGCTTAAGGCTCTATTCACACCTTGGCGACAAAACGCCCGACGCTCGTGCCGCTGGAGGGGCGAATTTCCATTGCTGTCTATAGAGATGGTTCACATCTCCAAAACGCTGTACGCCTGCCGCCTGAAAAAAAGTCCCGGACACTTTTTTTCAGGCGGCATTGGCGTTCAGCCATAGACAGCAATGAAAAGAATTTGTTAAAAAACAAAAAAAAAGTGAATCGAATCGCGGCAAAGTAAGCCGCGTAGGCGGCGTTACTTGTCGCCTAGGTGTGAATTCAGCCTTAGATAAATTGACAGAAAACAGGTCAAGATAGAAGAAAAGCAGGGGTTTAAAATGCAGCTCTGCCATAAATCGTTAAACAGTCTTGAGATTGATCTGAGCAATATACTGTACCTTCTGGTTATGTTTTTTAACCTCCCTGGCGGTATTATTATGTCTGGAATTTTGTACCAAAAGCGGTACAATTTTTTGCATGGAAATTTGTCGTTTTATATTGTAGGCCTGCGATTATTAGGAATAACTTAAATATGTCCAAACAAGAGTCTAGTAGACATCCCGGGTATGATAAAGTTTGAAACACAAAATCATAAAATTATAATATAATAAATAACTATAAATAATTATAACACATGATAATGTAATTATAATAAAAAATTATTCAATAATGTAATCAAATCAAAATCACTGAAATTTGCTCAGTTGCAGAATTGTCGTTGTCATTACTTTTATTTGTTTATGACGTTTATTTCCCCACAAATCGCTATCGCTCAATTCTGCAAGTGATTATAATTTATTATCGCTGTTTTCTAGCTGCTCTAAAATCACTTTTGACATAAAGGGACACTTTTGGTTGCTATGGACAATCTACAGTTTGCAGGCACAAAAAAAAATGTTTTTATTATATAAAAGAACATGCAGGGCACAGGGCAGACCACTAGGGACAAGGGGGGTGTATTTTTTACATACAGTACTGTAATCTGTAAGATTACAGTATACTGTATGTGTATTGTGTTTTTCACTTTTTGAATTTGTCGCCGTTCTCCGCCCCCGTGCGTCGTAACGTTGCAGAGAACGGAGCTCGGCAGCACTGTGAATCGAGCGAGGAGTGACAGCGGAGAAGCCCGCACACACAGCGGGGACACATCGCAGGATCCAGGGACAAGGTAAGTAACTTCCCCCTGTATCCTGCAATGCAATCCCGAGTCTGGCTCGGGGATACCGCTTTTGGTATAAAAAATTCACCTGAGCCTGACTCGGGATTACCGCTAAGGTGGTTAATCACTAAAGTCAAACTCTATTCATATTCCATAAATCATGCTGCGATGGAGTTGCCTTAACAAAAAACGTGGTTACACTGATCTATGAGAAGGTAACAATAAGACACAAAACACACTTACATTCACTGGCCACTTTATTAGGTACATCCTGCTAGTAGCAGGTTGGACCCCCCCTTTTGTCTTCAGAACTGCCTTAACCTCCCTGGCGGTATGATTCTTTCAGATTTTAGGTGCTGAAAGCGGTACCATTATTTGCATGGAAATTTGGCGTTTTATACTGTAGGCCTGTAATTCTTAGGAATAACTCACTTAAATCTGACCAAACAAGAGTCTAACAGGCATCCTAGGTATGACATTTAAAAAATTAAATAATTATAAATTATAATATAATAAACAATTATAAATAATTATAACAAATAATAATATAATTATAGTAAAAAATATTCAATAATGTAATCAAATCAAAATCACTGAAATTTGCTCAGTTGCAGAATTGTCGCTGTCATTATTTATTTATTTTTTATGATGAATTTCCCCACAAATCGATATTGCTAAATTCTGCAAGTGATTATAATTTATTATCGCTGTTTTGTAGCTGATCTAAAACCATTTTTGACATAAAGGGACACTTTTGGTTGCTATGGGAAATGTACAGTTTGCAGGGAGAACCGTTTTTATTATATAAAAGTACATGTAGTGTACAGGGCAGACCACTAGGGACAAGGGGTGTGTGTATTTTTTACATACAGTACTGTAATCTATAAGATTACAATATACTGTATGTAATGTGTTTGTTTACTTTTTTGAATATGGCACCGTTCTCCGCCCCCTATCGTCGTAACGTCGCAGGGAACGGAGCCCGGCGGCACACGGGGACACTGTGTGAATCGAGCGAGGACCCACTCGCTCACACAGCGTGGATGCATCGCTGGATCCAGGAACAAGGTAAGTAAACCTTGCCTGTGGATTCAGCGAGGCGAGCCCGAGTCTGACTCGGCGTTACCGATCGCAGCACAGAAATCTAACCCGAGTCAGACTCTGGAATACCGCCAGGGGGGTTAATTCTTCCTGGCATAGATTTTAGGTGTTGGAAACATTTCTCAGAGATTTTGATCTGTATTGACATGATAGCAACACGCAGTTCCTACAGATTTGTCGGATATACATCCATCTCCAGTTCCACCACATCCCAAAGGGGCCCTATTGGATAAGATCTGGTGACTGTGGAGGCCATTGGAGTACAGTGACCTAATTGTCTTGTTCAAGTAACCAGTAGTGAGATGATCTAAACTTTGTGACGTGGTGCATTATCCTGCTGGAAGGAGCCATCAGAAGATGGGTACACTGTAGTCATAAAGGGATGGACATGGTCATCAACAATACTCCATGGCAGGGGCATTGCTAGGCGGCCAAAAAAAACCAGATGCTTCAGCCTGAAGTCCAAGTCCAGCAACGGTAGGGTGGGGGGGGAGTGTATGTGGTGCTGGCTTTTTTTTGGGCTGGGTGGTGGGGTTGTGTGGCAAGGGGTAGACTCACTTGCTGGTTGCTGCCTGGCCCATCAATGCTGACACACTGACCATAGTATCCTGCATACCTTGGTTGTAAGGAGTGTTTTTTTGAGTTATTGGAACCAGTCTGCCAATTCTCCTCTGACCTCTGACATTAGCAAAGCATTTTCATCCATACAACTGCCGCTCACTGGATATTTTCTCTTTTTTTCAGGCCATTCTCTGTAAACCCTAGAGATGGTCATGTGTACAAATCCCAGTAGATCAGCAGTTTTTGAAATAGTAAAATAATTGACAATGAAGTTGTGTCTACTGAGAATTACTAAATACTACAGTACACCTGTTGACACACCCTCTTAGACCCTTAAAGCGGAGCTCCGCCGTACAAAAAATATTAAAAGCCAGCAGCTACAAATATTGCAGCTGCTGACTTTTAATATTAGGACACTTACCTGCCCTGGAGTCCAGCAACATCGGCAGCAGAAGACGAGCAATCGCTCGTCGCTCTGCTGCCCCCACCGCCATCCTCGGTGAGGGAACCAGGAAGTGAAGCATTGAGGCTTCACTGCCCGGTTCCCTATGGCACATGAGCGAGTTGCGCTGCGCCGTGCTCACTGGTCCCCGCTGTGTTCTGGGAGATGAGTGTTTCCCAGAACACAACGGGGGGACGGGATCTGACTTTCTGCCCGCAGTCTACCCGCAGACTGTGTGGCCGGAAGTGGGTGCAAATACCTGGTAGACAGGTATCTGCACCCCCCTTCCCCCTGAAAGGTGCCAAATGTGACCCCGGAGGGGGGGGGTTCCGATGAGAGGAAGTTCCACTTTAGGGTGGAGCTCCACTTTAAGCCCCGTACACATGATCCGAAAATCAGAAGACAGATCGCCTTTTATGCATGCTAGTCATATATCGAACATGAAGAGCTTGTTAAAGTTAAAATTCTCGTATGACAGAATATGTTGTAGTGTATTTTTATTGTATTTTCGGATGACAACTGTACTGATTAAATGAAAATCGTACGATCTGGCAACCCCAAAGAAGGGGTTAAAATTGCCCATATTGCAGTGCTTCTGAAGTGCTTTTCATTCATTTCAATGGGCAGGGCTTTTTGGGCGTGCTGAATACAGCGCTCTCAACCCACCTCAAAGATGCTGCTTGTAGGATTTTTCCTAACATCCTGCAAGCACACCACCCCAGTGAGAAAAGTCACACTGAAATGAATAAGAGGCAGTTTTCAGGTGCTTTACAGGCGCTATTTCTTGTGCTAAAATGCCTGAAAACCGCCTCAGTGGGAAAGGGGACTTCTTCTTAACTTTTTTAAAACCCGGCAGGGTCACTTAAAGAATGCGCTCTCTTTATTGACAAAGCCTGTAAGTGTCTCTGGCCACAAAGCAGGGAGGGACCTTTTCCGCTCTGGATTAATATCTATATGGTGTTTCGATCTACAGGAATGATATCACTATAGGTCTGGTTGCTTTATGAATGAGCACCAATGACTGAAAACACCAAAGATTCCTCTGATAAGGGCTGTTGTTAAGGTGCTCATGCATGTCTAATGACTGACGCAGCTGGATGCTATATTTAAAAGTGCTATTCTGGTTATTTTTGTTTGAAATAATATTAAGACTTTTAACACTTTACTTACTATTGGGGCGCTATCAATCTGACTTCTATGAAGACACATGTGTTGACATTCTAATATTCATTCATATACATCACATTTATAAATTACTGTATTATTTTTCTCCTTGAGGTATAAAATACCGTATTTGCCAGCGTATAAGACAACTGGGCGTATAAGACGACCCCCTAATTTTCCAGCTAAAATGTTGGTTTTGGGATATACTCACCTTATAAGACAACCCCTCACTGTGCCATTATTACATGCCTCGCTGTGCCATTATTACATGCCTTGCTGTGCCATTATTACATGCCTCGCTGTGCCATTATTACATGCCTCGCTGTGCCATTATTACATGCCTTGCTGTGCTATTATTACATGCCTTGCTGTGCCATTATAACATGCCTCGCTGTGCCATTATTACATGCCTTGCTGTGCCATTATAACATGCCTTGCTGTGCCATTATAACATGCCTTGCTGTGCCATTATAACATGCCTTGCTGTGCCATTATTACATGCCTTGCTGTGCCATTATAACATGCCTTGCTGTGCCATTATAACATGCCTTGCTGTGCCATTATTACATGCCTTGCTGTGCCATTATAACATGCCTCGCTGTGCCATTATAACATGCCTTGCTGTGCCATTATAACATGCCTTGCTGTGCCATTATAACATGCCTTGCTGTGCCATTATTACATGCCTTGCTGTGCCATTATAACATGCCTCGCTGTGCCATTATTACATGCCTCACTGAGCAGTTATTACATGCCTCACTGTGCCATTCCATTCCCTACTTTCTCCTGTTTGCAGCGTACAGACGGCGGGCATCCATTATTCAAAAGCCGCGCCTCCTTCACAGGCTGTTTTGTGATAGGCGGAACACTAATTTTCCCAGCAGAGCCTCTGTTCAGTGTTCCGCCTATCACGGATGTGCTCTCGTCCGAGGCCGACGACGAGGATGAGAAGACATTCGTGATAGGCGGAACACTGAACAGAGGCTCTGCTGGGAAAATTAGTGTTCCGCCTATCACAGAACAGCCTGTAAAGGAGGCGCAGCTTTTGAATAATGGATGGCCGCCATCTGTACGCTGAATAATGGATGGGCGCCGTCTGACACACAGGTACCTGGCGTATAAGACGACCCCTGACTTTTGGGGCATTATTTTAGATGCAAAAGGTCGTCTTTTACGCCGGAAAATACGGTAGATTACTTTTGCTACCATTGCAATGTATTGTGTATTGAACCTAAGGGTGCATATTTATAAAGCAGTGACTGTGGCCTTCACCTACCATTCAAAGGCGGTTAATCATTCCCAACAATGTAGAACACATACACAATGAAGGTTCACCTGCAGTGCTTATTTGGTGAAGGGCTATTACACCTTGTAAGTAAGGACAATGTGCTGTTTGGTGGCACGGCAGAGGGTCTCAAACCCAGATAGCAAGCAATTGTGCTACAACTTTGAAAATGACTTACTAAGCTATTGCTAGACCTGCCAGGCTTCACTAGTGTGTTGCACAATTGCAGCAAGTTCCCATTGGATGACTCCAGACCAACTTTCTTTGAAAGCAATCTGCAAGTCTGCTGCAGGTTCTAGTTCAGTTATGCTGTGCAATAGTCATCCCACCACAGGGGTCACTGTGGCTGAATTGTCATGCTGTAGACTTGCAGAGCTCTTGCTGTAGACTCACCACTGCAACTTTGGTCTTGCCAGAGACTTGCCATGCACATTTTCCACAAATTGGAAAAGTGTCAACTACAACTTGTGCTGCAAGTGCTCTGCAAGTGTACAACTTGTCAGTGAAAATGTACAGCAAGTTAACGGACTTTCAATTAAACGCTGCCACAAATTTGTAGCAAGTTATCCTTGCTATCAGGGAAGTTATGCCAATGTCTCAGGGAATATTATGAATGATGAAGTCTAGTCTGTATGTTGCTCATTACTTTGAACACCAATAAGAGGCTGACTATATCATCCACTACCACTAGGCCTTAAATGTTTGTAAGGGCTCATGCAGCTCAAAAGAAGCCCTAATTTGGAGACTCCCGCTCTAGCTTCTCCACATACAGCCTGCCCTACTAAGACCCCTTTTAACCTCCTCTAGCGGCCAAGGAATGAGTTAATAGCACCTGTGTTGCAGCACCACCGAAGCACCTTGCAGGCACTTCGGCAGCGCTGCCTATTAATTTCAATGGGCAGGGGCAGTGGAGGAGCAGTGTATATACCGCTCCCGCACCGCCCCAAAGATGTTGCTTGCAGGACTTTTTTTCCCGTCCTGCAATTGCACCACTCCAGGGTAGCTTGAGATGCATTTTTTTAGGTGATTTACAGGTGTTATTTTTAGCACTAAAATGCCTGAAAAGCTCCCTAGTGTGAAAGGGGTCTAAAGCCAGTGTAGCACATCCCCTAAGGAGCTGCAAGTAACTGGGATCCCCCACTCTGCACAGCCAGACACACCAAGTATCCACAGTCACTCCAAAGTCAGAGAACAGTCCGTGATTTTGTTCTTATTCTATTGAGTGATTTACTGTAACTTGGATAGGGATGGGAGATTATGGGATGCCCATTTGACTTCAAACTAATTTCAGGGACAACTTCTCCTATATACAGTCTCTATATAATATACAGCTACTCTTCTTCTTCCCAGTACTTCCTCTCAGTAGTCACTGATCCCAACACCACCTCTTAAGGCCTTGCCAGCCCACCTGGCTGCAGCTGGCCTTTCACTAGCCCTCCAGGCTAACTCTCCACCATAGTCCTCCAAACTGACACTCGACAGCTTACCCGACAGACTCTCAGAAGATCCTCCGGATGTGCTGACCTAATCCTGCTGTCCTCTCACTTGCTCCTGTGCCTCCAGGAAGGGCTTCCTCTGTGTGTTGTAGGGAGAATCTTCCAGCACCTGGGGTCACCCCACCCCCCCAGACTAGAGGGCACCATCACGGGCCACCAACAGCCTCCTCATCGCTCCATCTTCCACTCAACTGCCCCTGCTGGCATGACTGATGTCTATTATATGAGGTGGCCTTCCCCCTTGCAGCCCCTTTTTGCTGGGGACTGGTCAAGGACCTCATAAATATGCATGGCAGCCCCTCCTTACTTCCACCCTCCAGCTCTGGAAGTTTCTACCAACTTCCAGACCAGGGATAAGTGTCAGAGAGAGCTGCCAGTTGAGTCTGCCAGCCCCTGAGTCACTAATCATTTACTTTTTTGTGCGCAGGAGCCGCCAGTCATGGCATGGCCTCCTTGAGATGGCACGATAGCCGCTTCTAAATTAGACATCGGCGCCCAACAATAATGTAAATATCCCCTAACCTGTGGAAGTTTGGGAGATATCTCGAGCACCTACAGGCAAGCATTAAATGGGTTGTTTTTTTTCCTAAATAGCTTTCTTTACCTTAGTCCTTCACTTAGTAACGCAAGGCTTTTTCCCTGGTGTGGAGTGTCGTGCTCGCCCTCTCCCTTGGACCACAGGAGAGTCAGGACGCTCTCTACGTTGCAGATAGAGAAAGGAGCTGTGTGTTAGTGGGCGTCCTGACTCTCCTGTAGTTCAAGGGAGGGGGCGAGCACGACACTCCACACCAGGGAGAAAGCCTTGCATTACTATGTGTAGTTACAGACAGAAGAACAGGAAGTGAGGGTTTTCTCAGAAGAAATAAGGACATTTAAAATCAAAATAGAAGCATAAGGTAAGTGAAGGAGGACTGCACTAAGGTAAAAGAAGCTATTTAGGGAAAACAAATTGTACCTTTACAACCCCTTTAATCTGGGCTTATCTGTGGGTAAAAGTGGTTGTAAATGGTTTACTTTAACTAGTGTTTTATATCTGCCTGGAGTTCAGCTTCAATTGACTACATAAGATAGGGAAATCATACAGTACAAAATTGATGATGGCCATCAAAGGGAAACATCTACAGTCTCTTCTCTACTGCATTAGCTTTCCTACTGATGATACAATACCGGGGAATGTGGCTTTTGAGCATTCCCACCATAGGCATTGTGAGTTTTTTATTAAGTCTTTGTATTTAAAAATAGATGGTAAATGCTTACCTCTCCTGCTGCTCACTCCACTCTGATGAACAGAAATCATCATCTATAAGACATTGGGGTCAGCAGTAGGAGCAACACGCTCAATGAAGAGACTTCGGAGGACAATTTCTCTTTATCAGAGCTGCTTTCAGCAGGGAGAAGTATTTGCCTTCTTTTTTTACAGAAACAGCTTTTATTCACACTTTCCCTTTAGCAAGAGGTCAGGGAAAAGATTGCTGTAAAGAGCAGCAGCCATTACAGTCTAATAAATCAGATTCATGGAAGATTATTTATGAATGACTTAATACACTTTGCACAATGCTCCTGCTTATAAAAACCAAACCTTCCATCAACCTGATAAAGACACATTTTAACTACATACTGTATATAGAAACTGTTTTACCTGCTAAAAGATTTGTCATTCTGCTTGGTCACTCTTGTGATCCAGGCAGGGGAGAATTTACCACGTGGCAAACAAGGCTTTTGCCTTGAGTGGCATTTTTTAGAGGTATGGCATAGCCCCAGGCAGAAGGAACACTATAAGGACTGCAGAGGAGCAGTGGCATCACTACGTGGGTGTGGGGGGTGAAGACTGCACCCGGGTGACATCCGCCAGAGGGGTGACACCAGGGGCAGTTGTGGACTGACCATTCATTGACAGGGGAGGGAAACGGAAGCAGGAGGTGGTGGTGGCTGCAGCCTTCAATTCAAGAAGTAGCTCAATTGGTAAAGCAGGTCAGAGTCCTGGGCTGTGATCGTGCCTCAGCAACCTTGGCACATTTAGCTGGTAAAAATGAGCCGGTGGGCTGTGGGAAGGTGAGAGTCCAGTGTATTTTTTTTTCTTTTGGGAGGGGTGGGTCTCTGAGTGTAGTATAGAGGGATAGGGGAGCCCTCTATACTTTTATTTATTTTTATTAATTTTAACATGATTACACAAAACCAACAGTCATATATGTAGTCAATTTGCATACAAATTACATAGATGCGAACATAATAATCCAAGTCCCTACTCCCATATAGGGTAGGTAGCACCTATGATAAAAAGCTCAGAATCCCTGAATACTATTGACAGTATTATTGACTGTGTGCACCCCCCCTTTCTCCCCCCACCCTTTCCTTTCCCTTGAGAGCATACAGTCAGGGTAGGAAATGAATCAAGTTCAACAAGCTTGCCGCAGGTCCCGTGGTTTAATTTCAGCTACTGATAAAAGCAGAGAAGAAGGAGACAACTCGTAAAGGGGCTCCCACCGGAGCCCCTTCGCGAGTTGGTGTTTGTTGTACAAAGACTCAATAGTCGCCAAGTGCTAGCGTTGAGGACAGCTAACTAGGACTCCCGGCTGCCCGCTGCCATGGCCTCCATATTTTAACAAATTTGCCATAATTCCCCTGAATGGTGTAGTGCACCTTTTCATATGAGATTGTTTGTTTCATAGCTACTAACCAGTTATCTATAGTCGGAGGGGCCTGTGCTTGCCATTTTTGGGCAATTATCTTGCGAGCCTGAAATAGGCATCTTACGATAGCTTCAAGGGTACCTTGTGGTACCATAGTATCGTCCATACAACCTAAAAGGCAGGTCCTAGCTACTGGGTCGAGTGCAGACCCAAATATCCCATTTATCCGTTCTACAATTCCCACCCAGAAGCTATGAAGTTTTGGGCACTTCCAAACCATATGGATAAGATCCCCTTTATCGTTACATCTTGGGCATTCATTATTTTGCCTCCACCCTAGTTTGAACCTTTTATGGGGGGTGTAGTAGACCCTATGTAATAGGAAAAGGTGAGACAACCTTTGGGCCGGAGAAATAGACACCCAAGCACCCTGATGAAGGATCCTATCCCACTGTTCTGGGGATATTGTACCCAAATCACACTCCCGCGCCATTTTGCTCTTCCACGGGCCTTCTTTGCTTAGTTGTTATAGATCACGGATATTAAGCCCTTGGCTGAAGTTGCCTCAATTAAAGTGGTCAAGGCAGGCATCTGTGCCCACGTGACCGTCTGTGAGCCAAGTTGCACCTGTATGGCGTGTTTGACTTGTAAATATTTGAAGAAAGTTTTGTTTGAAATTTTAAACTCACTTGCTAGTTCTTGGAAAGACTTCCACCCTCCAGCTCTGGAAGTTTCTACCAACTTCCAGACCAGGGATAAGTGTCAGAGAGAGCTGCCAGTTGAGTCTGCCAGCCCCTGAGTCACTAATCATTTACTTTTTTGTGCGCAGGAGCCGCCAGTCATGGCACGGCCTCCTTGAGATGGCACGATAGCCGCTTCTAAATTAGACATCGGCGCCCAACAATAATGTAAATATCCCCTAACCTGTGGAAGTTTGGGAGATATCTCGAACACCTACAGGCAAGCATTAAATGGGTTGTTTTTTTCCTAAATAGCTTTCTTTACCTTAGTCCTTCACTTAGTAATGCAAGGCTTTTTCCCTGGTGTGGAGTGTCGTGCTCGCCCCCTCCCTTGGACCACAGGAGAGTCAGGACGCTCTCTACGTTGCAGATAGAGAAAGGAGCTGTGTGTTAGTGGGCGTCCTGACTCTCCTGTAGTTCAAGGGAGGGAGCGAGCACGACACTCCACACCAGGGAGAAAGCCTTGCATTACTATGTGTAGTTACAGACAGAAGAACAGGAAGTGAGGGTTTTCTCAGAAGAAATAAGGACATTTAAAAGCAAAATCGAAGCATAAGGTAAGTGAAGGAGGACTGCACTAAGGTAAAAGAAGCTATTTAGGGAAAACAAATTGTACCTTTACAACCCCTTTAATCTGGGCTTATCTGTGGGTAAAAGTGGTTGTAAATGGTTTACTTTAACTAGTGTTTTATATCTGCCTGGAGTTCAGCTTCAATTGACTACATAAGATAGGGAAATCATACAGTACAAAATTGATGATGGCCATCAAAGGGAAACATCTACAGTCTCTTCTCTACTGCATTAGCTTTCCTACTGATGATACAATACCGGGGAATGTGGCGTTTTTAAGCATTCCCACCATAGGCATTGTGAGTTTTTTTATTAAGTCTTTGTATTTAAAAATAGATGGTAAATTCTTACCTCTCCTGCTGCTCACCCCACTCTGATGAACAGAAATCATCATCTATAAGACATTGGGGTCAGCAGTAGGAGCAACACGCTCAATGAAGAGACTTCGGAGGACAATTTCTCTTTATCAGAGCTGCTTTCAGCAGGGGGAAGTATTTGCCTTCTTTTTTTACAGAAACAGCTTTTATTCACACTTTCCCTTTAGCAAGAGGTCAGGGAAAAGATTGCTGTAAAGAGCAGCAGCCATTACAGTCTAATAAATCAGATTCATGGAAGATTATTTATGAATAACTTAATACACTTTGCACAATGCTCCTGCTTATAAAAACCAAACCTTCCATCAACCTGATAAAGACACATTTTAACTACATACTGTATATAGAAACTGTTTTACCTGCTAAAAGATTTGTCATTCTGCTTGGTCACTCTTGTGATCCAGGCAGGGGAGAATTTACCACGTGGCAAACAAGGCTTTTGCCTTGAGTGGCATTTTTTAGAGGTATGGCATAGCCCCAGGCAGAAGGAACACTATAAGGACTGCAGAGGAGCAGTGGCATCACTACGTGGGTGTGGGGGGTGAAGACCGCACCCGGGTGACATCCGCCAGAGGGTTGATACCTGGGGCAGTTGTGGACTGACCATTCATTGACAGGGGAGGGAAACGGAAGCAGGAGGTGGTGGTGGCTGCAGCCTTCAATTCAAGAAGTAGCTCAATTGGCAAAGCAGGTCAGAGTCCTGGGCTGTGATCGTGCCTCAGCAACCTTGGTACATTTAGCTGGTAAAAATGAGCCGGTGGGCTGTGGGAAGGTGAGAGTCCAGTGTATTTTTTTTCCTTTTGGGAGGGGTGGGTCTCTGAGTGTAGTATAGAGGGATAGGGGAGCCCTCTATACTATTATTTATTTTTATTAATTTTAACATGATTACACAAAACCAACAGTCATATATGTAGTCAATTTGCATACAAATTACATAGATGCGAACATAATAATCCAAGTCCCTACTCCCATAAAGGGTAGGTAGCACCTATGATAAAAAGCTCAGAATCCCTGAATACTATTGACAGTATTATTGACTGTGTGCACCCCCCCTTTCTCCCCCCACCCTTTCCTTTCCCTTGAGAGCATACAGTCAGGGTAGGAAATGAATCAAGTTCAACAAGCTTGCCGCAGGTCCCGTGGTTTAATTTCAGCTACTGATAAAAGCAGAGAAGAAGGAGACAACTCGTAAAGGGGCTCCCACCGGAGCCCCTTCGCGAGTTGCGGTTTGTTGTACAAAGACTCAATAGTCGCCAAGTGCTAGCGTTGAGGACAGCTAACTAGGACTCCCGGCTGCCCGCTGCCATGGCCTCCATATTTTAACAAATTTGCCATAATTCCCCTGAATGGTGTAGTGCACCTTTTCATTTGAGATTGTTTGTTTCATAGCTACTAACCAGTTATCTATAGTCGGAGGGGCCTGTGCTTGCCATTTTTGGGCAATTATCTTGCGAGCCTGAAATAGGCATCTTACGATAGCTTCAAGGGTACCTTGTGGTACCATAGTATCGTCCATACAACCCAAAAGGCAGGTCCTAGCTACTGGGTCGAGTGCAGACCCAAATATCCCATTTATCCGTTCTACAATTCCCACCCAGAAGCTATGAAGTTTTGGGCACTTCCAAACCATATGGATAAGATCCCCTTTATCGTTACATCTTGGGCATTCATTATTTTGCCTCCACCCTAGTTTGAACATTTTATGGGGGGTGTAGTAGACCCTATGTAATAGGAAAAGGTGAGACAACCTTTGGGCCGGAGCAATAGACACCCAAGCACCCTGATGAAGGATCCTATCCCACTGTTCTGGGGATATTGTACCCAAATCACACTCCCACGCCATTTTGCTCTTCCACGGGCCTTCTTTGCTTAGTTGTTATAGATCACGGATATTAAGCCCTTTTCTGAAGTTGCCTCAATTAAAGTGGTCAAGGCAGGCATTTGTGCCCACATGAACGTCTGTGAGCCAAGTTGCACCTGTATGGCGTGTTTGACTTGTAAATATTTGAAGAAAGTTTTGTTTGAAATTTTAAACTCACTTGCTAGTTCTTGGAAAGACTTCATGGTACTGCCCTTAAACAGGTGCTTTAGACGATATATGCCTTTACTCACCCAGTCCCTCGATACCTCGATGCCTAGTACCTCCTGTAAGTTGATGTTATTCCAGAGGGGGGAAAATTCTGTCGGACCGACATACCCCAGGATTACTTTTATTGTATGCCATGTTTTGATGGCTAGTTTAGTGATCTCATGTTTATGGCAGAAAAAATCTGCTTCTAGGGCTTCAACTAGAGATTTATGTGGATTATCTGTTAACAGGAGTCGGTTGTTAATACTACCTCCTTCGGCGGTTCCACAACCCGCCAAGTGTTGCAGTTGTGCTGCTAAAAAGTATAGCCTTGGGTGTGGAACCGCCATACCCCCCTCTTTTATAGGGAGTTGTAAGGTTTGTAGGCTTATCCTGGGTTGGCCTCCCTTCCATATAAGTTCCCTAAACAGTGAGTCTATTTTTTTAAACCACTTATATCCTATCCATAATGGAGAATTATGTAGCAGATATAGTAACTGCGGCTGCCAGATCATTTTTATTAAGTTACACCGTCCTGCAACAGACAAGGGGAGTCTTTTCCAGATATCGCATTTGTTTTTCCACTTCAATAATAGTGGAGCAAGATTTAAATTAATCTATTGGGTAGCATCCTTTGTGATCCAAATCCCCACGTACTTAATTTTGGTGCTTACCGTTATTTGGGAGAGGCCTGGCGACAGCTGGAGGTCCACCGGATCCAGCGGCAGCAAAGCTGACTTTGTCCAATTGATAGTGAGGCCTGAAAACTGGCCAAATTCCTCCATCAATTGCATCACTTTGTCCAGTGCACCCCCAGCATCCTCCAGGAAGAACAAGACATCATCTGCGAAGAGTAGCCCTCTTACACCCCTCGCTCTCTCTCTAACCCCTTTTTCTTTATCACCCTCTCTCTCTCTCACTCCCCCATCTCTCTCTTAACCCCCCCTCGCTCTAGAGACCCCCACATAGCAACCAGAGACCCCACACAGCCACCAGAGACCATGCATAGCAACCAGAGACCCTGAATAACCACTTGAGAATGAAGGGGTGGGACAAATTTAGATTGGGGGCACCCGACTTTAGTCTTGCCTAGGGCAGCACAAAATACACCACTGTATTCAGGCATCCTTGCCAGAAAACAGAACTAGGTCTGTGGCCTCCCTGTAGACTAAACTGCAGTCTAGCAATGAAGCCTAGACACCAACGTGACCCAATCTTTGTGAATTAGGTCATTGGTCTGCTGCTATCAGCAAGCTCCCATAGGTACATTGGCAGTACTGCGTTATGTATAACTTTACGCCGGACGTACGACGTATATATTATGCGCCGGGCGCAAGTACGTTCGTGAATCGGCGTATCTCCCTTATTTGCATATTTGCATCGAAAATTTACGGGAGCGACAAAATGCGCCTACTATACGCAAGCGTAGGAAAGTTACGTTGGGCGTGCTGAAGCCTATTTTTCAACGTATCTAGCTTCGTGGGTCGGCGCATAGATACGAACTTACGTCGGTGTATCTGGAGATACGTCGGCGTAAGTGCTTTGTGAATCCGGGCCAATATTTCTGGCGCAGGGTCAGCTGCTGAATAAGCATAAAAGAAGTCCCATAATGATAAAAAGTTTGTTTTATACAATGGGTATATACATATTCAGTCAATCAATCATAATACTATTCATGAAGAAGTAAAATAAATAAAAGCGGCAGCTGTCCTAAGAGTTTAGCCAACTCTGTGTGAAAGACAAGAAGGGGGGAAGAAGGAAGCACCAGCTCTGTGCAGAGATTAAAAGTTCATTTAATTCACAAGAATAAATACACTTACCTGTACAACATGCCAGTAGGTTTCAAGCTCAGTATGTTGAAGGGGAGGTGAGGGTTCGACCCCAGTCCGTCCTTCAGATATAGAGCCATCCGTGGTGATGTTAATCCACATGCAGGCTCTATGGGCTTCCTGTGGCCACCAGGAAGCAAACCAGTCAGGAATGCTGGCAGAAATGATGTCACCATGTAGACAAGAACAGACAGGGAGACGATTAGGCTGCACGCTCAGAGCTCCAGCTCCTTCTACAGGCCTGTAGTGGGACTGAACGGCCAGCCTGACCTAAAAGACAGTTTGACTAAAGAATTTTTTTTAAAAATTGTTTAATTTTTTTTTAGGATTTGGGCCAGCAGGTGTACATTTGAAAACAAGCTGAACAACTAACCAGTCTGGGTACAGTAAGCAAAACAGTACATATATCATACACTTGCAAAAAAACATTCAACGAATGTTCAATATACAATGTAAAACGGTTTGCCATTGATTACAGTCCTTGGTAAAAGTCTTCTTCCTGACATTTTGTCTTTTGGACCGCTCTTAGCCTGTGGCTTTAATCCTGAACCTTCTCTGCATGCCTCCATCCCTGCCTGAACACCAGCTATGAGTCTACCCAAAGAGTGTTCACAGTAAGGCGCTGTTTCACCTTCAGTGAGTGAGTGAGTGAGTGAGTAAGAAATTTATATAGTGCAACACAATCTAACTGAACGACTTGCAGATGAGTGATTTGGTACTTTGGAAGTCCGAGGTAAAGGGCATTTGCATAGTCGAGTCTGGAGTTGATAATTGTTCCCACCACGACTGCTATGTCTTCTTTCGGGATAAAGGGAATGAGTCTACGTAGTAGGCGCAGCAGATGGTGTGATCCGCTGACTACTGACCCTATTTGTGCATCTATTGTCATGTAGGTGTAAAAAATGACTCCGAGACTTTTGACTTTGGTGCTAGGGGTGATGGTTTGTCCCAGAATAGGCGGGGGAGTCCATGTTGTTGCAGGATGATTCTTTCGGTTGGCGTGAAACAAGAGAAGTTCTGTTTTTGAACTGTTGAGTTTGAGGTAACTCTCCGTCATCTAATTTTCTATCAAAGTAAGGCATTTCTCTAGTCCGAGATAATGATCCTTGTTGTTGCAGATGCGAAAATACAGTTGTGTGTCATCTGCATAAGAGTGGTAGAGTAACTTCTGGTTAGTGATGATTTCAAAAAGAGGGCGGAAATAGATATTGAACAATACAGGCGACAAAGGGGATCCCTGAGGGACTCCGCATGACTCCGCATTTTTCAGAAGTGAAAGGACCAAGTTTCAGTCTCTGTTTGTGAGTCTGCTTCCTGTTTTTAAGGTTTTGCTATGCTGGACGTGGCAGCCAAGCTTCAACTAGGAATAAAAAGCATGGAGGGGTTTAAGTAGAAAGGAAAAGGTTGTGATTAATTGTATAGGAGTCCAAAGAGAAGGCTGGGATTGTACAACAGGAAAATCATCCTAGAACATAGCCAATGCCAAGCACTACAAAATGCCAGGTCCAGGGTTGGCCAATCTTTACTGGCATGTCCAGAGTAGCAAAACCTTAAAAGCAGGAAGCAAATCCACAGAGTGTTACGCTGAATTTTGTTGGGAGGGTAGACTGGTAGTGCTGTTTGGAGTTCAAGGGTAAACTGGTAGTTAGTGTTTAGATAGGGGTCAGGGGGCAATTAATGTTTAGGATCATGATTCCAAATGAACAAGGTATTAATAAGCAAACCCTAAAAAGTGCATTATACTAGTAGTTTTCTCCAGACATCAATGTATCGTAGACTTAAACTGTACAATGAAATCTAAAATACTGTATATCTGTATTCTCAGACAACCATGTTCTCCATAGCCTCTGCCCATCAGAACGTTAAAGTTGTCACCTGTTTGTACAAATCATTAATAAGACCTCATCTGTATTATGCCGTTCAGTTTTGTGCACCGGTTCTCAAAAAGGATATCGGGGAACTGTAGAAAGTGCAGAGAAGAGCAACCAAACCGATAAGAGGCATGGAGGAGCTCAGCTATGAGGAAAGATTAGAGGAACTGACTTTTATTCTCTCTTGAGAAGAGGATATTAAGGGGGGATATGATCAACATGTACAAATACATAAGTTATCCATATAGTGAACTTGGTGTTGATTTATTCACTTATGGGTCATCACAGAGGACAAGGGGGCACTCTTTACGTCTATAGGAAAAGAGATTTCATCGCTAAATACGGAAAGGGTTCTTCACAGTAAGAGCTGTGAAAATGTGGAATAGACTCCCTCCAGAGGTGGTTCTGGCCAGCTCAGTAGATTGCTTTAAAAAAGGCCTGGATTATTTCCTAAATGTACATAATATGACTGGGTATTTATAAGTAAAGTTAATCCAGGTAATATCTGATTTCCTCTGGGGGGATAAGGAAATAATTTTTTCCCCTGCTGTAGAAAATTGGATCATGCTTTGCCGGGGGTTTTCACCTTCCTCTGGATCAACTGTGGGTATAGAATTGGGTATATGGTATTGTATGATTTTATTTTTTCTCCTCTGTTGTTGGTTCAACTGGATGGACTAGTGTCTTTTTTCAACCTGACTAACTATGTAACCTCTTTGGTCGCCAGGAAAACAAAATAGACCCAGAGAGACTAGATAGATCATTTTACTGTGGTATGTTCTTCAGAAGATGTGACAGCAAAGTTATGTAACTTAGATTTAGTACTTCGGCACACACAGCTAACTGGCAAAACATCTAAACGTGACAGACTAGCTGCTCTGGTGACTGCATCTTTGTACTGTCCAACTGTGGACTACACACGAATAGGCTATGACAGATATACTCTGCTTTCACAAAGCGGCAACAGACTTGTATTCCTTCGCCTATAACTTATACTGACAATTTGTTTTACTGTACTAAACTTAGTTGTGACAGTTCACTGCTGCGCTTCATGGCGGTGGGGGGCAGGACATTATGGCACAAACAGGGAGATAATTGATGTTATAGCTTGGCTTCTCTGGAACACTTCTAAAATGTATTTTTTTAAACACATGCTGAAAGTGTGTTTCCCCTTTTAAGTCAAATTTGAAAAATCTTTATGTTTTCCCATTTACATATCAAACTTAAAGGAAAAGTTCACCTTTGTGAGAATAATAAATGCAGATCTTTTTGCAGGTAAAAAAAAATGTGAGCCTGCAAAGCATTGCACCCATAATTAGCAGAAGACAGGTGCAAGGCAGGGCTCCTGCAGACTGTCACTGTAAGCTGGCTCACATATGGGAAGGCAATTACACACTGACAGGAAGGAGCAATGAACTACATAGTCAGGGCCATCTTTAAGGCAGGGGCAAAAGGGACAGCTGCCCTGGGCCCTGTCATTGTTATGGGGCCCAAAGCAGCTGCCTCATACTTACCAACTATCCTAGTTTAAATTCCCTTGTCCCTGGAAGTTTTAGTGCTGTGCTGTGTCCTAATATCTCAGTGTGGAGTGGTGCTACTAATGCTGCCCAGCTCTGCCCTATTGCTGTGTACAGATAACTTACCTGCAGACCCTGTGTTTACATGTAAATAACCGTCATATGTAAATAGTGCTCATTTGTAAATAGCTGAGGCCGGCGGCATTCATATGTAAATAAAGGCAGCATACATATGTATATCATTCCCCTCTACAGTGAAGAGATGTTGTGCTGTAACCTCTAGCAACCAATCAATGAGCAGTATTACTGTACAGTAATCTCTAGCAATCAACCAACAAGAAGAAATCATGTGCTGTAACCTCTAGCAACTAAACAGTAAGTGATAATGATATGCTGTAACCTCTGGCAACCAATTGCAATCATTGCCGGATCAGATAGTAAACTGATTTTAAGTCTAGCTGAAATGTATTGTATGTCTCAGAGCAGGTGGAGAGCAAAATTGCATGGGGGGGGCCAAGAAATGTTTTGCCCAGGGTCCAATCAACATTAAAGACGGCCCTGCGTAGAGTGCTCAACAGCACCCTGGTAGTTGACTGAGAACTACAAGCTGCCGGCCACAAAGTCTGTCAGTACTTGTAGTTTTCCCATTCAAAGAACTCTGGGCCAGATTCACAAAAGAATTACGCCGGTGTATCTACAGATACACCGGCGTAATTCGGATTTCCCGCCGGCGTATCATTGTTTTCTATCCAGAAAACATGATACGCCAGATTTACGCTAAGATCCGACTGGCGTAAGTCACTTACACCGTTGGATCTTAAATGTAATGTTACGCCGGCCGCTAGGTGGCGTTTTAGTCGATTTCTCATTTGACTATGCAAATGAGACAGATACGCCGATTCCCGAACGTTTTTGCGCTGCCTCGTCGTCGTTTACGTAGTTTCCGTAAGCGTAAACTTACCCCTGCTATATGAGGGGTAAGTTTACGAAGGTCCGTCGTATGCCATGTTAAGTATGGCGTCGGGACAGCGTCGTCTCTTTCCATCGTTTACGTTTTTTTACTAAGTCGTTTGCGAATAGGGCTTTACGTAAATGACGCTCACGTCAGCTTCATTGATGTTTTCCGACGTGAGCTGTAGCATGTGCACTGGGCTATTTTTACAGTCGGCGCATGCGCAGTTCAATCGGCGCGGGGGCGCGATTAATTTAAATACAAGCCGCCCCTTTTGAATTACGCGGCCTTATGCCGGGCCATTTACACTACGCCGCCGCAAATTACGGAGCAAGTGCTTTGTGAATACGGCACTTGCTCCAGTAAGTTGCGGCGGCGTAGTGTAAATGGCATACGCTACGCCGCCTCTGATTTTATGTGAATCTGGCCCTCTGAGAATAAATGACGTGGCAGAGCGGGTGGAGCAGCCATTTATGAATAATGTCTGAGTCCGTCTGTACCAATAGAAAGACTTTGGCTGCGTACACACGATCTGTCCATCCGATGAAACTGACTGATGGTCTGATGTGTCTACATACCATTGGTTAAAAAAACGATCGTGTTAAAACGCGGTGACGTAAAACACAACAACGTGCTGAAAAAAATGAAGTTCAATGCTTCCAAGCATGCGTCGACTTGATTCTGAGCATGCGTGGATTTTTAACTGATGGTCGTGCCTATTAATGATCGTTTTTGACCTATCGTTAGGCATCCATTGGTTAAATTTTAAAGCAAGTTCTCATTTTTTTGACCAAAGGTTAACTAACCTATGGGGCCCACACACAATCGGTTTGGACTGATGAAAACGGTCCTTCAGACCGTTCTCCTCTGACAATCCTATTGTGTACGCGGCCTTAAACAGGACTAGTCTCATCCCATTGGCAAATATACGTAAGAAGCCTTACCCCTTAATCATTAACTCTTTGTTAATATAAATAGCGTTTAAACCTAGTTTACAGCTAATAATGAGATCAACCAACACAATACAGATAGGATTAATTATGGCAAACACAATTCCAGCTAAGAAAAATCCTACCTAATTCTCTTTGTTTGTAAGGGGGCTGGGGAGTTATCAGAAAACAGTATTTTAAAGGTAATGAGCAATTTGTATTTTGGCTGCAAAGGTAATCATATATTTTAAGAGAGCATACACATTGTTATACCTTTTGCACCAATGTACTATAAATATTCCTTCTTAACACTAGCTAGCAGATAAATAAAACATTACATTCACAGATATTAACAATTATATACCGTACAATAGAAAAGATAGTGGCAGTCTGTGTTAAGCTGATATTAACAACAAATAAATTCTACAATATCATAATATCATTTTTAAAAGCAGATGATGGTTAAAGTTCATATGAAAAAGTTCCAATTATTGGGATATACAGTAGATCTCAGAAGCCAATAAGTCCAGGCATCATGTTTGATTGAGTTCTTTCTACAAACAATGCTCCCTATGCCCACATTGCTTTATACATCTCTAGAGATCACACCACTCAATCAGCCACTTACCAGGAGCACTTAAACCTCACAACAATCAAAGTCTAGGAAGCGCACTACACCACTGGTCATCTGGGAATACTCACATGCACTCTATAAACGTGTTGCTAAAACAAATCTTTGGACTTATTGGCTTCTCTATACCAGTAAGTTGTGTTATGAACATCTGCCATCATCCATTTTTATGAATCATAGTAACTTTTTTATTCAGTTCATATTAAACACTCCATCTTGACAAGCTGAACATTGCTTGCCAATAAGAGGGATCCATCTCAGGCCCCAAACTCATAAACAAGGCACCAGAACCTTTAGGACCCTGGTGCCCGACCTGTGGTTTGAGGACTGCTTCTGGCACGTTGGTATTTAACCACTTATTGTATGCCCTTGGACACCAGCTTTTAGAAGTGTGAGTATTGATTTTTACTGTAGGGACTGTAGTACCAATTTCATGTAGCATGTCTACAGTCATGTCTCCTGAAGCACGTCACCAGTCTCCAGAAGTCTCCAGCCACATCCAAAATTGCTGACCATTTTATTTAATAATTCTGCAGTCATTGACAGTCTTCTGTAACATTACATATACTGCGAAGAATGTGTGGCTAACTTGTGACCTCGGAAGCTGCAGTTGAGACCCCTTGTACCTTGTAAGTTGACAGCCACTGCTGCAGGCATGAAAGCTTTGGCAACCAAACTTATACTCCTCTGATAGGATCACCAGTTACAGAATCTTTTTTCTTGTTTTACTACTTCTTAAAATTAACTTTTGCTTTGCCAGATAGGAAAATACAACTTCACTTGTGTCACGTACCTGGTGAGGAGCCTAAAGTGCTGAAGAAGGCCTCTCTTACACCTTTGGTCCCCAGATAAAGTGGACGGGTAGAGCACAAGGGCAGAGTGGCAAAAGTGCCTGTTGGTATTGCTAGCAATAAAGTCAGTAGGATGTCCAGGCCAAGCAGCAGGAAGCTGGCGGTGAGCCACAGCAGAGTAGGCGAGCTGGGTTGTAGAAGGTCAGAAGTAGGCAGGACAGGCTGGCACTGGCAACAGCTAACTGGTGAGGCACAGGCTGGTAGCAGACAGATGCTTGCAGCAGAGGACCAGCAGCAGGCTGGATAGAAGCAAACTTAGGCAAGCAGGTCAGATACTGCTAGTTGGATCAGGTGTAGAAGCATAGTCAGAATATGGTCGGTAACAGATCAGCAGTGTAGAAGCAAAAGGAGCAGGTAGAAGCAAAGCCAAGAGACAAGCTGGGGTCGGTGCAGGCAGAGTTCAAAGAGTAGTCAAGACAAGTCGGATTAGTAACTGGGAGCAGATGCAGGTTACGCGGGAACACTGTCAAAGAGACAGCACTGAAGTAAAGCACTGAGTTAAATTGCCCATTTCTTTCAATGTACTAATCCCAATGCACAAGTTCCTGGCTGTGTGTATAAACGGGTGCTGCAGCAACCAATGGCTGGAACTGTATCAAGTAAAGGAAAACAAACGGCACACCAAGGATTTCCAGAATAGGTCCGGAGCTTTAATCAGTGATCACATCGTTACAGCAGATTGCAATGTTTCTGAGCCATGCAGGACCCCTTAATCAGGCATGTGGCATGTGATGTCGTCACATGACTGATGAAGGAGTCCTGCGTGGCTCAGAAACATTGCAATCTGCTGTAACAAATTGATTACTGATTAAACCTCTGGACCTTTTCTGGAGATCCTTGGTGTGCTGGTGACATCTGTTTTGCTTAAAGAGCCCATTTGGCGCCATGAACTGTCACAGATGCACGTGACTGTGCATACGGATGTGCTCATGCACATTTCCTAAGTGTATGTGAAGGGCAAAGAACTGCCCTGTGACTTTGCACAGGCATCCACCCAGTGGGGCCATCTTGGTTTTTGGCATGCCCTTCCCGACAACTTGACTATCTTCCCTTACCAACTACACATACTCGCCATAATTAGGGGAAATTGTGGGAATCGCAGATATAGGTGGGCTCTCCATGTAACAGCACTGGCAGATATTTGTTGCTGGTGGGGCAGCCATTAAAGTCAATCAGGTGCTGTGCCCTAAATGTAAAAGTGCAGGTTTCCTTTAAAAACAAGCACAGTCCAATGAGCAGGGCCGGACTGACTATTGAGTCACTCGGGCACTGCCCGAGGGCTCCATGCCACTAGGGGGCCCCATCAGGAAAGCCAGGCTGAGTAAAACCAGGGACAGTATGTAAAAATCTCTGTTTTTTTTACATCTGTCCCTGATATGTCCGAAACCGACATGCTTTTAATGTGAAAAGCCCGAAATTTTAGCTGCCCCGCCTCTGCACTGCTTCCTGGCATGGTGGCCATCTGTAAGCCCAGGGGCCCCAAAATCTTCTATTGCCCGGGGGCCCCATGAGTTGTCAGTTCGCCCTTGCCAATGAGATAACCTAAACATCACCAGGATTGGTATCTATTGAATGATTATGGACAGGGTGTGGTGTGGAGAAGGGGTCTAAACTTACTTTTCATTTATATACTTCAATCATTCCACTTTTAGGTGGACCATTAGATTACTATCTCCAAATATTATTGCCTAAAGTCTTTGATTGGCCCATTTAATCAGTTAATTGCCTAGTTACAGCTTTCATAGAGATAGCATACTTTCGGCATGTGTGGCGTTTTGTCCACTTTTTCTTCTTACAATAATTACCCTTGTAAGCCTACAAGATTATCCTTTGTCCAGACTGCTCCTTCTCCTCTTTTATTTTTTTAATTTTTAATATAATTACAGCTCAAGACGACCCTAAATCTGCCAAGGAACATCTAGCTTGAGGTAAACATAGCACTTTTATGCTTCTTGAGGATGAGCCAAGACTCGTTAAAATAGGTTTGTGCAGGAAATTAATTGGCAAGACATGATCCAATGAAAGATTTAAATGGAGACGTATAGCTCGGTATTCATATGGATGTGATATTGCCTGACATCTCTGAGTGCTGATAAAAATAGAACGAGACATTACACAATAGCACTGATACTGAGCTCATTGCACTCAGCGAGATGGTAGAAAGAATCTAAGAACCATTAATATCACACATAAAAATAAGATAGGATGGAAAAGAAAAGGGCACTTACTATAGGATGATGTCATCTTTAACATGATCTCATTGCTGCTTAATGTTCTTATTGTCATTCAATGCAAACAAAATTTGGCATTTTGGCTTACTGTCAGGGACAATCAGTGACACTGCCATAAATTGTTTATATTAATGAGGTTTTAGAAGGCAACTGTAGATCTTTTTAGTTGGTACTCTGCTAGTGTCCTCCAGGGGAGGTTGTGATCTGCACCAAGGTCTGGTGAGTCCTGGATGTGGTCTGCGAATGAGCTCAGGTAATCTATGTAAATTAAAAGGTTTGAGGTAGGACTTGGAGCAGATGACTAACTTGTAGGTAGGGTCTACTTTGTGGCCCATTTAATTGGATTGTTGTTTTAAAATCCTTTCAGGTAGGAAGATAATTTGTATGTCCTTTCTGGCAGGATCTCTAGAATAGCTTGGGTGAAGCTTAGCTCAGCGCAGTTGCTGGCTGAAACAAAATGTCCCACACTCCGCTTGAGTGCTTCTGTCATATACCGCTTCCTATTAGTCTGGATATAGATATCAGATATTCCAGCTGCTCACAAGCACACAACGAGACAAGACTTGTTTGTCTGCTGAACATGGAGTGTTTATTAGAACCAAGAATACAACCTTATATACAGTTAAAGAGTAGGTAACCAGAAAATCAATTAACATGAGCTAATTAACTAATCATTTACCCAGACTAGGGGACTCATAGATGTGACCTTTCAGGGTCAACTTCACGTCTCCTCGCTCACCTGCTATACAATACACATTATCATAAGTGTAAACACAGCAAACCTTTACACAATAGCAGGATCAATTAGCACAGAGAACAGACAGATGGCTGGAAGGGGGTGGGATTAGCTTCTCCTTACACTGTATGTCCCAGTATGAATCAGTACCTCTAACCTGGCATATACAGGATCCCCAGGCATACAGCTCACAAAGAGCACTGTTCCCCCTAATGCCAGGGCCCATGATCGCAAGGCAAGAGGCTAGCATTCAGTCCCCTCCAAAAGCCTCTGTCCCTGGTGAGTCTGTCACACTGGCTATGGGAAGTGGAGTCATGGGAGAGAGCACTATCTAGTGACTGAGATGTGTTCTTTCTATTTCCCCCTTGAGCGGGCTCCCCTGAAGCTGGGCACAAAAGGTACATTACCAGACAAAAAGAGACTTATTATACTTTAATGAGAGATGCAAAGCATTGAGGGCTGAGGAGACGTTAACTACTTTATTAGAGCTGTGACTATTATAATTAAATTACATTGGGCCAAGCCCCTGGCTACTTCATATGTCTAAAGTGGATTCCAGTAACCTTGTTGCTGAGTACCACACCGCACCCTGTTAGGCTAAGCTAAACAGAGCATCCCTTAGAAACTCCCACTTGGCGAAGAAGAATGCCAATGTATCCAACAGTGTCGCAAACCTGATCTTGATAGGGGCCATTGATGGATATGCAGAGAGAAATTTTCAGGCCTAAAGTATCTAGTATCCCTGGCAGGAAGATGTGCTTTTGTCAAAAAGAGACCAAGAGCGTAACCTTTCTGCACATATACATTCCTCACAATATAGAGCAGTAGTATATATTTTTTTACTTTGCCTAGGCTAAGATAATGTCATCAGTCCACTGCAGGTAGGAGAAAAAATGTCCTCAGTCTATTTCCTTAAAGGGGTTGTAAAGGTAAAAGTTTTTTTACCTTAATGCATCCCCGTTTTTTACTTACCTTACCGTTCGAAATTCCCGGGGGCGTCCACGTCATCCTCTTCGGTTCCCAGCCTGGCCGTTGATTGGCTAGGCTGGGTGGATTGATAGCAGCGCAGCCATTGGCTGGTGCTGCTGTCAATCACAGCGGATGATGCGGGGCGGGGCCGAGTGATACAGTCGGCGGCTATGGCCGCCGCTGTATCACGGGAGTGCGCTCGCAAAAGCTTTCCACCGTGCGAGCGTCCTTGCATGAAGATGGAAAGCTTTTGCGAGGAGGAGCCCAGACAGCCGCCGAGGGACCCCAGAAGACAGCTTTCCGGGCCACTCTGTGCAAAACGAACTGCACAGTGGAGGTAAGTATCACATGTTTGTTATTTTTAATTTTTTTTAAAACTGACTTTAGTGTTCCTTTAAGTGATTAGAATACAAATTGTAACTGTACAATAAGTCACAGGATACAGAAGGGTTCTCTGCCAGACATTTGTGAAAATTGTTTGTTTAATGAGTTATTAAAAAAGCAAGGGTTGCATACTATTTATGTATGTGTTGTAAGGTACCATAATAGAAGAATACATATCGGCCAAAACTGAGGATATTTATTATAGCAAAAAGTTAAAAAATTGCTTTTTTTTCAAAATTGTCGCTCTTCTTTTGTTTATAGCACAAAAAATAAAAACCACAGAGGTGATCAAATACCACCAAAAGAAAGCTCTATACAATTATAAAAATGTCATTTGGGTACAGTGTTGCATGAGCGCGCAATTGTCATTCAAAGTGTGACAGCGCTGAAAGCTGAAAAATGGCTTGGGCAGGAATGGCGTGAACGTGCCCTGTATTGAGGTGGTTAAAAGAGTTGCACATTTTTTTTTTTTTTTTTTGCTGAAATGACTGTTTACAGGGCATATAGACATAATAGTTAACTGATTCATTTTAAAAACTATTACTATTTCCCCAAACACTGGGGAATTTTCTGTGGAACCAGCTCCCTCATCAGCTCCGAGCATCCACCTCCTTGATGGCCTTCCGTAAGGGCTTGAAGACACTTTTGTTTTCACAAGCCTATAGATAGAGACCTGCCCTTCCAAGCCCTTAGCAGGACGCTGCCTTAATCCTAGGCTGCGGTCCATTGTCAGGGAGTAGGGATAGGCTTGCTGTGCCCCGACACCCCCCCCCCTTCTTTTTATATTTCTGTTTTTTTTTTGTTTTGTTTTTTAGCTTGTTGGTAAGCGCTTAGACGCGAGTATCACAACTTGCATTTGGCGCTCTATAAGTATTAAATCCAATCCAATCCAATCCAAAAATAGATAAAAATCAATCATATAATGTGCCTGTAGTTTTTTAGTTTCGTTTTTGCATCTAGTTTCGTTTTTGCATGTTATCCTGTACCTGTGCTGTATAGAGCCATAGAGCAGTGATGGTTTGGAAAACTAAACTAGAAACTCCCAGTACTGTGGTCCTCAGGAAACAGACAACCAGGAAGTGTCCAGAACAGAGGAGAGTTACAGCAACATCAGAGCAAAAAACTAACAATGAGGACATGAAACCAGAACTGCAGTAAGGTAAAGGAAGCTATTTAGCTAAACAAAAAATTCCTTTAGTGACCCTTTAAAGTGACACTAAAGGATTTTTTTTTTTTAAATAACATATCATACTTGCCTCCACTGTGCAGTTAATTTTTCACAGAGTGGCCCTGAACATCCTCTTCTGGGGTCCTCCAGCGGCTCTCTCAGCTCCTCCCCACATCAGATAACCTCCTTTGAGAAGTGCTCTCCCGAGGGGGTTACCTTGCGGGTGCGCTCCCATGTCCAGGATGCGTGACTCGGCCCTGCCCCCAGCCGCATCATTGGATTTGATTGACAGCAGTGGGAGCCAATGTCTGTGCTACTATCAATCTATCCAATCAAGAGCCGAGAACCCCGGGCAGAGGAAGAACGTGTCCTCGATGCAGGACTTTTCAGGGCTCAGGTGAGTTAAGGTGAAAAAACAGGAGAGTTTAAAAAAAATCCCCTAAATTAACCCCTGACACTAGCTGAACCTATAATGGTGCAGTTATCCAATGCATCCTTTATCAAAGCAATATACTACTATAATATAATGCTAAAGTATACAAAGACTATGATTAATGTGAAGGAAAGGAACTTGGCTTGACTACAGTAACCAGTCAAGCATTAGCTTTCGTTTCCCTTACCTGTAATAAAACAAATCTAGTTTGTTCTGTTTGCTGTGAGTAATGCTTGCTTTCCTTTCTATCATGTTTTAGAAAGTGCCATTGTTGTAAGAAAGCAGGAATTAACAGTTTGTCATTTTCTTTCACTAGATTTCAATAAGCATGGACTGCTTTCTGTGAAATAACGTGGATCCCTATAGCATGCATGGAGCTTTATCACATTAATAGGCAGCCACAAAGACTAGATGAATGCAACAATGTGGACTGGGGCTATAATGTCAAGGACCCAAAAGCCTATTGTTATGAAAACCATTGTGTTACCTCTGCTTTGTCTCCCGATCAATATGAGTCTATATCATTGAGTACCTCTGACGAAGGCCATGGTCTTAAGTTATCTCAAGATGATTACAGCAAAGAGAGGAGGAAAGTTTGCTGCTTGGAAGAACTGGAAACCTCTTTTACATATGTCGATGAAAATGTCAACATAGAACTTGTGACTCATCCAACTTTTAGACACGACCATGGGTACCAACCCCAGGCCTCAGATAGAGAAATCCAACAAGATGGCATTATTGAAGCCTCCATTATGTCTGATGATGAAGCAACTTCAGAAGCTTCAGGAAAAAACGTAGATTATGGCTTCATTAGTGCAGTGACTTTCCTAATTACTGGGATAATGCTTGTTATCATTTCATACCTGGTCCCCAGAGATAACAGATCTGATCCAAATTCCATCCCAGCCAGGGAAATGGAAAAAATTGAGAAGAAAAATGCTATCATCGGAGCTCATTTGGATAAGTGTGTAATTGCTGGACTTTGTCTTTTAACTCTAGGTGGAGTTGTGTTGTCGATTTTATTGATGATATCAATGTGGAAAGGCGAACTCTACAGGAGGAAAGCATTTGCTGCCAAAGACTCTGCAAAACTGTATGGATCAATTAATTTTAACCATTCCAAGTCTGGTGGAACTGAGAATACCTTGGTCCAAGAAGAAACAATTGACATAGTTACCTAAGTACCAATGTTTTTATGTGTTAAAAGTAAAATACATAGAATGATCAGTGAAATCTACCACAGATGGAAAAAGGTGACTGTGGGATAACAACAATGAGACTGAGTTTGTGCCACCTTCCATCACAGTTTTATATGAGGATAATGTGCATTTAATAGGAACCAGCCTTACCTCTCTGAGATGGCTTTATTATCTATTATTTAGATGTATACCCCCAGGCTGGATACAGTGTCGGTTCTCAGCCCTGAGCTTAAGCAGCAGCCAGGTTAGCCTCTATGGGAACCTAACAGCTTGACAATGGGCTGACATTTCTGCTGTTACTGGAAAATAATATGAAAAAATGCTAGGATATACAGTTATCTCTGAGAGGTAAGGCTTTGCTGCTATAGCAACTTAACAGTGAAGAGACAGATGTCCATTCTTGGCCTTTTCATTTTAAAGGATGAGACTAAATTCCATATTAGGCTGCCCCCACAGCAAAAAATATAGATATACTATATATACCGGGTACAGCACAAGCGGGTTGAATGTCAGATGGTTTTCTATTGAACCGACCAATGCTGCCCAATATTTGGCCCATGTGTACTAGGCGTTACTCAACCCAAGTCTTTATTTTTGTTTTTCACTAGATTGGGTAAGAGGCTTTTATTAATGTCTGTGACTTAACTTGGGAGATTTTCCTTAATTTCCTGACACTGGAAAATGAAAGGACAGGAAATGGTTGTCACCTGGAGAGGAAGAAAATAGAATAGCTATAATAGCAATAAATAACATATTGTCATATGGAGCATTGGATGTGCAATAGCTGTATACTGTTAACATATAGATAGATATCTCTATATCTATCTCTATCTATAGATATATATCTATATATCTATATATATATATATATATATATATCTCTATCTATATATATATATATATATATATATATATAATTTCTATATATATATATATATATATATATATATATATATATATCTATATATATATATCTATATATATATATCTATATATATATCTATATATATATATATAGATATATATATAGATATATATCTATATATTTACAATATACAGCTATTACACATCCACTGCTCCATATGACAATATGTTATTTATTGCTATTTTAGATATTCTATTTTCTTCCTCTCCAGGTGACAACCATGTCATGTCCTTTCTTTTCCCAGTGTCAGGAAATTAAGGAAAATCTCCCTAGTTAAGTCACAGACACTAATAAAAGCCTCTTACCCAATCTAGTGAAAAACGAAAATAAAGACTTGGGTTGAGTAACGCCTAGTACACATGGGCCAAATATCGGGGAGCATTGGCCGGTTCAATAGAAAACCATCTGACATTCAGCCTGTGTGTGCTGTACCCAGTCCAATAGAATTTGTTTGTTCTGTCGAAGGGGCATGACCAAAAAAGGTCTGCTGATCATCTCCTGATCAGCATTCATCTCCAATGGCTGAGAGCACGGACCGGATTGTTTTGGCAGTGTGGTCGTCCCCCTGTCAGAACACAATAACACAGCAGGGGAGATCGCTAGCTAAAAAAAATAGTAGTGTATACTAGGCTTTAGGCTTTTAAGCTGAATAATAAACATTGTACAAGAGAGTGGCTAAAGATGTATTTTCTTCTCATGGGGAAATTGCCTTTTCAATGGAACTTCATGGATATACATGGAAATGTGTGTGCAGTTTTTAACACATATTGCACTGTGCTAATTATGCACTGTGATAGCTTTTCATGCATTTCTATTATTTTAGTTAAAACACATTCACATTAACATTGAAAGGTGTAATTGCACCCGAAGAGGAAAATATGGATGAATTTCTGAGAAGGAAAGTTACACAAAATATTAATGCCTTCACAAGAACAATGTTAAAGTGGAACTAAACTCCATTAATCAACCTTAATTGTTTTTGATCCTTATGCTGTTAGCCTTAGTAAATAGATAGTAAGTTATATTATATTTACTTGCGTTACCCTTTTTTTTTAAGTTGCGTCCTGGTTTCTGGTCTAGGCTAAACTGATTTCATACATCCCATGAGTCTTCATGGGCATTTGGACTTTCTCAGCTAAGCACATCCTCTTACATGCCCGTGTCTTATCAGAAAATGCAACCGAAGTGACGTTCCGTCGTGGCCATCTTGGTATACCCACACTCGTCCGCAGTAAGCCTACAGTCAGAAGGTGGCAGCGGACATCTTTTTACACCCACCAAAGTCTTGCATTTCACACATATGTTTACCAGTAAACTCAGCTTATTTAGTGAAATACAGTATTTGGAAATCTATGACACTGTTTTAATGTTGAATTTTAAAGGCATAGGCAAGCCTGCTTAACTCACAGGTTTGCTAATCTGACAGAACACCCCTGCTTTTAAGATTCAACATTAAAACACTTTGACGGATTTGAAAATACTGTATTTCACTATGTACGCTGAGTTTACTGGTAAAAATAAGTGTGAAATGCAAGACTTCGGTAGGTGTAAAAAAAAAGGTGTCCATTTGCCACCTTCTGACTGTAGGCTTACTGTGGACAAGTGCGGGTGTACCAAGATAGCAACGACGGAACGTCACTTTGGTTGCATTTCTGATAGGTAGCAGTATTCTGATAGAACACCTCCAGATGGATTACAGAAAGTAAATGCTACATGAATCATCTGCCCTTAGTCAGGATGGACACTGTTAGAAATGTTCTTTAAAGTTTTTTTTTAACAATATAAACGACAATGAAACGACAATGAAATGAAAGGTGCCACTAATGCCCCATACACGCGATTGGATTTTCCATCGGAAAAACCTTGGATGTTTTTTCCGACAGAATTCCGCTCAAGCTCGGCTTGCATATACATGGTCACACAAAAGTTCTCTGAACTTTCGACCGTCAATAACACGGTGCGTACAACACTATGACCAGCCGAGAAAATGAAGTTCAATGCTTTCAAGCATGCTTCAAATTATTTCCGAGCATGCGTTGGCATTGTTGGTGTTGGGATTGCTACTGAATTTCCAATTAGAAATGTTCCCATCGGGAAAAATTGAGACCCTGCTCTCAATCTTTTGCTTGTGGAAATTCCGACAGCAAAAGTCCAATGGAGCATACACACGGTCGGAATTTCCGACCAAAAGCTCACATCAGACTTTTGCTGGAGGAATTTCCAACTGTGTGTACACGGCATTAGTGTAGTATCTTCAACAACATTTAATAACAAACCAAAAAATGCCTGGCCAATAGTTTGAGAAAGGAGCATGTACACACACCTCCGGGTGTTCTGGGCATGCTCTGAAACGCGTTGCGCATTTCCGGATCGTAGGACGACTTCATGCCGACGCTGCAGATCACACTGCACTCCATGGCCCTGTAGAGCTTCCTTGTTCCACCATGGGAGTCGTAACGACTGGCCTCCATACACCTCTCTCTCAGACAGCCAAAAGGAGCACTTACCAGCCTACAGTGGATTCCAGCACCGTGGATGTCATTAATATTCCTGATGAGCTTGCTTTTATCATGTATCATGCGAATGACCAATTTTTGGCTTGTTATTAAATGTTATTGAATATACTACATTTAGAGGCACTTCTCCTTTCATTGCTGTTTACATCTGAACATAGAGCTTGCTTCAAGCTCTAGTATCAGCTGCCATTTGTGGACTATAATTCTCAGTGCTGTCTAACAACAAAGTACCGCCTTATACAAAAAATAGCCAATTACACTCTGCAAATAATGCTAGAATTCAAAACGTTATTAAAATAATATATAATTTCATAAAATGAAAAAAATCATTAGGTTCATACAAAAACATGTTTGTGTCGTCTTCTAAGTGCAATGATTTTACATTATTCCTCCAAAGAGCAATCCGTGCTCCAAAATTCTTGTGCCAGTAATGTGCAGTTTAAGGCAATAATATGAATATACTTTTTGAAAGTGTATTTTATATGCAACTATACAGATCAGACCAAAATGAGGGACAAATGAGGGGGGAAGCGGGACAGAGGTTCCAAATCAGGGACAGTCCCTCAAAATCAGGGAAAGTTGGGAGCTATGGATACACCTTACTTTTATAGGGACACCATACCTTGCACCTTAGCGGCAGTCTATATTATCCCTAATGATATTGGTAGTCATAACGCAGCATGGGGACACCAACACCAAACATTTGTGGACTATCATTCCCCTTTTTTTCCAGCTGAACTCTTAATATGGACTTTGTCCCCTCAGAGACAATGGTTCTATTAAATCATTAGGCGCATACTACGTTATCCTCAACAAAATAAAGCAAGGAGATATGGATGGATCGGTGAGCTTGCTGTCAATTTTAAAAATGAATTTTCAGTTTGTGGTGCTCAGATACAGTTTAGTTCTGCATTAAAGTGTATGAAAACTTCAGCACTCTATGGGTTTCCACCTATGTGTTGCAGGGAGTTTATGGTAAATATTCTGTCAAGAGCTTGATGAGAAAGTGTGTACAGATCATCCAATGGGCAGCTGTGCTCCGCCATTATGAACAGGTTATGGTTGGCCAATGGCCATACCTGGGAAAGTTGTTTTAAAAGTTTCAACACACAATCTGTTTTTTTTTTTAGCATTAACTGAATGGCCGTCTGTGAACTACATCTGTTTCTAATATTTACCATCAAATCAATTTTTCCTAGATATCGATTTTTCTTAAAAAAGAAAAAAAAAAGGATCAGCTGGTTTTGCCAAAAGATAATAGAATTTTTAACATTTTGTATTTAAAACTCATAAAGATTATTGCATAGGATATTACTCCATAAATCCAAGTCAAAGCCTTGGTAATTATTATTGTAATGCAGTCACAGGCTTAAAGGAGAAGTACAGCCAAAGCTTTTTTTTTTTTTTGGTTGTATTTCTCCTATTGATCACAGGAGTGCAGTTCATTCTGCACTTCTGTGATCCATAGGAGAAGTATGGTCGGCTGACGTCACAGAGCTGGTCCAGGCTCCTAAAAAATCCAGACCATATGGTCATGATCCCCCCAGAAGCCTGGACCGGCACGTGGCTCGGCCTCTCAGCAATCCACCAAGAGCCTTAACCAGTCCTTCCCACTCCCTCCACAGCCTAGCGCTACAGTGAGTACTGGAGGGGCAGAGCAGAGAGCAAGAGGCTGACAGTCCTGGCTCTCTTCTCAGATGGAGGGGATGAACTGAGTGATCCCAGTGTTTGATCGCTCAGTTCTCACTGAAGAGCAGGCATGGGACAATTGCAGCATCGAATCAATGCTGCTTCCACCTAGGTGAGTAAAAGGTTTTTTTGTTTTGTTTTTGCAAAGCCCAGTAGCCTGGACCGCCACCTGGCTCAGCCTCTCAGTGATTCATTGAGAGCTTTAACCAGCCCCTTCTTCCCCGCCTGAGCCAGCCCCTCCTGCCCCCTTCACAGTCTAGCGCTCCATTGACTGCTGGGGGTCCTGGCTCCCTGCTTAGATGGAGGGGAGAACTGAGCGATCGTTGTGTTTGATCGCTCAGTTTTCACTGTAGAACCAATAGGGGACAGATTCAGCATCAGATCATGGGTGTGAATTGCATTAGGGGGTGCACAAAAGCGCTTTGGGGTGCTTTTGTGCACCCCAAAGCGCAAACACACACTACCGATCACTCACGATGTTCATTCACAAAGGGAAGGGAAGGGGCCGGTAAATTACATATTCCCCCATTCATCCTAAAACATCCCTGCAGCAATAGCCAGTGGGAGAGGAGGAAAGCTGGAAGTGTTGTGGGGGGGGGCCAGGACAGTAGGGGCAATCTGTGCTGCACAGGGTGTGAGCACATCTTTGCATCAGATCGATGTTGCATCCATCTAGGTGAGTATAAGGTTTTTCTTTTTTTGCAAAGCCCATACTACTATTTTAATATACAGTAATAAATATACTTTTCTTTCTGTATTTTTCCACACATGCTGCAGCAATGATGTGTGTGTGAGTACAGACACCAGAAAACGTCACGAGAAACCCGTGTTCTGTGTGCGGTTGCCAAACTACGCTCAAAATGCACTGCACTTGCCATCTGCAGGGGGTGTCAATGTAATGCTAACAATACCCTAGGTGCAGGCAAGCACAATACCCTAGGTGAATGGCATGGTATAGAATTACGATGCCATTCAATTGCAGTGCAGTTTATAAAGTAGTGCATGCACTACTTTTGGTGATGTGCAGTAAAAATTTTGTCCATTTCTGCACTCAAATCGCACCGGAATGCAGCCCTTAATAGACAGCAAGCAGGAAAGATAAACTTGATGGTCTTTTTTTAACCTCATCAACTATGTAAAAGCTGGAGATCCATGCAGGTGCTTTACGTGTAAGAGCAGCGGTGTGGCTCTCCAGCGTGTTGCTTGCACTTTTGCTGCAGCACTTTGTATTTAAAAGAACTCAGACATAAAATAAAGTTATTATGCTATATGCAGTCTAACTACATTAGAGTAGACACAGAGGCTTCAACTGTATTCTATCATTTATACAAAAAAAAAAAAAAACGACTGTGTGTCTAAAGTGCAGGGACATAAAGTTCCCAAAATAAAGAGAAAGCAGAGTGTGGGGGAACGGGGGGCGGGTGCACTATAGCAATACCTGGATGAAAAAGCACTGGACAGGTAGGCTGTGTTCCCTGTATGTTATTTAGGCTTAAGGAAGAACTTATTTTGTTGCCCTGCACATACCGGTAATAAAACCTACTAAAATACAGCTTTTGTTACAAACTCAGCTTTAATCCAGAGCTGTCCCCTGCAATACTTCTTTGCCACCAATGGATTTTGCCAGTCTTCCAGGTTGATTGACAGGTCTTTCAACCCACTTCCTCTGAGCCCAAGCTGTCATGGATCTGTGGAGGAAAACATACCTGTGGCATCACCATACCAGCCTGAAGACTGCATGAAAAATAGTAGGTATAGGGTCTTTTAGGCTGGGTTCACATATGAACAGCAGGGGTCTGGTGCGTCCTGGTTCACCGTTTTAGGTCCAATTTCAGCCTGAATTTTGGGCTGAATTCGTATCTGAAACAGACCAAAAGACGCACAGTATTTTTGTGCAAATCACACCGGATCCGCTGTGGAGATATGTGAACCGGCTCCATAGAGAGCAGGTCAACATCTGCTGCTATTGCAAATTGGATGTGGGGAAACTGCATCCAATTCGCAATGGTGTGAACCCATTCTTAAAGCCCAACTCTACTTTCCAAATCTACCCCTGTATTGGGTCTCCCACACTGTACGGCCCCATACACACGAGCAGACAGATTTGTTGAAATCGGTCGGACAGACCGATTTCAACAAATCTGTCTGCTGGGGACGTATTGGTTTGAAGGTGTACACACGATCAAACCAAAATCCCCGGCGGCAGACGGCGCGCTGACGTGGCGGTGACGTTGACGCGGCCACGTCACCGCACCGGGAAGTAAAACACTTCCGCGCATGCGTCAAAACCATTCGACGCGTGTGCGAGAAGACATGTCTGCTGGTTAGCGTACTAACCAGCAGACATGTCGGGCGGACGGGTTCCCAGCCGACAGATTGGAAAGCATGCTTTCCAATCTGTCGGGTGGCCAAATCCGTCTGTTTGCCCGTACACACGATCGAATCTGTCTGCTGGTACGGTCGGACCGACCGTTTCCAGCAGATAGATTTGATCGTGTGTACACGGCCTAAGAGTAAAATGCTCTATACCTCCAGGGAATGAGGAATTAGGTGTATTCGTCCTCTAGGGAATATTTCTCCACTAGGTAGAAGTCTTTAAAGTGGATGTAAACCCCCCATACACCCAGTGAAGTGAACAGCCTCAGATGATACACAGAGATGAACCAAATCTCCCTACATTCAAGATAGCTAACATTGCTGATTTGAGGAAAGGCACACACCCCCTCTAATCATAGGTAGACACTCTCAGAGGTGTTTTGTAATAGGACCTGCTCCCTGCTAATCTATTTTAGCAACCTCCACTGACTGAAGATTCAGGCTGCTTTTGTCTAAAGTGTCAGAGAATTTGTTATTAGACTAATAACAAATTTCATGAATTAGGTTTGTTCATCCACTTTAAGGAGCTCTAGGGCTCTACATGAAATGTAATCAATGCAGCAGCTGGAGTTCCGCTTTATCAACTACTTTTAATGCACCTGATCTTGTTTACAACTGGCGTATAAATGTGACAACTGATTTTCTTTTTCTCTCAAAATAAAGTGTTTTTTGTGCAGGAACGCTGACACATTTATTTGGCTCCGGGAGTGTGAGTATATTTTTTTCTGTTTGCATATGTCAAACATTCATTGCTTTTATGTGTCTCACATTCTAAATCATGACCCTATTAAAAAGTGAAATTAACTGCTGAAATGCTAATGCACTCAGGAAACATTGCAGGTGTTCTAGATGGTTTATCCTTCTAGTATGTGAATAAAACAAGGAACTGAAGACAGAGACAATAAAGCCTGACACTGTTTATACACGTTATAAATGTCCATACAGTTCCTGATGAGTCACATAGTATGCAAGCTAGCTGTTTTTTTGTTTGTTTTTTAACCACTTGCCACCCAGGCAAATTCTGACATCTCTCTCCTACATGTAAAAATCATAATTTTTTTTTGCTAGAGAATTACATAGAACCCCCAAACATACATTTTTTTTTTTTAGCAGAGACCCTAGAGAATACAATGGTGGTAATTTGAGCAGCAATTTTTCATACACTTTTTTCTTGCTGGTTCTTGCCGAGTAAACCATGCATGTGTACGAGGCTTCAGTCTTTCTTCAAGACCACCGTTAATATTTTTTAAAAAGATGCAGACAATTTCTCTGAATATTAATTGGTATCATCTGAAGAAAAGTAAACTTCTTTGTAAGCGATTTCACTAAACGTTGATCTACTGCTATCAAAGCATCAGTGCTTTCCAATATAAATATATCAAGCTTTGCATTCATTAAGATGACAAAGTCTTGGAACTTTAGATGAAGCTCTTATGATCATTTTAGATTAAACACATTTAATAGACTTTAATTAATTAGGATATTCAAATCTGGAAGTTTAAGATGAAATGCATATAATAGTAATATTTTTTTTTCTAGGATCTAAGAGAATCAGTATAACAATATAAAGCTGAACTCCAGGCACAAAAAATCGTTATTTAATTTTTTTTCTCAACAGCCACAAAAAATAAAATATCCACTTTGCGTGCACTGAGGTATTACCTTGTGAACGCAGCAGTGACATCATCACTGTGCTGTACATAGCCTGTGCAGAGAACAGAGTTTTGGGAGGGAACCAGTAATACCACCCTCTACAGGCTGCCTGCAGAAAACTACTGTACATGAGAGGGTGGCGACAAGACCAGTCACCCTGTACAAAGAGAGAAAGCAGCAGTGACTGGTCTGTATTACAGGAAGCTTCGGCAAAGAGGCGGACTGACCAATCAGGCAATGCATGAGGGCCCTGGCCCAATCATGGAGCATCCCGGTCTGGAGGCAGCAGGTGCGGGGAACAGAAGAGCAAAGGATTCTTACCAGCACCCGTCTCTATGTGCGATCTCGGCTACACGTGCGGGCAGCCATAGGGCACAGAGCTGCTCAGCCCGTGCTCAGCCCGCGCTGCTCATCCCACGCTCTAGGTCCCCCAGCTCGCTCACACAGTGGGGACACATCGCAGGATCCAGGGACAAGGTAAATAACTTCCCCTGTATCCTGCAGTGGCTCGGGGATACCGCTTTTGGTATGTAAAATTCACCCCGAGCCTGACTCGGGAATACCGCTAGGCAGGTAAAGTATACATTTTTTTGAGGAATAAGCAACCCTTTTCTGGTTACAAGAATTATAGCAATATTCATTGTAGAGTCTTACCTTCTATAAGAAGTACTGAAGCTTACACATGGGTTTTGAAGAAGCACAATGTCAGTCTGAAACGTGTCACCTCTTATCCTGTCTGTGTCCTGGTGGCAGTCTTTATATATTTTAAAAAACACTGTTGAATTGGCAAAGGTGTGTGGCCAGTTTCTTCTTGTTTGAGTCCTACTTTCTACAAGAAGTATTGTAGTTCACACATGGATTACACCTGCTTCCTACCTCCAGATTGCTGAGTGAGTTGCCTAGTTCCTGGTATAGGAAGACCCTATTACAAGCCCCAAGCTTGTAATAAGAGAACAATTATTGGGAGAAGTAAAGCGCCAATTGCCAGGGTTTGAATTCACATTTACAAGAAAGCCATACTTTTCTCCAATTCCAAAATGCCCCCCAAAGATGTGTGTCTATAATAGCTGGGGTTCACAGGAAGGAGGGGTGAACGATGCTGGGAGAGGACTGGAACCAGATCACAAACAGTGAATATGTGGCGACAGCTTTGGAAATGAGAGTATTTCAGTTAAAGCTGCTTTTTAAAAGGCCAATAGATGTTTTAATTTTTTAAAGCGTAACTCCACCTTTGTTCAGAAAAAAACATTCCCCTCTGGGTGATTTATGTACATTGCAAGGATTATAACAAACTTTGCTGCAGATTCCTACATTGTGTTATTCTGTTTGTTCCTGTTTTTGTAATCACTGTTTGTTCCTTTGTGCCTCTGGGCTAAGTGGGTCTAATGGGAGTGGTTTCATAATTATCAATCAGCTGTGGCACCTGCAGAGCACTAATGAGGAAATCTGATGGGGCTGAATCCTTTTAGACATGTTCCTATTGGAAATATCTCACCAAAAATGAAATTTTTGTTGCAGGGGATGCCTGAAATCTGATTTGGATCCCAGGCAAAATTCATGGAAAATTGGTGAGCCAATCACACAAGCAGGAAATTATGTTTATAGGTGGTGGTTAGTACACATTCTTTGTACAGAAAACCTCCAAGTAGCCATATTGCATTGCATTTTCAGAAAATTATAGCCACTGCAGATTGAAAAGGAAAGGTCATTTTTAATAACATTTAAATATAATATGACTTGTATCGCAATTGTATATGTTATTTTCCCCACAAAAGTTTAGTTACCCATTAAAGGAGTTGTAAAGGAACACATTTTTTTTTTACACTGTTTACAGTGTATAGAGACATAATAGTTAACTGATTCCTTTTAAAAATGATTAAAATAGATACAAATTAATCATATAATGTGTCTGCAGTTTCAGTTTAGTTTTTCATCTAGTTTCATGCTTCTGTGAAGTACAGAGACACAGAGCCAATACAGGGCAGTGTTTGTTTTTAAAATGAAACTGATTGGTTCTGAGGGGTTTTAGACACACAGTAATCATACCTCCTTGATCAGAGACCACAGAGAGAAGCTCCCATGACTTTTTTTCATAAGGAAACAGACAACCAGGAAGTGTGGAGATCAGAGAAGGATTACAGCAACTTCAAAGCAAAAACGAACAATGAGGACATGAAACCAGGATTGCAGTAAGGCAAAGGAAGCTATTTAGCTAAAAAAAAAAATTCCTTTAGTCACCCTTTAAGCAAAAGATGGAGTTGAGCTTTAACACTAAATAATGGAAACCAACAAGAACTGATCTGTCGCTGATCTGCCTAGAGTAAGTTAAAGAGTATTTCCTCTTTTGCAGCCAAATTTGTATACCTACTTAATATCTGTCACATGTCCCGATTAACAGAGCATAGGTTTAAAATAAAAAAATAGCGGGTTACATTTTTAAAGTGCTTTTCACTAGGTAGTGCAATTTGATTCGTAATGAATCGAAATTCTGACGAATTTTGCATCTTTGGAATCATTCAAATGCATCCGAACGTCCAAAGAAAAAAAATAACGAATTTTCAAAAAAAACAAAGAAATTAATTCAACATGATTCATTAATTCGTTAAAGGTCTAATGAAACCGCAGGTAGACTTGTAATGGCATAACAAATTATCTAAAATGTATTCGTATTAAAGGAGTAGTAAAGGAAAAAAAATGTTGCTGAAATTACTGTTTACAGGGTATAGACACATAATAGTTAATTGATTCCTTTTAAAAATGATCAAAAATAGATAAAAATCAATTATATAATGTGCCTGCAGTTTAAGTTCGTTTTTAGACTAGTTTCAGTTTGTTCTGTGTGTACAGAGACCCAGAGAACAATGAATCTGATCAATGAACAATGGTTCTGAGGAGTTTTAGACACAAAGGGCCAGATTCAGAAAGGTTTACGCCGGCGTATCTCAAGATACGCCGACATAAGTACAAATGTGTGCCGTCGCATCTTTGCGCTGATTCACAAAGCAAGATACGCCCAAAAATATGGCTTCAGTCATCCGACGTAACTTGCCTACGCCGGCGTATCGTGGGCACATAGTTATGCTGGACGCATTCGACATTCCCATTAAAAATATGCAAATGAGCAAGATACACCGATTCACGAACGTACCTACGCCCGACGCAGTAATCTATGCCATTCACGTAAGGTGTTTTTCCGGCGTAAAGATAAACCACCAAAAAGATGGCGCAGCCCATGTTAAGGTATGGACGTCGGAACAGCCGTCGAATTTTACGTTGTTTACGTAAGTCGTACGTGAATGGGGCTGTGCGTAAGTTACGTTTGACGTGTATCTTAGGCATTCTATTCGACGTGATTCTGAGCATGCACACTGGGATAGTCCACAGACGGTGCATGCGCCGTTCGTTCGGCACCTCATTTACATGGGGTCATGGTTCATTAACATGTATCACGCCCACCTTCCACCTACTTTGAATTAGGCGGGCTTACGCCGGCCCATCTATGCTACACCGCCGTAACTTAGGGAGCAAGTGCTTTGTGAATACAGCACTTGCCTCTCTAAGTTGCGGCGGTGTAGCGTATATTCGATACGCTACGCCCGCCTAACCATACGCTGCCCTACCTGAATCTGGCCAATAGTAATCACATCGTCTTGATCATGGACCACAATAAAAAGCTACCATGAGTTTTTTCATATGGAGCCAGACAAGCAGGAAGTGTGGAGTTCAGCAAGGGATTACAGCAACTTCTAAGCAAAAACGGACATGGAGGACATGAAAGCAGGACTGCTATAAGGTAAAGCAAGTTATTTAACAGTAAAAAAAAATTCCTTTACTGATCCTTTAATTCATTTTTATCCTATTAGTGAGAAACTCAGCAAGTGGAAAGGAATTGATTCATCCGAGTTACTGTTTTCTAGTCCAATTAGTTGATTCCTTTTGTGTTGGGGGATGGATTACTGTCATGGAGTAAATCAAACGCAGTAAGCGAAATGACTTTCTGAATTAAAAATCATTATCACGAATATCTATAGATACATAAATAACAAATTATCCGACAATGAAACAGTTAAACATTAACACAAATTGAGAACATTTTTGTTTTAAGCCAGTTAGAGATAGCAAATCACATCCTAATTTATTGTATACAAGAAGGAAGAGGAAAGAATATATCTCTCCCATATAAAGACGAGGACGTTATAGGACGTGATGCTATCACTGGGTGAGCACAGATACTGTATATAGTTAAAATATCATATTTATTGTACAAATATACAAAAAAACATCTTCACAAAATATAGTATATCAATATGCAAACCACATGGAACATATTGTCAGTAATGATGCTTGTTCCCAGCAAATGCTTGAAAGATTCTTGAACATAGAGTCATCCAACGCGTTTCACAGAGATAAAACTCTGCTTCTTCAGGGAAACTCAAACATGCATCTAAATTTATGAATTGAATTTAGAGAACATCATTACAATCACATAGAATCTACAGTTACTTTTATAATTTTTCATAACAGACATTAGCAAATAGCAAAGGAGTTTAAGTAATAATTGTGCTCACCAATTAATGATGATTCAAGATATATGTAGCCTCCACCCATAACGAGGAGCCGATATATAGTCAATAGTGTCAGATTAATCAACCAAGTCTGGAGGACATCAGATTGCACTTAAGACTGAACAAGGCGGACTTCACATGTAAATCTGGAATGTTAAAATATGGATATTCCATATAAAATATATATATATATATATATATATATAATAGACCATTTATGTACAGTATATGGTGGCAATAATAGTTTTATGGGTGTGACCAGATGGCCACATTCAGGTGGTCCAACTGTGACTATTGCTGGTCCCCCCAATTTAAGTGTGGAATACTGATGTGGAGGTGCATACTGGACCAACACAGGATGGTACCATTCATACATGTCAATCCAATCAACCAAGCAGAATCCATGTAAACCACAAACACCACACCACCCAAATCCCCTTTCTCCACCCCCCCCCCACGTACAAAACCCTTATGGCCCTCTTACACCAGGCATCAGCACACAACCCACATGGTCATATCCCATACCATACTATCACTTCTCATACATAGCTCACACGCCATACAGATTACACATACAACCCCACACAGAGATCACACCACATGGCAATGTATCACCAATAACAATCTCTCACCCACCCACCACAGCCACCCCCCATTTACCCACATCCACCAACCAATCAATCGCAATAAACATGGTGTAAACAACTGCTAAGGATACAATATCCACCTCTGCACCCCATAAGGGAACCAGCATGTGTATAGCACCACTTGCCACATCTGTCCATGCCATAGACAACCATGAGATACAACATGCACCCATACATTTGCATCTACTGTATGCATCCATAGCTAGTCCTGGCAACTTATTGCCTTATCTTTAACTGAAAGCTTTAACTGAAAGCTTTAACTGAAAGCTGTCTCGCCGCTGAAATCAGTGTTCCAGCCAGTGTCCACCACCACCTCTCTATAACCACGATCCCGTCAGAAATGTCTGAGCCACGTGGCTCACTAATGTCACATCTGGCGTGGGCGCCCCTGTGAGAGTGCACGAGACGATAGAACACTTTGCGTTTAGATACCAAGGTATCCAGAAGAGCAGCGGAGCATTCGTTTCACCCCCTACCCGCCAACTGAGGCACATCAAGAAAATGACAAGGAGACTAGATGGTCCCCCCCCCCCCCCGTCCCACAAGGGGCGCACAAATGTCTGTCCAAAGGACTAGAATCGGGCAATTGGCAAAGGTAACCCTGTATAGCTGGAGCAACCACATATATAGACAAAAGGTCAATATATAGCATGTATACCTGTAAATACACATGCAACAGGAATAGATTCTTTATAACGAATATCTGTTGTCTACGGAAATTACAAATTATTCTAACATAAATAAAGCAGAACGAAATTATGTATTTTACTAAATTAAAACGAAACAAAAAAAAAATAACATTTTCCAATGTGCACAAGTCTACTTTTTACTTACAAGCTCTCCCTGCTTTGTATTGTTTAGAAGGGGGCTGTGGAGTATTGTATAACATAATTAAAGTGGATGCAAACCCGATTCATGAAATTTGAGCTAGGCTCACATATCTGCAGTATTTTGTTATCTCTCTTCAATGAGCGAAGCCTTATAGCTCTCTTCTGAACGGTTCCTCTCTTATCAGCCTGAGACCTCCTGATAAATTCTCTGACTTTTAAGACAAAAGCAGCCTGAATCTTGTGTCGGAGGAGGTTGCTTAAATAGATTAGCAGAGGGCAGGTCCTATTACAAAACACCTCTAAGGCCGCGTACACACAATCGAATTTGTTCGCTGAAAACGGTCCGATGGACCGTTTCAGCAGACAAATCCGATCGTGTGTACGGGCTAGCGGACAGATTTGTCCATCGGACAAATTTCAAAGCATGCTTTGAAATTTGTCCGCTACAAACCTGTCCGTCGGATATGTCCGCTGGTTAGTACGGGAAACCAGCGGACATATCCTCCTGCACATGCGTCGTATCCTGTGAATGGATCCGACGCATGCGCGCGGAAGTGTTTACTTCCTGGTGCGTGACGTCGCGGTGACGTGGCGGCGTCAACGTCACCGCCGCGTCACCACGCTGTCTGCCGGCGGGGATTTTGATCCGATGGTGTGTACACGCCATCGGACCGAAATCCGATGAGACATGTCCGCTCTAAACTGTCCGTCGGACAAGTTTGAGCGGACATATCTCATCGTGTGTACGAGGCCTAAGAGTCTCTGCCTATGATGAGAGGGGATGTGTGCCTTTCCTCCAATCAGCAATGTCAGCTGTCTTGGCTATATGCCCAGACATCACACTCTGTGTCAGGCTGGGTTCACACTAGTCCGACAAATGCTCCGACATTGGGAGATCATGTCGCATGACGTGTGAAAATCAATGTTTCCCTATGAGAGCCGTCTTAACTGGTCCGACACAAGTCGGTCCGACTTTGAAAATGCTCCCTGTACTATGGGGTAGATATGTGCATTCCCGTTCGTACGAATGTTATTTTCGTACGAAAATGTTCATTTTCGTACCCGCGGGATAATGTGTACATATGAAAAAAAATAAAATTTTCCAATGTGCACAAGTCTACTTTTTACTTACAAGCTCTCCCTGCTTTGTATTGTTTAGAAGGGGGCTGTGGAGTATTGTATAACATAATTAAAGTGGATGCAAACCCGATTCATGAAATTTGAGCTGGGCTCACATATCTGCAGTATTTTGTTATCTCTCTTCAATGAGCGAAGTCTTATAGCTCTCTTCTGAACGTTTCCTCTCTTATCAGCCTGAGACCTCCTGATAAATTCTCTGACTTTTAAGACAAAAGCAGCCTGAATCTTGTGTCGGAGGAGGTTGCTTAAATAGATTAGCAGAGGGCAGGTCCTATTACAAAACACCTCTAAGGCCGCGTACACACGATCGAATTTGTCCGCTGAAAACGGTCCGATGGACCGTTTCAGCAGACAAATCCGATCGTGTGTACGGGCTAGCGGACAGATTTGTCCATCGGACAAATTTCAAAGCATGCTTTGAAATTTGTTCGCTACAAACCTGTCCGTCGGATATGTCCGCTGGTTAGTACGGGAAACCAGCGGACATATCCTCCTGCACATGCGTCGTATCCTGTGAATGGATCCGACGCATGCGCGCGGAAGTGTTTACTTCCTGGTGCGTGACGTCGCGGTGACGTGGCGGCGTCAACGTCACCGCCGCGTCACCACGCTGTCTGCCGGCGGGGATTTTGATCCGATGGTGTGTACACGCCATCGGACCGAAATCCGATGAGACATGTCCGCTCTAAACTGTCCGTCGGACAAGTTTGAGCGGACATATCTCATCGTGTGTACGAGGCCTAAGAGTCTCTGCCTATGATGAGAGGGGATGTGTGCCTTTCCTCCAATCAGCAATGTCAGCTGTCTTGGCTATATGCCCAGACATCACACTCTGTGTCAGGCTGGGTTCACACTAGTCCAACAAACGCTCCAACATTGGGAGATCATGTCGCATGACGTGTGAAAATCAATGTTTCCCTATGAGAGCCGTCTTAACTGGTCCGACACAAGTCGGTCCGACTTTGAAAATGCTCCCTGTACTATGGGGTAGATATGTGCATTCCCGTTCGTACGAATGTTATTTTCGTACGAAAATGTTCATTTTCGTACCCGCGGGATAATGTGTACATATGAAAAAATTAAAGCACCAAAATACAAAAACGACGGGATTATGAATGAGCCACATAACGAACAACCGCAAATACAAACGAACAATCCGACGAAAATACGACAAAACGAAAACGGCAAAAGAACGAAAATGACATCTGTAACAAAAGATTTGCATTCTGTATTTTGTTTGAATCCTTTTTCTGTTCGTATTTTCAGTCGTATGTTCATTGTTCATATGACATCTATAACAAAAGATTTGCATTCTGTATTTTGAATTCCTTTTTTCTGTTCGTATTTTGCATTCAAAATACAGAATGCAAATCTTTTGTTATAGATGTCATATGAACATACGACTGAAAATACCAAAAGAAAAAGGATTCAAGATACAGAATGCAAATCTTTTGTTATAGATGTCATTTTCATTATTTTGAATGGGCAGTGAGTGAGTGTAGTTAGTGAAGCAGCTTCTCTTTTGTGCTGAGTACACTAGTACAGTGAGTAGTACAGTAAAGCCAAATAAACTTTTCTGTGGATTTTCATCTGAAGGGAGATTAGTTGGCCAGACTTTTGAACCCAAAAATGGTTTTCTGATGGAGTTTAAAAACGAACACATTTTCTGAGAACGAACGGAAAACTATCGTTTTTTATGTTTGTTGTTAAAAAAGTCTGACCAAGTGTATGGGGCTTAACAATAGTTAATATGGATGAGCCACGTTTTGAAAGTGCCACGAATTCTGCAATATATTTACGAAAGTACAAAATGACGAAAATGCTTTTTCTGTTGGTATTTTCAGTCGCATGTTCATATGACATCTATAACAAAAGATTTGCATTCTGTATTTTGAATCCAAAATATGAACAGAAAAAAGGAATTCAAAATACAGAATGCAAATCTTTTGTTATAGATGTCATATGAACATACGACTGAAAATACGAACAGAAAAAGGAATTCAAAATACAGAATGCAAATCATTGACGAAAATTCATGAAAATTATTGTCTAACAAGTAACGAACATGAATTAAACAGAATAACGAACCATCCCACATGTACGAAAATAAAACGGTAACGAAAATACGAAACGATCGGAATACGAAAAAATCGCATTGTACGAAAAACGAACGGGAACGAACAGGAAAACGGGCGTCTTACGAAAAACGAACGGAAACGAACCTACGGAACGATACAAAACGGAACAAAACGTGCCTTGAAAATCCCAATGAACAGCCATCTGACCTATGATTATTGATGTTAATTGGCCACAAGCAGCCTTTTTGCATTTTTTCATTTGAGTCTCATTTTCCCCATATTAACCGGGATGCTGGCACATCTTATTAATTCTTCTTTAAGGCTGGGTTCACACTTGTTCCGACAACGCTCCTACATTGGGAGCTCATGTAGCATGACGTGTGAAAATCAATGTTTCCCTATGAGAGCTGTCTTAACTGGTCCTACACAAGTCGGTCCGACTTTGAAACTACTCCCTGTACTACTTTGGTCCTACATTGATCCTACTTCAGCCCATTGAATATCATTGAAGTAGGACCAAAGTAGGAGCCTTGTCCTAACCATCCGACTTATGCCATCTGACATGTGATTACAGCACCAGTAAAAGGAATTTATCTCACTCTGGGATTGTTTTGATTGGTCAAAGAACAAGTCAGTCTATCACAAAGTAGGACCAAAGTAGTATTCTGTTCATGAAAGTAGATGGATGTAGGACCAATGTAGGATCAATGTAGGATCAATGTAGGACAAATGTCGCAGAGCAAAGTAGGATGAAAGTCGTGTAGTGTAGTGTGAACCCTGCCTTAGTCTAATAGAGGCAATACTCATCCTTTTCGACTGCTCCCTGTACTACTTTGGTCCTACATTGATCCTACTTCAACCCATTGAATATCATTGAAGTCGGACCAAAGTAGGAGCCTTGTCCTAACCATCCGACTTTTGACATCTGACATGGGATTACAGCAGCAGTAAAAGGAATTTATCTCACTCTGGGATTGTTTTGATTGGTCAAAGAACAAGTCAGACTATCACAAAGTTGGATCAAAGTAGTATCCTGTTCATAAAAGTAGGATGGATGTAGGATCAATGTAGGACAGATGTCGCAGAGCAAAGTAGGATGAAAGTAGTACTGTTGTCGTGTAGTATAGTGTGAACCCAGCCTCAACCAGGAAGAGAAAATCTCCTATCACAATCTCAACTTTTTAAACAGTATATAAATGTGAAGACAGCAGATATACATATAAAACTTATGTAGGGAGATTTGGTGCATCTCTGTTTATAATCTGAGGCTGTTCACTTCAATGGGTGTATGGGGGGTTTACATCCACTTTAACTCTGTCTGTACTGTGTGTGTAGTTCTTTGTCATTGGCTGTAAACTAGATTTGAACACCATCCCTGAAAAAGTCATAAAGACTGGAGCAGACAGATTTAGCAAAAGTGTGTAATGCGCATACCAAAATTGGTGCAGCATGCGCCAAATTCATGTACCTATCTAGAACTTGTACTTAAGTTTGGTGCATGTTGCGCCACTATTAGAATGCAAGCGAGGCACTTTCGCAAACGAGGGTCTCTGCCTGTATGCCAGAGAGTTGGTCTTAATTAACTAAAATTTTACAAGATATGAACTGTTGATATTTTATTTTGAATTTGGCACATTCATTGCAATACAATGTAAAAGTGGTGCATTTCAGAACTACCTGAATTAGGTGCATGAGTCGCTGTCAAAATCAGAAGTGTTGTATACACTATGCTTCATGAATTTGGAGCAATACTTTAACAAGAGTGATTAATGCTAGCAGAGTGGCACAACAGATTTATAAAATTCCCACGTCTGCCTAACAAATAGTGAGTGAGTAACTTGTATAGCGCTAACAAATGTGAACCGAATCGCCTCAAGGCGCTTTGCATCCATTGTCGTACTGATCCTTCAGAAGAGGTGGGTCTTTAGTTTTTTCCTAAAAGCCTGATGGTAGGAAAAGGAAGTTTACCCCATGGGGCTTTGGGAAAAAAAAAATGATGGCTAGGAGAGGACACATATGTGAAGAGACAAGAAGGCTGCAAACCACGAGATTTAGACATGTAGGAAAAGGAAGTTTACCCCATGGGGCTTTGGACAGCCAAAATATAAATATAACAATATAACATGGTTTATTTGCTGATTGTCTATACCATACAGATTGCATAAAAACTGTGTAGTGTGTGTGCCCCTACGCAGTTTTTATGCAATGTTGTATGTAACTGTACTCATATTGTATGATCTGTATTGTATCACTTGATCCGGAAGGGGTTCTCTTTTATTGCTATTGTATTTTATCTGTATTTTGGCTGTCCAAAGCCCCATGGGGTAAACTTCCTTTTCCTACACATATGTTTCCTCTCCTAGCCAAAAGCCTGATGGTTTTCTTCCATGCGAACGGTCGTGGGTAAAGCATTCCAAAGCCGAGGTCCTTGGACTGCAAATCTATGTTCTCCCTTTGATTTGTAGCGGGATTTAGGGATTTGGAGAAGATTTTGGTTAGTTGACTGGAGCATGCGATTAGTGACGTAGGTTTTAATTGTCTTGCTTAAGTATTGAGGAGCGTTTTCATGTGCGCATTTGTGGGTGAGGCAGAGTGTCTTGAATGTGATCTGATCCTTTATGGCCGCAAACACACGAGGAGACATATCCGATGAAAACGGTCCGACGGACTGTTTTCATCGGACATGTCTCCTGGGAGATTCTGGTCTGATGTGTGTACACACGATCAAACCAAAATCCTCGCAGACAGACAGCGCGGTGACGTGGTGGTGACGTTGACGCCGCAACGTCACCAAACCAGGAAGTAAAATGCTTCCACGCATGCGTCGAATCCATTTGACGCATGCTGGGTAGAGATGTGGAGGGGGTGGGAAACCATTTTCACTGGCTTAGAGAGAGGGACACAGGAGAATATCCTCCATTCTGCAAGGCTTGTTTAATATAGACTTTCAAAGAACAATCATGAGATGGAATGTGTAGCATTTTGTTCCAACCAATTCAATTTAAAGGATATTTTGACTGCTTTTGCAGCCAAATTTAAGAAAACTTTACTATATGTGTATTTCCATTCACACAGCATGCTCTCTCTCTCTCTCTATATATATATATATATATATATATATATATATATGGCATGCTGTGTGGAAGGAAATACATATATAGTAACGTTTTCTTAAATTTGACTGCAAAAGCAGTCAAAATATCCTTTAAATGAATTTGGTTGGAACACAATGCTACACATTCCATCTCATGATTGTTCTTTGAAAGTCTATATTAAACAAGCCTTGCAGAATGGAGAATATTCTCCTGTGTCTCTCTCCCTAAGCCTGTGAAAATGGTTTCCCACCCCCTCCACATCTCTACCCATAGAGCTACAGATTAACAGTATGTTACATCTGTCTAAACCTTCAGAACACTGTGGAAGTACTGTAATAGGAATGGATGGATCTTCACTTCCTTTATGTTTCTGTGGATGCCTTAGGGACAAAACGACAAGATTCTTCATTGTGGACGTGTGAGTGAGAAACATCAGTTATTGCAGCACATAATGAGAGAAGATGTCTCTTAAACCTTAGAACGATGCTTTGTTCTACATGCACATTCATTGTGACATCTGTGTGGTACAGCCTGCCAAGTCTTCTGCATGTGAGATGCTCTGAAGTTATTTGTGAGACTCTTGTGGGAATGTAGGCTGTTGGAGACTGACCGGCAATGCCCAACAGCAGCTTGATGAGTGGGACTAGCATGTGGCGCTGAATTAAAACGCACTTGTTGCTTACTGACAGTTGTGCATCGAAGGATATTTTGCATTATATGATCACAATGGTGGCAAAACATGCTTATTATCCAATGTGTATGTAGCGCTGACCCCCGAAGGAGCGGCTGATTGTAAATTTGGGCCTGTACTCTGCCTTGACACCCCCGAGTATTTTTGGTCTCACTCCCCTTGACACAGCTGTGGTGCAATACAGATATAAAGCTTTGGTGTTGAAGGGGAAAGTAATCATACACAGGCTGTGCTGAAACAACAGTTAGTTTTACTGAAATAGATTCTGTACTTAACCACGAGAACACATTTGGTGGGCAACAAATATTACAGGAGATTATAGGCAGCAATCCCCTAATGTCCTCCCCTATCAGCAGGACTTTGGCGTCTCCAAGTGGGACTAGTGCGCAGGCCACAACTCAACACTGCGCACCTTCCCACTTCCAGCACACCATACAAAAATCAGTAAACACGCTATGCAACGTACAACATCTAACAAGAATAAGATCACAGCGTGTAATGGACTTAATGTTCCCACCTCAGACAGTGTCTGGTAAATGGTAGCAGTACTGCAAGGCCTTGCAATGAGAACAGTCTAGTCTCTGATCTTCTTTTCTTCTGCTAGCAATTTAAGAGAAAGATTTGTAATCCAAGTGCTCTCTGGTTAATGAGTGGTGTGAAATAAACTGAAACTGTAGTCTAACTGTGAGAGGTACCTGTACACTCTCTCCTGGGAGCACAACTGACAGTTGATTTAGGCTTGATGCCTTTGCACGTGTGGCTTTATGGCACACCGCGACAGCATGGAACTATCAGTCCCAGCAACACTACCAAGGCAGCCTAGATGTGTGTCAAACAGTACAAGACTTTGGGCATGAGCCCTCTCACCACACGAGGTCCAGGCGGATGGATGTCTTCACTCCATACGAGGTCCAGGCGGATGGATGCCTTCACTCCTCACGGTCTCAGTCCGGTCTCTAGCAATCATCCGGTTGTCTGATTCTCCTCCAGAGCCGATCGGAAGTCCTCCGTCACCCTTCTTGAGATCGATGGCTTGCTTCTGCAGAAAGTAGACCGGAATTCCGTAGATCGCACCGAAAGAGGGAGAGAGAGAGAGAGAGAGCTCCTCCAGGGCGTATGTCCCAGGAACCAGAGAGAGCTAAAAATGGCCACCACCAAACCTTTTATCACCTTCCCAGCATGCCTTGCAGCCCCGAGTGTTCATGGGTAAGTCCTTCACATCACTACTCCCATGCTTCTTGAAAAAAACAAAAGATGGTGCCGTCCATTCCACATTTTCACCACTAGATGGTGCCAAACACCTATTTACAACACCAGTCCATAGAATAACATTGTAAAACATCAATATGTCTTTGGAGAGGCAAAAACTGTCCCCGCTACATACTCCCCCTGCTTTGATTCTTTGGTCCCCAAAGACATTCAAAATATTTGGCTCTGTTACACATTTTTGCCTCTATGCGGCTGCACAACACTGACAGAGGAGCCTCCCACCAATTCTCATATGATGGGGAGCTGTTCTGTGCACTCACAGGTGACACCATGGTGTCTAGTACAGATGTGTCAAGGGGTGAGTTGGGGTTTTCTCCTTCTGAATTGGCAGTAGAGAGACCAGGCATTTCAGGATTTCTTTTAGCAGTAAACTGAGCCTGGTCAGAGCTTTCACCCAGCACATCATAAGTCAGTCTTTTGGGTGCATGAATCTCTCTTCTAACCCTTTGTCTCTTGGGAGTAGGTACTATCTCCTCTCTCACTTCACACTCTTGTACTTCAGTGTCAAAGGGTGGGTGATCTTCAGAGTTTTCATTTTGTGGCACAAATTCTGGGGCTTCTGGTCTCAGAATTACAGTGTCCTTTTCCTGTCTGCGAGGTGAACAGTGTGCATTAACTCCTGGCACTTCAGGTGGCCACAACCAGCTTATCTCCATCGCCTCCTCCTCCTCACTACCTCCTGTGGCCAGGGATCCCGATTGGGACCTAGTTACAGGTCTAGGCGCAGCCATAGGCGATAGTTCCCGTTGTGGAGTTTTTCTGACTGCTTCTGTTAAAGGCGATTCCGGTGCCATATTTTTAATGGTCCTGTACTCCCTTCTGGTCTGATCTGATATACCGGCAGTCCTGGGAGACGTTTGCATATGATGTATGGCTGTGACTTCCAGCGATCAGCCAGTTTGTGTTTGCCTGGTATACCCAGGTTCCTCAACAAGACTCGGTCACCGGTTGTAGGTCTTGAATCCGTACCTTGAGGTCAAAATTCCTCTTATTTCTACTTCCTCTTGCGTCCGATGTGGCTTGGGCCTTTTCATATGCAGCCTTCAAACTTTTCCGCAATCTGTCTACATACCCTCGGTGAGAGGCTTCCGAGGTGTGGTCCAGAGAGGTTCCAAAAGCCAAATCCACCGGTAGTCGGGCTTCTCGTCCAAACATCAGACGATAGGGTGAATACCCTGTAGCATCACTTACGGTACTATTGTAGGCATGTACCATGGCTGTGATGTGTTTACTCCACTGTTGTTTTTGTTCAGCAGCCAACGTTCCTAACATATTAAGGAGGTTCGTTCTGTTAAACCTTTCCGGTTGAGGGTCCCCTTGTGGGTGATAGGGAGTAGTCCTGGACTTCCTTATGTCTAGTAGATCCAGCAGTTGTCTAATGAGGGTGCTCTTGAAATCTCTCCCCTGGTCTGAGTGGATCCGCTGAGGTAAGCCGTAATGAACAAAGAATTTTTCCACTAGAGTCCTTGCCACTGTAGATGCCTGTTGGTCCTGGTAGGGAATGCCTGAGCGTATCGGGTGAAATGGTCCGTGACCACCAGGATGTTTCCTTGTCCACTGAGATCAGATTCCACACATAGGAAATCTATGCATATTAGGTCCATAGGTCCTTGGCTCTCTAAATGGCCCATTGGGGCGGCTCTCTGAGGTAAGGTCTTCCTCTGTATGCACCTGAGACAGGAATGACAGTAACACTCCACTTCAGATCTCATGTATGGCCAATAGAACCTGTCCCTCACCAATTGAAGAGTCCTTTCTGATCCCAGATGACCATGGTGATCATGCAAGGCAATTAGTACTTTCTCCCTATGCTTCTCCGGCAAAAACAACTGCCACTTCTCCTCAGGATCTTCAGAGGGGCCCCTTCTGTATACCACTCCTTGCTGTAGCTGCAACCGATCCCACTCTTTGCATAACAGGCGAGCTTCCTTCTGAGCACTCTGGAGAAGTAGATCAGGGTGTTGGCTCTCTAAGGCCTCCAATACCAGACCACAAAGGGGATCTTCCTGCTGATCTCTCCGGAGGTCCCTCCTAGACAGCTTAGGTAAACCCTCCGCCACCATCTGAGTGACATCACAGTAGCACCTAGGCACCCCCACAGCGGACACTCCAACTTCTTTCAGCCCGGGCTCCACCCTTCACTGGTTGTTCCGCTCCCTCACAAAGGGCTCTCACACCTTCAGGGGTAAGCTGGGTCCATCCTCCTGGTGGGTCCTGGGGGCAGTGGGGCCTTCTGGACAGTGCATCAGCGTCCCGATTCCCGATCCCTGGTCGGTATTTCAGGCTGAAAGTAAATGCAGAGAGTGCAGCCAACCATCTATGCCCTGTGGCGTCTAGTTTTGCTGTAGTGAGCAAGTATGTGAGGGGATTGTTATCCGTCTTGATCATAAATTCAGCACCATACAGATAGTCTTTTAGCTTGTCTACAACCGCCCACTTCAAGGCCAGAAACTCGAGCTTGTGAGTTGGGTAATTCCTCTCGGCAGGTGTCAGACTTCGGCTCACATAAGCAATAGGTCGTAGATGTCTGTCGTACTCCTGATAAAGCACTCCACCTAGCCCATCTCGACTGGCATCCACATGCAGTTCGTAGGGTCTGGTAGGGTCTGCATAGGCCAAGACCGGGGCAGTGGGCAGTGGTAAGGCTCCGCTTCAACTGTCTAAAGGTCTCTTCGCACTGTGGGGTCCACTGATCTTCAATTGAGTCTTTCTTCTTCCTAGGACCCTCTTTTGGTTTCCCAGGTTTGCCCGAGTCCAGATCAGCTCCCTCTTCGTTCTTCAACAGCTCAGTGAGCGGGTGGGCTATCTTGGCAAACCCTTCCACGAATCTACGGTAGTACGAACAGAATCCTAAAAATGACCTAAGCTCGGTCACATTTGTGGGTCTGGGCCGGCAAGAGGTGACAGCTTCCAGCTTCTGTGGGTCTGTGGCCACTCCTTCTGCAGACACGATGTGGCCCAGGTAGCTTACTGACGGCTGATAGAATTGGCACTTCTCCATGGAAAGCTTCAGGCCTTCATCATGAAGTCTTCTCAGGACTTTCTCCAAGCGCTCCTCGTGCTCCTCCAGTGTTCTGCCAAACACTATCACGTCATCCAGATATACCAGCACTTCAATCAGATTCATGTCGCCTACAGTCTTCTCCATTAACCTCTGGAAAGTGGCCGGGGCCCCTGACAAGCCTTGTGGCATGCGATTGAATTCGAAGAATCCTACAGGAGTAATGAAAGCCGTCTTCTCCCTATCTTCGGGGTGCATAGGGATCTGATAGTATCCACTTTTCAAATCTAGCACGCTGAACCACTTCGCTCCTGACAGGCTCTGTAGAGCATCTTCTATTCGGGGTGTGGTGTATTGGTCGGGAATGGTCCTCCGGTTCAATGTCCTATAGTCGATGCACAGTCGTAACGACCCATTCTTCTTCCTCACTACCACTATTGGGGAAGCATAGGGACTACGGGACTCTCTGATGATTCCTGTCCTCTTCAACTCAGCCAGCTGTTCTCGCAGGTCTTCCAGATCTCCCAATGGAATCCGCCTGACCCTCTCTCGAAAGGGTTTGTCCTCCTCCAGCCGAATCTTGTGTTCAGCACTCTTTGCAAGCCCCACATCGAACTCACTCTTTGAAAACGCCGTCCTCCATCTCAGCAGCTGGGTTTTTGCCCTCTCCATCCACTCGGGTGACAGGGGGGTGTCTTTCGGATAGAACTCTTCCATGGGGATCTCTCCCCCTTGTCCTCCCATTATTCCATACGATGAAACTGGAGTTGCTTGCTTCACCTTCCCTAGCAACACTTTAGCTGGCATCTTCACCGGTGACGTTGAAGTGGTGTTCCGGACACTGACTGAGACCTTTCCTCTGCTCCGCTTCAGTGACTTGGTCGATAGCAGTTCTGGGATTATTTCCAACTCTTTGGCCTCTTTCTCTCCGTCCGTCTCAAGGACAATGAAAGGTCCCGGCTGTCTCCAAGTCAGTTTGACAGAAGCCTTCAAGCAGACTACTTCACCAGGTTGTACCACCTTCTCACTTCTGTCCAAACGCCAGATTTTCCCCACTCCTTCCGCCGGGGCTTTCTGCTCATGCAATAGATTCTGATACACCTGTGTTAACATTGGGTGTATCTTTACAGCTGGAGAACCCTGTGTCTGTACAAGCGGTGTCAAGAGTCTTCGGACTAGGTCGGTGTTGGTCCCAATAATAAGGGAACTTTTGTCAGCCCCTGGTGGGCGGGGACACACCACTGCCAAGGCATCGAAGGCTTCGGCCTTCCCTGCCACACTCGGGTCGAAGGTGAGCCTAATGGGTAGATAGCCATCGTAAGGGAAGTTCTGAGTCCCTAGACCCCATATCTCCAGCTCCTCCAGCTTCTGAAGTGGCAGGTGTCTGAGGTGTTTCTCGTAGAAATTTCTGTAGAGTAAGGTCACTTGGGCTCCAGTGTCCAGCAGGGCTTTGGTGTAAATCCCTTCCACTTGGATAGGGACAATGGGAGAAGGTCCCACTAGTTCAGGGGGGAATCCATGGGAGTGGCAAGATTAGCCTGTTTGGTGGTTTGCACTTTTACACCTCGCTCGGTGAGCGCTTGCTCGAATTCGGCCTACATGCGTCCCTAGGGACCTGGTATGCATGAGGTTGTTTGGAGTTGACTGTTGTGACCAGGTGCCCAGCTGACTCCTTCACTGGGGCCCTCTGAAGTTTTCCGCCGGTTCTTGGCGCCTTGTTTCAGTCTTCGCCGGGCTTGGGCATACTTGGCGGTAGTGTCCAACTCCCCCGCAGTTGAAACAGGTCTTTAGCTTCACCGGTCTCTCAGTCAGGGCGGCTGCATGATCCACTGGGGTCTTCTGTGTCGAGACTTCCTCCCTCTGTGGTCCCTCCAGCTTCTCAGTCAACAAAGCCATCATTTTCAATATTTCTTTCTGCACTCGAAACAGTTTTCCTAATTCAGACTGGGGCATCTCCTCAGTGTTCGCTGTCAGGACACTAGCTTCCTGGGAGCTCGATGAAACATCAGATTTGTGCCATCTGATCCTTGCGGTGGTACTGGACTGAGTCTTCCTTTGTTTCTTCTCTCTTTCCATTTCCATCTTGGCTGCCTCATTGGTCTCCTCAATGAGTACCTCATCTGTAGTGGAGGGATCATCCAAATACTGCCTCAACTGGAATTTAACATAGTCACTCCTCAGGCCTGTAGCCACAGACCTCAGAAACTTCTTCTGAATTAGTCCAGCCCCAAAGTGTTCATCTGAGTCTTCCCCCTGGGAGGCGGACAACAGGCGGTCTTTCAATTCAATGGCCCTGAACAGGAAATTCTGAGGAGTCTCCTGACCGTCCTGTGCCATATTTATCAGTTGATGATACAACTCAGTGGCACCTTCCTCCTTGTAGTAGCTCTTTAGTATTTCTCCTGAGTTGTGTTAGAGTCAGTCCATTTTTCATTTCTAGCATGCCTCTGATACTCAGGCCTGGGCTAATGGCGTTGACTACAGCCTCTACAATTTCTGATTCAAGATAGCCTCTTTGGAGTCCCAGTTCCATCTGGTGCAAGAGATTCGTGTAGGACAGATTCCCCTTCTGTTCCTTTTCTCCTATCTGTCCTTCGATTTTGAAGTCCTTCCGAATCGTCACCTCTGGCAAGTGGCTGTGGGTGCGTCTCTGGAGAAATGAGGCAGGTCTTGACCTTTGCTTACTACCAGTCGAGTCCTTACATGAGGCACTTAACCCTTCAATGTGTTCTGCGATCATGCCGGAGGCCTCCTTGAATCTTTCTTGTATAGTGCGGCACTGCCGTTTTAGGTCAGATAGTTGTCGTTCCGACTGAGAACCTCCCCTTCTTGTGTCAAACACAGTCTTTTCCCCCCCCTGAGGGGGCCTTGAACCAGTTTTGGTTGGGGTTGACCCAAAACTAACTCCCAGCATCGTTGGCTTAACACAGCTAGAGTTGACAGGGCTCCCTTCAGCTCCTTCTGGGTGCGTCAGGTAAAACTTGGTTCTCCCAGCTAGCTGTACACTTGAGCCTCTAAAGTTCTCCGGAATTCCCTTCCTCCATTCCAATAGAGCATAAGTATGGGAGGTCTCACAATCTGATCTGGTTGCGACCACCCAGGCCTTCCTAATTGGGGACAATGCCTTTACAATCTTGTTGACCTGTTCGTTCTCTCCAGGCTTCTCCCAGGAGTGCGATTGCTACGCTCGCTTCTGAGCGAGCGCCTTCCGCCCCACACCATCGGGCCACTGTACTAGGATCCATATTGGTGCCAAGGGGTGGGCTTCACTTGCAGAGAGACAGGGATCCCGGACGAGCCCCCACGTGTAGCGCTGACCCCCAAAGGAGCGGCTGATTGTAAATTTGGGCCTGTACTCTGCCTTGACACCCCCGAGTATTTTTGGTCTCACTCCCCTTGACACAGCTGTGGTGCAATACAGATATAAAGCTTTGGTGTTGAAGGGGAAAGTAATCATACACAGGCTGTGCTGAAACAACAGTTAGTTTTACTGAAATAGATTCTGTACTTAACCACGAGAACACATTTGGTGGGCAACAAATATTACAGGAGATTATAGGCAGCAATCCCCTAATGTCCTCCCCTATCAGCAGGACTTTGGCGTCTCCAAGTGGGACTAGTGCGCAGGCCACACTCAACACTGCGCACCTTCCCACTTCCAGCACACCATACAAAAATCAGTAAACACGCTATGCAACGTACAACATCTAACAAGAATAAGATCACAGCGTGTAATGGACTTAATGTTCCCACCTCAGACAGTGTCTGGTAAATGGTAGCAGTACTGCAAGGCCTTGCAATGAGAACAGTCTAGTCTCTGATCTTCTTTTCTTCTGCTAGCAATTTAAGAGAAAGATTTGTAATCCAAGTGCTCTCTGGTTAATGAGTGGTGTGAAATAAACTGAAACTGTAGTCTAACTGTGAGAGGTACCTGTACACTCTCTCCTGGGAGCACAACTCCAATGACCGGCACCAACAGTTGATTTAGGCTTGATGCCTTTGCACGTGTGGCTTTATGGCACACCGCGACAGCGTGGAACTATCAGTCCCAGCAACACTACCAAGGCAGCCTAGATGTGTGTCAAACAGTACAAGACTTTGGGCATGAGCCCTCTCACCACACAAGGTCCAGGCGGATGGATGTCTTCACTCCATACGAGGTCCAGGCGGATGGATGCCTTCACTCCTCACGGTCTCAGTCCGGTCTCTAGCAATCATCCGGTTGTCTGATTCTCCTCCAGAGCCGATCGGAAGTCCTCCGTCACCCTTCTTGAGATCGATGGCTTGCTTCTGCAGAAAGTAGCCGGGAATTCCGTAGTAGATCGCACCGAAAGAGGGAGAGAGAGAGAGAGAGAGCTCCTCCAGGGCGTATGTCCCAGGAACCAGAGAGAGCTAAAAATGGCCACCACCAAACCTTTTATCACCTTCCCAGCATGCCTTGCAGCCCCGAGTGTTCATGGGTAAGTCTTTCACATCACTCCTCCCATGCTTCTTGAAAAAAACAAAAGATGGTGCCGTCCATTCCACATTTTCACCACTAGATGGTGCCAAACACCTATTTACAACACCAGTCCATAGAATAACATTGTAAAACATCAATATGTCTTTGGAGAGGCAAAAACTGTCCCCGCTACATGTAATTCGCTCAAAATGACCAAATTCACAAACAATCAAAAAGCCATAGGGCCAGATTCACAGAGCCGTAACTCCTGTCTAATTGGTGTTAGACCGGGTAGTACTTTCTATTTACGTGCGTTTTTTCACTAGTTTGAATCCTCAAACCATGAAAAGACGGCTTTGTGCTTCAATCCGACTGGCTTACGTGTTCGTACGCCTTCGGATCTACGCTGCAATAAAATTGCGGCCGCTGGGTGGACTTCCCGTCGTTTTCCGCGTCGGGGTATGCAAATGAGCTTTTGCCGCCGATCCCCGAAATTACGATCTTCAATCGCAATCTCTTACGGCATCTTTAGTCATCATTTCGCTGCGTAATGTAATACCAGCTTTTAGCTGGTCTAATATTAGACAGCCTATATTAAGTATGGCCGTCGTTCCCGCGTCGAATTTCAACAATTTCCGACGTCTTTTATTATTTTTTACGTAAGTCGTCCGGGAATAGGAATGTGCGTAAACGACGCTACTCAAAAAAAAATGACGTAACAACGTTATTTCGCGCAATGCACGGCGGGAAATTTCTGAACGGGGCATGCTTAGTTCGATCACCACGGGGACGTGCCTAATTTAAATGCTTCACGCCCCCTAATCCCGTATTTCGATTACGCGGCGAGAAATAGACTACGCCGCCGTATCGTACCGGCAAAAATCTACCAGAATTCGTTGTAGAGCCTGGTAAAATACGGCTGCGTAGCGTATCTCGGATACGCTGCGCAAATGTACGTGTACCTGAATCTGGCCCATAGTTTTTCTTCCCATAGGTTTAGGCTAATTTTAGCTTGAATTGAATCAAACTGAGTTGATTAGCCAGGGTGGAAAATTGTTAATCATTATGCATCAAGTTTGTATGGAGGAAAAAGAGATACAATTGATAACTTACAATTGTATCTTCTAACTATTGATCAATATGCACTTCCTTGTGTTTGGAATATCAGTCAATTGGGTTTGGAATATAGATTATAAATTGATCAATTATTAAAGAATGCACAACCACCATAATAAAAGACACCGCTTGACAAACGTGAACTCATATATTCATGCATAGTTTTTCCGTTCTTTATAGTGTACACAATGCATGAAAGGGGAAAACACACACACATTATTTACAGCTTAACACAAGGATAATATATTAGATCATTGGTCTCCAAACTGCAGCTTGGGGGCCCAGATGTGGCACTTGCCTTTATCAGGCCTTTGGAGCACTGTTCCTCTTCCTGATACGAAATGCTATTCTTCTCACTGACATCAACTATGGGGCACTATTCTTGGTACTGACACCAATAAAGAGGTACTATTCTTTCTACTGACATCAATGATTGGGCACTGTTCCTCCCACTGATACCAATGATGTGGCACTATTCCTTCCACTGACATCAATGATTGGGCACTATTCCTCCCACTGATACGAATGATGTGGCACTAATTCCTCCCACTGACACCAACTATGGGGCTTTATTCTTGGTACTGACACCAATAAAGAGGCACTATTCTTTCTATTGACATCAATGATTGGGCACTATTCCTTCCATTGATACCAATGATCTGGCAGTATTCCTCCCAATTGACATCAATGATGGGGCAATATTCCTCCCACCGACACCAATGATGGGGCATTATTACTCCCACTGATGCCAATATCCGGCCCCCCTCATGTCTGAAGCACCGTAAACTTGCCCTTTGTTTAAAAACTTTGGAGACCCCTATATTGGGTAAAAGACTAAATAGCAGCATGTAATGCTAAGCAGCATCTGCTAAAGTGGGTAAGATACTTTTTGTACAAAAAAAAGGCATGGACTACAGCTGCCTTTTTTAATCTTTTTACCCCTGAGGAATCCTTTGAAATTATTTTTAGGTCTTGGGGAACCCCTGCTTAAACCAATTAATTGGGGGTCAGTGGAAAAAAATGGCCCTTGCAATGGTGGCCAGAAGGTCAGAACGTCAACCTTACAGACAGCTAAAACATATTGTTGGTGTCAAGCCACTGACTCTTCCATGTGGTGTTGGCCCTGGGACTACGCAGACACCATCAAGTAGGAGGTCAGTTAGCCAAAGCTCAATAAACCCCTAACAACCTCTGGAGGAAACCTAGGGTTCCACAGAACCCTGGTTGAGAATGACTGAACTGCAGAGACCAAGAGAGGCATAACCATTTCCCTGTACACAATATTGGTAAGACTTCATTTTTAAAATGCAGTTCAGGTTAGCTATGATTAAGCACTAAAGTTTAGTGTGAAACGCGTCAGTTTGTGTGTGTGATAGATGCATATTTTATGAAACAAACAAACTCCAGATTAGGGTGTACAAAATACCCAGTCAGGAACAGACTGACTTACAGAGTGTGATTCTTCTTACACATACTGTAATGGTCACACAAACCAGCAACTGACCCTTAATTTCAGGAACCAAGTGGCTATTAAGATCCATGAATTCCCATTGGTTTTATTAATAAGCAAAACAAAAGTTTGCCACAGTTCAACAGGGAGGATTCAGCACACTTCTGACCAATCACAGAAGCACAAGAATAACTTACATTAGACTCAGTTCAAAAAGCTTTACACAAGAATAAGGATCTTTACCTTTAGCCTTTATGTGACTTTAATTTTAATGTTTAAACCTCATTGGAGAATTGGAGGTGCATTTTTGCTTTTTTTTTAAAAAAAGGATCCTTATCCTGGTGGGTACATTTTTTAAATTGACCTTAGTTTTCTGTTCCACCTCTATGATCGTGAAGAGCTAACATAACAAATAGGTGCAGAATATATCTACTGAATATACAATATTAGAATCACTACTGCATAATAGCAGTACAGTTCAATATAACATACCATTTGCATGTATTGCAATAAAACAGGGTCACTTAACTAAATTACCACTAGATAGAGATGTTTCACAAGATATTAAACCACATTGACAGAATCAGTTTACTGTCACTGATATAAAAAATTACATAGAACAATGAGGTGTGCACATTGATGTCTGTATACAGAACAATGAAGCATACACAGTGATGATGTCAGTGCAAAAAATGAATGAGGATGTGCACAGTGATATCAGTGTATAGATCAATGAAGATGTGCACAGTGATTGGTGTGCAAAGTGTTGTCAGTGCACAGATCAGTGATGATGTTCACAGTGATGATGTCATTGCACAGATCAGTGATGATGTCATTTCACAGAACAATTAGGATGCAAACAGTCATGAAGTCAGTCCACAAAAGAAGGGTGATGTTTTCAATGATTATGTCAGCGCATATGCGCAGATGTGCACAGTAATGTGATGTAAGCACACAGAACAATGAGGATGTGCATAGTGATGTCAGTGTAGAAAAGAATCGATAGGGATAAGCATCGTTACATATAGTTACATAGTTAGTCAGGTTGAAAAAAGACACAAGTTCATCCAGTTCAACCATAAAAATAAAAAAAATTAAAAATATATAATATCCTACAATCCCATATACCCAATTCTATACCCACAGTTGATCCAGAGGAAGGCGAAAAAACTCAGCAAAGCATCATCCAATTTGCTACAGCAGGGGAAAAATTCCTTCCTGATCCCCTGAGAGGGAATCAGATTTTCCCTGGATCAACTTTACCTATAAATGTCAGTACCCAGTTATATTATGTACATTTAGGAAATAATCCAGGCCTTTCTTAAAGCAGAGGTTCACCCAAAAATCAACTTTTTGACATTAGATCCAGCATACTGCTAACATCTGCAGTCTGCTGGGGTTTTTTTTTTGTACTTATCGTTTTATGAGCCGTTGTTATCTGGCTCCGAGCGGGGAATCCTGCGGGGAATGGGCGTTCCTAAGCCAAGAGGAGTTGATTGACGGGCTGCTTCCACTCGGGTATTTTTGGAAGGGTAGACACGCCTTAGCAGCCCGTCAATCAACTCCTCTTGGCTTAGGAACGCCCATTCCCCGCAGGATTCCCCGCTCGGAGCCGGAGCAAGTACAAAAAAAAAAAAAAACAGCATACTGCAGATGTTAGCAGTATGCTGGATCTAATGTCAGAAAGTTGATTTTTGGGTGAACCTCCGCTTTAAAGCAATCTACTGAGCTGGCCAGAACCACCTCTGGAGGGAGTCTATTCCACATTTTCACAGCTTTTACTGTGAAGAAACCTTTCAGTATTTGGAGATGAAATCTCTTTTCCTCTAGACGTAAAGAGTGCCCCCTTGTCCTCAGTGTTGACTGTAACGTGAATAACTCAACACCAAGTTCACTATATGGACCCCTTATATATTTGTACATGTTGATCAAATCACCCCTTAATCTCCTCTTCTCAAGAGTGAATAAATTCAGTTCCTCTAATCTTCCCTCATAGCTGAGCTCCTCCATGCCGCTTATCAGTTTGGTTTCCCTTCTCTGCACTTTCTCCAGTTCCCCGATATCCTTTTTTAGAACTGGTGCCCAAAACTGAACTGTATATTCCAGATGAGGTCTTACTAATGATTTGTACAGGGGGGCAAAATGATATCTCTATCTCTGGAGTCCATACCTCTCTTAATACACGAAAGGACTTTGCTCGCTTTGGAAACCGCATGCTATTATTGAGCTTATGATCTACCAAAACCCCCAGTTTCTTCTACACTATGGATCCCCCCAGTTGTACTGCCCCTAGTATGTATGACGCATGCATATTCTTAGCCCCCAACTGCATAACTTTACATTTATCAACATTAGTGATGTCAGTGCACAAAACAATGTAGATGTGCAAAGTGATGATGTCAATGCACAGAACAATGAGAAAATGCACATTAATTATGTCATCACAAAAAAAAAACAATGAGGGCGTGCAAACTGATTATGTAATTATACAGAACAATAAAGATGTGCATAAGGGCGACGCTAGTGCAAAGGAAATTGGATTTTTGGTAAAATCCTGTTCTTGAACCACACCACAGGAAGACTCAGGGTACCCTAATATCTATTATGATAGGGTTATACTGCCACCTTTAGGTGACTGAACACTGGGGAAAGAAGATTCCCTCCCAGACATAACTCCTCCCAAATAGGCATATCGTTTTTTTTTTAAGAATGCATCAAACAACAAATGAAGAGCAGTGAAATCTATGTGTCCCGTGGGGTACTCCAATACAAATTTTACAGGTATAACCAAAATCCCAATTTTTTTGTTTCATACTCAGGATACAGGGTATTTTTATAATCAATTATGATGGGGATGTTTCAAAGCACTGAATATAAAGGCATCAAGCCAATGGGCCCCAAACAATTAAACCAGAATAGGTTAGAACCTCAGGCTGCAGCCCACGATACACATTGACCAAAGGTCGAATCCTCAGAGGCTCGATCAATTACGTGGTCAAACTTCATAAAAGTATGACCCAAAGACCAGCCTCACAAACTTGAGCTACCGTGCCTCATGTCGAATAGCCTAGAAAACACCAACACTTCTGGTAGAAAGAGCCCTAACAGAGAATGGTGGAAACTTTGCCCTTAAGACCATAAGTTTGAGAAATAAGGTGATAGATCTATTGAGGAATGGTAGATTTGAAAGCTGCATGGCCCTTCCTTGGGCCTTTAGGAAGCACAAAGAGAGAATTGCAGCAGTCGGCTTCTGTTGAATATCGACAGCACAAACCCCATCCAAGACATGAAGAGCCTTGTCCCCTGGTGTCTGGGCTTCAGGACAGTAAGAAGGTAACACAATGTCCTGGTTTGGATGGAACCAAGAGACCACTTAACGTAAAAAGGCAGCAAAACCATCTTGTCACACTAGATCACCAGGAACAAACTGTTCTTAACAGGCAAGTGCAGCCAATTCTTAAACTCTATGAGCCAAAGTAATGGTAACTTAAATAAAAAACCTTCAAGAAGGTACCAAGTTTAGTCAACAGAGTCCTTACCACTGAAACAATATGTGTGACCCCTTGTACAAAGGCATGCACCAATGAGTACAAAGCAGTAGGTATCTAAAATCAGACCACCAAGGCCAAAATCTTCATTAATTGTAATCAAGGCAAACCTTGGTTGACTCCAGAAATGCCAGGATGTGCCTATGACATATTTATGAAATCAAAGTCTCTGAACCTCACACCTGGGAAATTCAGACTTCCAAGTCCTGTGGTAAATCTTCCTTGAAGTCACCTTCCCAGCCTTCAGCAGAGTAGGAATAACTGCATCAGATAATCCCCATCTCTAAGGACCCTGGCTTCAACAGCCATGCTGCTAAAGGCATTGGCTATAAAGAAGGATGGAAGATCAAACCTTAGGACAGAAGGTCAGGTTGAATCTGTACACAGTCCATGATTTGCCCGCCAACAAGTTTACAATGTGACAGTGCCACATTCTCCTGGGCCAGGCTGGCCATTCCCTGTCTCTGTCACTTATACTGAACAGTTTCGCCTGTCTGTCTGAACAAAGGTATAAATAAAGATAGGGTATGTGGGGAAAAAAACAAGGATTTAACGATTTTTCATGATAGTGACTTGGTTGGTATGTAAAAAAACAGGATACTCATTGAAACCTGCCCTTTTAAGGGGGGAGGGGGGCTCCTGTGCAACCTTGGAGAACAGGCCTCACACTGGGCACTGGGGAAGGCCGAGTTGCTGTCATTTTGAATAGGGAGCTGGTAAGCAGAGTTTTGGACTACTTTTTCCAGTATTTATGTGATAGAAGGAATAATGGAATCTGAGCTACAAAGTTGCAGATGGAGAGGATTTTCCTCTAACCCCTTATATCAGCCATTCTCAACCAGGGTTCCGTGGAACCCTGGGGTTCCTCGAGAGGTTGCTAGGGGTTCCTTGAGCTGTGGCTGATGAACCACCTTTTTGATGGTGCCTTCAGAGTTCAAGGTTCAGCATCACTTAGAAAAGCCAGCAGCATGACACCAAATATATTTTTGGCTGCCTTTAAGGGTGGCATTCTGAGCACCACTTTAAGGGGGGCATTCTTCCCATTGACCACCAGTATAAGGGGCATTGTTTCTATTGACCCAAGATGAATTGGTTTTCGTAAGGGTTCCTCTAGGGTTAAAAGGTTGAGAAAGGCTGCCTTGTATGTTGCTGAATACTTGAACAAGGACAAGGGCTCACAATATATTGAAACAAGAATATGGCTAATAACCCTAAAGCTTGGATCCTGAAAACAAAGCAACACTGACAACTCTAATATTTCTGCACTAAAAGGCTTGCCGGCTATTCTGATAATGCTCTGGTGCTACTCTGCTGCATTCTGTATTTCAACCACAAGAGGACAGTGTTTGATTACAGTTCCAGGTTTATCCAATACGCAATTCCAGTTCTAAAGTATCAAGTGCAGTAACACCGGGGAATCAATTTATTTTACTCAAGTTATATACTGCTTGAATACTTGGGAACATCACTTGGTTCCCATACACCTTACATGGTTTTATTTAAAGCTGAAGTTTAGGTATGGCAATTTTTTACATACAACTGGTCATGCTTGTGCCAATGTAAGTATGTACAGTATGTGGCGTACCTGTGCGATCCCTGTGAAAGCTGGAAATCTTTGTAGTAAACATTGAAATCCCAGTGATCTCTGCTAGCTTCTGGGTCCTGTGATGAGTGGCTGCCTTGCTGCATTGTGAACACAGGAGGTTGTTTATTATGCACAAGCACCATTCAACAGTTTTCTCAATGAATGCAAAGCATTCTCTGATTGGATGAAAAGGAGAGGCAGGGCAGTGACATCATGATCTAAAGTGAATTTTAGTGCAAGCAGATACAATACAATACCCATTGTTTGTTAAAATATAAAGTTGTGTTGAGTAAATAGATACCAAACATGCCAAGTCTTAAAATTCATCAGTTTAAAGCAGGGTTCTTCAAACTTTCTAGACAGGGACAGTAAGGGGCCGGACTATGGGAGCGGAAAAAGTCCCAATGTCAGCAGGAAAAATCAATGCCCCATCTTTGGTTTGAAGGGAAGGATTATTGCCCCATCATTGGAAGGATTCTTGCCCCATCTTTGGTGTCATTGGGAGAAATTGTACTCCATCATTGGAAGGATTCTTGTCCCATCATTCGTGTCATTGGGAGGATTCCTCACCCATATTTGTTGTCATTGGAAGGATTTTTGCCCCATAATCGGCGTCATTGGGTGAAATTGTGCCCCATCTTTTATAGGATTCTTGCCCTATCTTTTGTGTCATTGGGAGGATTTTTGCCCCATTTCTGGTGTCATTGGGCCCAATTGTTGATGTCATTGGGAGAAACTGTGCCCCATCATTGGTGTCATTGAGAGGATTCTTGCCCCATCATTGGTGTCATTGGGCCCAATAGTTGGTATGTCCCATCATTGGTGTCATTGGGAGGATTTTTAACGAGTTACCGACCGCCCGCCGTCATATTACTGCGGGACGGTGGCACTGCTGGGCGAGAGCACGTAGCTCTATGTCCTCCCTAAGGCGGCGCTCGCGCTTCCCCGCTCTCCCCCAAGCCCCACGCGCGTGCCCGGCGGGTACGATCGCCGCTGGGCACGCACGCTCGTTTGTTACAGAGCGGGGACCGGGGAGCTTTGTGTGTAAACACAAATCTCCCGTTCCTGTCAGCGGGGAAACTCTGATCTCCTGTTCATACAATGTATGAACTGAAGATCAGTGATTTCCCCTAGTGAGTCCACCCCCCCATACAGTTAGAACACACCCAGGAACACACTTAACCCCTTCCCTGCCCCCTAGTGTTAACCCCTTCACTGCCAATGGCATTTTTATAGTAATACAATGCATTTTTATACCATTGATCTCTATAAAAATGCCAATGGCCCCAAAAATGTGTCAAAAGTGTCCGATGTGTCCGCCTTAATGTCGCAGTACCGAAAAAAATGCTTATCGCCGCCATACTAGTAAAAAAAAAAAATATTTATAAAAATGCCATAAAACGACCCCCTATTTTGTACACGCTATAACTTTTGCGCAAACCAATCAATAAACGCTTATTGCGATTTTTTTTAATGAAAAATATGTAGAAGAATACGTATCGGCCTAAACTGAGGAAAAAAAATTTTTTTTTATATATTTTTGGGGGATATTTATTATAGCAAAAAGTTAAAAATATTGCATTTTTTTCAAAATTGTCGCTATATTTTTGTTTATAGCGCAAAAAATAAAAACCGTAGAGATGATCAAATACCACCAAAAGAAAGCTCTGTTTGTGGGGAAAAAAGGACGCCAATTTTGTTTGGGAGCCACCTCGTACGACGACCGCTGAATTGTCAGTTAAAGCGACGCAGTGCCGAATCACAAAAAGTGCTCTGGTCATTGGACAGCAATATGGTCCGGGGCTAAAGTGGTTAAAGAAGGGCTCAAAGCTCTATCAGAAAAAAATGAAAGTCAGCAGCTACAAATACTATGCCGCATATCAAGTCAAAGCCTGCTGTGTAATAGTGAATGCCAGTCTCAGCCTAGACCCCCCACCAGGCCAAGCACCCAATGCGTTTCACTCCACCCATGGAGCTTACTCGTGGGGATGGAGCCTTCAGGTGGAAGGGGGCAGTTAAATGTATCATCAGCCACCACTCAGTGAGAAAATGAATATCAGGTGTGTGAAGTGATTAAAGGGTCGGTCATTTAGGTTGTTTGGTAGTCTGGAAGTTCCAGCCAGCTAATTTATTAACCACTTAAGGACCGGACCAATACGCTGCTAAATGACCCAAGGGGTTTTTACAATTCGGCACTGTGTCGCTTTAACAGACAATTGCGCGGTCGTGCGACGTGGCTCCCAAACAAAATTTGCGTCCTTTTCTTCCCACAAATAGAGCTTTCTTTTGGTGGTATTTAATCGCCTCTGCGATTTTTATTTTTTGCGCTATATACAAAAATAGAGCGACATTTTTGAAAAAAATCAATATTTTTTACTTTTTGTTATAAGAAAAATCAATAAACTAAATTTTAGTCAAACATTTAGGCCAACATTTATTTAGCCATATGTCTTTAGTAAAAAAAAATCGCAATAAAAAAAAAAATTAGCTACCTAGCGGGAACAGCGACAGAAAAATCAGAAAAATGATCGCTTAGTGATGCTGGCAATAGGGAGTGAAAGGGTTAACTAGGGCGGTGATCAAGGGGTTACAACTTTATTAAGGGGGGTACGGTGGCTACCCAGGACCTAACACTAACTGCCTGTCACACTAACTATCACACTGACACTAAATACAGTAATCATACATGTATGATTACTGCATTCAGTGACACTGTGACAGGGGGAGGGGGTGGCGATCGCGGGGGTTAACTGTGCCTATGTGTCTGTGTGTCAGTGTAGTGTTAGTGCAAGACTTACTTGCGATGTGATCTCTCCTCAGCGGTGGTTGAAAAAACAGCCGAGGGAGAGATCACATCGCTTCCTCCTTCCTGTGTTTACACAGGAGGAGGAAGTGAAAGGGTGGGGGGGCGCGCGCATTGGCTGAGAGCGATCCGGAGGGGGCGGACAAAAACTAATAGCCGCCCCCTCTTGCCGGATCGCTCGTACAGCCGCGGGGACCGCCGCATGTACCGGGGGGGTCCCGATCGGACCCCCGACCCACCTCAAGGCACCAACGTATATATACATTGATGTGCCTGTCGGTGCCATTCTGCCGACGTAAATGTACATGCAGCGATCCTTAAGTGGTTAAACAGAATCAAATTAATATACTAAATTATATTACACAAAGTAACAGGAACAATTAAAAAAGGAAAAAATGGACATACTAAATAAGTTGATGGATACATAAAACCTACAAAATCGTTCATAAATAATAAATATTAAATATATGTACACCATATAATTAAATAAACAGACATTTCATCTGGATGTTGATAATGATTAAGCATGATATAATTTTTTTCTATGAAAAGAGTCAATTAAATTAATTATTTAGTTAAATACCAATAACATGTTTGAGCCAATGTGTGTGTGGATGGATCTGCTAAAGGCCTGTACACACGATCTGATATCTGATGGAATCTAATCCGATGGATTTTTTTATCAGATATCCGATGAAGATGACTTTCCTCAGTCTTGCCTACACACCATCGGTCAAAAATCTGACCGTGTCCAAACACGGTGACAGAAAACACTACGACGTGATGAGTAAAATGAAGTTCAATGCTTCCGAGCATGCGTTGACTTGATTCTGAGCATGCGTAGATTTTTGACCGATGGACTTCCACACAGACGATCATTTTTTTCTATAGTTTTTTTATCCATTGGAACATTTTAAAACATGTTCTTTTTTTTTTTCACAGAAAACAAATAATCAGACCAACCAATCGTGTGTACAGGGCTTTAGTGTTTACATCAAATTATATGTGCTATGTGAATACTTACTATAGCATAACACCCAAGACCACCCCACCACTGGAGGGATTCTACCTGTAAATGATACTGATAGAGTTAGTAAAATAAATCTATATATGTATCTAATTGACACATTCATATAAATATACAAATGATTATATATACTGTATGTACACACATATGTGCTTATCCTCCTATGTGTATGTATCTGTACCAAGGGAAAGTGGGGAAGGACATGGTGAAGAGACAAAGAGACTGTTCAATGCTATACATTCTATAGGCTATAGAATGGTGCTGACATCTAATTCTAATTAATAAGAGTTTGAACAGCACATTTTGAAACCCAAATCTGCTTTGGAAATCTTTTCCTCAGGGTATCCGTACATGTGAAAGGTGCCTAAGGCCCCATACACACGATCGGACATATCCGATGAAAACGGTCCGCGGACCATTTCCATCGGATATGTCCGATCGGGAGTTTGATCCGATGGCGTGTACACACCATCGGATCAAATTCCCCGCCGACGGACGTTGCGGTGACGCGGCGGTGACGTTGACGCCGCCGCGTCACCGCCACGTCACCGCACCAGGAAGTAAAACACTTCCGCGCATGCGCCGAATCCATTCGGCGGCGGCGCGGGGCGGCGGTGGGGGACGACATGTCTGCTGGTAAGTGTACTAACCAGCAGACATGTCGGGCGGACAGATTCCACCGGATGGATTTCAAAGCATGCTTTGAAATCTGTCGGGTGGAGAAATCTGTCCGCTAGCCCATACACACGAGCGGAGATGTCTGCTGAAACGGTCCAACGTGTGTACGAGGCCTTAGGCAAGCTTTGAAATCTATCCGGTGGGGATCTGTCCGCCTGACATGTCTGCTGGTTAGTACACTTACCAGCAGACATGTCGGCCGCCACCGCCGCCGCCGCGCCGCTGCCGAATGGATTCGGCGCATTCGCGGAAGTGTTTTACTTCCTGGTGCGGTGACGTGGCGGTT